>OV928044.1:11620780-12820780 GCA_931315375.2 Opisthograptis luteolata | reverse complement strand
TCGCTCAAAACGGTGAAGGAAAACATCGTGAGGAAACCGGCATGTCCAAGAACTGCAACATTTTCAAGGGCATGTGACATCTACCAACCCGCACTGGGCCAGCGTGGTAGATTATATAATAGCCCATACTCTCTCTCTGAGAGAAGGCCAGAGTCCCAGCAGTGGGAACGTGGAAGGCTGATAATGATACAAAGGTTCTATAAAAGCAAACTTTACAATATGAATACGGATAGTTGATAAGTTAAATAAGTCTACGGCGGGCGGCGCAGTCGCAATATGAATGCCGTGTCCGTCTGCCGCCGCGCTGGATCGCGCGGGGGACGGCGCGGGGAGGCGCGGGGGACGGCGCGGGGAGGCGCGGGGGACGGCGCGGGGAGGCGTGGGGGACGGCGCGGGGAGGCGCGGGCGGCCGCGCACCGGCTCTGCTGTGCGCCCCGCACCCCGCAGTAGCGGGGTATGTCGAAGCTGGCGCGTAGACAATTAAAATTGTATTTTTAACGTAATTGTCTTGTGTTTTTGCTCAAAATAATAGTTTTTTTTCACTGACCTATCCCTAGAACCAAAAGGCGTGCAATGTACATAAGTGTGTGAGTCACTGAGTACACCCCTTCCTTGCTCGTGGAAAGAGTCGCTACGCTACGCTTCCTCGCACATTTCTAGTGGACACGCGAACCCTTAATTGAAAATCAAATGATGCGTGTATTTTTAATTGAATACTTTATTAAACGGCAAATTGAAGCTCACCCCTCGTACTCGTCAACATTGATGTACCAAGAGATGGACCTCGGGTCCTGCGCTCAAAAGCGTCCAACCCCAAAGAGGTCTAAAATGCGAAATGAGGGGTAATCACACGCCAGTCTCCGCTTTGTTGCGTGTGTGTGACATGGACTGTAGAAAGTTGCACAAGCTGATAAATTGTTACAAGCAAATATTATGTATATTATGACATAAATTAATATGCTTTAGTTTGTATATTTTATAATCTTATTGTCGTTGGGTTACATTATTAATTACAATTTACGTAGGGATATCTAGTTTTTTGAAAATAAAATTTAATCTTTACTCACTGATAATGTAGCTTTCTATAAGTGAAAGATTTTGATAAATTAACTCAGTACACACTTACACTGATAAAAAAATTCTGACTTTCCTTCTGAGTCTTTACCTTCCAAGACCGTTTCCTTCCTTATTTTGTATTAGTTTTCCTTCTGTAGGTATCACAATTCCTTCCCTTTTGACTCAGAAGGAAAACGGTATTTCGGAAGGTTTTTTTTCTTCGTGTAGCATATTTTTGTCACGTTCGCATTAAACCCGACGTCCACCCATTTGCACGTTAATGGTTAAAAGTAATGAATAATTCATGGAATTTTGATAAAAATTTGTAGTCTCAAATATATTACGAGGGGTTCATAGAGCTCCACCCACGTTTAAAATTTTTAATGTACCTGAAATCCTTAACACTGTATGTAGGTGCCGGTTCAACGAATTATATCTGGTGGTGGAATTCTAGTTATGCAAGAGCTTTGGACGGTTTTAAAAAGTGAAAAGTTAAAAGGTGAAAACGTTGATGTCGAGTGAGCACTGGGGCTAGAGTGTCGATTGAAGAGTCATTTCTAACTTACTTTTTGTACAGTCAACGACAAAAGTCGCAGAACAAAAATAAATTTTCTGATTCTCTTTATCATCTTAAATACTCACTTTCGACCGAATCATCACTTAGCATCATGTGTGATGTGTTATGGTCAAACGCAACCTTGGAAAAAACCAACAATACTGACCTAATACGCACTTGGAAAATCGAGTGTGATCAGTTACTTTTGTCGCTGACTGCACGGAAAAGCTTTTTTTTTTTATCGGGGACAATTTCACACAAATTGACCTGGGCCTAAATTAAGCTCGAAACTTGTGTTATGGGTACTAGACAACGATGTACATACTTATATTATGGAGAAATAAATACTTATAATTATAGATAGAAATATCCAAGACTCAGGTACAAACATTAGTGCTCATCACACATACATTTGCCCTTACCAGGATTCGAACCCGGGACCACTAGCTTCGCAGGCAGGGACACTACCAACTCGGCTATCGCGTCGTCAAGCTGACTGTCACATTAAAATTATTGTTATCTATATGCAAAAGTTTCTGAGTGTGTACCTACCATTGTTACTTCTTTACGCGAAAATGGCAAAACTTAGGGCAGAGGGAGAATAGGTGTTAGAAACTCTTTTGTTTCTTTTTTTTTACTATTTACAGGGTAGCGTTTGACCACAAGTCACCTGATGTTATGTGACGTTGTGGTCGAAGACGGCGTCACGCTACACCTGGATTGGGAACTGGCTCTCTAGTGAGGCTGCCGGAACACACCGATAGGTGCTTGGCGACAGATTCTTAACGAGAGGGTGTTAGCTAGCCAGGCGAGTACTAGAAAATACCCTACCACCAAGCATTACAACTACGCGCTGTATAGGTGACCAAAATACCAGATTTTTCATAATACATCTAAAAAAATGGAATGTAATAAAAAAATATCCTTTGTTATTTAAGGTGGTCTCAACAAATTTTTTAATTTTTCCTTTGATGAAAAAATACAAAAATCACTCTAAGGGCCTCCAAGCTATTTTTCACAAAATTGTCTGTATTATTTCTAGTCATTTTTTTAAGGTTCGTTACTCTCAGCTCGGCATGTGTAATGTCGCCTGGAGGCTACTGAAACCCGGGAACAAAAACGGGTTTCTGTTTTTAGCCTTAAAACCTATGCCATTTCCTCGTATAATATAAACAGATTTGATTTATTCATTCAGTCGCCGTCATCCCTCGGAAAGAGTTCAATCAATCAATCAAATCAATTATTTGCCAATATATATGGGGGTGGTAGTATTGGTTGCAGGTGTTAGTTTGTTTTTGTGTGGCCATTACTGATCCGTTAACAATGCTAATTTTAACATAAAAAAAATGTTTTCTATCTATATTTATAGTCGAAAAAGTAGTTAGGAACTCTTTGAGTACCTAAACCTTATTATTAGTCTTCGAAAAAAGTTTTGTTAAAATGAATCCTTCATGGATTCAAACCGCTAAGTTAAACCTCAGAATATGGTCGAGGTGGTATGATCGTAATGACATTAGCCTGTAATGTCAACGAGTGGTTCCCACTTTTTTTTTTGTTTTGTTATGGCGTCACACGATTAGTGTATTTGCCAGTGTCAAGTATAAAATGTTTCAAACTCAGAGAGTTGAATCAAGTTTAAATAATGATGGTGTTGATGATGATGAGATGATGGGATGAGGATAGTGTTTAAGTAAAGTAGTGGCGCTTTACTTAAACTTTACACGGACTTTTTTGGAGCAACTAGAAAAGTCACTTTCACAACTTTATTTCAATTTCCCACACTCGTACACATTAACAAACACGTAATGGTTAATAATCCACCAATATTACACATTATCACTCAAAGAAACAGAAGTTTTGGAAATAAAAACAAAATTTTCACGTTGACAATTCGATTGCCGCCAAAAAAGTCCGTTCCCACTTTTGTTGTGCGATGATAATGCAATAATTCTATGAGACTCTCTTTGTTTCCTGCAAAACTTAGATTCTTCAAAACTTAGACCTAAAGTGTTAAATAATTAAGAAATTAATACATGATCCTTGTTAAAGTGTTTCAACTGCGTTTCTTCCGTTTATTTACTCTATGATCCTTGTCTCCATTCCATAGACAAAGTAAGGAAGGGACTTGTCTTCAATACGTGATTTATCTCTGTGCTATTTTCATCACGTCTCTAAAACAAATTACTAAAATGGAATGTTTTAATGACACCGGTGAAGAAAATGAAAACCAACCTTGTGACGACCAAGATGTTTCTTCTGGTGAAGAACAGTTAATGAAATTGGTGTCAGGACTAGCTGAGCTATCGGATGTCAATGTGGAGAATAAAGATATTATGGAAGGAAAGTTTGAGAAAAAATCTAATATAAGTACTGAGATCTTGAACGACCTGTAACTAAATTTCACTTAATACAAATAGCCTCCTACATATATGATCGTCGCTTAACGTCAACAAACGTCATTTAGTACTGCGAGCAGGAGCTTTGCTTTGCGCTGTACTAAATGACGTGTTCTTGAATAGAGACCGCGAATCGGCAAACGTAGTTTAAGACGCCTTCCGACTAGGTGGAACGACGACTTGCGCCGAGTGGCTGCCAGTAGTTGGATGAGAAGAGCCGAAGACTGGGCTCAGTGGCATACATTGGGAGAGGCCTATGCCCAGGCGTGGACTGACACAGGCTGATAATGATGATGATGATAAAAAGCCAGGGGCAATAAGCAATATTAAATCGAAAGAAAAAATTATATTGTCTGATCTTGCAGAGGAACATAGAAGTGAATCTAAGAGACGTTCGTTCAAGCACAAGGAGGTACGTCAAGATTGCTACAGTGAGATACTAGATATCGACTGTGGGGAGCCAATGGTGGCTCAGCATGTAAAGATCGACTTCAATCCATTGAAGGGCATTGACGATAATGAATTTGTAATGAAAAAGTGCATGGACTTTTGGAGGTTGATCAACGAACATCCGGAGATTCAGCAGTTTAAGGTTTTACCAGAGGTAGGTCATAAAATATACCTAATTACATAGGTAGGTAGGTAGGATTCAATACGTAGAGTTGTTAAAGATAAACAATCTTATTAATATCAGATGGAAAACGATCTACAGGTAGGTACCTAGGCGCTCCCTTAGGACCGGCGTCTTTCTAAGAGTCGCGGGGAGACGATGGATGCAAATGCCTAATAGTTGTTCATGATGGCGTTCAAAGAGGGAGGCTTATGTTTTGCAGTAACTTCTTCCAGCTGATGATGATTGCACAGAAATAATTAAATACGGCAAAATATACCAGAAATATCTGGCACAAACTTTCAAAATGTCCAGGAACCCAGCTTTAGAGGCATAAACTACTAACTTTAATCTCAATCATCTTAGTTCCAAAACGTTATAAGACATTTTATCTTGGGGTACTTTTTGCATACGAGTATTTTGTGATGTCCTCTTTCGATTTATCACAGTCAAGACAAGAAAGAAGTCAGGACTGTGACTGCCAGTATGACAAAAATCAAAATGGCGGATGGTAGGTGAGACAGGCACCATACTAAAAATGTCCTAAGTTCTCGCCTCTTTACGTTATTTTCAGAGTGAAACTGAGGTTCAATCAGGAACAAGCAATCGTTCTAGTGAGTCCACGGTATCAGCCAAGTTTCCCACATTGAAAGCTATAGAAACTATAGAGAAATCAGGTCAGTATCTTTGTTTCCCGCTTCATCATCATCAGCCCGTATCAGTCCACTGCTGGACATAGGCCTCTCCCAAGGTACGCCACTGAGCCCGGTCTTCGGCTCTTCTCATCCAACTACTGCCAGCCACTCGGCGCAAATCGTCGCTCCACCTTGTCGCAGGGCGTCCTACGCTACGTTTGCCAAGTCGCGGTCTCCACTCAAGAACACGTCTACCCCATCGGTTGTCGGTTCTGCGGCTTATATGACCAGCCCACTGCCACTTCAGCTTGCTAATTCTTTGGGCTATGTCGGTGACTTTAGTTCTCTGACGGATCACCTCATTTCTGATTCGATCCCTCAGAGAAACCCCAAGCATAGCCCTTTCCATAGCTCGCTGAGCAACTTTAAATTTTTCTCGCTTAGTTATCACAATCATCAGCCTATTACGTTCCCACTGCTGGGATTTTGACCTTCTTTCACAGAGAGAGTATGAGCCGTAATCTACCACGCTGACCCAGTCATCATGATCTGCCTTTCACGTTCCTACTGCTGGGACTCCGACCTTTCCTCAGAGTGAGAGAGTAACCGCTGACCCAGTGTGGGTTGGTAGATGTCGCATGCCCTCGGATGTTGCGGTTCTTGGACATGCCACATGCATGTTTCCTCACAATGTTTTCCTTTACCGTTTTGAGCGATGATAAATCCTCACATAACTTATTAAGTCTTAAGTGCGGGCCGAGAGAATTTGAACTCGGTATTGGTGCCTTGTAAGGTGCATGCTTTACGTTTCGGCTTCCATCGCTCTATCGCGGTTTAGGCATGTTGAGAGTGATCAATTATCTTCTAAGCAAGCACGCTCTATCTTTGACCAAGTTAGGCTTCCAAGACTCATCGATAGGTGCTTGGGGAAAGATATAATAACTTGATGATGATAGCCAGATAAGCACGGGAAAGTGCCTTACCATCTATATAGTTTCATTTCGATATTGTCCTTCACAGAAAGCTTAAGCTCATTACAGAATTGGAACCCACAACTGAGTCTCTAGTCGACATCACCACAATACCTGATCCCTTAAATTATCTCCAAAAAAAGTTTTGATGCAACTCTTACTTCAGTTTAGGCGTTTTCTTTTGCACGTTTTTCTTATTCCAGGAAAAATTGTGGACGAAATATTTGGCACGAAGATGAAGACGCGCTATTGTGAGGAAGGAAGTGGTGACTACTTCGGCGGGTTGCCGCACAGCAGCAGTGTAGGTAAGTTGAACACCACGAACCCGACCGAACAGATTAGGTACCTATAGTGTAGATTGTACGTCTATCGAACTATTATTTAGTTCAACTGGGGAAGTGGGTAGGTACTAGGTACCTACTGCCACCAACTGTTTTCTTCCACTCAGCAATATTTTACTGGACATATATGTCCATATAGGATACTCCAAATCCACTTCTAGTCTATGAAAGTTATGATTTTATTTTGGCTCTATTTTAATTTGATTTGATAAATTTTGATTATCTTTAAAGGAAAGAAGGTTGAGGCCATTTTTAGCATCATTATTTTTCGTTCCGAGGGGTTTAGAGTGAAGGAAATCATCGTGATTGCATCCATAGATTTATACAATACGGCATTTTCTAGTGTTCGCCTGGATAGCTACCATCCTCAAGTTAAAATCTGTCGCCAAGCACGTTTCGGTATGTTCCTGCAGCCTCACTCGAGAGCCAGTTCTCATACCTGGCGTAGCGTTACGCTACCCTCCAATAAACGCTACAAAAAGACGTATACGTATATATAAACGATCATTTGTAGGAATCTCCTCACGACTAAACTCTCGACTTTGCTCATTACAAACATTCCAAAAACTTTCATCGTCAACCATTCACACAAGAGCATTTCCTGTTGGCAACTTTATTTCTGAAATGCTAGAGTTTGAAATTGAGTGCAGGGTGTTGTGAATAGGGGCATCCGAAGTGTCATTTCAGCGAACATAGGGGTAGGTAATGGTGCTTGAAATATGCACGGACCTATCTGGCTGTCTCGGCAAGCTGCTACCTAATGCTACATACGTGTTAGAGTTTAAACCTTGGAGATGGGTTATGTAGATGGTTTTTTTTTTGTTGTGTTTGAAGAGGCTTATGTCCAGCAGTGGACTGAAGCGAGTTGTTTATGATATCGGGGACAATATCGGGGACAATTATTGCACACAAATTGACCTAGCCCCAGATTAAGCTCAAAACTTGTGTTATGGGTACTAGATAACGATATACATACTTATATAGAGAAATAAATACATATATAGATAGAAATATCCAAGACTCAGGTACATATTCGTGCTCATCACACATATTCGAACCCTGGACCGCTAGCTTCGCAGGCAGGGACACTACCAACTCGGCTTCCGCGTCGTCAATAATGATGATGATAATGATAATGATGATGAAATGGGTTATGCTTTTTAACCAACTTCAAAAAAGAAGGTTTCTCAATTCGACCGTACGTAGGTACGTTTTTTTTTATGTGTGTTCGCGGATAATTTCGTCGTTTATGAACCGTTTTTGATGGTTATTTTCTTGTTGGAAAGAAGATATCCCAAGGGTGGTACCGTGATAAAGAAACCAACATCTGATGATGGCATCCCAGAGAAATCTAGGGGAACGTGAAGTCGGTTTTTTGTTGTTAAAAATTATACATCTACTATATAAAAATAAGTCGGGTTTTCCTTCCTGACGCTATAACTCCAGAACGCACGAACCGATTTCCACGGTTTTGCATTCGTTGGAAAGATCTCGGGCTCCGTGAGGTTTATAGCAAAGAAAATTCAACAGAAAAGCGGGAAAATCTTACATAAAACGAAGCCATCTGGTGGCGAAACGGAGTTTGCCGGGTTCGCTAGTGTAGTATAGATATGAAGCTCATTTTCAGACGGTAAGGTAACTGACTTGGTAGCACCTTCTTACTGAGATAGGTGACCTAGTTTCGAATCCTGCCCGGGGCAAACGTTTGAGTGATGGACTTAAACCTTTGTTCTCGTGTGTTAATATGCAAGTAAATAATTTAATTAAATAAATATAATAATAATATAATATATAATATAGTATAATTTTTTTTTTTTTTTTTTTTTAGTAAGTAATTTTAATAGTTCAATATGTTTTATTACTTTGTACGAATTTTAATTGCTATTATTTTAATTCTGGTTGTTATTTTAATGAATTCGTTTTAATTTTGCCATGTATTTATTTTTTACAATATTTATTTTGATTTTGTTATAATTATGTTATTCGCCGCCATATTTACAAGCAGTCTACATCTATAACTGCAATGGCATTTAGCATGATACATCAATGTTTTTTTTTTACTTTTTTAACTTTATTAATGTACATTGTGTTGATGTTCAAATAAATAAATAAATAAATAAGTCTTCATGCTGAGTTAATGGAAAGCTGTGCTCTGTGGTTTTTTACCCGCTTTGCCTACAGTTTACCGTAATGAAAAGTGTCCTATGTCTTTCCCCAGGATCCAAACTATCTCCTTACCAAATTTCATCAAGATCGGTCTATCAATCAAACAGGCTGACACACGATGAAACTTTCGCATTTACAATATTAAGGTTCTAAACGTTTTTAACTATTCTTTCTTTGTTATTTGGTTCTTTGTTCCGTGTAGTAAAATCCCTACTTCCCTACAATATATCCCTACTCTTAATATTATAAATGCTAAAGTGACTCTGTCTGTTTGTCTCTCTGTCTGTCTTTCACGCCTAAACTTCTGAACCGATTTAAATTAAATTTAGTACAGAGATAGTCTAAATTCTGCGATAAGACAAGGGCCACTTTTTATCGCGACAAACTGTAGCTTACGCGGGTGAAACCGCGGGGAACAGCTAATACCTATATACCTATATATTAGTGTAGATAAAATATTGTCTAGAACACATCAGAGTCACAGTTACAGTCAGTGACTTGAAACAATAGAATCAGATGCAGTGAAGCTGTAAGCCCATGTCCCTGTTGTCAGTTCGAATCAATCCTCGGCGTAGGTAGACAATATGTATCCCCCAGTCTTGTGGTACACGATTTCAACATTAGACTAACCCCCTCCATACACGGCGTCGTAGCGTAAGCATAATACCTAATATCGTAAGACGCGCGTAGTACGAGAGCAATCACTATTAACGCCCTGCCATACGCCGTTGACCTTGCTTGATCAGGTGAAAGCATCCCGCACTGACTTTATGGGCGACTGAAGGGCCGATTTGCGAGTATGAAATACGTAAAAAATTCGCTAAAAATAATTAAAGCAGTATTTTCAAAAAATGGCCTGAAGGTGTTTTGGGTATTATATTTCTTAATACGCTGATGGTATTAACAAGTCTTTGTTGCATGTATAGTTTAGGAGTAAAGTAGTATTAAACTTTAAGAAAATGGGGCACTTTGCACATTTTTTTTTTCAATATTTATATATATTTTTTGCTTTTTTGGCCTGAAGGTGTTGTGCTATATATCAAGTAGATTAACATATATTTTTATTAGCTTTTTAGACCAGAATTACACAGAGAGATAATTTTAATTAACCCCGTTTTGCAGCTTAGCTTGGGAACCAGCGCCTTAATATTAATATTATAAATGCGAAAGGAACTCTTTCGTCTGTCTGTCTCGCTTTCACGCCTAAACTACGGAACCGATTTAAATTAAATTTGGCACAGAGAAAGAACAAGCGTTGTTGCAGAGAAGTGTAGGAGATATTCTTTGTCATTACTATGGTTGTAAGTAGCGCACTGGCGTCAAAGAGCAAGCGTAGAAAATACTCTCTCGCATGTTTGTATCAGCAGTAGCTGAGTTCCGAAAATGTTCATAAATTACGCATATACGCTTAAGTGGCGACCGCCTATATTGACTGGTGTGTAAAGCTTGAAGCTGCGTACGGTTCCTGTTAGCGACGCAATTGTATTATTTTAGTATATACCATTAATATTTGTTCATTTAATAAATTAGCAGGATATCGAGATTTTGTGAAGCATTCAGTCTGTGGCCTGTGGCGCCCGCGCCTCACCGCATCCGTCAAAGTGACAAAAAGTAAAAGTGTCAAAAAGTCAATGTCAAGTTAGAGATCCCGCCGAAAAAGATACGCTTCCACAGCGCGTAACTCAGGAACGCGCTATCCGTACGCAGCTTTAGAGATATGGCACTCATCGCAGAGTAGTTCCGACAGTGACAAAGCCCGAACTAGTCTAGAAGCGATTCGATCAATTAGCAAGCCATCAGAGAGCACGCCGCGCGGTAATTACGAACTCGGCGCTCCTCGAATTGGGACGTAATATCTTGCAGTTGGAGAGTTCTATGCGAATATATACGTTGTCTAGGAGTGACGTTGTATTTGGCAACACTCTTGTTTTTGAACTAGCTGCGCTCCGCCGTTTAACCCGCGTCTATCCCGCAGGAACCTTTTTCCGGGATAAAAAGTAGCCTATGTATTAATCCAGAGTAAAAGCTATCTCTATTCCAAATTTCATTCAGATCCGTTCAGTAGTTTTTAAAACACTTTTATTAGCTTGACTTGTAACTAACAATGTAATCAAATCTTAGAAGTCAATTTTCACCTACTTCTAATTGTCGTATCGACTTGAAACTTTGTATGTGTATGTAATCTCGGTGACAATGCAATAATTTGGTATCATCGACCTGATCTGATGATGCAGCCGGAAGGTGGGTAGAGCATCTCTGCAGTGGCTGCTAGTAAACTCCTCGTGTTTGGGCTCATATGATTCGTCTTGATGAGTCTAAATTAAACTTGGTAACAAAAGACTAAAAAGTAAAAAAAATAAAAATATATAGTTTAAAAAAACTAAAAAAAAAACACTTTAAAAACGCACTGAAATATATAAAATAATTAAATTGACTTGTATTAGTTACGATATAATGGTTAATTCAAAAAGTGTGAAGCGCTTCTTTTACTGGGTAAATAAAAGTACACACAACCAAAAAGCGCTCCACACTTTTTGAATTAACCATTATTTATCGTAACTAATACAAGTAAATTTAATTATTTTATATTTTTCAGTGCATTTTTAAAGTGTTTTTTTTTAGTTTTTTTAATTGCGTGAAAGAGTAACAAACATCCATACATCCATCCATACTCACAAGCTTTCACGTTTACAATATTAGTAGGATGAAAGTTAATCAAAGTATTTAGTTGCACCGTTTACAACACGAATGGCGGAAGCAATTCGTTAACTGTAAACGTACAGAAACTATAGGTATCCTAATTCCATCCACAGGAGTGACAAATTGGATAACCCCAGTCCAAACACAGCGTACCAAAGAAAGGCGAATGTCCCAAAAACAACAGCACGAGGTCATTAAGCTATGCAGCGAATTGGATGATTGGGACACGCGTCACCCTAAGTATACCCACCTATCTTTCTTTATATACATCGCATGAGACCGTATGTTCGGTCGGGGTCCGAATTCCAGTAGCAGTCTACAAAGCAAAACCATTTTTGCCAAGTTATATTCACCACCACAAGGGACAAATATCAAGTGCAAAGTATTGGGAAATTAAAAATAATGCACTTCTATAAGAAGCAATACAATAAATAATACAATATATAATACAGCTATCTGTATTTGTCTATCGAGAGTGAATTCTAAATTAGTAATCAGCAACGACTAGATGCTTCGGATTGAGGGGAAACAAGGAAAGTCTGAAGCATAATGATATATAGAAAGCGGCATGCTTGTCGTCTATTGAAAGTGTCCTCGTACAGTCAACGACAAAAGTCGCTGAACAATCACACGTTTTTCTATTATCCTCATCATCTTAGACACCAACTTTTGACCTCATCATCACCTAAAATCAGGTGTGTTATGTTGTGGTCAAAATGATACCATGTACCAATACCAAGAAACAATAATAATTACTGATTTTAAACACATTTGGAAAATCGAGAACGATCAGCTACTTTTGTCGCTGACTGTACCATCGTCTCTATTCCGTGTATCGTATACAAGCGTGGTCATGATTTCTATCCCTTTATTCTCGATTCGACTTCCATTCCTACGAATCGATATGTAAATTTGTTTATCGCACGCACTGCATGAGACTAGAACTCCCTCGCGTCGTTTGCTTATCATGGCACTTATTATAATTTGAGTGCTTTCCAATCGAGAGTAAAGAGGCATTATTCTAAAATCAAAATCAATCATTTATTGCATTCATATGTTAGTATACATGAGATCTTAGTGGTTATAATTAGTGAACATATGAACCCGAATAGGGTATAGCAATGTAGGAGCGCACCGATCCATTCTAAATAGTAACAATTACAGACAACTTATAAACATATTAAATTATTGTCAAAACAAAAAGCAGAAGGAAGTCATTATATTAGTGTAGTCAAGTAATAATTATATTCATTTCATTGCATTCAATCCGATATTGACAACCAAAATAAATATTATAAATATTTTTAATTACATGCTCATTTTAATTGCAGAAACTCTTTCAAAGAATAAAATGAATGATATGATTCTTTTTGGGTAATCGTGATCCATCTTCGACCTCATCTCACTTACCATCAGGTGTAGATAATAATAATATAGTCAAACGTAATCTAATTAAAATATTTTAAGATTTTTTTTATGTAATAGATTAGCAGACGGCCCGCCTGATAAAAGCGGTCACCGTCGCCTATGGACATTGGCAACATCAGAAGAGTTGCCGATGCATTGCCGACCTTTAAGAACTCTTTTCACACCCATCTTGAAGGATTGCAATTTGATAACACTTAAATAGATCATCATCATTATCATCATTTGAATGTTGCAGTTCTTGGGCATGTCATTAGGTCATAGGTGCGGGGCCAAGAGCATTGGAACATTACCCACCGTTCGTTACCGTTCTGCCACCATCAGTTAAATAAATACAAATACTTTAAAATTAACCCGCACTGGGCCAGCGTGGTAGATTACAGCCCATACTCTCTCTCTATGAGAGAAGGCCAGAGTCCCAGCAGTGGGAACGTGGAAGGCTGATAATGATGACTGTAAAATTAATCAACCTTTTTTCAGATCATTTGAACCTCCAGGTCATGAGCCGACTCTGTGTTACCCTGTCATGCAAAGAAACTGTCAGATCTCTGAACAACTGCACTCTAAATAATAAAGATTTAGCCACACAAGCAAATTCTAGCCTTGTCGGATGTTGTAGCGGTTTAGCAAGCATTGTGAATCCAAGCTCTTATGCGAGCGGTAATTTAACTAATTTTTTGTAAGAGGATTTTGGTCTTATTTGGTTAAATAATTAGTTTAACTTTTAGTTTCTGCGGACATGATTTTTGTTGGTAAGTTTTATTTTTAAACATTTTTTCTATAAGAAGAACTTTAGGTTGTATTTGGTTATGTAAAATTTATAATGAAATAAATATGATTGTACAATGATAATGTTTTATTTTTACTTGTAGATTTTATCTATGTCAAAATGAAACCATTGTTATCAAAAAGGGAAGCAGGTATGGCGATATCAGATTTTGGCGGAAGCAAATAGGTATTTGGTCCAAAGGGCGACGAGTAGGGCATTTCTCAATAGCAGAATAATTAATACTAGGTATAATATTGACCTAATCTGACTTTCAAAATATCTACCAATATTATTCGAAAACGCTTCATCAAAATTCCTTAGTAGTTCCCTCGGAATTCAAAACGGTCAATATTTTGCATTCTAATCCAGCAAGGGTCGCATGTTCTAAGGGATTGTTTGGAGGAAAGCAAAATATGTGCTATACCCGTAAATCGAGGCCGTCAAACCAGTAGTAGGTATGTAGATTATTTGTAAAGAATTACCCGTCAATCCGTTGTTTCGTTGTAGGGCAAACCAAACAAACGCGCTTTCGCGTTTATACAGGGTAGAGTTTCGTCACAAGTCACCTGATGTTAAGTGACGATGTGGTCCAAGTTGGCACCACTCTACGCCTGGATTGGGAGCTAGCTCACAAGTGAGACTGCCGGAACACACCGATAGGTGCTTGGCGACAGATTCTTAAGTAGCCAGGTGAGCACTAGAAATTACTCTACCACCCAGCTATGGTTTCATCACGATGTTTTCCTACACCGAAAGCTCAAGTTTGTTGCAGGATTCGAACACATGGTCACAAGATGACGTCACTACGTCAGAGTCATTATCTGAATGTAAGGTTTATCTAATAAATGCATAGGTGAATTATACTACTGATATTATAAATGCGAAAGTTTGTGTCTGTGTATATGAATGTTTGTTACCATGTATCACCGTCACTACTAAACCGATTTAGATGAAATTTGGAATGGAGACAGCTTATATTCTGGATTAACACTTACGTTACTTTTTATACCGGAAAAAGGTTCCTGCGGGACAACATGAAGACGCGGGTGAAACCGCGGAGTGCAACTAGTATTCTCATATGTTCTTTCCCTCACATCAAGTATAGCTAAAAACTGTACACCATCCGTTGGGATTTCATCCGGTCGTCGCCGGTACTTCACCGGGTTAAAACCGGATATTACCGCCGCGGTCCGACTCAACCCCTACGTCAGACATTTAGACCCTTTGGTAGTTAGGATGACGATACTGAGATTGTCTGATCTAGCAGAACGACATTTATGGCTAAAAGTCTTTCGAGTCAAAAAAGGTTTGGATTTTATTTGTATAGGACTCAGGCACATAAGATCAGACTTGTTAGCTGAGAATCTAGGCTAGTTTATGTTACGTATGAAGTTCTAGATATCGGATTTTCAATAAAATGTTACTCTTAGCTTTTCCGTTTTTTTACGAGTCCTATGAAGTAAGTAAGTGCCTATTATTTTTTTATTTCCATGTCTAAACTGCGTAATAAAGAGAGTCTTTTGAATCTGGGCCGAACATGCCCATAATAAATAGCACAGAAAGGGTAATACTCCATACGAATATTCTTCTTAGGTACCACGTTGGGCGCCAATAATGTAAATTTGGCGCCCAACAGCGGCTAGCATGTGTTTGTTATTGTCAGATACCAGAGTTCGTTGCTTTCATTATTGTGTTTTTTGGTTTATGGATACAATCTGAGATATCTACTCTAAATTTTTCTGATTCCAGTCGTAATACATCAACCACAACGTCTCGTAAGTAAAAAAAAATATACATTTTTTGAAATGCTATGTGAGTAAACATCAACATTTTCTAGGTTTACATAAGTACGATGATAACCATAATTGCTATAAAAAACACACACAAAATATGTGAAGACTAACTAACTCTGATGGTTCAGCGACTCCGAAACGAGAGAGCGCCTCTCTTTCCTATCCTGAGCGATTTCAGCCCAGTTCAGAGTCTACAGTTCGCGTAGGTATCCACCGCGTCCCTTCAGCAGTATTTAGGGCGTCCGACCGGCCTACGGCCATTCGGGCCTATCAATGATCATTATGGGCATAAGTGTGATCGTAACAAGAGCTATTCTGTTCATAGCTGGAGCTATAATCTCAACCAAATTTACTTTTGCATACCTAATTTTTTACGAGAACACGTAAACTTTATGCCTTGTAAACTTTTTATTGGCCGTCCTTAACTCGCACGTTTGCAATGTCTTAGTGGCGTAAAGATCTGGGCTACGACAAATTTAGGACGGGTCTGTAAAAAAGTTACGGGCTTGTTAATTGATTGAGATTACAGAAAGTATCTTCTGTAAGCTATTGTAGATACTTAATTGAATGGGTCGAGATTGTCTAAAGAATCCAAGGAGTTTTAAGACCACTGAAAAAAGATTTTATATTATACGTACAAAAGGAATTGCAAAAATAAATTGCAAATAGTTGCAGAGGGTTGGCTGGTCATATAAGCTGCAGAACCGATAACCGTTGGGGTAGACGTGTTCGTGAGTGGAGACCGCGACTTGGCAAACGTAGTGTAGGACGCCCTGCGACTTGGTAAAGCGACGACTTGCGCCGGGTGGCTGCCAGTAGTTGGATGAGAAGAGTCGAAGACCGGGCTCAGTGGTGTATCATGGGAGAGGCCTATGTCCAGCAGTGGACTGAAACATGCTGATGGTGATGATGATGAGTAAAACAGTAATGCCAATTATTTTTTTGTCTTTTGATTCGAACGTTGGAAGGGCAATGCTCTTATTACTCATCATCATCAGCCTATTACGATCCCACAACTGGGACATTGGCTATCTCCCTGTGAGAGAGTATGGGCTGTAATCTACAACGCTGGCCCAGTGCTGGTTAGTAGATGTTGCATGCCTTTGAATGTTATGGTTCTTGGACATGCCGGTTTCATCACGATGTTTTCCTTTACCGTTTTGAGCGAAGGTAAATCCACACATAACTTGTTAAGTCATAGGTGCAGGGCCGAAAGGATTCGAACTCGGGATCGGCGCCTTCGCGTCACTGTTCAGCCACCATCGCTCGCCGTTGTTTTAATTAGCGTCAATTATTTATTTATGAAGAATTTTCCTTGCGTCTTGTTCCAAATAATTTTAATTACAACAATTTCCGGTTTAACAACTTTCTAACGCTCACAGTATTGAGAGTTTAGAACTCATTACCGGTTTAATGCACCTGGTTAACTCCTGAAAAGGTTTAACAAGAAAAAAGTGCCTTTAATTAATGTATTTCAGAGTTTGTTAATTGATCGCTTAATTATTTGTAACTACATCCGTCCAGCCATCTTTATAAAGAGGTAGAGTTTTTTTTGTGAGGTTAAGTGACGATGTGGTCGAAGATGGCGCCACGCTACGCCTGGACTGGGAACTGGCTCTCAAGCGAGGCTGCCGGAACATGCCGATAGGGGCTTGGCAAAATATTTTTAACTTCCTCTTTTGATTTGCATGCTTTTAAGCGAAGGACCCGACGTCCACCCTTTGTACGTTAACGGTAATGAAGAACAGATTAATAGCCACAATCCTGTGCGTGAATGCATGTACTTAATTCAGGCAGCACACGGTCGCGCACCAGCCCCGGATCTAGGGACAAACCGGGGTGGGTGCCCCGGGCGGCAATTTCAGGGGGCGCCAAAATTATAATAGAATATCATATATCATGTCATGTGTCGGGTCGCCCTCTTCCCTCTCATATGGTCGAGGAGAGCGATGGCTGGCACATGCGTCAACTCGTGAACGGGTGCTGCTTGTGGGGTCTGGTCTGCTTTGGTTGTGATCCCGCAACTCGTTAATATTCATGTTCCCATATCCCAATGTGTACAACCAAACAAGAGAAATCTTCTTATTAGTAAATTAAAAAATATCGGACTATTAGATGACAAAAAAAAGCTTGGGATTTTAGTGAACTTGCTCCAATTCAATCAATTAGTAATAAGAATAAAATTGTCAATGTGATCGCGCCAAAAAACTTACCTGCCGGGCGTTTCTTGCCTGTTCTTTTGCCGGCGTAAGGAGGTTGGAACAGGCGTAGCTAGTTTCAAGTTGACGTTTTAAAGTGATCACAATGTATCCTATTAAATAAAAAAGTTTTGAATTTTGAATTTTATAAATATAAAACTTACGACACAAAGCGCATAGCACACAAAAACCTAGTTGGTTCACCATTGATTTGTAAGAAAAAGGCGGCACACAGACGCCTTTTGTAATTTACGTAGGTATCTAGTTAAGAGTATCTAGTTAAGAGCTGAAGAGAGGGGCGTCACTATCAAGTTCAAAGGAGAAGTTAAAAAAGAAGAAAATGAAGAAGAAGTTTCTGCCTCGATGCGAAAAGTCGTAGATCCGGGACAGTCGCGCACTCAGACCTAATAACAGAGATTACACAAGATCTATTGAAGAGAAACTCCAAATTATTTTCCCCAATATCTCGTTTGAAGTCAACCAGCTTAAGTAAACATCTGAGAGCCTTAGATTATTTATCAATTCAACGCAAACCTCAAAGGCGACGCCAGTCGCGTTTCGATTAAGATATTACATTCAAAGAAAATCCAACATTTTTCTCACGTTTATTTCGAGCATCGATTTTCAGTTAAGAGATTGGGTAGGTCTTCGTTTATGTTTTGTTAAACTTGCCAATGTAATAAACAAGTAAGGTTTGCATTTTTTAGTAGTAATATTAAAGCTGGTGATACGATTTAACAGAACCGGCTAATAGCAACTCAATTTGTGTGGAGAGAGGGTTCATGGTGCGCCTGAAAAATATTTGTTCAATGATACTTTGTAGCTAGTGCAATAAAAGATTTCCCAACTATCCATCCAGAGGTGATACAATGGGTACAATTACCCCTCCCTGACAGACACCCGAAACACTTTTCTTCCTGTTTTCAAATGTTAGGTACTGTTTCAATTCAATTTCGTGACACTATTGGGTTTTTCATGATTTTTTGAACATCAATTACATAATATGATAAATTATCACAGCGAAAATGCCTCCAGCTCCCAGAATGAAATCTTGGATCCGCACTTGCTACTACGTCAACTATTTAACTGACTCCTTAAATAGACACTAAAATCCTAAAGAAGTTAATTCGGTCCAAAGTATCAAAAAGTCTATATAATATCAAAAGGTTAAATTGTAAGCAATGTTCAATATGAACGTTCAAGTTTATAGGCAAATATAGACGTTACGTAATGTTTTAATTTGCCCTCTCAAATTGGCCCTTAAAATTAAGAAGCCCATATTTATTTCCGGTTGGACGTAGGGCCTACCCGAGCGAAAGGGGGGGGGGGCAAGCAAGCGGTACCTACTAAATAAATAATTCGTTACGAAGGGCTACTTAGAAATTTTATTAGTCACTTGCAACCACAGTCGTCTTTTGTGCAAACCAACCTGAAACAACAAGGACGATGAGCTGTGTATGTGGTTATCATACTAATATTATAAACGCGAAAGTTTGTGTGTGTGAATGTTTCTTACCACGTATCACCGTAACTACTAAACCGATTTTGATGAAATTTGGAATGGAGATAGCTTATAACCTGGATTAAAACATAGGCTCCTTTTTATCCCGGAAAAAGGTTCCTGCGGGTAAAACCGCGGGGCGCAATGAACGAAACAAAACCATCAAATTATATCCAAATTACCGAATCTGTCAAATCAGTTCACATTGTCCCAAATCGAACCACACAAAACTGTTTCAAGTTGCGGAAGCGTTTAGAGAAATAACGCAGAGCTCAAACTCCTAGCGAAATGCATAAATCCACTGAATCCCACTTTTCAGGAAATTGTAGCCTTCTGAAATCCTTGCTTATAGGCACATTACGAAACCTTCGAGTTCACTCACTCAACAAAATCACTGAAGGAATCATATTTCCGAGTCCCACATACACACACACACTCAACACTATTCATTCATTATAGACATTGTCCTCTGCATTCCAAAACACAGTCTACTTCAGGACTTTCTCGCTACAAAACTAATGTCCAACGCCTGCGAGTGGTAAACTGAGTGTCACGCGTTTATTGCGACATGGTTACATCGAAGAAAAGTTTAACTACTTATACGTTCTATTGAAACTCAGTCAAACGTATATTTATCAATGCTTTCGGATAAATCATTCTGTATATTCTAAAGCCGACCCTATAGAAGACTTTTACAGTTAAATGAAGCAGCAATAATTCCGTAATCTTGTGTACATACGGGGGGTCGTTGTGAGAAGCAAGTTGGGAGACAACATTGTTGTGTTTGATCATTACTCATTAGTTTGTTTTTCACCTTATCTGAAAAATAAAGAGTTCAAGAATAATTAAGAGAGACCGATCATTGTGGTAGTACAGAGTGCATTATGTAATTGACTAATTATGTATTTTTTATGGTATGGTCTGTATGGCTTTGTAGCATTTATTTGTTCCTGAATTAGAAAAAGGTTCTGAATTACAGCTCTACTTGTGAACACTACACTAGGTTATGTTTTATAGCGATAAAAATATTATGGACATATTCGCGGTTTATGGCACTGCTAGCTTGATATGAAGTTATTAATTTAGTAAGCAATAGTGGATTGTTAAAAGCTTTCGTTGGAACTGTTGGAAAATCTGACTTAAAAAGAACCGACTTTTATTATACTTAGTGTGTTATAGTAATGCTCCATGCCCCATGGCATATTTAGTTTTTTATTTGGGGTATAACATGTGAGACTGCTTATTTATTTCTTTTTTACCCAACAAGTAAGCCAACATGCTCGCCAGGTGTCGTGGCCGTATGTACACATTTTGTTAGGTACATCTGAAATCTGCCATCAAGTAATGATTGATGATTGCTATAGCGTTTCCTTGATCTTAAAATGAATTTGGAATATAAACAGAGATTAATTTGATAGAATATTAGTTTTACATTCATTCTCGGCCCTTCCATTAAATTATATTTATTGAAAATGAAATGAAGGTAACTTGTTCATGTGGAGTAAATAAACATAATACTTACAAATGTATAGATTGGAAAAAATAATAAACCTGATATCAAAAAGTCAAAAAGTCTAAAGTCAACTGCCAGCCACTCTGCGCAAGTCGTCGCTCCACCTAGTCGCAGGGCGTCCTACACAATGTACCAAGTCGCGATCTAGACTCAAGAACGCGTCTACCCCAACGGTTATCGGTTCTGCGGCTTATATGACCAGCCCACTGCCACTTCAGCTTGCTTATCCTGTGAGCTATGTCGGTGACCTTAGCTCTCTGACGTATCACGTCATTTTTGATAATAATTTAGGTAGTGTACCTCTGGTTTAAGACATTTATTTCTCAAAAGAACATAGTTCACTTATTAGAGAAACATAAAAATAATTATAAAGTAGGGTACATTTTTGCCTTAGAGCATGCAGGCGTTACAACTAAAAACAATTATAATATTAAGTAGGGTAGGTAAGTAAAAACTAAACAAATAATTATCGCAAGTCTGGCCAAAGATTATGAAGACTATAAAAGTAATAATTGGTCACTAAGAGCCAATTCAGACTAGCGTTTTATACGCGCGTATGAGCTCTTTTTTGGAAGCGCATGTGGGCGCGTATAGGCGCGCCTTTTGTCACACGCTCGACTCGTACGAGCGTTGACGCGCTTCTAAGCTCGTAAGTAATTTTTGAATCGTTTAGAATCACTTCGCAGTTCTGGGTAAAGTGTATTAAAATGACCGGTCATCAGTCTTGATACAACTATCGGTGACACCCAGCATTTTTTTCGTCGTCTCCGTCGACGGCGAATAAGTAACGCAAATAGTAATGTTTCTTCGTCAGAATCCAGGTTGATACTGATACGACACCACCGGTTCGAGCGAACACGCCCAAATATGCCCGTTTACGCAAGTATGGTTTTTAGAAGCGCGTAATGTAGCGCGCGTATAAGCGTATGCTGAAACGACCGTATACGCGCAAAAAAATACGCTAGTCTGAAACCGCTCTTAAAATGTGGAGTTTTAAAAGTTTTTTAAATGAGTTTAATGATTTTGCGTGTTTGATTGCTTATGTTAGTTTATTATATAGTTGTGCTCCCTCGTATAAGATTGTTCTTTTCCCGTAATTAGTTCTAGGGTATATCCTTAGGTTCGTACCTGTAACAAGTCCAACAAGTAACGCTAAGTGGTTACCTCAGGATATTGCCATCTCCAAAATCATTAAAACTTTACCTCGTTAAAATATAATTTAGGGTCAATATTTAACCAGACTTCGTGAGACCGAGGCCGATTTTAGATTGGAAAATAAGTTCGTGACATATTTTGAAAGATTAATAAAAGATTAACATTATGTAAGTTTTTTTTTGTTTGAAGACAGTTTTTTTACAAAGTTAGTTCATAAGAAAAGTGTAAAAAGCACACCCGAATAAAAAATAATAAATTAGTGAACAATTTTGAAGTTACGATACAATTTTAGTTAGTAATAAATCATCAAACCGAAGGTAAATCCCATCACTACAACTCTTTTCAGCATGAATTTGATGTAATAAGCTAGCCCATCGTGTATTCCTCAAACACACACAAAACGGGAATTATGGAGGTTTACATATCTCTTTGCGTCGGTTTAGAGTAGACCAAGAGCTAATGTGTGGAAAACAACATTGGTGATTAAGCTTATAGCAGTTAATTTGTCAAAATTGCCTTAGCGAATGAGTAGGTTTGGTAATTACCTTGTAGGTTGAAGGCACTGAAATATATCAAACAAGTTGTCCCCACGGTTTTACTTGCGTTCACCACAGTTTATCATTCATTCGTTTTCTTTCGTTTCTGAATTGTCTCTCACTATGGAAGGCGGAAGCCAATTAAATTTAAACACTTATTCACATCAAACTATTCCAAAATGTGGCGCGTTTTGTGTTCACTTGTGATATCTAGTCAATTTTAAGATCTGTGATTGTAAATCAATCGTTAGCTAATGAAGGCGTCACGAAACAAATAAATTAGCCCGAAATTTCCATCAAATCTTAGTGAGCCTCAAAATTGATTGCCCCATAAATTTACCTCACTGTTTTTCTAATCGCTATAAATTACCTTTCAGGAAATTGCCTCAAAGCTCGCTGCCGAAATGCTGACAGAAAAGCTTAATTGCAATGGCCTGTAAAGCATTATTATCGAGGCGGCTCTATAAATTGAGACGTAGCCTCATGAGAAAGAAGGCAAGTGTATTGTGTGCGGTATTTTATGTAATCTGATTGATAAATTTGTTGGTCAAACATAAATAGAGACATCAAGCAAGCCTAATTGCCAGAACCGACAAACCAAGATAGATAAACTTGTCGCAGAAGAGTGAGGAGATCCGACCCCAAATAGAGGACCAGGGACGGAAGAAGGAGAAGAAGAATCAATTAATATGTTTATCTATTAAGATGTAAACATATGTGATCACTTTAAAATTAGGTACTTATTGCATTTGTGACGCAGAGCTAAATAGTGTCATACAGTTAGTACTAGAAAAAAAACCTTCTTTTTTGTGATAACAATATAATATGTAATAAGTTCCGATAAAAGACGTCAATTTTTTTTTATTGTTTAGCCTATAATCCTGTTTATGGAACTTCTACACAAAATTTCACGCTTCCAACTAAACGCCAATTATTGAAGAAAAGATTTTTTTCAAGAAATGTTTTCTTATACTTATCTGAGCTTTATAATTTACTTTTAAGTTGTAACAGCTTAATAAGTTTAAAAAGTACTTAGGTTCGATTTGAATTTAACATCAATTTATTATACCTACTTACTTACTTTAAATTTGTAATAACTCGACTTTCTGAATCTCTTACCTCTTGCCTCGTGAGATAAAACAACTCTCACATTAGAGCACCAGGCTCCTGTACTATTTTTGTGTATAAAGAAACGAGTGGTGGTATATTATGGTATAGTATAGAGGAGTAATGCGAATGAAGAGAATTAAATTTAAACGGATTTTATAGTCAGGGCCGGATTTAGCCGCACTGGGGCACCCCAAAAAGTGCAATAAAACAAATAAAATAAAAATGAAGTGTCTGTTTAAAATATCAAAATTAAAATACCTTTTTACTATTCGCTGAAACGGATGGACTGATTTAGACGAGATTTTCACTATCTAGCTAGATAGCTGATGTTATAAGGAGCCACTTGAGCTACTTCTAATTTGGAAAAATTGTTTCGGAATATGTTTTTCAAACAAATACAATAATGATTCATGTGTAGTGTTTTTAATTTGAAACAAACTCTCAATAATGAAAGAACAATATAGGTATTGTATATAGTTCTTTTTGTTAACATTTTTAATACACCCTTTTTAAATATTCGAAACCGCAAAGTCAATTTTTTTTCTGACGCCCCTGTTTGCCGCCCTTGTTGATTTGCCGCCTTGGGAGCTGCCCCTAGAGTACCTAAATCCAGCGCTGTTAGTAGCCAACTGTACAACTGGTTTGCGGATGATAAAAATGTTGATTTTTTCATTTAGGTCACGTGAAATGGAATGGTATTTTGACGTTGGTTTTTAAATCTAGGTACTAGTTCTGTCCCGCGTTTTCACTCGGGTGGACTAAAGTTTATTGAGATAAAAATATAAGCAATTAATTCTCTTATTTACTGTAAAGCGTTTGACCACAAGCCATTTAAGAGGACACCGTGATAAACAATGAATCTGAAATCAGCTCCATACAAAAACGCAAGCGAGCTGACTAATGCCGTAAGGTCGTTTGCGTCAAAAAAAAGGTTTTTTCGTTTAAAATGAAAACTATAGTTAATTTTATAGAACTAAATCTATAGTTCTTTGAAAAATGTGTATATTATAACATACAAAAAAAAAACAGCTCTTAAATCGAAAATCAAATCAAAATCAAAAATATGTTTATTCAATAGGATACATTGTGATCACTTTAAAACGTCAACTTAAAACTAGCTACGCCTGTTCCAACCTCCTTACGCCGGCAAAAGAACAGGCAAGAAACGCCCGGCAGGTAATTTTTTTGGCGCGATCACATTGACAATTTTATTCTTATTACTAATTGATTGAATTGGAGCAAGTTCACTAAAATCCCAAGCTTTTTTTTTTGTCATCTAATAGTCCGATATTTTTTATTTAGCTTTACTAATAATAAGATTTCTCTTGTTTGGTTGTACACATTGGGATATGGGAACATGAATATTAACGAGTTGCGGGATCACAACCAAAGCAGACCAGACCCCACAAGCAGCACCCGTTCACGAGTTGACGCATGTGCCAGCCATCGCTCTCCTCGACCATATGAGAGGGAAGAGGGCGACCCGACACATGACGCCGCTGCAAGCAAAGTCACTTTCGTGAGCATGACTGTTTTGGCTGTTTACCGAAAATGGTTAGAATAGGGGAAATAGGGAGAATAGATAGATAGAAAGAAAGATAGATAGATTAACTACAATCCCAAGCTTGTTTGTCATCTAGATAGTCCGATATTTTATAATAAGCTTTACTAATGAGATTTCTCTTTATACGAATTTGAAATTTTGTTATAGACAAGTCTTGAATTTCACTTGGGATTTTGTTGAAAAAGCGTACACATTGACCTTTGAACGAGTTGCTAACTTTATGGAGCCTAGTGGTGGGTACAGCAATTTTATCTTTGTTTCTAGTATTAAAATTGTGATAATCACTTCTCTTTTTGAAGCTATTTAAATTTTTCCGTATGTACATTACATTTTCATAAATATATTGACAAATAACTGTCATTATTTTGGTTTCTTTAAACTTAATTCTTAAAGATTCTCTGGGGCCCATGTTATAAATCGCACGAACAGCTCTCTTCTGCAATACAAATATGGTGTTAATATCAGCAGCGTTTCCCCACAGCAATATTCCATAGGACATAATGCTGTGAAAATAGCTGAAATAGACTAGTCTGGCTGTATCAACGTCAGTAAGGTGACGGATCTTCTTTACAGCATATGCTGCAGAGCTAAGTCTGCTCGATAGACTGACAATATGTGGACCCCATTGCAATTTGTGATCTAAAGTTATGCCTAAGAATACTGTAGTCTTGACAAGGTCCAACTCTTCGTCCTTAATTTTTACATTTGTTGGTACTTCTTTAACATTGGGCAGCACAAATCTCAAGCATTTTGTCTTTTTTCCATTTAACATCAAATTGTTCGCATCAAACCAGTCTGTAACTTTGGAGAGAGCATTGTTCACGTCGTCAGAAATGTTATGTTGTCGCTTTAACTTAAATAAAAGCGACGTATCATCAGCAAACAATACTATTTCGTGATTGTCACTAACAAGGCTGGGCAAATCATTGATGTAAACTAAAAACAGAAAAGGTCCGAGTATTGAACCCTGCGGAACTCCCATTGTGACTACTGACCCCGAGGATCGCTTCCCGTTCACGTCAACTCTCTGAATCCTATCACTAAGGTATGAGGTTACAAGGTCCAGAGGAACACCTCGAATACCATAGTGCCGGAGCTTCCTGATCAGTGTCTCGTGGTGAACACAATCAAATGCCTTGGACAAGTCACAGAACACGCCTAGAGCGTCCCGTGACTCCTCCCAGGCATCATAGATGTGAGTTAATAACTCGACACCAGCATCAGTAGTAGAGCGACCACGCGTAAAGCCAAACTGTTTTTGATTAAGTAATTTGTTTGCTGAGAAATGTCTTTGCAATTGATTTAGAATAAGTTTTTCGAATATTTTACTAAATGTTGGTAATACTGATATTGGTCTAAAGTTAGTAGGGTCAGTCGTTGTACCCGATTTAAACAAGGGTGTTATCTTACTATGTTTCATCAGATCAGGAAACACGCCGTCGTCAATACATTTGTTAAATATTAGGGCTAATTCGGGTGCAATCATTTCAATTAATGGCTTAACAACGGTCACGGATATACCCCAGAGGTCAGTAGTTTTCTTGACATTAATCATATTAAAAGCTTTTACTACATCTTTGCAACTAACATAGTCAAATTGAAAAGGAATTTCGCACTCTGGTACATTTGTTTTTAACATAGATTCTGCAATGGTGTGCGATGAGTTTAAGAACTTAGTAGTAGAGACTGGAATGTCAGTGAAAAAGGTTTCAAATGCTTTAGCTACTTCAATGTCAGTCTTGACACTGGTATCGCCAATATTTAGGTTGTAATTATTAGCTTGAGACCTGACTTTGCCAGTCTCACTATTTATAATTTTCCAAGTTGCTTTAATTTTGTCATTACTATTTTTAAGCTTAGAACTTATATAACGAGACTTTGCAATGTGACAGACCGTCTTAAAAATTTTTGAGTATGTTTTTACAGTTTCTTTAAACTCATTACTAGTATTATATTGTTTTTCACTGTAGAGATCGTACAGCTTTTGCCTGCTTTTGTGAATACCAACTGTAGCCCACTCCGTAAAATTAGGTCTATCAGAAACCATGATCGTTTTTGGAGTAAATATCGTGTTGAAAACTTTGCTAAATACGCTGAAAAAAGAGTTGTATAAATCATCAGCATTTCTACGATCCGGTAAAAAAGGAAGTTCATCGATCAGCTTTAATTTTATTTTCTCCATCCGATCAACGGTCTCTGGTACATATGTGACAGATTTTTTTCCATTAATTTTTATTTTATTTTTAATTGTAATTAATTGACCACAATGGTCTGAATCTAATTTACTTATTACACTTTGACTAATTACATTCACATCTGTAAAAATATTATCTAAACAAGTAGCCGTAGTGGCAGTTATCCTTGTAGGCTCCATAAACAAATTTCTCAAATTAAATGATTTAAATAAATTAGTTATCGGTTTTGTATGCCTGTAAAATGATTTTCATTTTCATTTTTTTTCAACATGATCTTTAATGTACATAAATATTATCTCTGTATGTTTTGTAATTGCTGAGAAAAAAAAAATATATAGTTTAAAAAAACTAAATAAAAAACACTATATATATTATTTTTTACTTTTTAGTCGTTTGTTACCAAATCCAATCTATCAGACTCATCAAAACGAATCATATGAGCCCAAACACGAGGGGTTTGCTAGTAGCCACTGCAGAGATCCCCTACCCACTTTCCGGTTGCATCATCAGACCCTCGTCACCAAGTCCAATCTATTGTACTCATCAAGACGATTCATATGAATCCAAACCACGCGGGTGACACCGCGGGGAACAGCTAGTGGAGTTATAAATTTCAATTTCAAATTCAATCCTGTTCAATAATATAAATAATAAATTTCATATTTTTCATTATTTTAAGAAGTCATTCAAACAGTAAAAGGCTTTGTCCAGTAGCCACAAATTTAGTACCTACTATAGAAATTTCTCTACCACCAAGTTATTATTGTTCCAATTCCTAATTTACAAGCAAACAAAACATTGATCGTATATATTCCTGTTTCATTTCCGTATCTGTTCATAGGTACCTACATTCGTTTGATCTATTCAAACCTTTGATAGTAGGTATTGAATGTTGATACGTAATAGAGACTACAGAGTCAATTCCGACGTACTTTGTAAATCATCTCATCGTTTGTCGGTAGAGTGCTCTGTGGCATTTATCAGGAATTCAGGAAGTAAGTATCTTCACTATTATTATCAACTGGCTGCGCGCCGCGGTTTCAACCGCATCTTCCCGTTATCCCGCAGGAACCTTTTTCCGGGATAAAAAGAAGCCTAAATATTAATAATAATGCCCGCACAATCACATAGGCTCTGACCCCTAAGTAATAAGTTCTCCTGTATCTAGGGTATCAGAAACTACAAGGATCGGGGATCCACAACACCCAGACACAGAACAAATACTTGCACTTTTTTTTTCAATGCATAAATATTTGTCCTGTAGCGGGAATCGAACCCGCGACCTCTCGCTTCACAGTCGGCTATCTGCCCATTGCGCCACATCGGTCGTCAAATGATTATTAATCCAGGGTGTAAACTATCTCCATTTCAAATTTTACTCAAATCCGTTCAGTAGATTTTGCGTGAAATTGCAACAAACACACATACATACCTAGATACATACATACTCACAAAATGTCGCGTTTAATTATAATTTAAGGATTTAATTGTAAATGTAATCGCGCCCAACAAACCCCCTGCCGTACGTTTCTTGCCTGTTCTTTTGCCGGCGTAAGGAGATTGGAACAGGTGTAGCTAGGTGTAAGTTTATCTTGTATCCTATTAAATAAATATTTTTGACTTTGACTTTTTGTATGTGTTGTTTTTTCCGAAAATAAACCTTTTGAACTTTGAACTCAAATTTTCAATTAAATTATTAATACATACTATGATTTTCAAACAATAACTTTGTTTTCAACATTAATAGAGTTGTAGAATCAATGATTGGATCAGTCAGTAGCCAGATTTGTAGTAACAAAATTAATATCTCTCCAAGCATACAACCAGTAACTTCCCAACTTGTTATTAAAAAAGTTTTGTTCGGAGGAGAGAGGAGAATAACTTAAATGCTTTTGAGGCTAGATTTCTATTATCGATAACATATTATTAATAGGCTGTTGGCATGTATGATTAATTTGTAAACGTTCTTGTAAATTTCCTGCAGGTTTAAAACTATCTCCATACAAAATTTCATCAAAATCGGTTTAATCCTTACTATCTAATATTATAAATGCGAAAGTAAGTCTGTCTCTCTGTCTCGCTTTCACGCCTAAACTACTGAACCGATTTGAATGAAATTTGGTACAGCGATAGTTTGAACCCTGAAGAAGGACATAGGCTACTTTTTATCGTGATAAACTGTAGCCCACGCGGGTGAAACTGCGGTGAACAGCTTGTAGTTCATAAGTTCATGCTGAACCAAAAACAATCAAATCTATAATATTTTATATGCGAAAGTTTATGTGCATGTGAATGTTTGTTACCACGTATCACCGTAACTACTAAGCCGATTTTGATGAAATTTGGAACGGGGATAGCTTATACCCTGGATCAACACATAAGTTAGTCTTTATTCAAAAAAGTTACGCTACTGTTGCAAATGCCCATAAGCGACGCCGCTTACCATCAGGCTTGCGTGTTAGCCTCTCTTAATGTTACAAAAAAACTTCAATTTTTTTTACTGGCATTGTAAATTGCCACGGTAGGCAACGACCCGGGCAAAGTGGAGAAATAACAAATTACTGCAACCTTGAGTTTGTATATGTAGATCTCTACCAGTACTGCGAGCCTTCAGGTACCGTGACAGGCTTATAAATTATGCTGAACAGACAAACAATGTGCCTCCACAGATTGAATTAATGCTATTAACACAAATTAATTTTTTTCCCATGGAAAAATGTCCGTGACAGGCCAAATTGTTCTGGTCACTGGGTATGCGTTGTTATTATAGGAAATGTACCCGCTACACGCCTAGCTCACATTTTTTTATGAAAATTTACAAATAAATTTAAACTTACGCCTTTTATCACTAATTTTTAGGAGAAAGATTTGATTGTTTGTTTGTTCAAGCTAAACTCATGATGGTATGGAGATAGTTTAAGACCCTGCACTACGTCGTTGACCTTGCTTGATCAAGTGAAACTGCTCCGCGCACTCCGCGCATCCCCTCACCAAAATTACGCGATCTGCGGCCAACGCGCCCGACGCGAGGACATCTATAACTCTAGTCCACGTGGATGAAACCGCGAGAAACATCTAGTCAAAATATAAATGTACCTTTATTTCAAGTCCTTATTAAACGAAATGTTACTAGAGAAGCTTATTTAGAAAAATCTCATTTTAAAAAACAGTTTTGAATCGATATGTCATGTCATAATATATCATTTTAGTACTAGGGCTTGACACATTACTACTAAATCGTCTAAAATCTTAAATTTAAATGTTTCAGTTGAGTCCAATGTTTCACCTAAACCACCAAACAAAAGAACTCTTTTCCTACCTTATTTTTCACGGTACTCAAACAAATTACCGTACCATAAAACTCCAAGAAATATTTTTCCCACCGTCAACATATTTTCAAAACCTGCTGATACCCCATCGTAAATCTATCGACACCTCCGAGGGATGACTAATGAGGGTCCGACTTATTTCTGTCAATAAAGAGAAGATAGATGTCGATGGACTGGATAATGGATCATTGGATTGTTTTATTTGAATCTAGGCACCCGCCCTTGTTTCGCCCGGCTAGGTAGGTTTATACAAATAAAGCATAGCCTATGATGCTCAGGGACAACGGCAACGGCGACGGCACAAATCTGCACAAACCTAGTTGCGCTCCGTGGTTTCACCCGCGTATTCCCGTTATCCCGCAGGCATCTTTTTCCGGGATAAAAAATAGCCTACGTGTTAATCCAGAGTATAAGCTATCTTCATTCCAAATTTAATTCAGATCCGTTCAGTAGTTTTTGCGTGAAAGAGTAACAAACATCCATCCATCCATCCATACTCACAAACTTTCACGTTTATAATATTAGTAGGAAGTAGCATAAGAGCGGGGTTTTGTTGAGATTTGAACTCGGTATCGGATTCGTAAGGCGCACGAGTTACCGTTCGACCCCTACCGTTCTATTTTGAGAGAAAATTCAATCTAAACTTTGATTCTTCGTCATTTGCGAACTATATACACAAAGGGACCGCACACATACACACAAACACAATGACACACACAAACAACACAAACACACACACACAAACACATACACACATACACATACACACACACACACACACACAAACACACACACACAAACCCATACAAAGTACACACACACATACATACATAGTCACATACAAAGGGGCCTGTTTTATGAACGTCCGTAAGTTGAATGTCATACCTAATTTCGGTAAATTTGATCTTATTGTCAAATGTTAGCACGGATTAGGTATGACATTCAACTTACGGACGTTCATAAAACCGGCCCCTTTGTATGTGACTATGTATGTATGTATGTGTGTATGTGTGATTTACAGATGTTTGTAAAACCGGCCCTTAAAGTGCAAAAAGCCACAGCTAACAAATATCACTTAGAAAAGTTCCAAGCTAATTACTGCAGCGGTAATTAATTATTTAGTTCCACCCCGATTCGGCACGAGTGGGGCCGCCGCCCCAAGTACAACGTGAGGGGCTTCCGTGATTAAGTTGAAAATTAGGGGCTAATTACAAGGGCTTGTAACTGTGTTAGTAAAAAGTAAATAAAAAAATACATGCTACTTCCTACTAATATCCTACTAATCATCATTATCAACCTTTCACGTTCCCACTGCTGGGACTCTGGCCTTCTCTCAGAGACAGAGTATGTGCCGTAATCTACCAGGCTGGCCCAGTGCGGGCTGGTAGATGTCGCATGCCCTTGAATGTTGCGGTTCTTGGACATGCCGGTTTCCTCGCGATGTTTTTCTTCACCGCTTTGAGCGTTTTAGTAACATTAAGACTCGTAAATTACACATTAGTATCTTTTACATACTGATTGTGGTATTATAAACGCATTTCAACTGTACGTAAGTGAAACGAAAATTTTACGTGAATTGTCTATGGCTACTTGTCATTTTACTGCCAACTGTGAAATTTCTGTCAAAATGCAATGGGAATTTTTTGGCGGCAATGGAAATGTCAAAACGTCAAATAAAACTATTCGTAAGCTCAAATCGCTACCATCTCCGTCGGTAAAGAGCGTCCGTAAAATGTTACTGAAATTAAACGAACGGATTTTTATAGCACGGTAAGTTAGAAAATTAGATCAAATTAACCGAAATAAGGTATGACATTTAACGGACGTTTATAAAACCGGCCCTAAAAAAACGACATACTACTCGTATGCGGAAAGCCTAAGCCAAGGGCTTGTAACTGTGTTAGTAAAAAGTAAATAAAAAAATACATGCTACTTCCTACTAATATCCTACTAATCATCATTATCAACCTTTCACGTTCCCACTGCTGGGACTCTGGCCTTCTCTCAGAGACAGAGTATGTGCCGTAATCTACCAGGCTGGCCCAGTGCGGGCTGGTAGATGTCGCATGCCCTTGAATGTTGCGGTTCTTGGACATGCCGGTTTCCTCGCGATGTTTTTCTTCACCGCTTTGAGCGTTTTAGTAACATTAAGACTCGTAAATTACACATTAGTATCTTTTACATACTGATTGTGGTATTATAAACGCATTTCAACTGTACGTAAGTGAAACGAAAATTTTACGTGAATTGTCTATGGCTACTTGTCATTTTACTGCCAACTGTGAAATTTCTGTCAAAATGCAATGGGAATTTTTTGGCGGCAATGGAAATGTCAAAACGTCAAATAAAACTATTCGTAAGCTCAAATCGCTACCATCTCCGTCGGTAAAGAGCGTCCGTAAAATGTTACTGAAATTAAACGAACGGATTTTTATAGCACGGTAAGTTAGAAAATTAGATCAAATTAACCGAAATAAGGTATGACATTTAACGGACGTTTATAAAACCGGCCCTAAAAAAACGACATACTACTCGTATGCGGAAAGCCTAAGGGCCGGTTTTATAAACGTCCGCAAGTATGACATTAAGAAGAAAAATAAAATTTGACGATGAGACCAAATTTCGGTAATTTGATCTTATTGTCAAATATTGGCTCGGAAAATTTGACAATAAAATCAAATTTACCGAAATTTGGTATCACATTTTAATTACGGATGTTTACAAAGCCGTTAACCTTTAGTCTTAGTTTAGCTGGCGGTCGGCTTTTGGCTTTAATCTAACATCGCATTTCTTGACACGCTAGCTCAACTCATAAATAACAGTGTTTCATGTGAATTTCAGTCTTAGGCGTTAATATCTTGCTTTTTGTTATACATTTGCTATTTCAGACTTTTTAAGGTGCACTGCTGTTTCGGTCATGGCCAAAATTAACTACTGACAGAGCTCTATGCGTATACAAAGCGATGTTGACGTTGAGGCGATGACAGCTCAGTGGTAGACGTCGGCTTGTGTAGGTTCGAATTCTACAATGAGCTTGAGATTTCGGTGAAGACATACATCGTGATGAAACCGTAGCTTAGTGGTAGGGTTTTTTTTGTGCCCGTCTAACTAGCTAATTTGACGCCATTTGAGAGTATTTTTAACGTATTATAGCGTAAGTAGAACTTAATATAGTTACTTTTTATGGCGATGAACTGTAGTCCGCATGGAGAAATAGATAAACAACACCAAGCTTAAACATATAGCATTTATTTTGTAATTTTTAAAGTGGTCATAAACTACAAAAATGTAAAAAAAAACAGTTTTCAAGAGTCACATGCACTTAACAAAAATGCCGTCATTAAAACTGCCCTGAATCAACACCCCGACTCTTTCATTAGCTGTTTTCGCAGCAAATATTTTCGCGAGGGTAGTTAAAAAACCCATTAATTTAAGTGCAGTTAACTCGTTAGTTTTCACGGCTGTATGGGTTTTGGACCGTGTCCAAGTCGTAAAAAGTATGGGCTGAAGCCTAATAGTGTTGCGCATAGTAGTTCGCAACCGGGAGCGCTCAGTTTAGTTCGCTCCTTAATGAACTAAGTAGCTCTTTTAGTTTGTCAGCTCTCGTCTCGAACCAGATAAAAATTTGATCTTCGCTCGCTCTGCTACTGCTCCTGTACTCGTTTTTCTTTTTGCGTTTATTTTATACCTAACATACACTGTCCTAGTAGTATTTTGATTTTGTAAAGTTTTTTATTGGATAAATATTTACTTATAAAATAGTTGTTCCCACGGCGAACAGCCAGTTTATCGTGATAAAAAGTAGGCTAAGAGTCCTTTCTCAGGTTCTAGGCTATCTTTGTATCAAATTTAATTTAAATCGGTTCAGTAGGTTATGCGTGAAAGTGTAAAAGACCGCCATAGTTACTTTCGCGTTAATAATATTAGTAGGGATTCTAAATGTGTTTTTTCTAAGTCTACGAGTATTACAAGTCGATCTTATCGAACTAATTAACGAACTAAGGAGCGTGAGATCTAGGAACTAGTTCGCGTACGTAGTTCATACGTAGGAGCGCTCTTACATCCTAGTTCGTTCTCGAATCGCGACTTACACAACACTAGTGCCTACTGTCTAATAAAACGTTTTATGTACTTACAACCCCACCTGAAAACGTGTAGAAACGAGCTTGTGTTTTTTAGTACCGACGCGCGCCGTAAAAATCAGGAAAATAAAATCATTGTATGTATAACTTCTCTTACGATGGCTAGGTTTTATTAGGGTACCCTTTAAACCTCTATTGTTTTTAATGCTCTACCCATGAGGGGTAGGTTTGATTATTGCGTAGGTATATGTCGTAACATTCTGGTTTCATCACTGTCTGAGGAAGCCCCGATGCTTGAATTGTGAATTGATTTGAATAATTTTTCCGATTTTGTTTATGATTTTAAACACTACTTTTCGACGGAATCATCACTTAAAATCAGGCGTGTTGTGTCATGGTCGAACACTACCTTGTATGTTGTAAGAAAAACCCAAATATTACTGATTTATTATTGGAAAATCGATTATGATCAGCTACTTTTGTCGGTGACTGTACCGGACGAGTCACCTTGTGAGAAAACTACTTTGGAATAAATAAAGATTTAAAAAATGCTCTTGATATACTTCTAACTGGCAACACGTTTCCTACTAAGAGTAATAATATTACTAATAAGTATAAACGTGAATTATTATTTATTATTATTACATTATATTAGACGGCCAAAGCCAATTACCTATATAATTTCATATATACAAATATACATACAAGAAATAATAAATTAATAAAATTGAAAAAAAATAAATAAAAAATAATATTAGAATTTTTTAAATTATTTAAATGGATGTTTGTTACTCTTTCACGCAAAAACTACTGAACGGATCTGAATGAAATTTGGAATGGAGATAGCTTTATAGTGCTTCAATATCACAATAGTGACCTGATGTCATCATCATCATCAGCCAGAAGAAGTCCACTGCTGAACATAGGCCTCCCTCTTGGAATGCCTGATGTACAGTGCTACAAAAAAGGGAAATATAAACAATAAAAATATATTATTTACATTACATTTATTTATTTATTGTAACATTTATCTTAGAGCATAATATTTCAATATTCGTTTTTCATATAACATTTTGATAATTTCTTAAGTAAGTTACAACATATTTACTGTAGTAAACAAATCGAACACACGACCTAATTAAATATGTATATAATCATTATAAACATAATTATTATATTTTATTATTAAATTCTACTCGAATTTTTCTACTTACATATTATAGCAGTTATGCATCTTAGATACATCATCATAACATGTATAATAATAGTCTTTATAATAACAAATAGATTTTATAAATCACTATCATTATTATTTACAAGAAGCTATCATTACTGTATTTATATGTCTATTATTATTATTATTTTACATCAATAAATAAACAGAATTTCCTAATTCGATGTTATTAACGATACTTAGCAAAAAAACAAATATGCACATGAATACCATACATTATGTATTAATTACAGATATATTATTATCAATAGTATTTACAGTTATTATTTCATTATTAATTGTCACACATTTCCATATTTGGGCTCAAAATATAGAACTGTGGGAGAATAAGTAATATCTACTACCTATTATAAACAAACTTTAACTCTCTAACAACTTTTAATTGCTACAATATATTGTTATTATTATAAAATATTATATAATAATTAATTATATCATTATATTTATATATGCCTAAAATCGTACGGATAATAATTGATCTAAAACAAATAATCCAAAAGAAAGTGTAATACGACGTTCTGATTTATCAGCTTAACTGTCACAAATGTCAATGTCAAAGTGCGTAGTACTGGGCAAAGAGGTTGAAAGCCTTTATATAATAAATTGGTTATACAAATAATAACTTAGTTATACAATGTCATTGGTGAAAATATTAGTTGAAAGAATTTCCGTTTCCGGCTATATTTAGCTACAGAATTTTGTTTGTGACTCACCATCATTAAAATCCTACGCGGAAATAATCTAGATAAGAAGATTGCGGCGATTACGTTATAGAGGTGAACGCCTATTTGCCACACGCCGTAAGTATGAAATTTGAGAAATCGTCGCGTGAAATCCAATTCAATTCCAGATCAAATCAACGCCGAATTTTAAACTGAATAGTTTCGGTAATTCTATCGCGTTTCGTGCAGACTAGTGCGTTCAAATCAACTTTGACAGTGACATCTGGAAAAGACTAAAAAGAATCACATATTTACACAAAACATATTGAAAATTTCACACTAAGGTCATATAGTTGACAGTTCCTCTCAAAGCGATATACACTGATTATTTAGTCCCGAAAAACACTTGGGAAAGAACTCCAACGCGGTACACGATCACAACGTAAAAGGAAGGTAACCGGACAAAGCACAGTCGCGCGCAAGAGCGCTTTCACACTACGGTGATTTGGTCGGCGGTAGACCGCCGGCCGCGAGCCGATCCTCACACGATGTCGTGGCAACTGTTGCCGTTGCCGGTGCGGGTAGTTTTCGTCGGCTGCGGCCGGCCGGACATGCCGTCGTTGTACGGCGGTGGGCAGTACATCACCTGTGAACAAGTATATTTATTAGTAACATCGGTAACGCGTGCGCCTTACACCGAGTTCGAGTTCGAATACTTTCGGTCCCGCACCTATGACTTAATAAGTTACGTGCGGATGCCATCGCTCAAAACGCTGAAGAAAAACATCGCGAGGAAACCGGTATGTACAAGAACCACAATATTCAAGGGCATGCGACATCTACCAGCCCGCACTGGACCCGCGTGGTAGATTACGGCCCATACTCTCTCTGCGAGAGGGCCAGTCTCCTAGCAGCTGATGACGATGATGTTGAGTTGGGACGGTAACATTTTCGTGTACTCATACACTTTTTGACGTGAATAAGTCTTTGTATTTGCTTCCATAGTGGGAGGCAATTCAGAAGACAGATGATAACAAAATCGGGGGATACAGTTTGGTGCTACAGCTACATATCTATCATCTACATTCAAAAATTAATTACACCTCTCGAAAGGTAAAAGATCAAAGAATTCGTAACATTGAGTGAGGACTATGACGCATCACAATTCTCAGAAATAAATACTTTTAACTAGCGTTAGGTGGTAATTGTTTTATGAATTATAACAGATTTTAATGCTTACTAACGATAATTGTCTAAGTAAGGCTGTTAGAGTCCCTTTACAAGTGTCAACGATTATTTGTGAATTCTCAAAAGGCGTATCCTTTATAATATAGTCAACGCGGGTGGAACTGCAGGGGCCGGGAAGCATATTATATTACGAAAGAAAACATCATAATAATGTTTAGTATTTATTCGTGTACTGAATTTCCCGTCCATTTCCTCATGACGATTACCTACCTGAGGAAATTAATTTCGTTTGTATTCATGATTTAGGGCGAAAGGGTCGCCCAGAAACGTAATTCCCGGATCGTTCTCCGTATTTCACTGGCTACCACAATTTCTGGTACATTTTTTGTTATTTTGTTATTTATTTGGAGCTTTGAATACGTGATGTGACTGGTAGAGTTTAGATATTCGTAAAATATTCCACTGTTTGATTAATGTCCGTAAAGAAAAAATGTATAATGGCGCCCTGATAAGCGTTATTGGGTCAAAGCAAAATGCTAATGAAAACAAATTTATTATTTACGTGTATTTTTTACTCGTGATAAGTATTACAAACACATGAAATTTATTCTCTCACACATACATAGTCTAGATAACTACATAACAGCCAGCTCCCATCATAAACGTCTTATCTCTCTCGAGTATCCACACCGAATGCTTCCGTTTATTCCACGCGACGCCTGTATGACACATGGAAGTGACAGCGCGGCAATGCATTTATATTTCTTAAAACACATATAAACAAAAGAATGTGTTCATATAGTATTTCCAAACACTTTTGACTCGCCCCGGCTTCGCACAGGTAAATAGCTAAACATCTTTAAAACTGTTTTGCATAGAACTACTAATTCATAAGCTTTGTGTAACGGACACGTCGTATTCCTCGGTATGTAAATGATACCCTTCCCTCCCGTTCCATCCATTATGTGCTAACGCTTTGAAGCCACGCCTTCGTGTGCAACTGAGTACCGCGTGTAGGTATAATATTACGTGCCGTGTTGAAACGCGTGGGCGACGCATTCAAGCAGCCACGCGTATCTGTGCATCCGTGCATCCGTGCGTAGCGTGGCCGCGGGTCAAAATGTAAGGGGGGAGCGTAACGTGCGTAAAGTGCGTAGCGTACACTCGCGTTGCGTGTGCGGTTCGTACACAGTAATGGAACTGCGTCTTTATAGCTAAGGTAACAAACTGAAGTGTGTTTCGTCGCGCTGTGATATACTTAGGTATATGAATAAAATCAAATCTAACTGCATATATATATTTAGTAAGGCACTACTTTTAAATATTAAACTTAAAACTAGCCACGCCTGTTCCAATCTTCATAAGACAGCTAAAGAACAGTTGTTAGGTATTCCATTGTTTTTAGGTTTTTCACATCTTATCTTTTAACGACAAAAGTCGCTGAACAATCACACTTTTTTCTACTATCCTCATCATCACCTTAAATCAGGTGTGTTATGTTGTGGTCAAAATGATACCATGTAAAATGTAAAAAAAAACAATAATAATTACTGATTTGAAACATATTTGGAAAATCGAGAACCATCAGCTACTTTTGTCGCTGACTGTACATATGAAATACAAGTCACTTGATGTTAAGTGACGATGTGATCAAAAGTGCCGCCACGCCTAGCCTTGGGAGCTGTCTCTCAAGTGAGGCTGCGGGAGCACACTGATGAAAGATTAAATAACTGCACGGGCGGAGCTTCGGCAAAACTTACTTTCACAATAAAACCGGAATAAAAAAACTTCGGGCGATGTGGCCTACTTTCTAAACAAATCCCAATAGAAAACCTAAGGTCCTAAATCTGAGAAAACTACGGAGTAGTAGGTTTTAGCATAATCCCCGATCCACTTTACACCCCCGACCTTAGAATACGTGATCCAACTAAAATATCGTTATTTATGTATGGTATATAGTGAGATACTTATTTACTGTATATAGTATAGGTCAACGACAAAAGTCGATGAACAATGACACTCTCTAATTAGATACCTTTATCATCTAACGCCCGAAACTATTAATCGATCCTGATCCATTTTTCGCGGTTTTGTATCGATATGTCATTCAATATGTAAAGCTTTACCCCAAAAATGACATACGATGACATGACATATCAATGTAAAACTGCAAAAAATTTATCAGAATCGATGATTAATTCCGGGCGTATTATACCAACATTTGACCACATCATCACTTGAAATTAGTGCCCCTAATGGTACAAGTTTTGAAAATTATAATACACTGAGAAAAAATTTCTGACCTTCCTTCTGAGTCTTTACCTTCCAAGACCGTTTCCTTCCTTATTTTGTATTAGTGTTCCTTCTGAATCACAATTCCTTCTCTTTTGACTCAGAAGGAAAACGGTATTTCGGAAGGTCCTTTTTCTCCGTGTAGTTTTCGTAAAAGTCAAAGTTTACTCGTACTACCCCCAACTTGTCAAAGTGGCAACTCGTACTGCCTAAATTCAAAAAGTAACTCGAAAACTTTGTTGGAATACGAATAAAACGATAAAACAACCCGTATTACCGATTTTAGACAATCCAAGTTTCAAAAGGGCGCGTTGAATAAGTTTGGAAGGAAACAATAACTTTTGTAAACAATGAAAATCTGTACCTATACCTACTAAGAGTGAAAATGTGTTGTGATCCAAACGCTACCTTATGAAATGTAAAAATCAATCATTGCTGATCAAACAAATCATTACTTACCGATCTATCCACGGATGGCCCTCTAGATGTTAGACACAAGCTCCATATAAGTAATGTCAAAAATCTATCTCTAATAGGGCAAACCGTGGATAGATCGTTTATTAATTTCCAGCACATTTTGAAAATCTATCATGCATTCATGATCAGTTTTTGTCGCTGACAGCGCAATAAGTTTTCAATAGATTCAATGCAGCTTTTATAAGACGGTGAAAAGAATCTAGTTTTAGCATAATCTATTCATCTGAAGCGGAAGCAGGTGCTCGGGAAAATCGAGATCCAACCGGGAATTTCATTACGGATGACATGCCCGCTCATTTATTTCCCGGGTTAGATTCCTTTGCGTATTTTCTTAACTATTCTGTTAGGTTGTTTAATGTATAAGTAAGGTATAGTCTTCTCTTATGGTTAAAGGTTTTGTTTGTTGATATTATGTATTTCATTTATAACCAAATAAAACCAGCCAAGTGCGAGTTAGACTCGCACGCAGAGGGTTCCGTTCAAATTTGTCTTTTTTTTGTTAATAAACTACATATTTCTGGTTTTCAGTTTTTTTTTGTTTTTTGCCGGCGTGAGGAGGTCGAGCGATGGTGGCCGAACGGTAACGCGTGCAACTCACAAGACGTCGACACCGAGTTCAAATCCTCTCGGCCCCGCACCTATGACTTGATAAGTTATGTGCGGATTTGCCATCGCTCAAAACGGTGAAGGAAAACATCGTGAGGAAACCGGCAGGCCCAAGAACCGCAACATTCAAGGGCATGTGACATCTACCAACCCGCACTGGGCCAGCGTGGTAGATTACAGCCCGTACTCCCTCTCTGAGAGAAGGCCAGAGCAGTGGGAACGTGAAAGGCTGATGATGAAGGAGGTTGGAACAGGCAAAGCTATGGTTTTAAGGTTGATGTTTTAAAGTGATCATAATGTATCCTATTGAATAAAAAACTATTGATTTTGGGGATCCACAACACCCAGACACAGAACAAACACTTGCGCTCTTATTTACTCAATGTACAAATATTTGATTTGATTTTCTTCTAAGGATTTTAATTTGGTCTTGAGGACTGTATAAATCAGACGAAGCGTAGGTATTTCTTTTGTTTTGTCCGGACCCCAGCATTTAAGGGGCTCATATTAAATAAGACTCCTACGCTGTTTATTCAAGTCGAAAGAAGCTCTGCTAAGATAGTCCCTGGTCCCAGGACAAAGGCGAGTTATTTCTATTTTTTTCTTTAAAAGATCTTTTGTGAAGCGTAATGAATAGTAGTTTTTATTAACTAGCTGAAGTAGCTGATTCGTACTTTACTTCTCCCTTATCTGTTGACACTTCGGATGTCACCATGCATTGCTGCGTAGGGAAATTGTTGAACAATTTCAGTAACAATTTGTTACTGCCATTGACGTAACAAGAAATGAACGTCGGACCATTCGCTCAAAAGCGTCCAAACCAAAAATGTACATGTCCTTTTGCTCCCAGCCTCTCACCTTAGTATACTTCTTAATCTTAATAATATCTACTTAATATTATAAATGTGAAAGTTTATGACTAGTGAGTGTGCATGTTTGTTACTAATTCTTCACGCCAAAACGCATGAACGGAGTTGAATTATCTATCTTATATACATATAAAGTTCTCGTGTCACAATGTTCGTTCCCGTACTCCTCTGAAACGGCTGGACCGATTTGTATGAAATTTTGTGTGCATATCGGGAAGGTCTGAGAATTGGCCAACATCTATTTTTTATATTAATTTTTGCGGGTGAAACCGCGGGGCGCAGCTAGTATAAGTATATAAAAGAAAGTCGTGTTAGTTACACTATTTATAACTTAAGAACGGCTGAACCGATTTGGCTGATTGGTGGGGAGGTACCTAGCTTATTCAAAAAAAAAATTCAAAATTAAAAACTTTTTTATTTAATAGGATACATTGTGATCACTTTAAAACGTCAACTTAAAACTAGCTACGCCTGTTCCAACCTCCTTACAACCTCCTGCCGGCAAAAGAACAGGCAAGAAACGCCCGGCAGGTAATTTTTTTGGCGCGATCACATTGACAATTTTATTCTTATTACTAATTGATTGAATTGGAGCAAGTTCACTAAAATCCCAAGCTTTTTTTTTTGTCATGTAATAGTCCGATATTTTTTAATTAGCTTTACTAATAAGAAGATTTCTCTTGTTTGGTTGTACACATTGGGATATGGGAACATGAATATTAACGAGTTGCGGGATCACAACCAAAGCAGACCAGACCGGAAAAAGGTTAAGTATTAATAACGAGAAAATCGCAGGTGTAACTGTGGAGCACATCTAGTAGTATGTAGGTATATGATATGTGAGTACATAAATATACACAATTCACGTCCCGGGATAACAAACTAGCAGAAAAAGTAATTGAAACGTGAGCGATGTCGGGCAATTTAGAATTTTTTTCGCGAAACGAGAGACTCTTTTGTCGAAAATATCCCAAATTATCCGAGGGCCTACCGTACCCGGCCTGTCATTATTGAAAGTACAACTCAACCGTTTCAACTTGACATTAGCTATATAAAAAGTTAGTGACCCGCCCCGGCTTCGCACGGGTAAGCAAATCATAAGGCGGCTCTTGAGTTCATACAAATTTCCCATAGAGAAAAGCTATAATTCAATTTTTTCAAATTCAAGTTTTTAGGTGGACTACCAAGTTCTTTAAGAACGAATTTTCAAAAAGATTTTTAATACATTTGTGGCAATTTTTTTTTTTTACGAGCGTTTCTTGCCTGCTCTTGCCAGCGTAATGAGGTTGGAACAGTCGTAGCTAGTTTTAACCAGGAGTCCAACAAAACCTGCTCGCCTCCGAAGCGAGTGAGTATGCGTATTAAGGCATCTTCCACATTTCAAAACAAAAAAAGAAAAGTTATCACAGTATTGTTACTATTTTTTTTTGATATTTATAATAATTATATTGATAGGCTTCTTCCCACCATATTCCACGAAAAGTTCCCAAACTACTTTACGATAACAATATCAAACATAATATATTTTATTTTATATAAAACTAGCTGTGAGCTACAGCTTTATGCATGCAAAGTCTCAGCCCGATCGGTTTAAAATTGACAAAGTTTCATACAAACTTTCATCCCCTATTTTATCACCTCGGGGGTACAATTAATCAAAGTCCTTTCTTAGCGGATGTCTACGTCATAACATCTACCTGCATGCCAAATTTCAGCCCGATCCGTCCAGTGGTTTGGGCTGTGCGTTGATAGATCACTATGTAAGTCAGTCTTTGAGTTATATAATTATATTTAGATAGATTTTAATGAGTAGTGTTATTTCCCACAAAATAACGGCCCAAAGAGCAATACAACAACCTCGCAAATAGCAACAAAACGTTAACAGTTGTACAAATAAACAATCGCGTATCTCTGCAAAATTATTGCAACTTCAACAAGTGAAACTTGGCATTCCTCCAAATTCACACATCATCCTAACAATAGCCATTCATGCTAATTCAGAGTTTAGGCTTGTTTAGAACTTTGTACAGTTTTGTTAGTAGGTACAGTCAACGACATAAGACGCTGAACAATAACACATTTTCCGATTACCGTCATCATCTTAAACACTAACTTTTGACCACATCATCATTTAGAACCAAGTGTGTTATGTTATTGTCAAAACGCTACCTTGTAAAATGTAAAAAAAAAACAATTTTTACTGCTCTAAAACATATTTGAAATATCTAGTATGATTAGTCACTTTTGTTGCTGACTGTACTCGGAGAGACGAGTTTTATCGTTATCTGACTTGGCAAGTCTTAATATGAACATATACACAGTATATAAAGAACAGTAGGTTAGCTAAGGCCGCTCGACGAGTTAATTGCCTACTCATGCGGTGACGCATAGGCGGCGCGTTCCGTACTGAGTGCATGGCCGCGGCCCCTGCTGCCTCCTTTCGTTTATGTGATTGTGTGCGTGAAAAGTGCGTGCGTACACGGTGCCGCTACTCACGCACACATTCAAACCGGCGACGGCTGATTTATATGAAGCTGAACTACTACTCCTTTACTATGTTAAGATACACAAATGATTGTAAACAGTTATTAATGGATTACTCTGCCTGAATTAATTTAATTACCTAGTGAGATAATGGTGACTAGCTGTGCCCGTGGTTTCACTCGCGTGGTGATTTTTACGGTGTGTTTATTACAATAAAACATAATTTATGACACTCATGGATAGTAGGGCAAATATACGTGTGATGAGCACGAATGTTTGCTGAGTCTTGGATATTTCTAGCTATGTAGGTATTTATTTCTCTATATAAGTATGTATATCGTTGTCTAGTACCTACCCATAACACAAGTATCGAGCTTAATTTGGGGCTAGGTCAATTTGTCCCCGATTTTTTTTAACCTATATTGTCCCACTGCTGGTCAAAGGTCTCCCCCATTTCCTTCCAGATATCTCTATCCCCCGCAACCTCAGGCCACCGCCGCCTTATTTTTTTTTTTATAGTGTATGTTTATGAAAATGTAATGTTGGAATGAAAAAACATTAATATATACTATATATTATATTATATAGCTCTAAAAAGAAAAGTGATTAACACAGTTTTAATACAAGGAAAAAATACAAAATTGTTGACCCACTACTGGGCTTCATAAAGTCAGCAAGTTCAGCAACTCTTTCAAAGGTCAATATGTGCTTACGTTTTTTGAACAAAACCACTAATTTCATGACTAGATAGCTAAATTTCAAATCCATATTAAAGGATATTTTAATGGTAAAGCTTATTATAAAATATCAGACTATTTAGATGACAAAAAAGCTTTATGTGATAGTAGTGAACTTGAAATATTTAAAGAATATCTACCGGGCGTTTCTTGCCTGAATGCATCTCGGCTACGGGCCTTCTGCAATCGTTGACGCTAATAGAAAACAAGAAAAAGGTATAGGTTTGACATATTTCAACGCTAAGTCACGTGGTCAGAAATATGTCAGCGCCTCTAGCCAAGATGCATTCTGCAATCGTTGACGCTAATAGAAAACAAGAAAAAGGTATAGGTTTGACATATTTCAACGCTAAGTCACGTGGTCAGAAATATGTCAGCGCCTCTAGCCAAGAAGCATTCTGCAATCGTTGACGCTAATAGAAAACAAGAAAAAGGTATAGGTTTGACATATTTCTGACCACGTGACTTAGCGTTGAAATATGTCAAACCAATACTACTTTCTTGTTTTCTACTAGCGTCAACGATTGCAGAATGCATCTTGGCTACGGACCCAGTTATATACTTTTTTTTTTGTTTTCTATTAGCGTCAACGATTGTAGAATGCATCTTGGCTAGGGCGCTGGTATTTTGACAAACATTGACATACACAAACTTTCGCATCTATAATGCCTATTATTAGGATAGGAAGTTAGGATTAGAACACGCAGCCTAAAGTTTTAAGCCTAAAGTTTTTATATCAGCACAGCATAAATATATAAAAACAATGTATGTATATAAACAATACCTAGGATATATAAAATAAAGATAAATTACCATATAAGATAGAGAAATAAGCAAATAAATCTGTTTATAGATAAGGTAAAAAAAAAAAGAAAAAAAAAAGTTAAAAAAAACAGGTAATAAAAAGCCCTTATCCCCCCTCCCATTCCCTCCTATCCCAACATACTCTACTTCCCTTAGAACTCCAAATTCATCAAGAATTTGGAGTAGGTAGTAACAATAGAGCAAATTGGTGACAAGGTGTGTCAGCTGAGAAAAGTCTCCGGACATTACTGTCCGAGGAAAAACCAGAATGACGTACATAAAAAAAAGCCTAAAGTTTGGCCAACACATCTCTCTCTCTCATCACTCTTTCTCTCTCAGGATTAGTTAAAAGGTCCAGAGAAAAGAGGTTGCTTCGTAAAATGTCGAGGTGTAAATGCTAAATTATCCGTGTTACATTGTATTATCGTAAAGTAAACCGTTTGAGAAGGGTCCTACGTGTTGGGAGCATCACAGCAAAGTGCAAACGAAAATTAAGTCAACCTGAAAACCAGCTGAGTGCGAGTTGGGCTCCGGCACCGAGGGTTCTGTGTAAAATTGTAATTTTTTGGTATTAACTACATATTTTTGGTTTTCACACTTTGTTTCTTTGCACATGCTGCAAGATCTTGCTTCGTGACAAATTTTATGACTCTAGAATCTTGTTGATCTAGTCGAGATCACCAGGAAGTACTCTATTGGTATTGAGTCTGTTGTGAAATCGCAAAATATCCAACAATATGCGATCTAAATGGCCATATCTTTTGATTGCGTTGACTTGTTGTTTGATTTTTTCACAGAATATTAGATTGATTGATTCAACGAATTCTTAGGAAAATGGGCCTTGACAGGCAGATATACAGACAGAAAGACAGACGGACAACAAAATGATCCTATAACGGTTCAGTTTTTCGTTTTGAGGTACGGAACCCTAAAAATAGCAGTCTTGTTTACCACACTCGAAAGTTTGTGAGTGAGTGAGTGTGTGTGTAAATGTTTGTTACTTTGTCACGCTGATAGATTTGAGTGAAATTTGGAATGGAGATGAATTGTGGTCAAACGCTACCTTGTAAGATGATTGATGTTATTATTGCGTGAGATCTATAAAAGAAGCGGGTGAAGCCGCGGACCGCAACTAGTAAGAAAATAATTGTTTATATTATTATGTCCAAAAAAATAACTGCCGGGCGTTTATTGCCTGTTCTTTTGCCGGCGTAAAGAGGTCGGTCGAAACAGGCGTAGCGAGTTTTAACTTTGACGTTTTAAAATGATGACATGGTCAATTGAACACATTACAGAGTAAACATTTCACATGTACAATTACACAATAAACATTTTCGAATTTGAATTCGCTGTATATACAAGTACATATTCTTTAGTAGGTATCAGTTTTTCTTGGTCTAGATCTAGGACTTGTCTGCAGGAAACACGAGTTAAAATTAAAACCTCTCAAAATTTGGCTTTGATGAAATAAATATCTGCTTCATAACTGACAAGTTTCATCGCCCCACTTTATACAGAACATCAAAGCGAAGAATGTTCTTGGAAAAATAGCGTTTAGAAGGGATCCTATTTGTTATTTGGCATAGTGTAAATGTAAACAGGCGTCAATTTGAAAATGCGGTAAATCTTCCGTTAAATATTATCTACTGGGTTGCCATGTTCGCCGTCAAACTTGTCACTTGTGTTACTTGACTAGGGTTACTATATTTTTTACTTTTGACAGGGTAGCGTTTGACCACAAGACACCTGGGCCCGTAGCCAAGATGCATTCTGAAATCGTTGACGCTAATAGAAAACAAGAAAAAAAGTATTGGTTTGACATATTTCTGACCACGTGACTTAGCGTTGAAATATGTCAAACCAATACTTTTTTCTTGTTTTCTATTAGCGTCAACGATTGCAGAATGCATCTTGGCTACGGGCCCAGGTGTTTAATTACAAAGGTGGTGCCACGCTACACCTGGATTGGGAACTGGCTCTCAAGTGAAGCTACCGGAACACACCGATAGGTGCTTGGCGACAGGTTCTAGCTAGCCAGACGAGTACTAGAAAATACCCTATCTACTAAGCTATGGTCTCATCACGATGTTCTCCTTCACCGAAAGCTCAAGCTCATTGTAGGATTCGGACCCACGTCCTACAGATCACCAGCTAATTTCACTACCACAGAGCCATCATCGCTTCAGAAATATAAATGTTCATTTTGTTTGTGGCTCAACGCTGTCAGGCTTGTCAGCAAATAATCGGAAATGATGAACGCATTAATAACTTTCACATTTCCTTACTTGTTCTTTTTACCCGTAGAAAGCTGTTTTGTGGGATAAAAAGTAGCCTATGTGTTAATCCAGGATATACCTAAGCTATCTACATATCAAATTTCATTCAAATCCGTTCAATAGTTTTTGCGTGAAACAGTAACAAACTTCCACCCATCCATCCTTCCTTACACAGATCTGTGGTCAAACACTACCCTGTAAGAATTTAAAAGAGGCAATGGATAGCAACCCCAATCTACATGATGCATTGAATATAAAGTTTCTAAGCTCAATCAATCCGGACAGTAGATGTTGAATCGATGATTTAGTTGGGAACTTTCCCATCGCGAAAGCAGGTTTCAACTTTTGGGAACAAAGTTCCAGCCATTGTCTGATTTATGCAAACGAGCATTATAATTTAACAGGATACTGGCAATACTTACTGATTTATAAAAGTGAAACGCTTCTGTTTGTTTGTCTCTCTATCTCAAAACGGCTGTAACGATTTTGTTGACTTGAATTAAAACTTATTTGATGAACTCTTCTATTATACAGAATAATACATAAATTAATTTTCCTAAAATCCATATAAGCACAAAAACTGTGTACCTACTGTAATATTATAAAACCTTTTCGCATCATTTAAATATTACATGTATGCAAGTTTTTTTGTAAAACTATTTTCACAAATTTTTTCTTTAACTATGTTTGTGTCAGTCACTTATAAAAACTTTATTTCAATTTACTACACTTGTACTCATTAACAAATACATAATGATTAAACAATCTACTAATATCACACATTATCACCCAATAAACACAAGGTTTGGATATAAAAACAAAATTTTCATGTTGCCAATTCAATTGCCATCACAAAACCCACCCCCGAGTTAAACGTAGGTACTTAGTGACTGTATGTATAGGTCAAATACCCAAAATTATTTTTCTCTAAAATTTTTAGCCCCATTTGCTTTATTTTCCATACGATACTGCGACCTATAGATAATTTTCTCACACGATTTAATTTCTACTCGTTCTTTTCGCTACACGTATTTACCTATGCATATTTTTTTACCAAATATTGGCGAAAAATAATTTTGGGTATTTGACCTATACAGTCTACTTAGTCTCTAATTACGACAGCAGGTGTCAAGTAAACAGATGCGCTTACCTTCCTGAAGGCGACCCGGAAGTTCTCCGAGAGGAAGGCGTACAGCACCGGGTTGACGCAGCTGTTCATGTACGCCAACACGTGCGACACTATCTGAGCTGTCACCGTGAAGTACGTTATGTTGTACGCGTCCAGCGCTTTCACGAGCAGGATTATCTGGAACAAGTACAATTACAAGTGAGATATTTTAGACAATTTAAGCTTTTGAAGCGATAGCAGCTAAGTGGTAGTCAACAGTGATGTCGCCTCGCCAAACACCTATCTGCAGGGCCAGGTTTAGGGGAGGATATCCGTGGTTAAAGCCACCACAAAAATGGATAACAGACTTAAAAAAAACTATTAAATTCTAACACTAATACGTAAAGAATTGAAATTTAAAAATATATCGCATAAATGCTTCATTCTATTCATTCATTATAATATTATATAGCGATGATGGCTCAGTGGTAGTGACGTCGGCTTGCGATCCGTAGGACGTGGGTTCGAATCCTACAATGAGCTTGAGCTTTCGGTGAAGGAAAACATCGTGATGAAACCATAGCTTGGTGGTAGGGTATTTTCTAGTACTCGCCTGGCTAGCTACCACCCTCTTGTTAAGAATCTGACGCCAAGCACCTATCGGTGTGTTCCGGCAGTCTCACTTGAGAGCCAGTTCCCAGTCCAGGTGTAGCGTGGCGCCATCTTCGACCACATCGTTACTTAGTATCAGGTAACTTGTGGTCAAACGCTACCCTGTCAATAGTAAAAAAAAAGTAAAAAAATAAATAAATATATTGTTTTGTTTTAAAAGAATCTGATGCGTTGATGGTTAATTTTGGTTAATAGAAACAGCTTTTAAAAAGTTTGTTTCTCCCCTAACTTTTATAAAAACTAGATCACCTGGCAATACAAAATAAATACAACATTATTATTTTTTAGTTCTTTGGGTTTACCGGTCTTATAAACCACTCCTTTTTTAATCGAACAAAACAATAAAGTAAACAAATCGGTCCATTTCTTTTTGAGTTTTAGCATACCTTACGAGTAACTGATTTTTATACCTAAGAAAGAAAAAGAAGTAAATTAAATAAGTAATATAAGTAGTTTTTTCTCAAATGTATATATCAGAAGCCTTAGTAATATCGCTCGCATATACTACTACGCATGCTTTCGAGTTGCGCATCCGGAAAAACTCGGGTCTTTAATAATGCTCTTAAAATCCGGCCAAGACCATATTTATCCGTTCACATGGTAACCCATGTGTACGTGTACTCATTATCCTAATAAAAATTAATATGCAAACGCTGTGTTCAAGTTTAGGGTAATGCCGTCTAAATATACATACCTACGCTTCCGCCCACGAGCCGAGTCAAAACGATTAGGGCACAATATATCAAAGTCAAAATAATTCTACGAAGAAACACGCTCCATGTGGAAGCAATATTAAATTCACTCACAATGGTGGTGCCTTTTTTTAACCTTTACTTTCCCACTGCTGGGCAAAGGTCTGGTCATCTCTTTCCAGATATCTCGATCCAAGCAACCTCAGGCCACCGCTCTTCAAATGAGTCAAGGTCATCGCGCCATCTTTTCGGGGCCTGCCTCGGCGACGTTGCCCGTCCTCTGGTACCCACTGCGTGATGATCCTTGCCCAGTGATCCGGGTGCATCCAGCTTACGTATCCCGCCCAGTCCCACTTGAGTCTAGCAGTCTTTTGCCCTACATCTGCAATGCCCGTTTTGGAGCGAATTGTGGAGTTAGGTGTTCTATTGATTATTTTTGCCTTATGCCATTTTATAGCGGTTCAATTCAACTGTTAGTTGCAATGCAAGACTGAACCGAAGAGTCCCACAATTCCTTCTATCATCATCAGCCAATTACGTTCCCACGGCTGGGAGTCTGGCCTTCTTTCAGAGATACAGTAAGAGCCGTCACGCTGACTCAGTGCAGTTTGGTAGATGTTGCACGCCCTTGAATGTAGTGGTTCTTGGACATGCCGGTTTCCTCACGATTTTCTTCTAAATCAAGGTTTATTTTCCTCTTATTATAGGTACAAATATTTTGATTAATATTATTTCTTCCGCGTCTGAATCGGAATGTTAACAAAACAAAGTTATCGTGTTTTCCCGACTTTACGGATACGGGAATGAATAATTACGGGTTGAGTTTAACTTAATTCAGTATGTTTATTAGGTTCGGGCGTAGAGGGAAGTAACGTACACGAGAATAATCAATTACATCTGTCACAGACGTAGATACAACCAGAAGGGAACGATAGGTTACTGGCTTCTCGAGCGTGGACCGCTAATATTAGGTTCAATTAGGCTTGCCTGCCTTAGGTAAGTACTAGTCGGTGTGCTTACCATTCAGTTGCTTAAGCAATAACGTACAATTTGGCTTTTCATCACTGTTGAGGTTGTCAGACAGATCTTCCGCTAGAAGGACGCGGACCTAAGCGAACTTCAGACTGGGCTGAAATCATTCAAGATAGAAAAGACTCAGAGAAGAGTGGCGCTCTCTCGTTTCGGAGGCCGAGACAAACTTTGGGTTGCTGAGCCATCGGAGTTAGTTAGGCAGATCTTTAGCGTTAAAGTTTATGGTTAAACTTAACTACATAAATGATAATGATACTGTTAAAGTTATCCTCCGCGATTGTTCGCTGACAAATTAATGAATCACATTGAAGATTTATCAGATTTCATTAACAGTTTATTAATTAACAAATTATTCCCAGCTCTAGTAGGATTACCAATCAAAATGGTAATGAGCTTTCATAGTAATAAATGCAATAAAGGATCATAATATAATTACGTAATCACACTGAATTAATTAGATTTTGTTAAATAACAAATTGAGTTTGTTTGGTGGAAAGCTAACGGGAAATGATTAATTAATCTGGAGATCCGTACATTTCACTTAATTACGTTTTGTGGTACAAAACGTAAGATTTACTTTTTAATTTGCTTTTTTAGGCTAGCGTTTGACTTTTTCCTCCTTGGGTTTTTAGTGGCGATACGGTCGAGGGTGGTAAGCGCGGGTACAGGATTAAGGGGGAAATGTCCTCAAGAGGACTTAAAAAACATGATATTGGTCAAAATAAAGTGCTTTGGTCGGGAGTCAGGTTCGGCTGCTCCCTCGGTCCGAGCCTGAAAGGTTGGTTGGTTAATATTATCAAGCTAAGCCTAGAATGGCACTGACTTTCAAATAGTGGTCTCAGTACGATCAACGACAATAATAGCTCACAAATTTTCCAATTATTAATTTTTCTTAGAAATTTAAAAGTACTGATCTGTCAAATCTGGCATTTGGAAAATCATGTTTGATCAGCAACTTTTGTCGCTGACTGTACACACGTTTTTTTTAGTGATAGCTAGTAGCCAGGCGAGCACTAAAAGTGCCTCGAATTTATCTTAGTTTTTGTTGCTCTATGAGGAGTTTTTCTATCTTCAATTGTAGGTATCTATTATTACTGCTTTTAATAAAAATAACCAGTGTAGCGCGGGCATTGTCAGGACGCAACACTAGTTATTGTGAACTCCCGCCCGCGCGCCCCGCAAATGACACGCGAGAGCAGTGCGCGAACCGGACAACCGCCGCCGCCGGTCGCAGGACGCTCGCGATAAATTCATGTTTAGTGATGGTATATTTGTTTTTAACACGCTCCAACCTTTGTTTATATGATTAATAAAGTTGTTGAGTTAAACCAGTAAATTTTATATGATTGCTCACAGTCTTATAATGATGTAAAGAATTAAATATATTTTGTTCTTCCAACGAGTATAACACGTAGGCGGAGTAAGTCATTTATTTCCAACACAGCGTAATTTCGTTCAAGTGGTTTACTGTTTCGGTTTTAAATTAAAACGAAAAAACAAGCGTTTTTTAATTAATATGAAACATCATGCCTATATTGTTTAAGCTATGTTTTGTTATTTAGTCTTCTATTTTTATTTACTTGCAAGTTATGTAAAAACAAAAAGATTGTGTTGCCGTTCTTTTATTGATTTAATTTAATTTTATGTTATATTTTTTATATTTCATTTATTATATTTGCTCCCGAGTCTTATATATTTCTATCTATATAAGTAGTATTTATTTCTCTATATAAGTATGTATATCGCTGTCTAGTACCCATAGCACAAGTTTCGAGCTTAACTTCGGTCTAGATCAATTTGTGTGCAATTAGTCTCCCGATATTTATTTATTTTATTATCTATAAGTGATAAATAAGATTAAAATGAATAAATAGATAAACTATTCATATCTAAAGAGATAAGATTTGAATATTTGTTTGTTCCGGATGAATTTAAAAACCATTGAACCGATTTGAATTTGAACCGGATGAATTTAAAAACTTTGGACCGATTTGATTTGATGAATTTTGGTAAAGATATAGTTTAAACCTTGAGAAAGGACGAGATACTTTTCATTGCGATAAATGGCAGTCCACGCGGGTGAAACCGCGTGTAGAAACTAATCTATACTATATATAATCTATACTAATATTATAAAGCTGCAGAGTTTGTTTGTTTGTTTGTTTGTTTGTTTGTTTGTTTGTTTGTTTGTTTGTTTGTTTGTTTGTTTGAACGCGCTAATCTCAGGAACTACTGGTCCGATTTGAAAAATTCTTTCAGTGTTGGATAGTCCATTTATCGAGGAAGGCTATAGGCTATATTTTATTTCCAAAAAAATTAGGGATCCGTAAGAAAATTGCTATTTTGCAACCCAAGGTGTGAAATCGAAAACCTATTTTTGCGTGCGCTGCAAAAACTATTGACACTAGAACAAAATAATGTATTGCGGGTTTGTAGGTCTCATTTAGATCTACAAAAAAGTCCGCGAGAGCATATGTCTAACTATTATAGTTATGCCACAATAAGTGATCTTTTATTTTAAAAATTTAATTTTTGATGCCGCCGCTAGAAAAGGCTTTTTATTTGTATCTTGATATTAATCCTTATCAAAATAAATTACTTTTTATTCAAAACTGCTTCAATGCCTTCATATAACTTTTTAAATCATTTAATTCGGACATTCCATTCGAAAGATATCACGAGTTTAAAAATGTAAGTAGTAGTAGAAAAATAAACCCGCCGCACCCCAGCGCAGCGGGAAACGCGGCGAGGTAAGGGAGAATTTATGAAATAGGTAAAGTGCGGTCGCGGATCAGGAAGACCTTTAACTGCGCGATTCAAACGTGCGGTCCAAGAAAAATTAACTTAGAATTAAAATAGGATAATGGGTACCTACAGCAGGTAACGCGTAGAGGGGGCACCGAAGTGCGGGAATAATTTTGGAGTACATATATACGGAATATATACGCTATCGCGCCTAAGCTACTAAACCGATTTAAATGAAATTTGGTATAGAGATAATTTGAGCCCCGGGGAAGGGACATGGGATACTTTTTATCGCGATAAACTGTAGCCCACGCGGGTGAAACCGCGAGGAACAGCTAGTAATATTATAAAGCTGCAGAGTTTGTTTGTTTGTTTGTTTGTTTGAACGCGCTAATCTCAGGAACTACTGGTCCGATTTGAAAAAATCTTTCAGTGTTAGATAATCCATTTATCGAGAAAGGCTATAGGCTATATTTTATTTCCAAAAAAATTAGGGATCCGTAAGAAAATTGCTATTTTGCAACCCAAGGTGTGAAATCGAAAACCTATTTTTGCGTGCGCTGCAAAAACTATTGACCTAGAACAAAATAATGTTTTACGGGTTTGTAGGTCTCATTAAGATCTACAAAAAAGTCCGCGAGAGCATATGTCTAACTATTATAGTTATGCCGCAATAAGTGATCTTTTATTTTTAAAAAATAATAGGGATAAGGACATAGGATACTTTTTATCGCGATAAACTGTAGCCCACGCGGGTGAAACCGCAGGGAACAGCTAGTATATTATAAATATAAAAGTATTTCTGTAGTATTTATTAAAATATCAACTTCCACGCAGCCGAAGCCGTAGGGCAAGTCACCATTTTAATTATAAATACTATTAAATACTGGAATGGAGCCATAAAAATGCTTTTATTCTACTTTCGTTAATACTCCTACGGCGTTAGCTTTTGTGGCCGTTGATTAAATTGAAGAATTAAAATAAACCATCTTTGTAGCTTTTGTAGGTTGGCCAATTCGATAATATATCATTTAAATTACAAGTATAATTTTTAACAAAAAAACACCGATATCAACGTTCCCTCGATTTATCTGGGATGTCATCATCAGATCCAGCTTTCCTTACCATGATACCACCCTTAGGATATCTCCTTTCCAAAAATAGAATCATCAAAATCGGCTCATAAACGACGAAGTTATCCGCGAACATACATTAAAAAGTAGGTACTCAGAAAATGGTTCTAATTCGCCCCAATTTTCAACTTAATCTCGGAGTCTAACTCTTAAAACTTGTTTCTTCTATTTACAACAAAAATCACCACATATTTTTCAGACCTCGACGTCTCATTTAAAATCCCGTCTGATATCTCTCCGGATTCTACCCGCTTACATATTATTACAGCCACGTCCTCGTCTATATGACTCTATGTCCGCCGAAAACCGACCGGATGTCAACCCTTCACTGGTACAAACGTGACACGGACCATTCTGAACCCGAGACACTTTTCCGGGCCGTTCTAGACCCAACAGACCGTAAAGAGGTCAACAGTGATAATGGCACCCGTTTTACAGCCTTTTTAACCGTGAGGTGTGCTATTTGGCCAGTTAATTTCGTGTTTTTGGTGAAATTAAAATATGTATTTTAAGCGATAATAGCTCAGTGATAAGTCAGCTTCCAACCTGAAGGTCGTGTAGTTTGGGCTTTCAGTGAAAGAAAACGTCGTGATGAAACCATAGCTTGGTGGTAGGGCACTTTCTAGTACTCGCCTGGCTAGCTACGACGTTGCTTAGCACCTATATATCGGTGTGTTCCAGCAGCCCCACTTGAAAGCCAGTTCCCAAACTAGGTTCAGCGTGGCGTCACATCATCACTTATCATCAGGTAACTTGTAGTCAAACGCTAGCAAATACCCTAGATAAAATTAAAAACTCACCTGTATAGGACACCAGCACACAGCGAACACTACGACGACCACCACCACCATCCTGGTGACCTTCTTCCTCCCCCTCCTACTCTCCGCAGACACCCTGCCCCCCGGAGCACTCTTCCACAACCTTGTCAGCATACACATATACAGCACGCTGATCAGCGCCAAAGGTATCACATAAGAAGACAAGAAGAAGGACATCTGAAATCCCAGTTTGCTGTAACCCTGCTCCTCCAAAAATACACACGAAGAGTGATTCCTGTGGTAGTAGGAGTATTCTCTCTCTCCGTGACATATACCTACAGGAATTGCCGTAGTCAGTATCACTACCCAAATGCACGCAATGGCTAGCAAGGCGTTCCTCTCTGTCCTTATCGACATTGACGTGATAGGGTGCACCACAGCCATAAACCTGTCTAAGGACATTAGGACTAGAGTGTATACTGAAGCATGAGCAGTGACCACTATGAAGTACTGGACCACTTTGCACCACCAGTCTCCGAAAGGCCATCTTGGCATAACATAGTCAGTCGCGGTGAAAGGTACGCAAAAGATTACAAATAGGAGATCAGCGACAGCCAGGTTTATGATTAGGAGGTTCGTGGTGGATCTCATTCCAGGATTAGCAGCTACTACGAGAACGACCAGGGCATTGCCGACTAGGCCAACTATTCCGATGAATCCGAAGAATATGGGGACCACTTTTGAGACGACGGTTTCGAGCAGTTCTCCGTTCTCGAACTCGCTGGTGTAGTTGCAGCCGCCAAGTTTGGCCATCTCGCTGGAGATGTTGAGGCATATGTTGTAGAACTCATCCTCGGACGACTGCATCTTGAGGCTTTGTTAATGCGGCATCATCAGAATGTGGAAGTTATCTGGAACAAAGAAATTTAATTGGTTAAATGAGCTCTTCCCCTTTTCTATATCTATTTGCAATTAGCTTACGTTGGCTACCACTGTTCATAAAGACCTTGAGAGGGCATAAATAATGAGACTCAAAATAAAAATGACGTCAGGATTGCTGCCATTATTAATTTCTGAATATCTGTGTATGAATTGATTGATGGATGTATCTAAAAATTTGTAACGTAAGAAGAAAAACATTTAAATTTACGTAAATAATTCCATCGTACTCAGGTCAAAATTGAAAAGCATCGTTGATATATTATAAGTAATGAATGATAAAGTGATTCAAATCAGCTGCAAACAGAAATCTTTTTGATGTGGAAGATTGGTAATCCATCACCATTAAAGCTCCATTACGAGTTTACATTCAATCACCAAAATAAATCATCAGGCGTTGAGATGTTAACAAATCGTTTATTTAAATGTATAATACCTAGTTACATTTTAAGGCATTTAAAATCGTTTGATATTTCTCTAGGTGTTAATTGATGACGCGGTAAAGGATAGTTAACAGAAACTCACTGAGCCTTAAACGAGACTGGTTTTAAAAGACTATATTATGTACTGCCAGAACATAGCGTTTCTTTCTCTTCAGCTTTAACCTTCTGCCCTCCTCGATATGCCTTGGATGATCCTGAAAATCTCATCGTTGCAGTGTTAGGATCTTCCGAAAACATCCGATAAACCTTAAGACATCAACCTTACAGGTGAGGTCCAAAAGCCCCCGGTTTTCTGCTAGACCTCATGCTCTGCCTCATGACCCTCTCGTCCCGGCAACGACGGTCCAAACCAAAGTCTGACCCTCAGAGGTGTCCTTGAGCTAGTTCCTCCACCACTTATGCAGCTGAGTGTCTTCTACGCTCGTCTTCCCATCCCATGAAGCTGTAAAAGCTGATAGAGGCCAGCAGCAGTTGTCAATTTAAAAAGAGGTAAGATTTTCAATTTGATCAAGGTCAATACTAAAACTTGCTTTACTAAAAGCTCATACTCAATCACCTCAGTTTCCAATACGTTACTCTACCACAGCTATTATTGTCAATTTGAAAACATCCGCTCTATTTCTGCGCCAATCAACAACAAAAACCAATTGTTGCACCGTTCAAATTTCATTTTATTATCCAAACATGAATTCAGTCTTTGAATGATCGAATAGCATTGTAACTTGGTTTGGTGTTTTAATATAACCAATTCCTAACTTTCCTCTCGGCAGCACCTATCTCAAAAAAAGTTGGGAGGGTAGACCTTCGATCCATGCCAAAGATTTGAGACTTTTTCGCTTCGTTTGGACGATATTTTTTCCGATTGAAAAGGGGCGATGAAGCCAATTTGATCTATTGAGAGCCGCCAGGTACTCATCTGCTGACTTAATGTCGCAATCAAGAATTTAAATCTTGTTTGACAACGTAATAAGAACATCCCAAGTACTAAGTGAGTCGATAAGAATTTCAAATTTCGGTAGCGGGATTACTTATTCATCGGATTTCATGATGAACCGTGTAAAGAATTTTGAAGTAAATCTGTAAAGATTCTGAACTAGTTACTACCGAGCTATATATGAAGTTTATTTAGAATTTAGAGTTTTCTCAGAAAGTTCTACCCAAAAGTGGAAACACACCACCCAAAATGCTTTGTATGAATTGGCTGAATATCCCTTAGAATTTTCAGTTCACTAAGCTGAAAAGGTAGGTATCTAACTTTGCGTTCAGTCAAAAAGTCACAGCGCTCGAGATATTCATCTCATTTTTAAGAGATTTTTGCAAGAATTTCCTAACGGTGTGTTCCGGAAGCCGTTTTTTGAGTGCAAGCGTAGTGTCAGCAGCGTGCCCAATTTTACCACATCGTCACTTAACATCAGGTGACTTGCGGTCAAACGTTACCTTGTATAAGGGTGAAACCAAACGATCGTAATTTTATGAGTCGTGAGTCGCGTATTTTCGGTCACTCATTTTACGACTGAATTTCTGTTGAGTTGACAGTTTTCATACTTTATTTGCCCTTCCCTCACCACGACCGAAATTCAGTCGAGTTTACGCGCATTGAGTCGGCAGATAACTCATTTTGCGTCGTCATCTGCCTTTTTGTATGAAACCGAATGCAGCAGAATTTATGTTACCCAAATTCTGCGACTCACGACTCACAAAATGACGCTCGTTTGGTTTCACCCTAATACGTCGAAAAACGTGTGGGTACTATGACTTGCTCTAATTTAATCAGTTAAGAAAAAAATTACGATTTTTAGTGAACACAACACAACATGCTGTATTTTGTATCTTAAAAACAAACATACAGAAATTTGAAATTTGTGTTAGCTGAATATTATCATAGTTAAATAACTCTTATGATTATGACTAATTAACAAAACTATACTCCAGTAATAAACAATAGAAGCAAATATTTGAATTATTCGTGCAAACTATTTATGAAGCAAATAAACGTCATTCCCCGTTTCACAATGGCGTAAACAATTCACAGCAGGTAGGTACCTAATTACCCAAATATTACGCGAATGCAGTATCCACGAAACACTTCACGCATTACATGCGATATTTCATATGATGCAGACTATCGTTTTATAGGTACATCTGTACCCCTAGTACAGGTTTTGATAGTTTACAAAAACTATAAAAGTTTTCGTTTCAATCCATAGGTAGGTAAATACTTTTTTCAGCGAATCTTACCGAGACTTGGAGGAATTGAAATCGTTAATACGGGTTATTTTAAATCGTTACAATCATATTCCAACAATGTTATGTTTTTTTTTTTTTTACTATTAACAGGGTAGTGTTTGACCACAAGTCACCTGATGTTAAGTGACGATGTGGTCGAGGATGGCGCCACGCTACACCTGGACTGGGAACTGGCTCTCAAGTGAGGCTGCCGGAACACACCGATAAGTGCTTGGCGACAGATTCTTAACAAGAGGGTGGTAGCTAGCCAGGCGAGTACTAGAAAATACCCTACCACCAAGCTATGGTTTCATCACGATGTTTTCCTTCACCGAAAGCTCAAGCTCATTGTAGGATTCGAACCCACGTCCTACGGATCGCAAGCCGACGTCACTACCACTGAGCCATCATCGCTATGTCGTTGAGTTACTTTTTTTAATGTAAGCAGATCGAGATGCCACTTTGACAAGTCGGCGGTGGTAAACGTTGACGTTTACGAAAACTTTTATCGTTTTCAAAACTTGTACTAGGGGTACTGCTAAACTAAAAACTAACTAACTGAGATGGCGCAACGACCCAAAGTGAGTCTTGGCCTCCGATAACAAAAGACGCCACTTCTGTCTGTCCTGCGCCACCTCCTGCCATCTGCTCTTGGTTGCAGAAAGAAAGGTGCTGCGAAAGATTTTGGATCCAGTACAATCTCAGGATGGAGTATGGCGGAAGAGAACGAACCGAGAAATCGAAGAACTGGTGGCTGAGCCGAATGTCATCGGCGAGATAAAAGCGCACAACATTCGTCCCAGGTATCACTGGAAAGGCGAAGTCACGAAGGGTACATCTGCTACATGTCATTAAAAAAAACCGCTCAAGTGCGAGTTGGTCTTGCGCACCGAGGGTTCAGTACCGTACAAACTTGTTTTTTTGTTTTTAAACTAAATATTTACGGTTTTCAGACTTTTTCCTTTACATGTGCTGTAAGACCTTGTTTCATGCCAAATTTCATGATTCTAGTTCAATGGGAAGTACCCTTTAGTCTTTAATTCCCTAATTCCCGCAACGTATGCGAAAATATGCGACCTATACGGTTATATCTTTTGATCGCATTTACCTACTTAAAATTTTGATTTTTTCACAGCTGAAAGAAATAGCAAAGCTGAGTTTTTTTTTTATTGAAATTTCAACTTAATACTTCAACGCGTTCTTGAGGTAAAAGGTTAGACAGACAGACGGACAAATTAATCCCGTAAGGGTTCCGTTTTTCTTTTGAGGTACGGAACCCTAAAAAGCTGCAACTTAATTTCAAGTGAAATTTGAATATCAATCTTAAATTCAGCGATATGAAGTCTTGATTACTTTTACATTGAATATTAGAGCATACGGTCGTCGATGATAATAAATCATTTGCTATATTATTTTCTTTTTCCACTTGATTGTAAATAAAAGTAACGACGTGAATGTCCAGCAGTGGACTGGTACAGGGTTATGATGACTCGAATAGGTTATTTAAAGCAATGTTGGAAGTTTGAACGTACTGTTCTTTACAAAATCAATTTGTAGCGATGGTTTCAATCCCTAGTATTGCAATGAAATTGTGGTCACAATGTGCGTTTGTATGTATTTCAGAATGGAAACGCAATATTGTTTACGTCATAAAGCTAAATCGGATATTCTCGTGATGTGTAATGTGTACCTGTGAACTGATTTAGAGGTTGAATCTCTTCGGAAAAACGGATGCTGTATATATTGTACCGTTTAGTTTTAAGTCAAAACATTTCTTGAAATACTAGTTTTGGACACACGTTACCCTTTATTAACCGACTTCAAAAAAGGAGGAGGTTCTCAATCACCTTTTCATCATCATCAGCCTTTCACGTTCCCATTGCTGGGACTCCGGCCTTCTCTCAGAGAGAGAGTATGGGCTGTTATCTACCACGCTGGCCCAGTGCGGGTTGGTTGATGTCGCATGCCCTTGAATGTTGCAGTTCTTGGACATGCCGGTTTCCTCACGATATTTTCCTTCACCGGTTTGAGCGATGGCAAAAACTGCACATAACTTATTAAGTCAATCACCTTTTGATTTTCATATATTCGTCATGACGTACCTAGTGGCCAAACATCTTCTTATCATCTTTCCTCTTCTCTACGATAAACAATGTACAAAAAAGTGTTTTAAAATAGATTTTGGTTAAAAATAAATACTCACGCGTCTCAGCGGTTTCAATAAAGTAGTATTTATTTATATCCGTGTTTATAAATACTCTTAAAATGTGCTCATTGAAACCCTCTTCTGATGTATAATACGAAGCGTTTCTTGCAATACCTAATTTATTCCCCAAACAACACGCTTGTGGGTTGAAACAATTTTACCAAAGTTTGTTTAACACTTCCATTGACGTGTTTGTGGCCATTGAAACGAATATTTCGGTTTAAACGGCGCGTTGTATGTTTGAATAAGAAACCTTTGTTATTGTTGCGGCGCGGCGGATATATTGAAACCATTTTGACTGAGCCGACTCCTGAAACATTGAAAACTAGTTCTAAACTCGTTTTCAGACGGCTGGTGTCTATGTATCTATGGACTAGTTGCGCCCCACGGTTTCACCAGCGTCTCCCCGTTATCCCGCAGGAACCTTTTTCCGGGATAAAAAGTAGCCTATGTGTTAATTCAGGGTATAAGCTATCTCCATTCCAAATTTCATTCAGATCCGTGCAGTAGTTTTTGTGGGTAACAAACATCCATCCATCCATCCATCCATATAATTCACAAACTTTCACGTTTATAATATACTAGCTGTTCACCGCGGTTTCACCCGCGTGGGCTACAGTTTATCGCGATAAAAAGTATCCTATGTCCTTCCTCAGGATTCAAACTATCTCAGTACCAAGTTTCATTTAAATCGGTTCAGTAGTTTAGGCGTGAAAGTGTAACAGACAGACAGACAGAGTTACTTTCGCATTTATAATAAGTAAGGGATTAGTAGGAAGGATTTAACATAATCTGTGTAATTTTTTTGTGTCGATAAATGATTTGTATTTGCAAATCGCTCGTAGTAAGTTTGCTTAGTTGTTCTTAGCTAATCTGCAACATTCTCTTCGGTTACTACTTGCTTGGATGGCCACTAGAGGCTTCAGAGGGCACATAACACCGTCGGTCCCGGTTGTTGTGTTAAGTTAGCAGTCGGAGGCCATGTCGGAGGCCTTCGGGCAGTCTACTCCGACACGATTGTTTACTAGCCTATTATCTGCGTATCTGCCAACCCTTTCTGGGCCCTTGTGGTGGATTCCAGGCTCTTGATGAAGAGTCATAAATTTAAAAGTAATTTGATTTGTTTTAGGGATAACCTAGCTGTACTAAAACTTATCTGCACAGTCAACAAGAAGATTTATAATGCTCCCAGTGCTTAAAATATCTAGTGAAAGTAGTTTCAGAGCGCAAAAAAAAACGGAACTGCGGGAAAATCCAAGAAAACATGTCTGGCCCAGTCCTAAGGTAAAAAGCCAAAACGAAAGATAATAGTTTCAAATTACATATTACACCTAAAATATCTCTTACGCATGAATAAATTCAATGGTTCCCAAGGTGGCGCTAAACCCGAAAAAGGTGTGGCTGAAATTGGGTTTAAGAGGTAATTTAGTTCAACCCAGACCTTGAGGCTTAGCGAGCTCGAGGAAAGTTTATAAGGTCACCTTAATGTGCTAACGTCTACACAATCAAACATAGCTCTAACCAATTCTTAGGATTCTGAGATCAGGAACTGCTTGGTTAATTTGGGATCCACACCCAGACACAGATTTTTTTGTTGCCAAACACTTGTCGGTGTTTTCCGCATTGAGAAATCTTGACTTTCCTTCTGAGTCTTACCTTCCAAGACCGATTCCTTCCAAAATGTAACCTTTTTCTTTCTTATTTTACCTACCTTTTCTTCCTTCTGGGTCTGGGTGGTTCTGGTGAAAGTCCTTCTGTGTTTCGGAAGGTCTGTTTTCTTCGTTCGGCAGCCCCGACCTTCAACCTCATTGTCACTTAACCTCACGACTTGTGGTCAAACACTACCCTGTAATAAGTAGTGAAAAACCCTTCCCTTTTCAATCATATATTTGTGTTTATATTGCATTTGTTCTATAGCGGAAATCAAAACCCATATCGGAAATCAAATCCGCGACGCTCCGTCGCCAAAGCTCATCCTGAAATTTTATTTACGGGACAAAAATATGTAACCACTGTTATAAATTCCAAGCTAAGCGGCATTAGATAAATCTGCCCATTTTTCTCGTGTCAGCCCCTTACAGAAGGGGCAATGGTATTGGGGTCAAGTGTCAAAAGGGACTGAAAGGTGTCAATAACCACCTAAACCCGTCCATTGGTCCGATAAAAGGACCGTCACTCACTGTTTATAACTTTTCGAGAAATCGTCTTCATACTAGGAATACACGCCACTAGTTGTTGTCCATGGTTTTACCCGCGTGTACTCTAATTTGTGTGTGTAAATACCGTGCCGATCAACATGCCCTTTCTGGCATGCACCTACACAGGTAAATAACAAAACGACATTGTGTTTTATATTATAGGTGAATAAACGATGTGATTATGACTACATAACAATATTATCTAAATATATATAACTCAAAGGTGACTGACTGACTGACTGACACAGTGATCTATCAACGCACAGCCCAAACCACTAGACGGATCGGGCTGAAATTTGGCATGCAGGTAGATGTTATGACGTAGGCATCCGCTAAGAAAGGATTTTGATAAATTCTACCCCCAAGGGGATAAAGTAGGGGATGAAAGTTTGTATGAAACTTTGTCAATTTTAAACCGATCGGGCTGAAACATTGCATGTATGAAGCTGTAGCCCACGCGGGTGAAACCGCGGGGAACAGCTAGTTATTTTATAGAATCGGTACATAGTGAATTCGTAAGTACGGGGATTAATTGCATATCATGAAATCTTCGGGAGTTACACCGTCGATTCCGATCACTGTCTAGGACACATTCTTTTTTTTTACTAATTACAGGGTAGCGTTTTACCACAAGTCACCTGATATTAAGCGACGATGTGGTCGACTGTGGCGCCACGCTACACCTGGATTGGAAACTGGCTCTCAAGTGGGGCTGCCGGAACACACCGATAGGTCCGTTGCATCACTAATACACAGTACTATATCTCATCAGAGTCGCTATATAGTTAATTATTATCAGCGAGTCAGTATTTGAAAAAGTTATTCGGACTGTGTTGGTGACGACCGTTTCTGGGAAAACTCATTTCGCTCGACCCAAGCGGGGCGAGCTCCCGATGCTAACAAAAACAGAACTACTTTCAAGTTATTAATTCTAGCAAAATATTTTTATTGCAACCGGTGGTAATTTATCTTCAATATATAATTACATAGAATTAACTAGCTGTCCCCCGCGGTTTCACCCGCGTGGGCTACAGCTTTATGCATGCCAAGTCTCAGCCCGATCGGTTAAAAATTTACAAAGTTTCATACAAACTGTCATTCCCTATTTCATCCCTTTGGGGGTAGAATTAATCAAAATCCTTTCTTAGCGGATGCCTACGTCGTAACATCTACCTGCATGCCAATTTCAGCGCGATCCGTCCAGTGGTTTGGGCTGTGCGTTGATAGATCACTATGTCAGTCAGTCAGTCACCTTTGAGTTATATATATTTAGATTATTACAACCTGAATGTATTTACCGATAGCCGTGTTCTTTTCTAGAGATAGATATTTGACATTACTTCTATGGAGCTTGTGTCAAATTTATATCTCCAGTAGGGCCAACCGTGGATAGATCAGTTATTGAAACCGGCCGTAAGTGGAGACCGGGACTTGGCAAACGTAGGCTGGTATTCAAGTATGACCCAATAATCGCTAAGTAATAAGTACAGATTTGAGTCTGTCATTTCATGCATATATGTCACTCAATCGTTACTCAAGTAATGAGCCACACTTGAGGGTCATTCTAGAATAGACCTTAGTTAGGATATTAAAGCGAATCAATTTCGTATGAAACGTCAAAATAAAGCTGCTTCAAGAGCTCTTGACAAATTCTAACATCCCATCTCTATCAAGGAACTAAGTGCATTCTCTATTACGGTAGCTATTAGGATTTAATAGGCGAATTACTTTTGTATGTGTGACTTTTTTGGCGGCAGTTGAAAATAAATAAATAAATAAATATCGGGGACAATTGCACACAAATTGACCTAGCCCCAAATTAAGCTCGAACCTTGTGTTATGGGTACTAGACAACGATATACATACTTATATAGAGAAATAAATACTGATATAGATATAAATATCCAAGACTCAGGTACAAATATTCGTGCTCATCACACGTATATTTTGCCCTTACCGGGATTCGAACCCGGGACCGCTAGCTTCGCAGGCAGCAACCCGTGTTGCTCCGTGTAAAGTTGAAATATTTAATACTCGCCACTGGCAAATACACTAATCGTGTGACGCCGTAACAAAAAAAAAAAAAAAATATGAAACGTCAATATTAAGGCTGATTCAAGAGCTCTTGACAAATCCTATCATCTCATCTCTATCATAGAACTAAGTGCCTTCCCTATTACTTTAGGTACGTACGTAATGAATCGAATGGTGTATTCCGACATTCATATAATATCTTGACATGGCCGAATGAGTCATCGAGATATCAGGATCGCCGCGCAGTTCACAACTCTAAGGCTCTTGCCATCCATCCCTGTAAAGGTCGAGAGACCCTCAAGGAAACGGAGATTTCAAAAAATGAGAGAATTTTGTGAGGGTAGCCGTGCGATGAATTTAATACTCTGGTTTATAAATTTACTAGCTGCGCCCCGCGGTTTCACAGCTGTTATCCCGCAGGAACCTTTTTTCGATATAAAAAGTAGCCTATGTGGTAATCCAGGGTATGAGCTATCTTCATTCCAAATTTCACTCAAATCCGTTCGGTAGTTTTTGCGTGAAAGAGTAAGAAACATCCATACATCCGTACCCACAAACTTTCACGTTTATAATATTAGTAGAATATTGGTTGACGCGATTCGATACAATATTGCGTCGATTATCGATATAACTCGGATATCGCTTTAAGATAAAATAAAAAACGTATGGTCAATCGTAATCTCCTATTGCACGTTCTGTCGATATTGCTCGGAGATCTGCTCGATATCGAATTACGTCCTCGTGGCCTGAAATATCGTTTCAAATGTAAAATAACGCGCGATGCAATGCGCTCGGATTGCATCGAGTCGCTCCATGACATACGTATGCAATTTGAATCGACAATCGATATCGCTCGAATTGCATCGTTAGGAAAATCCGTTATACAAGGTAGTCTTTGTTCACAAGTCACCTGTATGTAGTAGGTCCTTTCAATCGTTTTATTTCAGCGCGCCCGACCGAAACTTGGAGGATCTAAATTTGATAATACGGGTTATTTTCGTATTCCAACAATGTTCTCAAGTTACTTTTTGAATTAAGGCCAATTGGACAAGTTTATGCTTCACGGGCAGCAATACTATCGATAGTATCAACAGGCCTATCGATAGTATGGTAGCTTGGTGAGTAAGTACCTAATGAAAAATATCCGTCCACCAAGCTTTGTTTCATCACGATATTTCCCTTCACCGAAAAAATGCCCTTGGTAGAATAAAATTGAACGTGAAACAAATTATAATATAAGCCAAGGATTATTCATTCAATGACATTTGATTGATGAAAAAGTCGAAAGCGAAGTCAAACAGATGTCGTTTTTTTTTAATAAATAATTAGATAGGCCATTAAGAAAACGCCTGTCCCTTTTTCCTTATTGTCAGCGAAATTTTTCGATCGCTTTCCTAAAAATAACATTTCAGGAAATCAGAAGGAACTTTATATAATACAGAGTGGCAATTACTTTTCTGAAGCTTTCCCGTTACTTCCTATTAAAAGCAATATAATAAATTCGCCATATTTACTGCTATATAGCGAGATGATAAAAGGTATAATAGAAGACGTGTGAGTAATAGAAAGTTGAATCCTGTATTATAAACGTGAAAGTTTGTGAGTATGGATGGATGGATGTTTGTTACTCCTTCACGCAAAAACTACTAAACGGATCTTGAAATTTGGAATGGAAATAGCTTATACCCTTTTTTACGTGGGGAAATCCTTATGGATACCATTCAGCCGATGGGGTCAGCCGAATGGTTATGTGGGACTTGCACCCTAACTAAAACCACCACGATGAGCAATCCAGGCCGCTGCTAATGTTGGGAGGGACGGCTCTGGGTAGCGGTTGCAGTCTAACTTTCACGCCCTTATGCGGCATACCCCAGGTGCTGGGCCGCAGACCTAAGGAGGGGCTTCTTGGCTCATAGAAGGTAGCCCCTCACCGACGAGCGGGGCTATACTAGCTGGCGAGGGCCCCCATGCCCCCCCGCCAGACCCCAAAGATAGCTTGTACCCTGGATTGACACATAAGCTACTTTTTATCCCGGAAAAGGTTCCTGCGGTATAACGGGAAGACGCCGGTGAAACCGCGGGGCGCAACTTAAGGCTAATATAATAACGTGAATTTCACCACCTCCGCTTACCGGAAAAATATAGCGGACTTCTTTTGAATCTTCGGGTAAATAAGCAACATGAGAAGTTTCTTTCATGTCATATTCTATTTCGCGTTGCTTCATTTACTCAGTGATGAATAAAAGTCTTTGGGAATTACGAGCTGGCTTTCGTCTTGACTTTTGCTTTGTCCTTCGCGCTCTCATTTTCGAAATGGTGTTCACTTATGAACGTGACGTCTAAAATATTTTTTTTACATCTCACAGCGTAGCGTTTGACCACAAGTTATAGCGATGACTCAGTGGTTAGTGACGTCGGCTTGCGATCCGTAGGACGTGGGTTCGAATCCTACAATGAGCTTGAGCTTTCGGTGAAGGAAAACATCGTGATGAATAGCTTGGTGGTAGGGCATTTTCTAGTGCTCGCCTGGCTAGCTACCACCCTCATGTTAAGAATCTGTCGCCTAGCACCTATTGGTGTGTTCCGGCAGCCTCACTTAAGAGCCAGTTCCCTGTTCAGGTTTAGCGTAGCGCCATCTTCGACCACATCGTAACTTAACATCAGGTGACTTGTGGTCAAACGCTACCCTGTAAGTAATAAAAAAAAAACAAGTCTCCTGATGTAAAGCGACGACGCGGTCAAAGGTGGTGCCGCGGTACACCTGGACTGGGAACTGGCTCTCAAGTAGGGTTGCTGGGACACACACCGATAGGTGGTTGGCTGCTTGGTGATAGATCCTTAACTTCAGGCCAAGCTAGCCAAGTGAGCACTAGAAAATGACCCACCACCAAACCTTGGTTTAAAATAATTTTGGAATGTTTTCTAGCATTAAAAAACGGGTCAAAATGACGAAAAATATGGCTCTATGTTTGCTCACACTTGCCCATGGGCAAGCTGCAGCTTCCACCAGCCCTTTGTCCTACCTAGGTGTGTTGGGCCATGATTGGGACATCGCTGTGTGCAAGGAAGTGCTCCGAGGAACTGACAGATTTTTCTCCTCCATTGGGCTATAAACTCCTTGTGCCACATTGATTGAAATGTCAATGTGGAATAACAAACTATAAAAATCCTCCTACTCACGCAGACAACTTTCCGTTTTATTATTTGAAAGCTTAGGTGCATTTTCCTCTGGCAAGCGTTTATTAAGTTAGCTGGACAGACAGCTAATTGATTGATGACCTAATTGGACGTCAATTGGCTGTACATAAAATGTGGAGGTATCTTGTAGATAGTTTTAATGACTACGGAGCATTTCAGAGGATTTTTTGCGCTTGTTTAGTGAAGACGAAGCAATATTATATTAAACTCTCAGTTTTCTGAAAACAGCCAGCGGAATTAGATACTAATTAAAGAATAAATGTTTTCTATTCTATTTTTTTATATAATAGAGTGGTAACAAACAAGCGGACGGTCCGCCTGATGGAAAGCGGTCACCGTCGCCTATGGACATCTGCAACACCAGGGCCCCTAGCCAAGATGCATTCTGCAATCGTTGACGCTAATAGAAAACAAGAAAAAAGTATTGGTTTGACATATTTCTGACCACGTGACTTAGCGTTGAGGCGCTGGGGAGTTGCCGACGCGTTGCCGACCTTTAAGAACTCTTTTCACACCCATCTTGAAGGACTGCTATTTGTAGCACTGCGGAAAGACTTGTGAAGGAAGCTCATTACACATTTTTCAAGTATGTGGATAGGAGCGCATAAAAGAAGTCGTGTGGGATTTTTAAGACTCGATTCTATACAATGGCACTTAAGCAATCTAACGCGTTAACTTAAATAGTTTGATACCAGTTTTACTTTACCCAGATTTGAAGAGATTTTCTTATCGTAACTAGTAAGAGAAGGTATTACAAAAAATAGAAGTCAGACAACAATTAACCAGCGCGCTAAGGTGCAGTGAACTATGAGAACTATGGTCCTTTGAGCCGGATTTCTATTAATATCAAAGATTTAATTAAAAAAATATTTCATACCTGTCGAGCAGTTAGCAAGCTTATATTTATACTTTGAGCAAATATTAAAGAAGCGTGTCAAGTAATAAGGTTAGCTCCAGTTTACGTCCAACTAAGTAGCTGCTAAGTGAATTTACATAAAGACACTGCAAAGTTACTTTATTTTAAATAGTTAATAATTTATTCATTCACTAACTAACTAACTCCGATGGCTCAGCGACCCAGTGTGTTTTGGCCTCCGAAACGAGAGAGCGCCATTCCTCTCTATCCTGAGCAATTTCAGCCCAGTTCAGAGTTTGGAATTCGCGTAGTTCCGCATCCGCCGCGTCATTCCAGCGGTTTAATCACTGGAAACATAATATCTACGTAGGTACCTCTAATTAAGTAACCCTAACCTGTTCAAAATACTGGAAAATAGAGACGGGTAACATACTGGCGCAGCGGGTCGGATAGACGTGACCTGGAATTGTCAGAAGTGAGCCCAGTTGTAGTGACGTCCGTTTGCGACCCATAGGGTTTAAATAATACAATGAGCTTAAGTTTTCAGTGAAAGAAAACATCGTGAAACCATAGCTTGGTGGTAGGGCATTTTCTAGTGCCCGCCTGGTGTGTTCTGGCAGCCTTACTTGAGAGCCAGTTGTCATCTAACATCAAACACACTGTGGTCAAACGCTGCACTATAAAAGGGTATCTTCGTGCAAGTGAAACCAGATTCTACAACTAGATTCATATCTATTGCAATAGATATATTCATTTTGTCAGAGAACTAGAGTCAACGACATAGCTCACAGAATTAGCAAGCTGAAGTGGCAGTGGGCTGGTCATATAAGCCGCAGAACCGACAACCGTTGGGGTAGACGTGTTCTTGAGTGGAGACCGCGACTTGGCAAACGTAGTGTAGGACGTCCTGCGACAAGGTGGAGCGACGACTTGCGCCGAGTGGCTGGCAGTGGTTGGATGAGAAAAGCCGAAGACCGGGCTCAGTGGCGTATCATGGGAGAGGCCTACGTCCAGCAGTGGAATGATACAGGCTGATGATGATGATGATTCATTTTGATACGGAATGTCTAGGTGTTGTGGACGTGACGTATCTTTATCGCCCAGACACGGAACAAATATTTATGCTGTTTTTCCTATAAACAAATATTTGTCCCATCGAACCCGCGGTCCCGTTTCGCAGTCAGCTGTTCGCCCAGTCGGCATGTCAACATGAAAGATTGAAAACAAAATTCAATTATTTCACTGAAAACATGCAGACTGTACATTGATTGAAATTACAAAAATGGGAATTACGAATTCTCAAATACTCAGCTTACAAAGGAACCACATGCAGAACAAAACAAAATTAAATTCCGACTAGTGAGTGACCTTTGTGGGCACTACATATTATGCAGACAGTAAGAGAGCTCGCGCGATTTCGCCAATCTGTGATAACAACGATGTAAAATTTCCACTTAGTACTTTAGTTTCCGGTTTCTGAAGTGCAAGCACCTAGTTGGTTTTTTTTTAACTCTTATTTGGCTAGACACCACCAGATATTAAGATATAATGAATGTATTTATAATTTTTTACAAATGTGTAATGTTATGAGCATAAATGTTTTTTTTTTTACAATTTGTAGGGTAGCATTTGACCATTTATAAAATACTTAATGGTAAGCCTAGCTGGGTAAGATTTTTTTTAGCAGACTCATTCCTTCTAGAATTAACTAGATTTTTTGAAAATTATCCCTTATGTGGTTCAAATTGGAAACTAAAGTTTGTGTATAAAAAATTATCAACTTGAAGAAGCAGGGCAGGCTGCTAGTGTAAATTAAATCCCTACCTATTATATTATTTACAATATTATATATGCGAAAGTAACTCTGTCTGTCTGTTACGCTTTCACGCCTAAACAACTGAACCGATTTAAATGAAATTTGGTACGAAGATAGTTTGAACCCTGGAGAAGGACATAGGATACTTTTTATCGCGATAAACTGTAGCCCACGCGGGTGAAACCGCGGGGAACAGCTAGTAATGAATAAAGAGTCGTGGAACAAAACTGAGTGTTATTTGGAAATTTAATAATAAAATTGAAGTGGCAATTTTATTTGTAACTTGCCTACGTTGTGCAGTTTCAAAGAGTTCGCAATATTTATAGAGTTCGTGTAAATATTTGAAGGCTTCGGTAGTGTGGTGTACAGAGAATAAAAGTTGGCACAATTATTAAATTCCACGTAATGGTTTGTTTTAGCTGAACAATGATTTGTCGTGATTGTTTCGACAAATGTGAAGCAGGCAGGATTTTACATACCTATAATATGACACTGCTATAGATTTTTGACATGCATTCAAAATATGACCTTTTACTGAAAAAAATAAAGTCCAATATCACATAAGACTGATATGAGATTTTGAACGAACAAAACACAAAAACAAAACCAAAACCGAGAAAAACTGATAGCCGATTATTTGTGCCATATCGTAGGCCAATAAATTATGAAATTGATTTACATATATTTTTAATACTAGTTGCGCCCCGTGGTTTCATCCGCGTCTTACCGTTATCCCGCAGGAACCTTTTTCCGGGATAAAAAGTAGCCTATGTATTAATCCAGGGTATAAGCTATCTCCATTCCAAATTTCATTCAGATCCGTTTCGTAGTTTTTGCGTGAAAGAGCAACAAACATCCATCCATCCTTACTCACAAACTTTCACGTTTATAATACATATTAGAGGGACTAGCTATTCACCTAGGTTTTGCCCGCGTGGGCTACAGTTTATTGCAATATAAAGTATCCTATGTCCTTCCCCAGGGTTCAAAACATCTCCATATAATATATTGATGAGTTTTTTGAAGTAATGTAGTTAAGGTTTAGGTGTTAATTGCAGTGCCCTTTTTATTACAATAAACAAACAAAATCGTGGGAATGATGTTTGTCCGAGGAGTCCCTACTGCTGTCTTGTCCTGTATATGTAGCATACCTCGAAGTTTAATAAGATTCGAAACGGTGGACTGTATGTTCGTGCAATGTGCAGATTAACAGGTCAAAGTGGTCACGAATACTCACGAACGACCGTGCGATTGCTTGACCACAGCCAAATGGTGGTCAACTTATCAAGCGTGCCCGTTGAGCATCATTTTTGCCTAATGAGAAACCTGGATGAACATTATTGTAATTTTAGAATACCGTGACTTTTTGAAGCTCTAAATGTGTTCCATTCAATTGAGCAATGCGGTCAGCATCTAAAGAGCATTGACAACTGGTAAGCGTTTAGTTGACTGTTAATTAGTTAGTGATGTATTGTTTAGTAAGGTAGGTTAGTTTAGTGTTTTTTGTTTAGTGACCTACGCGAACTTCAGTATTTGAACTGGGCTGAAATCGCTCAGGATATAGAGAGGAGTGGTGCTGTCTCATTTCGAAGGCCAAGACATACTTCGGGTCGCTGAGCCTTCGGAGTTAGTTTTTGTGGTGGTAGTGATGTTGGCTTGCGATTAGCGTGCCCAAGAGACTGGCGAAATTACCTCTTTCGATGGACAGGCTGTTTCATTGGCCGAGGTAAGCTAGACTTCTAGTCACCCGTGGTATCAATGATTAATTTATCATCTATTACAAACCCTGTCCCTGCTAATTTTTTTTTTTTTTTACAACTAACTAGGCTAGCGTTTGACCACGATCTCACCCGATGGAAAGCGACGATGTGGTCGAAGGTGTAGCACGCTTGCCCAGTAAATACCTATTCACTCTTGACTTGAACACCCCCGGGTTGTATCTATCAGGAAACACCGACCAAGGCAGGGCATTCCACTACTTTGCAGTTCCAACCGAAAAAGTTGACGCAAACCTGTTCGTGCGTATCGGTGGTATTTCCACGATGAAAGGATGGCGCTTATCGGAACGCCTGGTCGTTCGGTAATGGAATGGTGCTGGGGGAATAAGGTCGTGCAGTTCTTGTGCACACTCTCCGTAGTGAAGTCTATAAAAAACCGACAAACTTGCCACTTCACGTCGATGAGCCAGACTCTGGAGCCTAGAGTTCACCAAGAAGTCGTCATTGATTAACGTTTTGGCACGTCGCTCTATTGAATCCAAAGCAGCCAGCTGATACTTGCTAATATTATAATTAATGCTAAAGTATCTCTGTGTCTCGCTTTCATGCCCAAACTACTGAACCGATTTAAATGAAATTTGTTACGGAGATAGTTTGAACCCTGATGAAGGACATAGGATACTTTTTATCGCGATAAACTGTAGCCCACGCGGGTGAAACCGCGGGGAACAGCTAGTTAGAGACAATTTTTTTTTTTATTTGTTGTGGCGTCACACTATTAGTGTATTTGCCAGTGTCGAGTATAAAATATTTCAAACTCAGGTTGAATCAAGTTTAAATGATGATGATGATGATGAGATGATGGGATGAGGATAGTGTTTAAGTAAAGTAGTGGCGCTTTACTTAAACTTTACACGGACTTTTTTGGAGCAACTAGAAAAGTCACTTTCACAACTTTATTTCAATTTCCCACACTCGTACACATTAACGAACACATAATCCACCAATATTACACATTATCACTCGAAGAAACACAAGTTTTGGAAATAAAAACGAAATCTTCATGTTGACAGTTCATAAGCCAAGGACAGCATTACTTCTAGACCTGTCAAATTAAGTTTACTTGTACAAAATGCACAACCGAATCGCATTGTAACGCGTAAAACGATTTCGAGCGCGATGCAGATGTGTCGTTCAATTGAATTTTCCGCCAGCATTCGGCCATGTTCGTTGTCCACGTGATTTGATTGGGAGCACGTGATTGGTTTAAAATGGCCTTTTGTGAGAAAATTCGGGTACAATGCGACCACGAATAATGATGAGAGGATAGAGTAGGGATGGGCAAGTGAAAAACACATAAGTATCGACATTTATCGTATCGATAAGTATCGAGTGAAAATATTGACATACAAAAACGTAGTAAGTAAAAACTTGCATTTCCGCTTCCGCTAATAACAGTTTTTTGTCTGCTTCTGTTATGAAACTTCTATTGCATCACTACTAGTAACATTAAATAAGAAACCAGAGTTGCATTAAAAATATATCGAAATTGATATGAATTTGTTACTACTTCACATGAACTGGTTCCACCATCCCCATTCCATAATATGATTGCAAGGCACGGGTAGTTGTTTCATTCCTATGCAGTATATTTGCCACCAATCTGCACTAAACGTTTCTCTTTAATTTTGCGGACTGCTTGGGACTAGACTTTGCACCTTTTAGGAAAAGAACAGCAACCTGGCTCTTTTTAAAATTAGAGTAACTATGTATCAGGTGAAATGTAGTCAAAGATTCGTACATACAAAAAAAACTGGAATAAAAATCGAATATCGATATCGTTGGTAGACATTTATCGATAGTTATGTGACAGAATATCGATATTTTTTGCCCATGCCTAGGATAAGGCGACAGACGCTCGGTAGTCGTGATGGCGGCATTGTAATGAGCAAGAGACAACTTCCTTGAATTTAAATATGGATTGCGTCCGGAATTGGCGATGACAGCGTTTGTAACAGTCTTTTTTCAGAAAAAGAAAACATTATATGTACCCTATCGATGACAGATTCACTCTGGCGAGCACTAGAAAATGCCTCTAACCAAGCTATGGCTTCATCACAATGTTTTTCTGCACTGAAAGTTCAAGCTCAAAGTAGGATTCGAACAGCTAACCTACGGATCGCAAGTTGACGACACTTCCACTACGCTATTATCGCTTTAAAATATTAAATACTAGCTGCGCCCTGCGGTTTCATCCGCTCCAGGGTTTAAACTATCTCCTCACCAAACTTCATCCAAATCCGTTCAGAAGTTTTCGCGTAAAAGAGTCACAAACAAACATCCATCCACTATTCATACTCACAAACTTTCATAGAACAAAAACGATCTATATACGATAAAAATTGTTTTTTTTTGTGTATTAAGATTATGCAAACGATATTTTATAGGGGTAGAAAAAAAAAATTTGATTTTTAACTTCGTAGTTTCTTAGGAAATTGTTTAACTTACACGATACTTGGATGTTTTGAACGCACTCCGCAATTTATTTGCTATTCCGCTTCACGCTTTCGGAAGTCGGCCCTACTTAAATTAAGTCATTAAAATCAACATTATTTTTATTTTTTTACTTTTTTAAACTAGTTTATTGTTATTATTTTTCACATACTGTGCTGTGATAGTACCCGTGCGTGACGTCACCTACCGGCACCAACGGAAGACCAGCGCTGGTTTATAAGAACCTGCATCATGCTGAGCTGGTGCCGGTTTGTGGTAAGAAACAGTTCAGTTATTTAGCTAAGTATTTTATTTGTTTGTTTACTTTTATATTTAATATTTAATTATCTAATGTAAGTGTATGTATTGTTTCTATTGTCTACATTTTATTTACCAAACATGAACAAAAACTAATCTTTTTAATCTATGTACTGGCAAATTGACTGTCACTGTCAAGTGACATTGACAGAAACGAACATTTTTATACAAAATATATTGCGGTCAGGTCCAGGGTAGTATGAAAAGTGGCCAATGTTCTTTATGATATTAGTATAGGATGGAGTATCGATTCTACCCATTTTCCCGTAAATGGGTAGAAATTAATCAAACACAATATTAGGTAAGTAAAACTTGAAACTATTTTCCCTTCCCGTAAATAATTAAGCTTAAAATTAAATATTAGTAGAAGTTGCCTTAAGTTATTTAATAAGGTCGGTATACCCGTATGTTGCCGATATTATTTGGCGGCGCCGACTACAATGTGAAGCAGGGATGCTATGAAGTTCCGCAACCGTAACCAAAATTATCGGATATCCGAAATAAAAATATATCCGTAACCGTATCCGTTTAGACAATATATTTATTTGTTTTAAAAAAACAGTTACACACACTTCACACTATTAAATTTAATAATAAACATAAAGAAAACAAATAAACTCACACAAAAAACACACTCTCGTTCCACAAGTTTCGGATAGTTTCATATAGTTAACTATATAAAACCTACATAAAAACTAATAATAATAATAATAATGCCCGCACAATCACATACATAGGCTCTGACCCCTAACTAGGTTTCCCTGTATCTAGGGTATCAGAAACTACGAGGATCGGGGATCCACAACACCCAGACACAGAACAAATACTTGCGCTTTTTAAAACACTTTTATTTATTATTACATACTATTTGTGTTTATATTTTATTTCAATCCAATATCCGTAACCGAAACTATCCAAAACTAACGGATAATCCGAAATAATTACATACCCGTAACCGATATAATTTTATTCTTATACTAGCTGACGCGGCAGACTTCGTACTGCCTCAATCGAAAAATCAAAAAATCAATCATCTTTATTGAATAGCAATAAAGTTCAAATTGACTCTGCATTTTATTTCGAAAACGTTTATATGGGAAAAGGGAAAGCGCTGTTTTTAGGGTTTTCCCGGCATTTATTCTAATTTTTCTCACCTTTTAAACCTTCCCTAGACCTCTACGAACATTTCAAGACCAAAATTAGCCAAATCGGTTCTCGAGTTTTAGCGAGACTTACAAATAGTAATTGATTTATATATAATTATGTATATAAGATAAGATAAAATATAAGATAAGATATCCGTATCCAGATCCGAAATATCATATCCATAACATCCCTAATGTGAAGCTATATTTTAGAGTTTCTAATACCGGCTTAATGAGAAGGTTGTAAGAGCTTAACTACTTTTGGTTGAGCTTTCAGCTTATTCCAAAATTTCCGAATATTCGCTTAAATATGACGTCACGCGTAGGCGGTACTGCCTGCTGAGGTCATTGCCCTGGGTTCAGAGTAGGGGCTGGACCGACTTTTCAGGTAATCTTCAGATTAGTCCAGCGGGTGATCATGTAAAGTTAGCGATCGCATTAACAATTTTTATTTATGGTTTTTTTAGCAATTTTGTTTCTTGTTTTTATTATTTTGTGTTATATATTTTTACCTTTTTTTTCGTCCTCCAGGCGCTTAATAGCCCGGCCTGCGAGTTTGTTCCTCTGATAAAGACAGTATTTTTCTAACTTTCCTTTTTGATTTTACCTTACAAACAAAATTTGACATTTTCATATATTTATTCGATTTTTGTCATCTGGCTAAAGATAAAATAGTGCTGCCCGTGCAAAACCGGGGCGGATCGCTAGTTCTTTATAATTATGAAGTCGAGTTCCGTGTGATGTTATGTTTAAGTTAACCCCTAAGCTATAATCTCAAGTAAAGGTTATGCTTATATCTTCAAAATTGCTCTTACCTTTAACTTTGAAGTGATAGATACAGGGTGATCCATAGGATATTTCAGTATGGAAGTCTGAAAATGAGAGATACAGAAATTTGCTTGCAGGAATTCTATGTCGACAATTTCAGATAAAAAAACAAGGGGATTTGGGAATCGAACCTTATCATTATCAGCATAGGCTTCCCCCCCTTTAAACGGGTACTAGCCATTTGCGATGTCATCATTCCACCTAGAGCCAATTTACAGAAAGTCTTCCGGTTCGTGGTCACCACTCGAGAACCTCTCTGCCCCATCGTTTATCAGTCACATAAAGTAAAAAAAAAACAAAAAAAAAACGTACATACCTACTCGCATCACATAATATAGGGTGTAGTTTACAGCTAAAATCTTTAAAATATGTTTGACTCTTACATATCAACGACATGGCTCCTTCGAACAAATTGCTTTATCATTTTTTCTTTTAAGACTTCCCCATCTTGTTGGAGCATCCTGTATACCTACGTTACGTACACTACCTACTTAAAGTTACAGTAGTTAGGAAACAGTAAGGCAGATATTAAATTCAGCAAGTAGTTTAAGTACCTTAGAACTAAATTCAGTGTATATAGGTAGTAACATATTATCATGATCTTAAAAAAAGATGACGATCCAAAATACTTAGTCAGAACTAATAATAGTGACATGCAAATATTTAGTAGGGATATAAAAAAAAAAAGAACAATCAATAACATTAGTGACACATACTCCATAACAAGACATTTTTTAAATGGTCAAAGTATCTTAGTTAAAAACAATATTCCAATAATATAATAGTAATAATAGGTGTATTAATATAATTAATTGTAAGAATGTCAAAGAAAATTTAAAATTATAAAATTATTCGATGAGTTCGGTTATGGAATAAAATGCATTTTCGGTTAACCATAGTTTAAGTTTCCATAAACATTTATTTTTAGGCAAGTCTTTAATATCATTAGGCAGGGCATTATAGATACGACCACACATGGAATATGAATTTCTTAAATACAATGCAGTTTTAGGTGCTCTAGGCAAAACAATTCTATTGGGACACCTTGTATTTCTTAAAAGGTTATAGATACACCGGAAAAAATATATACGGGCCAAATTGAGAACCTCCTCCTGAATTACTTAGGTTAAAAGTGGTTGTAATTACCTTCAATTTTCACGTTCATCTCGAAGCCTGTTAATGCTTACATCAAATATGAGACAAGACTAATGTGCGGAGTTTTGAGCCAACGGCAAAATTGTGGGAAGCGAGGGTGGTGAGTACGGTCTACGACAAAAATCGCTTAACAAACTCAACTTTCCCATTTCCCTAAGCATTTCTAACACCAAAAATATATAGCTTAAAGAAACTAAAATTCACACTTTTAAAACGCTGTAATGCTGGGGCCACACTAAGGTCAACGTCAAGGGAAATGTCAATGCCTATCTTCGCGTAATAAATATTGTGTTAATTATTAACGCAACTATGTGAGTGGCTACACTTGAACGGTCAACGTGAATGCACTTGAGTTATCGGCTAACATCAAACGCCAATGTGAATGCCGTTGTCAAATGTCGTGGCCACACTTATGTCAAACGTCAATCATCGCGCTATTCAACGGCATTTCCCGTTAGTGTGGCCCCAGTATAAAAAATATAAAATAATTAAATTTGCTTTGAAACGACACTTAGAAGTAGGTTAAAATTGACTTCTATGATTTGATTACATTGTTAGTTAGTTACAAGTGAAGCTAATTAGTGTTTTATAAATGGCCTAAAAAATAATGCACATTTAATTTTAGAAAAAATTGCGTGTTCAGTAATTTTTGTTGTCGACTGTACAGTCAGCGACAGTAGCTTTTCCTAATATAGGATCAGTAATGTTTTTTTTTCCAACTTAAAAGGTAGCGGTGATGATTCGGTCGAAGGTTGATGTTTATGACAGTTAACGCCCGGTAAATAATCGATCCTGATCCGTTATCCGCGGTTTTAGATCAAAAGTCAAAAGTCAATATTTATTTATTCAATAGGATACATTGTGATCACTTTAAAACGTCAAACTTAAAACTAGCTACGCCTGTTCCAACCTCCTTACGCCGGCAAAAGAACAGGCAAGAAACGCCCGGCAGGTAATTTTTTTGGCGCGATCACATTGACAATTTTATTCTTATTACTAATTGATTGAATTGGAGCAAGTTCACTAAAATCCCAAGCTTTTTTTGTCATCTAATGGTCCGATATTTTTTAATTAGCTTTACTAATAAGATTTTTCTTGTTTGGTTGTACACATTGGGATATGGGAACATGAATATTAATGAGTTGCGGGATCACAACCAAAGCAGACCAGACACCAAGCAGCACCCGTTCACGAGTTGACGCATGATCGATATGTCATGTCATAAATTGTCATTTTAGTACTAGGGCTTGACATATTACTACTAAAATGACATATGACATGACATATCGATCCAAAACCGCGGATAACGGATCAGGATCGATTATTAATTTCGGGCGTAAGAGAATCGAAAATTGTGTTATTGTTCAGCGACCTTTGTAGTTGACTGTACCGCCGAAATGCGAGGACGTTTTGTGAGATAAAGCCATCTCGGTGAGAGCACTCTTTGTTATGACAGATTAGCCTTTTCTTTGCTGTTGAGTCCGCAGCTTTCCTTTTGTTGTTGGGAAAATCAGTTTTTCGTCAGCGAAAATATTTCAGGTTCGTTTTTTTGTTTGTTTGTTATTTTCTGTTTTGTTTTCGATTATTATTAATATGCGCGATTTTCTTTCGCGCTATTGCATTTTGAAACTGCTACTGGAAATCTGACTCCGTCTGTAACATTTAGGGTGAAACCAAACGAGCGTAATTTTGTGAGTCGTGAGTCGCGTATTTTCGGTCGCTCATTTTACGTTCAACTGAATTTTCAACTCATTTTGCGTCGTCGTGTGGCACCAACTGCCTTTTTGTATGAAACCGAATGCAGCAGAATTTATGCAACCGAAATGCTGCGACTCACGACTCACAAAATTACGCTCATTTGGTTTCACCCTTAATGTAACTTTTTAGGGATCCGATACCTCAAAAGAAAAAACGGAACCCTTATAGCATCACTTAGTTGTCCGTCTGTCTGGCTATATGGATGTCTGTCTGTCTGCCAAGACCCTTTTCTGATGAACGCGTTCAGGTATCAAGTTAGAATTTATATCAAATACTGGGCTCTACAGTCGCTTTCAGCTGTGTAAAAATCGAACTTGCAAGTCAACGCGATCGAAAGATATGACCGTTTATGTCACATATTTTGGGATTTCACATGGTATTCAAAACCTACAGGGTACTTCGCGTTGACCTAGAATCATGAAATTCGGCATCAAACTCAACTCAAAACTTTTTTATTTAATAGGATACATTGTGATCACTTTAAAACGTCAACTTAAAACTAGCTACGCCTGTTCCAACCTCCTTACGCCAGCAAAAGAACAGGCAAGAAACGCCCGGCAGGTAATTTTTTTGGCGCGATCACATTGACAATTTTATTCTTATTACTAATTGATTGAATTGGAGCAAGTTCACTAAAATCCCAAGCTTTTTTTTGTCATCTAATCGACATTTTTTATTTAGCTTTACTAATAAGAAGATTTCTCTTGTTTGGTTGTACACATTGGGATATGGGAACATGAATATTAACGAGTTGCGGGATCACAACCAAAGCAGACCAGACCCCACAAGCAGGCACAAGGCATGAAGTTAGGTACAGCACAAATAAAGGAAGAAGCCTGGAAACTGAAACAACGTAGTCTAATAAAAAATAATATAATTATATTGTGTTAGCGATGGTGGCCGAACGGTTAGGCGTGTGACTTACAAGACGCCGTAAGTTCGAATCCCGAGAGGCCCCGCACCTATGACTTAATAAGTTATGTGCGGATTTGCCATCGCTCAAAACGGTGAAGGAAAACATCGTGAGGAAACCAGCATGTCCAAGAACCGCAGCATTCAAGGGCATGCGACATCTACCAACCCGCACTGGGCCAGCGTGGTAGATTACAGCCCATACTCTCTCTCTGAGAGAAGGCCGGAGTCCCAGCAGTGGGAACGTGAAAGGCTGATAATGATGATGATATTGTATGGAGCCCTCAGAGCATAATCCCTCAAACTCGCATTTGACTGGTTTTTTTATTTATGACATGAAGGCATGCGTCATGCTTGCTTATTACTTATAATGAGTTTCTGCTTTACAATCCTACTAAAATTATAAACGTGAAAGTTTGTGAGTATGGATGGATGTTTGTTACTCTTTCACGCAAAAACTACTGAACGGATCTGAATCAAATTTGGAATGGAGATAGCTTATACCCTGGATTAACACATAGGCTTTATATCCCGGAAAAAGGTTCCTGCGGGATAACGGAAAGACGCAGGTGAAACCGCGGGGCGCAACTAGTCTTCGGTATTTTGTCATTTTTTATTTTATTATTTCATTGTATGTACATAACTGTTTTATTTTTGCTATGTTTTTTGTAATTGTGCATGTTAAATATTATTCAATATTTTTTGTGTATTGGTATCGTTTTTATCACACTAAAATAAAATTTAATTAAATTTAAATTTAAAAAGATTTCGTATTCAATGTTTTATGACGAAAACCAATTTCGAGCGTCGAAACAACCCATCCCATTCGCCACGTTTAAATTAAATCTGGTGTATATACTGAAATAGGAAATTAAAGCGAAATTCTCTGCGTTTGTATGATAGGTCGAAATTAAACCCAAGATAGGTATGCCTCAAGTGATGGTACTGGTACAGTCAGTGATAAAAGTAGCTGTTCGTATCAGATTTTTAAACTTTTGGTGTAAATATTATGATGCTACAGAAAATCTGTACATTATTTGTAGATATATTTTCATAGCGATGATGGCTCAGTGGTAGTGACGTCGGCTTGCGATCCGTAGGACGTGGGTTCGAATCCTACAATGAGCTTGAGCTTTCGGTGAAGGAAAACATCGTGATGAAACCATAGCTTGGTGGTAGGGTATTTTCTAGTACCCGCCTGGCTAGCTACCACCCTCATGTTAAGAATCTGTCGCCAAGCACCTCTCGGTGTGTTCCGGCAGCCTCACTTGAGAGCCAGTTCCCAGTCCAGGTGTAGCGTGGTGCCATCTTCGGCCACATCGTCACTTAACATCAGGTGACTTGTGGTCAAACGCTAAACTGTAAATAGTAAAAAAAAAAAAAAAAAGATATGGAGAAAAATCGTCGTAACTTGAGAAAAAAAATGAAGAAACAACACAGCTAACAATCAAACAACGAGAGTTAATTTCTCATTTCTAATATTTGATGTAGGTACTAACTGCCTATAGATTTATACATAGGACAGGCTTTATAATTGTGTTTACTAAGAAAGGTAATTTGGTGAAACAGATGGTACAAGAGTTGGTGTAAAAACAAACTAGATGGAGCTGTACTGTCTTAAGACACGCAAGCGTTTGTCTCCGAGAATTTGTATAACTAAGTAGGATTTTTGTTGATTTTTGTAGTTCCCTCTAGTTCCTCAATCAGTAAAGTGCGGGTGTGCGAAATAAACAAATTGATACTCGTATATTTTAACAAACATATATATATAACATATATGTACTAATAATACGTCTAGTCGTTTATCTATATAAATACAATAAATATGTGATACAGATAGGTTCTTAGCGACAGGTTCATATCTATTTAGCGATGGGCGTTTTTGGATATTTACGACATCGATGCGCACCGGCATCGGAGATCCGGCATCCGATGCCCGCATCGTTATTTGGCATCGTAACAAAGTGTTGAGTTGCGTAGGGATGTGACTAGGAGATAAAAAAATCGATTAATAAATAATCGATTTATATCTCTTTAAAATAAATCGATTTGTAAAAAATCGATTATATAAATAAAAAATAATCGATTTTATTCAATAATTTTTTTCCAACTATTCGAAAAGTTGCATTTTTTGTACATTGTAATAAAATTACCTAAAGTAAAAAAAAACCGATTTATTTTTAGAGAGTAAATAACTCACACATTATATATAATATATAAATATATACAATGTGTAATATATATAATATATAATGTGTGAGAACCGAGAGGTGATAGATTTTGAACAAAAGTATCTAAAATATATACCAAAACCAAAGTACATACCTAAAGTTGATTTAATAGAGTACTATAAAATAGCTTAAAACATTATTTCAGGCACAATCCCCTATTGAATACCTAACCTACGCATCTGAAAATCCATCACTCACCGAAATCCTCTTTGATCGAAGGGCATTATCAAACGCTGTTTAGAAACTCTGTTTTTTAAAAGCCAATTTTTAAGCCATCCCTAATATCGGAGTAATAAAAAAAGCATAAATCATACTTTCCGAATCATCTCAGTTAAACCCGTCTGATCGTTCATCAGATCTGAAGGATTATTGAAATTTTGTTTTGATGAAAGCTGCGGGGTTTAAGTCATAAGAAAAGAGGACGTGTTTGTTTATATGTGTTTAACTAAGTCTCCCCCTCCTCCTTGTGTCGTTTTCCTCATTGCTGAGGGTCGTGACCTCCTCGAATTACTTTCAGGACGATCTCTTTCCATTTGCTTCGGTCTTCGGCAATGTGTATGACCTCATGCATGGACGTTCTTATTGGTGGAGTTGCGGATCTGATCACTCCAACGCAAAGGACTCCTGCCTCTTGGTCGCTTCCCTTGTATCTTTCCTGTTACCAGAAGCTTTTCAAGGTTGTCGCTTTAACTAAGCCTATACCTATTCAAACTCAAAAAATAGTTAAGTTTTTAGTAGGAAACTCAAAACTCAACGCATGCTCCAATCTCCTTATGCTGCCAAAAGAACAGGAAAGAAACGCCTGGCAGGTCATTTTTGGGCGCGTCAGATATATAATTTTATTTTCACTAAGTATAGCAGTACGTATTGCACTTATCAGTTATACTCGTGTTTGTTCCACTATCGCACTGGAATATTTTCCAGAGATCATGTGGCCAACTCTACTTTCGGAGTTTTCAGGCCGCTCAAAGGCCTCTGACACGACTGTTGTCTCTCTTAAATCTGTGCAGTCGTTTTAGCGTGAAGAAGCAACGAATATATCTCTCACAGAAAAACTTTGTTTTTTTTAGTGACGATGTGGCTGAAGTTAGTGTCACGCTACACCTGGACTGGGAACTGGCTCTCAAGTGAGGCTGTCGGAACACACCGATGGGTGCTTGGCGACAGATTCTTAACACTTACCGTAGTTTGTAATTATTTTCAGTAGCTGTTATTTGGTTGCAATGAAATGTCCCAATGTGGATGCCCATGATCAAGGGCTGTGAAATCTGAAACAAAGACTACATTTTAGTCATTGCCAATCATAGATTTTTTAACATATTATTCACATTTGGTATTTGTTTTATTTCGTAGATGTAAATGTTTTACAATAATTTTCTCAGAGCACCGTCGGTACCTAGAGTGCCATCGGTAGCGAGTCAGGGCTCAAGATTCCTGTGGTTTAGAGCTGCAGAATGAGGAACCTCTAATAGGGATATTAACCATTTTTCGGAATTGCTTTTATTTTAAAGATTGACTCTTGTTTACCATAAAAAAAATATTTTATTTAAAATTATTAGTATTTTCGATGAGAAAATATACAAAATTAGAGTAATTATGAATTTTTCCGCCAAAACACTAACAACTGTCACGTGACTGACATGACGTCACTGACCGAAAAACACGATGGTCGCGATTCGTAACCATACCACCGCGCCGACCCCCGACGCCGACCCGCGGCTACCGACGCGCGGGCAACCATCGAAGCACAAATCGCCTGAGTGGTTAGTGACGTAAGAAGCTCTTTTTGGTGTTTGCAGTCACGTGACAAAAGATTATAAATATAGCATTTAAAATCATTTTTATTTAATTAAATTATTAAGTTATATTTAAATACAAAAATATGTTTTTCGATATCCTAATAATACAAACTAACATAAAAGTAAGATTAAACATTATTTTGTAATTAGTGTTAACATCCCTATTGATAATTTTAAAACATTTTTGATTTTTAATTTTTTGTTTTTTTTAGGTACGGAGGAATATCAACAGTAGAATATCAAAACGCTTGTTACTTGTGCCACATTTTATTAATATTTACACGCATTTTTAAAGATTCGCTGTTATTTATAAAATGTCGAATCCTGTAGGTGGATACACTAACAAAACTGTTGCATACCGTTGATTTGTTTATTTCTTTAATAACTCTGCAATTTGATTCGAGCAAGAGTTAGTGAATAGCGGAATTAAATAAAATAAATAAATAAATATCGGGGACAATTGCACACAAATTGACCTAGCCCCAAATTAAGCTCGAAACTTGTGTTATGGGTACTAGACAACGATATACATACTTATATAGAGAAATAAATACTTATATAGATAGAAATATCCAAGACTCAGGTACAAATATTCGTGCTCATCACACATATATTCGCCCTTACCGGGATTCGAACCCGGGACCGCTAGCTTTGCAGGCAGGGACACTACCAACTCGGCTACCGCGTCGTCAGAACGATTCTGAATTAAAACGATTCTGTAAATTGACTCAATCCCAAATACTAATTATGACTTATGACTTGTTTTATCTGACTTCGGTATAACTCAGTGGGCGTTCAAGAAACAAATGTTTAATGAAAAACACGTCTACTTTTAAAAGCTGCCCTAAGGTTACCAACATTCTAATCATCAAAAATTAATAGTTTTTTGGTTCAACAGGATACATTGTGATCACTTTAAAACGTCAAACTTAAAAGCTACGCCTGTTCCAACCTCCTTACGCCGACAAAAGAATAGGCAAGAAACGTCCGGTAGGTAATTTTTTTGGCGTGACCACTTTGACAATCTTATTTTATGTAAGTAGTTGTGAAGATTCATCTTATAGACTACAGAAGTGAGCACTGGAAATAAGGTGCGACACTGCACGGAGAAAAAGACCTTCCGAAATACCGTTTTCCTTCTGAGTCAAAAGGGAAGGACTTGTGATTTAGAAGGAAAACTAAGGTAAAATAAGGAAGGAATCGGTCTTGGAAGGTAAGACTCAGAAGGAAAGTCGGATTATTTTTCTCAGAGTGGCCCGACGCTTATATACAACTTGAGATAGCATCAAAATCCCAATGTCGTTTGCGCGAAATGAACTGTATTCTCTCATAACATAAAAGGCTGATGATGATGAAACTGTATTTCTTATTTTGCTATGAAATCATCGAAATAACGGAAACAAATAGAGTATAAAAAATCCTACTAATACTATACGTGAAAGTTTGTGAGTATGGATGGATGGATGGATGTTTGTGACTCTTTCAAGCAAAAACTACAGAACGGATCTGAATGAAATTTGGAATGGAGATAGCTTATATGCTGGATTAACACATAGGCTACTTTTTATCCCGGAAAAAGGTTCTTGCGGGATAACGGGAAGACGAGGGTGAAACCGCGGGGCGCAACCAGTATGTCAATAAAGTTTGCCTGCATGGTTGTAGCCCGACTTCTATATTTTATCCAACCCGATTTTTTATTTCTACGAACGGAAGTTTAAATTAAAATTTCAAACGCAAAATTTTAAATTACATCCGAAGTTGTCTACAATTTTTAAACTCGTCCTATTGGTCGTACAATGTACGGCCATCGCATGAACGTGAAACGTGGAAAATATAGCCACTTGAAGTTTTCCAACAAAGTTATATTTACGAGTACATCGGCTATGATTTGGTCCCGTTTGTTACCAAACAAAGGAAACTAATTTTGAACTTTCATGTAAGTACGTACAGATTTATAAAGTTGTTTATGTGTTTAACATAATAAGTCAGTTTTATGCATTGATGTAGCAACGGATGGACATCGGGTCCTTCAATCGATAACGTCTAAGCCAAAAGAGTGCTAAAATCACAAGCTAGTCTCCATTTGGTCGCCAATTATAAAGACACGCGTAGGTAATGCATAAGCTGGTAAATTTGTGCAAGCAAAACTATGCTACTATAAACTTATGTTAGTGACATTTGACATAAAATGAAACAGGTTCAAAAACTTTATCCGTTTTGATAATATTAATAAAAATTTACTTCGCAAATAACACATTTAACTTCTACTTTGTTATTTTTAATTTGTATGGCATTTTTATGTTTCTGATGTTTATGAAACAACGAGTTCTAACATAAATCATTATGTAGACAAACATCGTTTTGTCATAAATAATTGGCTATTATAATCAGAACAGTATATTAATTTTATGATAACATGTTCTGGAGATAATACATTCCTTTAACATGACAATGTTTCTTTTTACCTACACAAACGTGCTTCATGTCATTTGCGGACTAATTGTAAATACACATAATAGAAAAAAACACCGTAAAGGCCTCTAGAATAATCGTAGGTCTGTGCTTGCTACACAAAGTTCTTTTCTGGTAATCATGTTACTGAATAATGCGGATGCTCTCTATTATGTGGTTCGACTTTGATCATATTATTGTAGAAACTGTCGCTATGACCACCAAGATTCTTTGCCAACAAGGTGTGACGAGCGGTGGTGGGCGAACGTTAACGCGTGAGCCTTACAAGGCACCGACACCGAGTTCGAATCCTCTCGGGCGACCTATGACTTAATAAGTTATGAATTAACGTGTTGAATTAACATCGTTCAAAACGGTGAAGGAAGACATCGTGAGGAAACCGGCATGTCCAAGAACCACAACATTCAAGGGCATGCGACATCTACCAACCCGCATTGGGACAAGTGGTTGATTAGGCCAATACTCTCTCTCTCTGAGAGAAGGCCAAAGTCCCAGCAGTGGGAACATAACAGGCTGATTATGATGAAGGTGTGACGTCATTACGTGCTTTCATGGTCATTCCACGTGGATAACGTAACGCGCCTGCCTTACGTGCTTAGATGGGCATAGCGAATAAGAATGAGGTTTAGTTACCTAAGTTCTCTGAACTGTCGGCCCCAAAAGTAAAGTAGGTACATATTATGGGCTCGATTTATAATTATTCTGTGTTTGCATAACTGTGGGTGGATCTGAGTGAAATGAATCGAAATGAAATTTATTCAGTTGGCATATTTTCTTACGATCCCACGCATCGTTTCTTGTTAAATCCAGTTCAAATTTTAAGACTGTGATACACAGGAGTTGAGATGTAAAAATTTAAGATTCGCAGCGAAAGATTTTTCGGTTCGATAGTGAATGATTACAAATATCTAAAACTATTATTGTTCTATAACTATTTTACACAGCCCTGCACCTATGACTTAATTTTACCAATATTATAAACATGAAAGTTTGTGAGTATGGATGGATGGATGGATGTTTGTTACTCTTTCACGCAAAAACTACTGAACGAATCTGAATGAAATTTGGAATGGAGATAAGTAGCTTATACCCTGGATTAACACATAACACACTTTTTATCCCGGAAAAAGGTTCCTGCGAGATAACGAGATGACGCGGGTGAAACCGCAGGGCGAAACTAGTAATTTATGTGTATTTGCCATCGCTCAAAACAGTGAAGGAGAACATTGTGAGGCAACCGGCACGTCCAAAAACATGTGCTCGAAGCCTCGCTACACCTGAATTGAGAACTGACTCATTAAGATTAAGAAGAGGAATTGGCAGTATTGGCTGCAGGGATCTCCTTTTTTTTTCTCAGCAATTACAAAACATACAGAGCTAATATTTATGTAGGTACATTATAAATCATGTTTTTGACACCAAATTGTCGGAAGGATAACACGATTGGTTACCTTTCATAGCAGAGACAATGATCGAAAACTGCCCTCTAAAAAAAGATTTTCATTTTACAGGCATACAAAACCGATTTAAGAGTTGAATTTTTTTTGTATGGTTTACACATTCCTCAAAAGGTACAGGTTTAGTTCTATAAAATTAACGATAGTTTTCATTTTAAACGAAAAAAACCTTTTTTTGACGCATACGACCTTACGGCATTAGTCAGCTCGCTTGCGTTTTTGTATGGAGCTGATTTCAAATTCGTTGTTTATCACGGCGTCCTCTATTAAAGCCTACATCAGTTAGTTAATGGAGCAAATTTTCACTGTACACCTTGTATTTGTTACCTACGTTTAAAATTATGATAATATTTCGTTTACATGATGGGTCGTGAGAGCGGAGGTTATTGAGCAAACATCATGTGTTATTACGCGTTATTTGCATTAAAACTTCCCCAAGTATAATGTATTTTTAAAACACTGAAGCATAATTTGAAGCATTAGAATTAGGTTTTATAACGGGATAGTTATCATGTATTTGTTTTTGTTTGAGTTCTCGATATTAATAAAATAATCTTATTTATAAAATTCTCGTGTCACAATGTTACTTACCTAACTCGACCATATCGTCACTTAACATCAGGTGACTTGTGGTCAAACGCAATGTTTGAAGACGTAAAAAATAAGGACGAAATTGCCAGTGTGGTTTACAATACCAACCAGCTCAAGAGGTCCAAATGCGTTCATATTTTACAAAGCAGTTTCTGCACAAAGATATCCGGACTGCAATTTATACTGTGAAAGAAGAAATGTGATATTATACTGAAAGGATTAACGAATTCTATCTCTATTCCTTATATGGTAGAGTCGGTATTCGCTAGATATTGTGAAATTCTAAGAATGTAAGCTAAAGACTCGAGCGCAAAGTAAAATATGTGTCAAGAGGAAGGCTTGCATTTCAAATCATTTCATATTTTATCTACTTTTAAAGTAAATTTATATACAAGGACTTGTTTGGGCTTGAATATAGTTACGCGTACGGAATTTCGTATGCTATCCGATGACAACGCAAAGAGACTCAGTTTGTTTAGAAACTGCATCAAAAACCGTCCAGTATTATCTTCTTCTATAAATAACAAATAAGCAAAGGAATAATCAATGGGCCGCTTTTTACAAAGGTTTGTATTATCTAGAAGAGTTGGTCATAGGTATTTTTCGTAGAAATCTTGTATACAGTACGATAAAAAAGTTGCAGTAGCACCTTAATGTTCATAGTCGCAAGGTGAGTAGTGTGAGCACGCCACGTATCTCTCTTTGTGTGTGTGTGTGCGACCGGTAACCGCGTTCTTTCTGATCATATACTCACGTACCTGGGAAAAGGCTTATAGGAGAACGTCTGCGCGATTTTCTTCCATGCTATTGCGTTTTGAGACCGCTGCTGGAATTCTGACCCCGACCGTACATTGAGATATACCTTGTAATCTGTAAATTGGATTAAAGATGTCTTATAGCCTGGATTAGCACATAGGATATAGACTTTTTATTGCAGAAAAGATTTCTATGTGACAACGAAAAAATTGCGGGTAAAATCTTGAGGCCGCGCTTTGAACCTACAGAGCCTCTACAGCAGCCATGACAAACATGCAGCCGCATGCGGCCCGCTGAGAATATTTCTGCGGCCCGCATCAATTTTGAAAGCAGCCAGATAATGCGGCCCACGAGCGTGACAAAATATATCAAATACTAGTTGCGCCCCGCGGTTTCACATGCGTCTTCCCGTTATCCTGCAGAAAGCTTTTCCCGGAATAAAAAGTAGCCTATGTGTTAATCCAGGGTATAAGCTATCTCTATTCCAAATTTCATTTAGATCCGATTCGTAGTTTTTGTATGAAAGAGTAACAAACATCCATCCATCCATCCATCCATTCTCACAAATTTTCACTTATAATACCACAAGAGCTTCAAAATTATCTGGCATTTCCCTCAAGGTTCCCTGCAAACAAATAAAGTCGTCAAGTTTTTCAGGTTAAAAAATCACTCGCGCGCGAGTATTCGGGGGTATTCGGGGGATTATTTTTCCGTCCCAAATATCGACCAATAGAATTGCACCATTCGACGTCACGTGGTACAACCTACAAATTTTTCAAAAAATTATCAGTATAATACCATGTAGGTTGTACCACGTGACGTCGAATGGTGCAATTCTATTGGTCGATATTTGGGTCGGAAAAATAATCACGTTTATAATATTAGTAGGATCTGGCAAAAGGTAATGCTTGTATTATTTGTAACATCCTTTGAATTGGAAATTTAATATACATACCTACTTGAACTAAAATAGTTGTTTTCGTTAAAATTTTCTGTACTTTGTCCTCTTTAAGATTAGGGTTTGCGGCCCGCCAAGTCTACGCTCTTCATGAATTTGGCTCACCAATGACTAAGTTTGAAATGGCTGCTCTACAGGTATTTTTGTACCTACACAAATAAATATTGTTCTTCAATAATATTTTTAGTTATTTGTGCCTCTCGAACTCTTTTATTTTCTGTGCTAATATTTGTCTGTTGTTCTTATATTTGTTGTGAGCGAACAAATATTTTTTATGACCGTAAAGGATATTTGAACTCAACTTTTTTATATGAACGGACTAGTTGTTCCCCGCAGTTTCACCCGCGTGGGCTACAGTTTTTTTGCGATAAAAAGTAGCCTATGTGCTTTCTCAGGCTTTAGACTATCTCTGTAACAAATTTTCATTAAAATCGGTTCAGTAGTTTAGGTGTGAAAGACAGACAGAGAGTTACTTTCGCATTTATAATATTAATATAAGTAGTGAAGTAGGGATGACGTAGCCCATATAATAAACAAGCTGAAGTGGCAAGTACAGTCAACGACAAAAGTCGCTCAACAATAACACAATTTCCGATTACCGGCATCATCTTAAACACCAACCTTTGACCACATCATCGCTTAAAACTAGATGTGTTATGTTGTGGTCAGAGCAATGCCTTGTAAAATGTAAAAAAAAACACGCCATACTGATTTAAAACACATTTAGGAAATCTAGTATGACCAGCTACTTTTGTTGCTGACTGTACCTAGAGGCTGATCAAATAATCTTTTTTTTTTTTTTTACAACAAACTAGGCTAGCGTTTGACCACGATCTCACCCGATGGAAAGCGACGATGTGGTCAAAGGTGTAGCACGCTTGCCCAGTAAATACCTATTCACTCTTGACTTGAACACCCCCGGGTTGTATCTTTCGGGAAACACTGACCAGGGCAGGGCATTCACTCTTTTGCAGTTCTAACCAAAAAAGTTGACGCAAACCTGTTCGTGCGTATCGGTGGTTATTTCCACGATGAAAGGATGGCGCTTATCGGAACGCCTGCTCGTTCGGTAATGGAAAAATCTGCATAATCTGCAGAGATTTTAGAGAGCAATAAAGTACTAGACAAAATATATCTTTAATAATGGAAAATGTAATGTTTCTGCGGGTTTAAAAGTAAAACAACGGAGCGCAGATAGTCAATTAAAAACAAATAAAATAAAATGTTAATTTACATTCAACTGCAGAAAAGATAAAACAGCAGTTAAATGTTGTTTCCAGAAAGTCTCCAAACGCAATCAACGAAATATAAAATGAAATGGGGCAATTTTTTTACAACCAAGTTTTTACTTCTACATTTATATAGTTGTAATAATTATAAAGCCTACCTTACCCTTAACAGCGTGTTTTTATTATTACTAGCATGTTTTTGTTATGAACGTCCTTCGCTAAAAGCGTCCAAACCAAAAGAGGGCGAAGAGGGCTAATCACACGTCAGTCTCCAAATGGAGACCATGATGGCAAATGCCATCATCATTTCAAAATTGCGGCTCTCAACAAGGCCTATGTTTACTAATTAAGCGAGTGCTTTCTAATCGTTTTTTATAGATCAATTCGAAAATAACCTAGATCATAATTAATTCATTCATTCATTTTTGTTGAATTTGAATTAGCTAAGTAGAGATGCAAAGATTATTGAATCTAAATATATATGACTCAAAGGTGACTGACTGACATAGTGATCTATCAACGCACAGCCCAAACCACTGGACGGATCGGGCTGAAATTTGGCATGCAGGTAGATGTTATGACGTAGGCATCCGCTAAGAAAGGATTTTGATTAATTCTACCCCCAAAGGGATAAAATAGGGGATGATAGTTTGTATGAAACTTTGTCAATTTTAAACCGATCGGGCTGAGAATTTGCATACATAAAGCTGTGTAGTCCACGCGGGCGAACCAGCTAGTTTTAAGTAGGTAACTAGACTAACTAGGTATAGAAAGCGAGCCAAGAAAATTCCCCTCTCATAAAACTTACAAAATCATAGTTACAGTATTGTTTTTAATTTCCTCAATCCATCACCGGAGCTGTTATTACTAGGGTTGCCCCAAGCACAAAAAACTATCATTATTTAGATTGTAGGCGATACAATCGTGCCTGAAATGAATTACGCCTGTATAGCGGGCTGAAATAAATCATGCTTCAGTCAAGGTATTATATCTAACCGACTTCAAATAAGAAGGAGGTTTCTCTTTCTTTTGCCGGCGTAAGGAGGTTGGAACAGGCGTAGCTAGTTTTAAGTTTGACGTTTTAAAGTGATCACAATGTATCCTATTAAATAAATAAAAATTGACTTTTGACTTTTGACTTTCAATTCGACCGTATATTTGCTTTTTTATGTTTGTTAGTATACAAGAGATCTTAGTGGTTAAGATTAGCGAACATATGGACCCGAATAGAGTATAGCAATGTAGGAGCGGACCGATCCATTCTAATCATTTGCATTCATCTTTCATTCATTGTTCGCGGATAACTTCGTCGTTTATGAACCGATTTTGATGATTCTTTTTTGTTGGAAAGAAGATATCCCAAGGGTGGTACCACGATAAGGAAACCAGGATCTGATGATGGTATCCCAGAGAAATCGAGGGGAAAGAGAAGTCGGGTATTTTTTTGTTAAACATTATACTTGTAATTTATTTTTCCATTCCTTACAAGTCTAGTTTTTAGGGTTCCGTACCGCAAATGGAAAAACGGAATTCTTATAGGATTACTTTGTTGTCCGTCTGTTTGTTTTTCACGAACGCGTTAAGATATCAAGTTGGTATTTATTGGTAATAAGTTGATCCGCGAATTGTATTTTTCAATCTCTACATTGAATCTATCCTTGGGAGGACCAATCGTTCCATACATCGATCGCTTGATTGGCCTTCTGCTCCAAAACGATCGATAGGAATCCAAGATCGATTTCGATCTGAGATAACATATCGATTTTTAACTTCTGGCGTTAGTAAATTGAATTTGAATATTTTTACTTAACAGTTCGAAAACCCTGTTCTATAATTTCAATGACAAAGCTTTATAGACAAACAGTGATTTCAAAGATTCAATGACAGACAAACATAAATGTATCACGTACATCGTAGACTCTAGTTTACATTACCGTCGAGACGTTTATTGATCTTGTTAATGGAAGATCTAAAATGGATATGGGATGGACTGGTTCGAAGGGGAATGAGTATTTGAATGAGTCAAAGAAAGTGATGTCATTGGAATGTAAAAATCACTGTTAATTATATTTTACTAGAAGCTGCACCCCGTGGTTTCACCCGCGTCTTCCCGTTATCCCGCAGGAACCTTTTCCGGGATAAAAAGTAGCCTGTGTTAACTAGGGTATAAGCCATCTCCATTACAAATTTCATTCAGATCCGTTCAGTAGTTTTTGCGTGAAAGAGTAACATCCATCCATCCATCCATCCATACTTACAAACTTTCACGTTAATAATATTAGTAGGATGATTTATTAGGAGCAAGTTCACTATAATCCCTTGATTTTCTTTCATGCTAATTGCTTCTTGAAGCGATGATAGTTCAGTGGTAGTGACGTCGGCTTGCGATCCATAAGACGTGGGTTCGAATCCTACAATGACCTTGAGCTTTCGGTGAAGGAAAAACTTCGTGATGAAACCGTAGCTTGGTGGTGGGGCATTTTCTAGTGCTCGCCTGGCTAGCTACCACCCTCAAGTTAAGAATCTGTTGCCAAGCATCTATCGGTGTGTTCCGGCAGCCTCACTTGAGAGCCAGTTCCAATCCAGGTGTAGCGTGGCGCCATCTTCGACCACATCGTCACTTAACTTTAGGTGACTTGTGGTCAAACGCTACCCTGTAAGACACAAAAAATCTGTTGTCATTTTAATTTCTTTAAAGTATCTCTGGAGCCCATATTTAAAATACACGAACAGAGCTTTTCTTAAACAATCATATAGTGACCTCCTAGTATGACCGTGACCCATCTGACCTGACCTGTCAATTGACGTGTCACCTATGTGTCAGCAGCTTGCAAATCTGTTTGCGGTCTGTGGCGCACCCTCTCTGGTTGGAGATAGAATTTGTGAACCATTGAAGAAGCAATTCCGTTCAACATTCAAGTTGCGCGAAATGTTGAGGTGGCGGTTTGGATGAAAACGAGTTTCAAGCACTTGTGGGAATTGTATTTGGTTTATTTAAATACTAGCTGCGCCCCACGGTTTCACCCGCATCTTCCCGTTATCCCGCAGGAACTTTTTCCGGGATAAAAAGTTGCCTATGTGTTAATCCGGGGATAAACTACATCACATCATCTCTAATCAAACCGTTTATTTATTTTCATTTATTCAAGCTCGGTACAGGATTCAGACTCACGACCTGCACCTCGCAAGTCTATGATTCTACCTCTAAGTCATCATCACATTTTCATCGCTCTTTTTAATTTTCGTTTTTTCGAGCACACAAAGTTGAGTTTTTCTACCAGCTTTCAGGAGCTCTTTTTGAAAATTTACCTATTAAAAATAGCCGCCGGCACTAGCTGCGCTTTTTCCAAGATAAACATATTTAGAATTTGTTATTTGACTTTTAGATTATTCCTGCAAATTATCATACTAGATACCTTACTAAAGTTATTGTTGCAGTATACATTTCTGCTTAAAACTGACCTCAAAACAGACAAAGTTATAAGGCCGATAAATATTTCTATTCTATTCTATAATTTGATACTTGACACTGGCTAAATGCGCAAACCAAGCCATACAAAACTGAACAATGCAGACTTCCCAAATCTCTGAACCTCGACATGCAAGCATTAAATCCACGGTTAAAATTGTAACAATTCAAACTTCCCTTTCATGAAGTTTAATACGAACACAATGTGAGTTGAAATGTCGACAAACTGGAATGCTCTCAGATAGTTTCTAGTGTTTCAACACTTTCAACCAATTGTCATGTAAATGACTTCGTTGCTTGTACCTATTTGAGACTAATATCAAATTGTACGTGTGAAGCGACGTTTAAATGACATGTCGGGGGCGGCACTTCGCACAGGCGATGGAAACAAGCATAGTAAAGGAGTACGAGTAGTAGTTCAGCTTCATATAAATCGGCCATCGCCGGTTTGAATGTGTGAGAGTAGCGGCACCGTGTACGCACGCTCTTTTCACGCACACAATCACATAAACGAAAGGAGGCGGCCGGGGCCGCGGCCATGCACTCAGTACGGAACGCGCCGCCTATGCGTCACCGCAAGAGTAGGCAATTAACTCGTCGAGCGGCCTTAGCTAACCTACTTAACTGTTCTTTATATACTGTGAAACAAGGGACTGCCAGTGGCTTCGAATGACGAGATCTAGGTATGCGGGTAGGATATTCATTAATTACGTAGGGATGATTTTGGCGATTTTTGACCCCACGTAAGCGTACTCGTACATAAGATTTCTCGACCCACAAATCATTTTTAATTTTCCAACTAATTATAATAAGATTAATACTCGGAAAGAAATTGAATGAATCTACTTTAGTTCGGATTTTTAACATTTAAATGGATGTTACACATTTACAATTATAATATTTTATCCAATAAACAATACGAATTTGTACAATAATATGTTTAAATCGAAGTGAATAAAGAAAATCATTCGGCATCCGAAATGGAAACACACGGAGAAAAAAGACCTTCCGAAATACCGTTTTCCTTCTGAGTCAAAAGGGAAGGAATTGTGATTCAGAAGGAAAACTATTACAAAACAAGGAAGAAAACGGTCTTGGAAGGTAAAGACTCAGAAGGAAAGTCAGAATTTTTTTCCCAGTGCAGATTACTAATATTAAATTTCGAATTACACAATCTTACAGCATGAGTTAACCTCTCCCTTCCAAACCATCTTTCAAAGCTTCAAAAATGCATCTTCAATGTATAAACAGACGATTTGCAAAGTTCCATTATGTGTAGAGATGATAGTTTTTTCCCCTTTTTTATAAGAGAGCGTAAATTACTCGCTTTTACATTCCTCAAACGCGTGTTCTGTATTTTCTGTGCCTTTTACCAGCCCTTGAGTGTGAGCGACAAGAACGCCATTAAAATAAGTGATACAGTGGTATACATATATACATATTATTATATTTTGTGATCATTATTTTTGTTGTTTATAGAGAAATCATAGATTGGTGGTAGGTTATTTTTTTGTGCTCGCCTTGCTACACACCGCTGCTAGTGAGATTTGACAGCCTCACTTGAGAGACAGTTACCAATCCAGGTACCAGGCTTTGATCACAAAACCTGTGGTCAAACACACTCTAGATGTAAAAAAAAACTTGCTCAGTGTTTTAGCATAAGTACCTACCTTTTTGCATGAGACTGTCAGTTGGCGTGTGGAGAGTTTGTGTACTGTTTTTTATTTTAATTTTTTGGGTGATCGGAAACATTATCTTCCTGGTACTCTAGAATATATTTTCTATTGCACCCTGCTGTTTTCCCCTTATCCCGCAGGAACCTTTTTAAGATAAAAAGTAGCAGTAGTAAGTACAGTGAAACCTGGTTAAGTGAGATCTCAAGGGACCTGCAAATTTGTCTCATTTATAGAGGTATTCCACTTACCCAGTGTCTCAGATATACAGGTATAAATAAATATCTGTCTCATTAACAGAGGGTTCCAGAATACAGGTTATTTCAGTTATAGAGGTGTGATTATTAAATAAAGTAACGTATTATGTAATTAAACGTGCAGGATGTTCTGATAAACGTACACGTCTTAGTTTTTGTAATCCTCCAGAAAATTGTGATTGAATTTTATGTTTATTCTGAATTATTCTACAAAGAGTAGATTTTGGCACATTACATTCGACATAGACTTCATTGCGTGTCTTCCCACTTTCAAACGAAAACGAAACGAATATTAACTTCAGTTTTTCTCGTACTTACTGATAACGATTTGAGCCTTAATTTCGGCATTTTTCAAATAAACATCCGTATGATAAAGTAAAGCAAAACTAAAACTGCAGGTCATTAAGGCTCAAAATTAGTTAAGTACGGAATAAGTGGCTAGAAAAAGAATAAGTAAACAAACATAACGATGTTATCTCAGTTATAGAGGTTAATGCATATAAAATTCACTTGCTGTCTCATTTATAGAGGTAACTATGACGATAAAATCGAAAGATTGAATCCCAGATATAGAGGTTTGCTTCGTCCCACTAACAGGGGTCATTCAGTGCCAAAGTGGTGGGACCTCAGCATGAATACCATTAATAGAGGTTTCTCACTTATCCAGGTCCCACTTAACCAAGTTTCACTGTATTAATTAATAATACAGGGTTTGAGAGTATAAAAGGCCCATTTGACCTACATTTTCTTTTAAAATATTATGTTTACGCAGATAGCTTTTTAAAATGTCAAGTTTTATCAGGAGAGAAGAGAGATATAATACTTATCTACGCCTTTACCAAGTTACCGCTGTTATTTTGCAAGCTAATTCTCGCCTAATCTCTTAACCCTTGGATAACGTGTTATCTACATATGAACGGTTCAAAGGCGGTATTATTTTGATTGATGTGTGCGTAACATATATACGGTAAATAAAGCGGTTAACCTATATGACCACATCTACCTTGGAATTCGCTTCTTTTACTGGGTAAATAAAAGTACACAAAACCAAAAAGTGCTCCACACTTTTTGAATTAACCATTATATCGTAACTAATACAAGTCAATTTAATTATTTTATATTTTTGAGTGCGTTTTTAGAGTGTTTTTTTTAGTTTTTTAAACTATATATTTTTTTACCTTAGTTTTCCTTCTAAATCACAATTCCTTCCCTTTTGACTCAGAAGGAAAACGGTATTTCGGAAGGTCTTTTTTCTCCGTGTAATGATACTACGAACTGAAAATTCTATTGAAATTGTAATGAACTAAGAAAGTGTTTTTAACTTTGACCACAATGTAATCCCCCGGGTGTTCTAGGACATAATTTGAATAAAAACTAACAGCTAAACAGCAACATAATGGCCTATAAAATTACAAAGCCAACACTTAAAGTTCACGATTCGTGAAATAAGCTCGTATTCATAATCATTAAGGGTCAAAATACACTACTGTTCAGTATTGTAACCGAACACCTTATTCTGCAACATCCGCGTGACGCAATTACCTCATGACGGTCGATTACATTGACCGTCAGTGCACCTTTGATCACCGCGTCATTCGGATGCATTCACAACATTCATAACATCAAACATTAAACATTAACATTCAGTTATTAATAGTAATAAATTAGTGAAGTGAAGAAACAACCTTTCAATCTCAACAAATCACCGCAATTCTAGATCCGTACCCCTACAACTACAATGCACTACAAACATCTTACTGGAGTAAATATAATATCACGAGTTGCCACCATTGCTGTAGGTACATTATTCGTATTTTAGAAAACGTCACGAGTCGAAACCAACTTCGTTGTTTGCCTCAACTTCGCGCGTCACGACCTGCAACCGGACCACGAATTCGGCCCAAAATATTCTAACACCAATATTTTTTTTTTTTATGTAATAGATTAGCAAACAATCTGACGGCCTGCCAGATGGAAAGTGGTCACCGTCGCCTATGGACATCTGCAACACCAGGGGAGTTGCCGATGCATAGCAGACCATTAAGAACTCTTTTTACACCCATCTTGAAGGATTGCAATCTGTAGCACAGCGGAAACACTTGTGGGGGAAGCTCATTCCACATTTTGCAAGTATGCGGGAGAAAGGAGCGCATAAATCGCGAGGTGTGGGATTTCCAGGACTCGAAAATGAGTGGATGAGCTTTGTTCCGATGACGAGATGATCGGAATTAGCACTACATTGCAGAATCACAGATCGCAGAATTATTGCAGAGTCGAAAACGACACGACATGATGAATACGTATTCTAATTGTATACATTCATTCATATATAACAAAATAAAAACACTAAAATAAACCTTAAAATCCTACTTAAAAATATAAATGCGAAAGTTTGTGCGTGTGTCTGAATGTTTGGTACTACGTAACACCGTAACACTAAAACTGCTGGATAACGGGAAGACGCGGGTAAAACCACGAGGCGCAACTAGTATAAAATAAAACTACCTATCAAATTATCTCATATGCTTAGCCTGCATTAAAAATGTAGAAGCGAAGCATTTTTTTGTGGATCGGGGGAATATCAAACCCTGTACCTAAGGATGTCGTGCGAACCTCCAAAGTTTTTTTTTTACTATTTACAGGGTAGCGTTTGACTACAAGTCACCTGATGTTACGTGACGATGTGGTCGAAGATGGCGCCACGCTACACCTGGACTGGGAACTGGCTCTCAAGTGAGGCTGCCGGAACACACCGATAGGTGCACGGCGACAGATTCTTAACAAGAGGGTGGTAGCTAGCCAGGCGAGTACTAGAAAATACCCTACCACCAAGCTATGGTTTCATCACAATGTTTTCCATCACCGAAAGCTCAAGCTCATTGTAGGATTCAAACCCACGTCCTACGGATCGCAAGCCGACGTCACTACCACTGAGCCATCTTCGCTATAAAAGTAAAAGTAAGTGGGATGCTATGTTTGATAGCTTCTATGATAGTTTATATTTGCCTACCACCGTCCTCCCATCGCTTAGTCATAGTGCATGTTGACCTTCATCGTGAACGGCTATAAAGGAAATACATAGGGCCGTTCAATGCGCGCATTATCCGGCAATCTACGGCTAATGTTGATAGCAAGACAACACGATACTCACGGTGAAAAAATACCTTCCGAAATACCGATTTCCTTCTGAGTCAAAAGGGAAGGGTTTGTGATTCAGAAGGAACTAAGTTAATATAAGGAAAAAATCGGACTCAGAAGGAAGGTCAATTTTTTTTCTCAGTGCGGTTTAGTCAATGTCGGAAATCCTACTAATTTATAAACGCGTTTCATACACGTGCGAAGTCGGAACGCGTCGCTAGTGTAATCCTATTATCCTACTAATATTTATAATACGTGAAAGTTTGTGAGTATGGATGGATGGATGTTTGTTACTCCTTCACGCAAAAACTACAGAACGGATCTGAATGAAATTTGGAATGAAGATAGCTTATACCCCGCATTAACACATAGGCTACTTTTTATCCCGGAAAAAGGTTCCTGCGGGATAACGGGAAGACGCGGGTGAAACCGCGGGGCGCAATAAACATAACTATGTGTGGTTACATTTCATTTCACTGCAGGTCGTGGATTTGAAACCGGAAATAGAATTGAGCTTTCGGTCAAAGAAAATATGGCGATGAAAACATAGGTTGGTGACACTCGTGGCTGACACATTTCTTTTTTATTTTCGCGTTCAATATAATATCAAAATCGAGCAATGCACTGCGGTTCACGCTGGATTTTTTATGTACGTAATTGAAGCGATGGTGGCAAAGTAGTACACGGAGAAAAAAGACCTTCCGAAATACCGTTTTCCTTCTGAGTCAAAAGGGAAGGAAGGACTTGTGATTCAGAAGGAAAACTAAGGTAAAATAAGGAAGGAATCGGTCTTGCAAGGTAAAGACTTAGAAGGAAAGTCAGAATTTTTTTCTCAGTGTAGTGACGTCGGGTTGCGATCCGAAGGTCGTGGGTTGGAATCCTACTACGAGCTTGAGCTTTCGGTCAAAGAAAACGTCGTGATGAAACCATAGCTTTTGTGGTAGGGCCTTTTATAATGCTCGTGAAATTTTTGAGGACTACTTATTTTTTTACAGGCGCTACCGGATTGATAAACTTCGTTTAATCATTTTGAACATAGGTATGTGTTATATCTTTTTTTTTGTAACAAATCTTTGAAACGTATCGTCTCGTTTTTGTGTTTTGACCGTTCATATCTGCAACGACTGTTATAGTCGCGACCGACAGCTTAAGGTGCCCTCCAGAGCACGAAAGGTCGTTGAAAATGCGACACAACGGTCATCCATCAACGGGATGACCGCGCTAAGCTCACAAACGACCGGACAAACTACACTACAAGCGCTTTTAATAGCTTACTTTAAACCTTTAAGAGTGAGTGAAGTAGTTTTCCAAAATTTTGACTTTGTAGAATAGCTACTTAGCCAAAGTGAGAACTTTACGAAAGTGTTTACTTTTACGTGGAGTCTTTTACACTTTAGAAATGTTTGTCCTTAAGAAATTTCTTTAACCTACTTGTGAAATATTCTCTTGGTGTCTTGTGGCAGATTAAAAAATATTTCAAAATCTCGAGGAAGAAGGTAGTGCCATGCTACATCTGCACCGAGAAAACAGACCTTCCGAAATACCGTTTTCCTTCTGAGACAAAAGGGAAGGATTTGTGATTCAGAAGGAAAACTAAGGTAAAATAAGGAAGGAATCGGTCTCAAGGTAAAGACTCAGAAGGAAAGTCAGATTTTTTTTCTCAGTGTGGGTCAGGAACTGGCTCTCAATTGAGGCGACTGTAATACACCGATGGATGCTTGGCGATAGATTCTTGAGTGTGGTAGCTAGCTTAGCAGGCACTAGACAACACTCCACCATGGAGTTATGGTTTTAATCACGATGTTTACCTTCATCCAAAGCTCAAGCACATTGCAGGATTCGAACCAAGAGTCCTATGGATCGCAAGTTGACGTCACTACCGCTTAGCTATCTGGCCGATATTATCTTCTCGACTTGACCAATAAAATTCTAAAGGTTCAAATAAACATAATCAAAAAACAGAATCGAAGTTTTTCATTAAGGAAAAAAAGAGAGCCAAACAACATCGGATGACTTTTTTTGGTCCACATGACTTCTTTTGGTCCACCTTGTATATATATGGCAGTACGCTGCTAATCTTTATGTCTTCTTGTACTGTCTTTTTCATTCTTCTCATTACCACGGAACATCTCGTCATCCAAACATAATCGAGCTTTGGAAATCCCACACCACTCAGTTTACGCTCTCCTTTCTCCTGCACACTTGCAAATTGTGGAACCAGCTTCCTCATTTTTCCGCAGTTCTTCAGAATGCAGTCATTCAAGATGTAAAAGAGTTCATCATTTATCATCATCAGCCTGTATCAGTCCACTGCTGGACATAGGCCTCTCATAAGGTACGCCACTGAGCCCGGTCTTCGGGTTTTCTCATCCAACCACTGCTAGCGCAAGTCGCCGCTCCACCTTGTCGCAGGGCGTCCTACACTACGTTTGCCAAGTCACGGTCTCCACTCAAGAACACGTCTACCCCAACGGTTATCGGTTCTGTGACTTATATGACCAGCTTATTGCCACTTCAGCTTGCTAATTCTATGAGCTATGTCGGTGGAAGAGTTATAGAAGAGAAAAAAGGGTAGTCTGTTTGTCTGCCTCTTTATTATATAAAAAAATCTATACACCAGCACAGCACTTTTCTTTATTGAAGTTACCTAAGTGCTCATAAACATTTTTCCTGAAACATCTAACTCCTGTATCTAATGTTATATGATAAAGTTTTCCTATAAGCGATAGTATGAAATTACTCGAGATGAAATTACAAACTGGGTAACAAGCGTTTTAACTTCTTGTTATCAGAACTTATATAATAATACTAGCTGTTCCCCGCGGTTTCACCCGCGTGGGCTACAGTTTATCGCGAAATCCTTTCTTAGCGGATACCTACGTCATAACATCTGCCTGCATGCCAAATTTCAGCCCGATCCGTCCAGTGGTTTGGGCTGTGCGTTGATAGATCACTATGTCAGTCAGTCACCTTTGAGTTATAAAATTTTGATAAATAACTAGTTACGTTACTTAGCTTTCGCATTTTTAATGCGAACGGCGGAGGAGTGGAATACCTTGCAAGCGTCTTTATTTCCCGAGAAGTAGAAGTCAAGAGTGAATAGATACATTCTAGGCAATCATGCTCCATTATCTACCTCGTCATTACTTACCATCAATTGTCGCATGTACTCGTATACAGATCATAACTTGCGACTGGCTCGACTGATTTGACTTTTTCTTTTGTTTTAGTGGCCGTAATTGTCAGGACAAAGTTTGTACATTTTAAGGTTTTTTTTTGATAATCTACAAAAACATTAGTAAATTTGGTAAAAACTGAAAGCGAAAGCCAGTTCCCTTTACAGGTGTAGCGTGGCGCAACATCAAGTGACTTGTGGTCAAACGCTACACTGTGAGTAAAAGTAAGTGCTTTACCTATCTATGGGTTTTTTTTATTAACGCAAGGCTGGTCTAATATTTGCCATCTCGCGCCTAGACGGCTGTTTGCTAATTTTCACACTTAAATTATAAATGTGAAAGTTTATTAATGAGTGAGAGTGTGTATGTTTATTTCTTCTTAAGACGACGAATTGGCAATATTGGCTGCAGGGATCTCCTTTTTCTCAGCAATTACAAAACTTACAGAGCTAATATTTATGTACATTAAAGATCATGTTTTTGACATCAAATTGTCGGAAGGATAACACGATTGGTTAACTTTCATAGCAGAGAAACAGTGATCGAAAACTACCCTCTACAAAAAAGATTTTCATTTCACAGGCATACCAAACCGATTTGAGAGTTGATTTTTTTTTTCGTATGGTATACACACATTCTTTAAAGAACTACAGGTTTAGTTCTATAAAATTAACGATAGTTTTCATTTTAAACGAAAATAAACTTTTATTGACGCATACGACCTTACGGCATTAGTCAGCTCGCTTGCGTTTTTGTATAGAGCTGATTTCAGATTCATTAGTCAATAGTCAATTTTATTTATTCAATAGGATACATTGTGATCACTTTAAAACGTCAAACTTAAAACTAGCTACGCCTGTTCCAACCTCCTTACGCCGGCAAAAGAACAGGCAAGAAACGCCCGGCAGGTAATTTTTTTGGCGCGATCACATTGACAATTTTATTCTTATTACTAATTGATTGAATTGGAGCAAGTTCACTAAAATCCCAAGCTTTTTTTGTCATCTCATTGTTTATCACGGCGTCCTCTTAACACTGAAAAGGCTCAACGGATTTCAGTGAAATTCAGAATGGAGATAACTTATATCCTGGATTAACAGAGGCTACTTTTTATCCTGGTTCCTCCCAAATAGCGGGACACCCGCGGCGCGCAGCTAGTAAAACAATATAATATTCTCGCGTGACACTTTCCATCCGAACATCCGAAGTCATTCCCGGGAACGCTAAACATAAAAGTCATGCTAGAGAACCGTGACTGCGCCGTAATACGCTATATATAATACGCTGACTTTATACGAATGCCATAAACAACGCAAATGCGAGTGCTACACCGCCTCGCTTGAATATAAAATGTGAGCGTAAAGGCCGGGGCCTACGGCTTGCCTTTCCACAGACCAGACAGCACAGCGAACGTCGAATATGGGCACCCACACAACACTGCGAAGCGACGTGGTGCGATGCGAATCGGATCGAAAGTTCTTGTGGTACAGTCAGCGACAAAAGTAGCTAGATACTCGATTTTCAAAATGTGCATTAGATCGGTAATGTTTTGTTTTATCTCGTGATGTCGATAAAAATATATAATAAGCTTCCGGAATTTTTAAAAAACAGATCAATAACAAAAAATTCATTAGATGTTTAAACGACTTTTTAAAGAAAAATCATATTACTATAAACAGGAATTCCTTAACGACAAAATCTAACTGCAAGAAATATTTACTAGATATATAGACTTACATAGGTTGCAGTAGGCATATAGGTTTTTTGTTGATTGATGGCAGTCCTCCTCTCCTCTAGTTTTTAAGTAATGTTGTTGTTGTGCCCAACAGGGTCCATAATTGATCTTAATTATATTATGACTAACTATTGTACATTATGGAATGCAATAAATTCTTTGAATCTTGAATCTTTGAATCTTATTTTTTGCACCTTACAAGGTTGCGTTTGACCATAGCACAACACACGTGATGTTAAGTGATGATTCGGTCGAAGGATGGTAGGTATACAAGATCTTGAAGTGAATCGGAAAATATGTTTTTGTTCAGCGACTTTTGTCGTTGACTGTACACTGGCACTGTGAGGTTTACTAACAGCTGAAAAAACTTTGTTCCTAAAGCATGGCGGTAGCAAAAGGAAAAACGGAACCCTTATAAGATCACTTGGTTGTCCGTCTGTCTGTCTGTCAAGACCCCTTTTTTAAAACACTTTTATTAGCTTGACTTGTATTATATAAAAGAAGAAGAGCAGAATATAATTATGTCAAGCCTTTCTACCAATGACATATGATGACATGACATATCGATCCAAAAACGCGGATGATCGATTATTAATTTCGAGCGTAAGAGGTTCAACGAATTGACGTCAAAAAATTTGTAATAGGACCAAAACCTAAAACTTTGTTTGACCCAGTCATAAATAATAATAAACTTATCCTCTATACGAAAAGTAAAGAAATCAAAGCTTTCTTACGATGTTTTGATGACTAAAGTTTCCAATATAAGAAACGTGAGGACAAAGCCGGCAAAAACCTTGTAGGCTTGTTTAGTAAATTTTTGAGGTTATAAGATTACTAGCTGCTCACCGCGGTTTCACCCGCGTCAACTCCACTTTATTGCGATAAAAAGGGATCATATAAAAAATAGTTTTCGACCCTACCGAATATACACAAAAAATTTCTTTAAGTAAATAATTAAAATAAATGATATCGCTTATAGAAGTTAAAGTTTAAAAGTTTAATTTTAATGAAGATTTACGGGCAGTTTCAATAACCTATGTACCTATCCACGGAATCCTTACTAGAGATATAATATCGACGTAAGCTCCATAGAAGTAATGTCAAGTATCTATCTGTAGTAAGACAAACCGAGGATAGACAGATTTTTCATACAATAGTTTAGCAAACAAGCAGACGGCCCGCCTGATGGAAAGCGGTCACCGTCGCCTATGGACATCTGCAACACCAGGGGAGTTGCCGATGCGTTGCCGACCTTTAAGAACTCTTTTCACACCCATCTTGAAGGATTGCAATCTACAGACTATTGAAACAGACCGTAACACGATAAAGACAATCGGAATTTATTTTTCATAACGTCGTAGCAATACAAAGAAAAGTAAACATGTTTTTTGACTTGATGAGCATTTCTAGTAAGATATAAAAACTTGGCTTTACGCTTTAACAGTTTAATTTTGATAAAGATATAGACATACATGTATAAAAACCTATTTCTCCACTAATATTAAAAATGCGAAAGTAACTCTGTCTGTCTGTCTCGCTTTCACGCCTAAACTACTGTAGTGCTATTCTGCGTTGTAACTAATTTGCGTGAAAGCGGAGTGAGCGCTAAACTCGCGGCGAGATGTGAAATTCGTATTCTGACAAAACCGTCAGCGCCACCAGCGCCACCCGAATGATGGCGCAAGGGCAAGGAACTACACACAAGTGATCACGCTCGGTTTGTCGAGCAAATCGGCATTCTAACAACACAATAGTCGCTTCACGCGGGTGTCATTTCGCTTACGATCTCGATTTGAAATGTCAAAATAAAAGTTAGTATTTTACTGATGAGGCGTAAGTGAGTTATTAAAACAGTCTACACAACAATTTATTTTATTATATTCCGAGTGTATAATATTAATTATAGTTAACTTGTTTTATTTCCCTTGTTTATTATAGTTTTTAACATGTTTGTCATAATATTTATTTTATACTAGTTGCGCTCCGCGGTTTCACCCGCGTCTTCTCGTTATCCCGCAGGAACATTTTTCCGGGATAAAAAGTGCCTATTTGTTAATCCAGGATATAAGCTATCGCCATTCCAAATTTCGTCAATATCGGTTTAGTAGTTACGGTGATACGTGGTAACAAACATTCACACACACACACACACACACAAACTTTCGCATTTATAATATTAGTAGGATAATAGGATTTGACATTTACTGTTGTCTATATTAGGAAGTAATTAAATAGATTACCTAATATTTATGGGATGAAGAAGCAAATAAAACCTCACTTTTTTTATGCAATCTTCTATTGTCTTCTTATTTTACTGTTGATCCCCATATCAAATTATCAGAAATACAAGTACCAGTAAGAAAATAGGTTTAACAGGCAGTCTTATCGTTAAAATAGTTTAAAAAACTAAAAAAAAACACTTTAAAAACGCACTCAAAAATATAAAATAATTAAATTGACTTGTATTAGTTACGATATAATGGTTAATTCAAAAAGTGTGGAGCACTTTTTGGTTGTGTGTACTTTTATTTACCCAGTAAAAGAAGCGCTCCACACTTTTTGAATTAACAATTATATCGTAACTAATACAAGTCAATTTAATTATTTTATATTTTTGAGTGCGTTTTTAAAGTGTTTTTTTTAGTTTTTTAAACTATATATTTTTATTTTTTTACTTTTTAGTCTTTTGTTACCAAGTCCAATCTATCGGACTCATCAAGACAAATCATATGAACCCAAACACGAGGGGTTTACTAGTAGCCACTGCAGAGATCCTCTACCCACCTTCCGGTTGCATCATCAGACCCTCGTCACCAAGTTCAATCTATTGGACTCATCAAGACGATTCATATTAGCCCAAACACGAGGGGTTTACTAGTAGCCACTGCAGAGATCCCCTACCCACCTTCCGGTTGCATCATCAGACCCTCGTCACCAACTCCAATCTATTGTACTCATCAAGACGATTCTTATGAGCCCAAACACGAGAGGTTTACTAGTAGCCAGCGCAGAGATGCCCTACCCACCTTCCGGCTGCATCATCAGATCAGGTCAATGATACCAAATTATTGCATTGTCACCGAGATTACATACACATACAAAGTTTCAAGTCGATACGACAATTAGAAGTAGGTGAAAATTGACTTCTAAGATTTGATTACATTGTTAGTTAGTTAGTTACAAGTCAAGCTAATAAAAGTGTTTTAAAAAAGAAATCTTTTACAAAGATTTTTTATAATATTAAGTAACAGTTAAAACTAACATTTTTTATAAGATACATACAGGTTGCAGGATATACAGTTGTAAATACAAACAGTTAAATATTAATTATTTTGCTATCAACTTTAAAATTATAATATGACCTAGAAAGTCTAAAAATGATAATTAAATCCAATCGTATAACAAAAACGATGATATTATGGTAATTAAAATTCCAATTTAATCATAGATTAAATTTGCATTGCATAAGGCTGTAACACCGTCTCCAAAAGTTTTTAAGGCTTCAGCCATAATTTCATTATGCTCAGTCATCCTATTACCTACATTGGTGAGGGCCTCTAATAATGCATGCTCTCTCTGAGATGAGCGTTCTAAAACAGCTTGCATGAGAGATGCCTTGTTTTCCTCTAAATTCATGCGGCGTTCTTCCAGCCTCACGAATCTTTCGGTGGTTCGAGCAAACTGACTCTGTTTCGGTGGTGGCTCTGAGCCCTGAATCCTAGTTCTGCGTCTTCTTGGAGCTGTATAAGAAAAAATAATTTTGATTATTATTATAGCAGTTTCTTTTAATAATTATGTGAAAATAGTTCTACCTTATACCTTGTCAAGTACTAGAATATTAATACTACTGTCCTATTCTAGTTAGGCTACTTATTATGTTGTTTGTAAATCATGAAACTAATGACACTGATACATACTAGTAGTGGCAGTGTCGGTGTCTGCAACAGAAGAGAACGCCTCAATCTATAAAAAATAATATTGCATTAGCCATAAGTTAAAGTGATCAGAATTTTAAATACAATAAGGTATTTTTGGTTTAGTTGGGAAGATGCAAACATAACCCAGACAACAATTACATTGTGTTCACTTGAACAACCCAGACATATCCCAATTCTTGCCCAGTCTTGTTTACTCAGAGAATAGAATAAAGGGCAAGTACCTATGTCCTGCTGCCTGCTATGCCTGATAGATAGCTAATTAGGTACATGGTAGTCTGGCTGAAATTAAGATGCAAACTATTGTAAATGCATGTAATAAGTTGTAGTTCATTATTAGCCGTACATGGTACCAAATAGAATTAGAATCAAACTAGAATAAGCTCTATGTAACTAGATACAGTTTCAACTTACCTCATGTTCAACTATAAGAATCGTCTAAACGGCCGACGGCAACGTGCATGCGCACCACCCACGAATTTGGTATATGTAACACTTGTTACTTCGCGCTACCGAGCCGTTGGTTTCCCGAAGCGTTGCTATCTCGAGAACCCCAGCATGTGGGGTCTTAACATTTCGTCATAGCTCGATAGTTTCTGTGGCATTAGGTTTTTGTAGTCTCAAAGTTCAAGTTTAAACTCAAAACACAAAAAATACTCCGAAATATAACAACTTCAACTTGTTTTGTTTTGTTTACGAAACGAAACTTGCTAGTGAAGTGACTAGGGATGCTGTCAAGTGTCAAGTGACGTGACGAGAGAAAGAAATAGCGCATGTGACTTAAGTCGCGCCATTTCTTTCTCACCTCGCGCGGCTCGCGTGGAGTTTAGTTTGTTTTTTTTTAAGTTTAGTTTGATAAAGTTTAGTCGTTCTACCACTGTTCATATTATTACTAACTGTTTGTCAGATATCATTACTAAAATGAATGTATAATTATTTTTATTTTAGAAATCGTCTTTTCTCTGTATTTTAAGTCTGTATTTGGCAACCCTGCAAGTATATAAAAAACATCGAAAAAAAATCAATATATCGTTCATAAACATCGATATTTTTAACATCGATGTTTCAATTTCAAAAACATCGATATTTTCATATCGATGTTTTTTATGAACGATGTTGCATCCTACACTAGTGACACCTTGTCATTGTCAACAAACTATTTTTTTTGGTGCGGTCGCCGGCTCTGACTATAGACGTTCACTTCATTCTGCCCAACAATATTGTAAAATCATTTTCTATATGTTTTGCGCATTTTGTCAGACCAAATTTGTAACGTGTTATTACTTTTTGTCAATGTTATACCATAATTTCACTAAATTAACTATTAATACGCTCTAAATACGAAATTATTAAAAACCGATAATACCGATTCGAAACAAAACGGTGTGCGGCACTCCCTAGTAAACTCACTGAGCGCTCATTGGTCATATTCACTTCGCTGCGATATTCTCAGCACGCGGAATGCCGATTTGCGTGAAAGGGAACGTCGAAATGAGTGTGGTTTACGTAATCGAATTCGCCTAGTGAGATACAATTTGCAGAATCGCATTGCTAAACCGATTTGAATGAAATTTGGTACAGAGAAAGTTTGAACCCTAAGAAAGGACAGAGGACACTTTTTATCGCTACAAACTGTAGCCCTCTCGGGTGAAACCGCGGGGAACTGCTAGTAATAAATAAAACAATTCGAGCAGCTCCATTGATAAGCCAGAACACTGAGTCCATGTTCAGTGAACTGTAATGGCTTCACCAATCTGTAAATCAATCTGTGAAGCCGCTCGCTGCGACCGATGGGCCGGCCGTGCGTCATGGTCAGATAACTGTGGACCTCGGCTTTTGCATTATAAATCTTTGGTCACAGCACAGTCAGTACGTAGTCTACATGGGCAAATTTAGTAGGTACATTCAGTATGTAGTCTACGTAGACAAATCCATCATACTACACAGAGTTTGTGTAATTTGCTAAATTGTTATCTATGAAAATTAAATATGTATTTCTCAAACATGCTTGGAACTTGGAAATGAGAGCATTATTTTGGCAACCTTCTTCGATATAAATCGAACTTGCTTCACTGCCCAAATATATGCGAACTGCGGCCGGCAAAAGTTGTATGAAAATCCATATCTGTCGTGTTTAGCGGCCAAATAAATTACATAGAAATCTCATATCTGTCGTGTTTAGCAGCCAAATAAATTACATAGTAAACTCATATATGTCGTGTTATTTAAAAAAAAGTACTATTGCACTCAGATTTCGAATGATAAACAGACTCTTTCCGAGCTTGTGAGGTTAAAACAAATAATTTGAAGAAGTTTGAATATTGATTAAAAAATATATTTTTATCAGTGATATCACGAGTATAAAAAAAAACTAGTCATGTGCGAGTTGGACTGTCACTGAGGGTTACTTTCCACATATACTAAAGTCTAGTATAATATGTCTAGTATAGTATAATATGTAAATACGGATCAACTACTCAATTTGAGCCAAAGAGAGGATCGTAAGAGCCAACGAACGGCTCAAACTTATGCTCTACTTTCTAGTTTGAGCTACGTTTAGCTCATATTTAAGTTACAAACTGTAACTAAGTTCAAACTGCAGTTAGCTAACTTACCATCTGTGGTAAAGTTACGCTCCCTAACTTTAGTTTAGAGTTAAGACAACATAACTTAGCACCTAAGTTAGGTTCAACCATATATCAATATACTCAACTGTTATGATTAAACGCAAATACCACAATGTCTGAAGACGAAGGTCTTCAACCAGTGCGTCCTACCTGTTATGACATACGGAGCTGAGTCATGGACACTCACGGCACGACTAGTCCACCGATTTAAAGTTGCTCAGCGAGCTATGGAAAGGGCTATGCTTGGGGTTTCTCTGAGGGATCGAATCAGAAATGAGGTGATCCGTCAGAGAACTAAAGTCACCGACATAGCCCACAGAATAAGCAAGCTGAAGTGGCAGTGGGCTGGTCATATAAGCCGCAGAACCGACAACCGATGGGGTAGACGTGTTCTTGAGTGGAGACCGCGACTTGGCAAACGTAGCGTAGGACGCCCTGCGACAAGGTGGAGCGACGATTTGCGCCGAGTGGCTGGCAGTAGTTGGATGAGAAGAGCCGAAGACCGGGCTCAGTGGCGTACCTTGGGAGAGGCCTGTGTCCAGCAGTGGACTGATACGGGCTGATGATGATGATGATGATGATTAAACAGGTTTTGGTTTTCCGGTTTCATGTGGGTAAATTAATTAAGTATTATTAATATACTGTTTTAAGAGCCTGCATAACGTCGTTGACCTTGCTTGATCAAGTGAAACTGCTCCGCGCACTCCGCGCATCCCCTCACCAAAATTACGCGATCTGCGGCCAACGCGCCCGAAGCGACGCTCTCGCCATGCGGCGCGGCGCGCTACCTCTACTAATCGAGCCCGCCGTATCTACATATATACACAGTAGCAACATCCTACTATAATATTATAAATGCGAAAGTTTGTGTGTGTGTGAATGTTTGTTACCACGTAACTACTGAACCGAATTTGACAATGAAATTGATGAAATGATGAAATTTAGAATGTAGACAGTTTAGGTATTGGACTAACACATAAGCTAATCTAATTTTGAAAAGTCAACTCTGAAAGGGGTTAAATAAGGTAGATAAGTTTGTATGAAAAATGTCATTCTTTGGTTCGATTGACTCAAAAATAGGTACAAATAAACCTTAAAGTAAATCATTGAAAACGCATTTTTTATTTTTTGATATGTATTACTTCTACGGGGTGTGCCATAGAGTTTTAAAGTTTGTATGGCTTTTTTTTATTCCTTATGTGGATTTTCTTAAAAGTAGTTACAAATAAACTATAAAGTAAATAATTAAATACGTATTTTTTATATTTAAGAAAACCCCTAGAGGTTGTGCAATGGCGTTCTAAAGTTTGTACAACACATCAATTCCCACGCGGGCGAAGCCGCGGGGCACGGCTAGTAGTCACTGCCGCGCCATTTGAATGTGCGCGTGAGTGAGTAGCGAGCGCCGTGTACGCAGGGACCGGCCTGGGACTCAGTAGGGCTGTGCCACGCGTTTGATCGCGCGCATTTATGTACTACACTGCTCGCTCGCTCGGATTTGCTGCTCTCACTGACTATTTCATTTGTATAGTTTATAATAAATCGTATTTATTAATTTATAATTATTAAAATGTCTTTAATATGCAACCCATTTATGAATTGGTAAAACATTTTAATAAATTACATGATTAAACACCTTGCGCTGTCATAATACACAGATAATATAATCTATAAAAAAGGCATGTTAGTTACAACACTTAGGTATAAGTCGATAACGGCTGGACCGATTTTTATAATCTTTGATTTTTTGCATTTGTCTTCGTCCGGAATAAGATAAAATATGATACTCATAAATAATAAAATTAATCATTCATTTGTTGTAAATGGTATACCAAAATGCAACTGACATGGTGTAACAAAACACAACTGACAGCTAAACGTAATGTTGTCTATGGTTGATATTGAAGTTGTGAATTGAAGATGTTTTTGTTTTATGCGAGTTTATTTATTACTAACGTTAATTAATTTTAAAATCCTAAATCTGCTCATTTATTGCCTCTTATGCGGAAAGAAGTTCGCCGGGTCAGCTAGTATTTAACTAAAAATAAAAGTGACAACCCTATGCATCACCGCAAGAGTAGGCAATTAACTCGCCGCGGCACTATGCACCTACCACTCATAGCCTATAGGTAGTTCATCGTACGACTTTCAGCTACAAAAATATGCGGAGAAAAGTGGCACAGGTCCGTTCAGCACGGCGGCTCGTCCCGCACTGACTTTATGGGCGAATGAGGGGTGTACGTGCCGATTTGCGAGTATGAAATACGTAAAAAATTCGCAAAAAATAATTAAAGCAGTATTTTCAAAAAATGGCCTGAAGGTGTCCTGGGTATTATATTTTTTTATAAGCTGATGGTATTAACAAGTCTTTGTTACATATATAGTTTAGGAGTAAAGTAGTATTAAACTTTTAGGAAATGGGGACTTTGCACATTTGTTTTCAATATATAAATACATTTTTTGCGTTTTTCGGCCTGAAGGTGTCCTGCTATATATCAAGTAGATTAACATATATTTTTATTAGGTTTTTTTTAGACCAGAATTACACAGAAAGATAGCTTTAAATAACCCCATTTTTGGAAACCTGCGCCTTAAACTACCATGGTAAAAAAAAAACAAAACAAATACATGGTAATTATCCCGTTATAAAACCTAATTCTTAAGTATTATTAAGTACTAGATGCGCTCCGCAGTTTCACCCGCGTCTTCCCGTTATCCCGCAGGAGACTCTTTCGGGATAAAAAGTAGCCTATGTGTTAATCCAGTATATAAACTATCTACATTCCAAATTAAAAAGCCTATGTGTTAATCCAGGGTATAAGCTATCTCCATTCCAAAGCCACTTTTCATTCTGCCTTGGACCTGACAGCAATATATTTTGTATAAAAATTACGAATAGCTTATTGAAGTTATACGACCGGCCTAAAACAGTTATTGGTTTGTGAAATTAACGGTAAGTTCAGTGTTAGGGACCTAACTATTGTAGGTCTTCAAATAAACAATAGTGGACTGTAAAAACTGGTATATTATGATTGTACGAAATATGTAGAAGGTGTGACAAAGAGAGGGCGGATCAGCGCGACTGGTGCCGTCGGTGGCGGTGCGATGAATGAATAAGCAAGAGGCCTCCCGCGCCGCGCTTCAGGCCGATAGCGCTCGAACATTCAGAAAAAGAAAAATATGTACAACAAAATTGGTAGAATATGACATATTGTAGCGTAGCAAAAGCAAACAAATGTCATTAGACACTACGAAGTTAAAAATTCAATGTCTTTTTTTTCTTATCATTTCTTAAAATATCGTTTGTATAATCGAGCAAAAAATTTCAATTTTTTTAATATTATTATATTACTCGTTTTTTTACAACCTCAGGTCCGTTTTGGCCATTGCTCTTTCATTCAAATCCGTTCGTTAATAGCGATGATGGCTTAGTGATAGTGACGTCGGCTTGCGATCCGTAAGACGTGAGTTCGAAATCCTACAATGAGCTTGAGCTTCCGGTGAAGGAAAACATCGTGATGAAACCATAGCTTGGTGGTATGGCATTTCCTAGTGCTCTCCTGGCTAGCTACCACCCTCTTGTTAAGAATCTGTCGCCAAGCACCTATTGGTGTGTTCCGGCAGCCTCACTTGAGAGCCAGTTCCCAGTCCAGGTGTAGAGTGGCGCCATCTTCGACCACATCGTCACTTAACATAGGTGACTTGTGGTCAAACACTACCCTGTAAATAGTAAAAAAAGTATTTTTTGTGTGAAAGAGTAACAAACATCCATCCATCCATACGCACAAACTTTCACGTTTATAATATTAGTAGGATTATGATTATGTTTTAGAGTGGCAAGCAAGCAGGCAGCCCACCTAATGGTAAGCGATCACCGTTGCCTGTAAACATTTGCAATATTAGGACCGTTGCTGACTCTTAGGCCCTATTCAGTGCGACGCGGAGCACCCGCACGCGGACTAGGTTTTGCGTCCGTCGCGGATGAACTTGTCGTTCAGTGCGATGCGGATCGTGATCGAGAGTGTCATGGATAAAACTTTGAATTTGGTGATTGCGGCCTATTTATTAAACAACAGAAGAAGGAGACGCCGCGTCCGCTCCGCGCGACTCCACCGAGCTCCGTGTCGCTGAACGCGCTGTAAGGTTTCATACATTTTACCGCCCGTCGCGGACGTCCGCGTAGGTCATCCGCGTCGCACTGAACAGGGCCTTAGGAACCCTTTTTTACATCTATCTTTGTTTGTATGAAAAAAAGTTGAACTCGTACACCGAGGGTCCCGTACAAACTTGCTTTTTTCTGTTTAGCTACATATTTACGGCTCTTAGACTTTTTCCTTTACACGTGCTGTAAGATCTTGCTTCATGCCAAATTCCACGACTCTAGGTCAAGGGAAATACCGTAAAGGTTTTGATTCACAAGTGAAAATGCAAAATATGCGATATAAAAGGTCATATCTTTTGATCGAGTTGACTTTCAAGTATGATTTTTCACAGCTGAAAGAAACCATAGAGCCAAGAATTAAAACATAGATTTCAACTGAAACCTCAACGCGTTCTTGAGTAAAAGCATCTTGACAGACAGACAGACAGACAGACCGTAGTATTTGAATAATAGCTGCAATAACGCAGTCTTCAGAACATAATAATGGCCATCAATTCAGTAGAATGGCTGAGAAAGGCATAATTAAAACACATTTATCGTTAAGTGCCGACTATATTGAGCTAGGCGACAATACATTTCCGCGGTCTAGAATCTAGATCGTTGCAGTATCTATAACTTTACAGCTTTGTTGGAGATATTGGACAGGGTTTTGCAGACTGAGTGTCTCCAAGGCGAGTGGTAACCCGCGGTCACATTGTCACTTAGGTACCGTTTTATAAACGTCCGTAAGTTAAACTTCATATCAAATTTCGGTAATTTGACATTATTGTCGAATTTTCCGTACTAAAATTAGACAATAAGTTCAAATTTACCGAAATTTGGTACCACATTTAACTTACGGATGTTTGTACAACCAGCCCTTAAAATCGAGTGACTTTGGTCAAACGTTAAGGTCTGCAAACGATTCCGAGTTAAATTATTATTAACACAGTATTTTTATAACCCAGAATTAAATTAAATTTTTCTCATTTAAATAATGTCTGGTGGCCTCTAAAATCAACTCGTAGGGCCGGTTTTTGAGCGTATGAAAAGGTTAATCAGTTGTCAGTTTAAAAAAAAGAAGTTAAAAAAAAGTCAAAGTTAGTCAGAAGAAGTTAGAAGAAGAAGAAGAAGTCAGTCAGAAGTTAGAAGTACAGAAGAAAGAAAAAAAAGAAAAAGAAGAACAGTTAGAAGTAGTAGTAGTTAGTAGTCAGTTAGAAGTTCAGTTAGAAGTTAGTCAGTTGTTTCATACGTTTTTGACTATAGTTATGTTTGACTTTGGTTTAAAAAACCAAGTCTATATAAGTTGACGAACCTAATCCTTTATTTTATAGTGGCAATATTAGTGTGTATGGCATGTTTAATGGACATTTGATATCACATTACTGATGCGGAGATAGCGAGTTAACCTTTAAACATTTTCGTGTTAAATATTTCTAAGTCTAACTCAAGATTTACTCTAAATTCTTGGCGTCGTAAAATGATTAAACCTCTCGAGAGCACAGGTGACCCAGTGGATCCAGGATTTCATTCAGTTTTAGTGTGACGTTGTCCAGATTTTTTTTTCTAAGAAGTAATAAAATTCAAGGTGTTCATTATGGATGCCATTGTCAAAACTAAAATTAATTATGGATGCCCTTGTCTAAACTGGACCACACGGGAAGCACCAGCTTTCTAATAAAAAAGAATCATCAAAATTGATTCAGTCGAAAGTCCTGAGGTGACAAACATTAAAAAAAAACAGTCAAATTAAGATCCTCCTCCTTTTTTGAAGTCGGTTGAAAAGAAATTAGTTAGTTAGTTAGTTAGTTAGTTACAAGTCAAGCTAATAGAAGTGTTTTAAAAAAGTGCGATGTCCACACCTCCGCTATGTGAGCAATTAACTCGGAGTTAAAAACATACTTAACCCGGGTTTATGTAAGCGGACCCAAAACAACCTGCAGTAAACATGTCGACAAAATATCAGATGATTTTTCCTTCTAGTAAAGTTAAAAAATGATCATGCCAGAATTTTCCTGTGGCAAGTAACTTGGTTACCTCAGAGATGTCTGACCCAATAAGTTTATCGGCGCGCCACGGCATTACATGACACGTGACGTCAGCACTTTTCTAGTAAACGCTTTCAGCTTTAACGACTTGATAGGTACTTCTTGTTTGGAACTTTTTGAGATATCCACCTCATTAGAGTAAAACTTTTTTGTGAATTTAAAGCCAGATAATTTTGGATTACATTCCGTTTCGCGCTTTTTGACAGCTTGTGATAGACTAGATTTTTTTTTGTTTTGTTATTGCGTCACACGATTAGTGTATTTGCCAGTATCGTGTATAAAATATTTTAAACTCAGGGAGTTGAATCAAGTTTAAATGATGATGATGATGAGATGATAGGATGAGGATAGTGTTTAAGTAAAGTAGTGGTGCTTTACTTAAACTTTACACGGACTTTTTTGGAGCAACTTGAAAAGTCACTTTCACAACTTTATTTCAATTTCCCACACTCGTACACATTAACGAACACATAATGGTTAATAATCCACCAATATTACACATTATCACTCGAAGAAACACAAGTTTTGGAAATAAAAACAAAAATTTCACGTTGACAACTCAATTGCCGCCAAAAAAACGACTATACTTTAGTAGGACCTTTTTTTGCTTTAGGGCAGGTGATTAAAATTGGATAAAAAGACCCGGTAGATGGCGTTGACGTAACATATGAAGATTTCTTAAGCAAAAAGAAACAAAGTACATATATTATACCATAGACCAAAAACAAATGTAATTGAATTTATCCCATCTGACATGGCCGCCGTAACTATCCCCAAGGAGATTTATCAAAATCAATAGTTTTAATTTAAATAATGGCCGTCTTGAAAACCTCCGCATGTTAAAAAGTCGGTTAACAAAGACGGAATTTTCTTTTCATCATAATTATTAAGGGGTAGGTAAATATTAACCATAATTTTCTAAGAAAATTGAAGTGATTTAGCAAAATTTGTTTTGATTACATTTAATTTATTTGTCTTTAATCTAACCTAATAATATTTGAGTAAAATTGTCTGTGTAGCCGTAAGGTAATTTGATTCGATTACACGGATTACTTTAGCATCCATTGTGTTTGTCTAAATTTAACGAGGTTATTTTACAAATGTAATAGACGTATATGGTTCTCACACGTTTGTTAGAGACAAAAACATATAAAACATAAAACATAAGGGAGAAAACCGGGAGTGGGAAGATTTGATATCTTTGAGACGCGCTCGTTTTGCGTGCGGTTCGCGAGGCGACGCTTGGAACTAGGGATGCCCATAACGATACGATATATTGGAATATCAATACAGCACTATACGATTTAGCGATATTTGTTGCGATATTTTGACCATACGATACGCTTCGATATATCGCATTCTTATAAAAATATCGCATTAGCGTATCGTATCAAACCATGTCGGTGATTAATTCGTATAATTTTAAAGTTCCTATTACATCATCACTAAACGATAATAGACAGTGCCATTGAATATATTGTTATTAGTAATAAGAGAATGATAACGTCGACAAAATTGTTTATGGAACAAGAACAGCCGGCTTTTGTTTAGACTTGGAGGTAGATTTAAATAAATCTTTGAACTTTGTTTTTAAAAATAAAAGAATATAGTAAAACTACTAAAAAGATAACCCTTTGCACGATATATACTCAATATATCGCATATTAATTGGAAGGCATGCGATACGGTTACGATACGATATATCGATACAAAGGATATTGATAATATCGCGTATCGATACAACCAAGTTCGATACAGTTACGATGCGATATATCGATACAATACACTTTTTTGGGCATCCCTACTTGGACCACTGATTTGCCTCGGCTTTCCGTCCGCGCGCGCGAGCGCCGCGCCTCCACAAATGGCGGGAAACGTTGACGGCGGGAAGCGACCGTTACACAAATGAATTATTAAATCAATCAAATCAATTATTTATTTATTGACATAAAAGTGGGATACAATTATAAATGAGTCCACGGACTCCTGAACTAGTTTAAAACTGTATTTCAGGAGCCAAGGCTTCTTCCATCATATGACAAATAATTATGTCAAACCTAATAATTACATGTACATAAACATAATATATATATCAAATCAATCAAAATTTACATATTTCCACTCACAATTGTTACAGAAGGCACCTTTATATATGTACTACTATTTTAAAGTAATAGATCTCTGGTCGTGCCCTCACTTAGCTAGCTAGCAGTTTGTGTCCTATACCGACTTTTTGGCGAGTGTTCGCTTGTGCTTTGAAGTTAACATTATCGCCATACTATTCAAAACCTCCATTAACTTAAAAAAAAAACTAGGTGTTGTTGTGTTTGTCTAGGTGTACTCTAGATCCTAGTAAGGGGTCAGAGCTATATCTGTGATTGAGTGGATGTAAAAATTAAATAAAGTTAGAAAGAATATGTAAACTGAAATTGTTCTAGGTTGCCATAACTTTCAAAAGAATAGACCATTTAAATTGGTTGGGGTGTCATTAGATTCCTCACGTTAACCTTTTTATCATATTATGACGTCAAAATTTAAAATGGCTGACTTTCAAAAGTAAGTACATGATATTTAAATGTAAAATGCATCTATTCTAAGTTTTAAAATAGAAATTTAATACGCCTAGAATATCGGAACTTTACCGCTACGATGAACAGATTCAGAAGGCAGATTGTGTGCCATGTGAGGCCACGCCCTTAAGCCATTCATTCGTAAAATAGGATGACGAGGAAAACGACATTCTTTCCTTTAAATAAATTACATTAAACTCTACTTCTTCCGACCCAATAAATCTTTTGACGTAACTTGGAGACTCAACTCGACGACTCTTCAAAAGTTCAAATAACATGAATGACGAATTGTAATAGAATTGTTTATTATTCCTTACACAACAAATTGAAAAAAAAAGTCATTTCAAGGACTTAAAAATAACGATCAGTGAATAAAAAAAAAACAACACTCAGAGAGCCTTCGAGCAATTTTTGACATATATGAGTTTAGCAAATTTTTTCGTTTTTTTAACTGATTGGCACGATTCCTCTTCCGTCAGTCACCTGAAGGGTGAGGTCACTGAGACCCAGGCCCTAAGATAAGATAAGATAACATATGACGTTTCAAAAGCGAATAAATTGAAGCAATTCTGTTTTAAAAAACGAAAAAGAACATTATTCATTCAGTCATTCACGTGTCAGCCAATAATTTTTAGTTTTAAGGCTCGTTTTAAAAAGACGCGGCGCGTTTAGCTTTGTTCACTTCATCGCCGTGCTGTCAATTTTAACATCATATTTGGCGAGGTAGACCTAGAGCGTTCAAGTAGCATTTCTTTTAATATGCATCGCTGAAACTTGCGATGAGCGTCAGGTATAACGTATGGGAATAACATTCTGTACACGCATTACGAAACGCCTCGCATCTTCGTAATCTCTCAATGAATGAGCCTACCACAGCTACCAAGGTAGCTAGTATCGTCATAACAGTGTAGCCAGGTTTCACGCGCCACTTCCATGAACTGAGATTCTCGTGACGCGCCGCGCGACTGAACGCGCCACGCGATTGAACTCGTCGCACGGCTGAACGCGCCGCGCGACCTGACGCGCGTCGTGCTGCGACTCAATGAACCAGCCCTTGCAGCTACCAATCACGCTTAGAATTTCAAATCGAGTCTGTGACCCTTTGGCTTGTCGCTACAGCTTTTCAGGTTCAGTCGTTGAATCGTAGAGCCACTGCTGGAGACGGAATGCATAATGAATTGACTGAATCAGTGCGTGTTGCCTGGGGTTGGGAGGGCACAGTCAGGAAATTGCAGTAGGCGATTTTGGAGGCCCACTAAAAATGAATACTTCTGGGTGGCACTGAACTTTTATGGGCAAGCGTGACGCTTATCATCAGGCGAGCGACTGCTCGTCGCTTCATAACATAAAGAAAAAATAGTCAATATTTTTGGCTGTGAATTAAAAAAATTAAAATGAGCTATTTACTACCAAAAAAAAACAGCAGTGGACTGATACATGCTGATGTTTTTTTTCTATTACTACTTAGGTACAGAGTACCGTTTGACCACAAGTCACCTGATGTTAAGTGAAGATGTCGTAGATGGAGTCACTCTACACCAGAACGAGCTATGGTTTCATCACGATGTTGTTTCCCTTCACCGAAAGCTCAAGCATTGTACAATTCGAGCCAAATGAGTTACGGATCGCAAGCCGACGTCTCTACCATCACTTCAAATGATGATGATGAGAAGAATAACTGTAGTGTCTCCACTGCGTTACATTCCACTGCGCCTGTTTCTTTCCGGTGTTATGCAAATTTATTCAATGTCTGCGAACAGTTTAGTGATTCTGTTTTTACGATGTCGATACCAATTCGAGCATTGGATTTGGTTGAAGGCACTGAGTGACGTTTCGAAACGTTTCAACAACGATTCGGGGCTTTAAGTGACGTTCGGGTGGCGTCTAAATTACGTTTCGTGGGAATTACAACACTTTTTTAGGAATGGGTAGGGATGAGCGATATAAATATGAATTTATCGATATGATTTTTTTTTTATATTGTAGATTGGTTACACTTCAACACTTAACATCAGGTGTCTTGTGGTCAAACGCAAACCTGTAAGAGGAAAATGATGTGATAAGATTTATTAATTTTATAATAACTGTTCCCCGCAGTCTCACCCGCGTGGACTACAGTTTATATCTCAATGAAAAATACCATATTATATGTCCTTCCCCAGGGTTCAAACTATTAATACATTCAATTTATTTATTTTCAAAAATCCACAGATTTTACAGTTATTTGCTTAACTTGCTTACTAAAAGTTACATCTAATGACGGATTTACTTTATATAAGACATGATTGAGAGAGCAGAACAGAAGTTTGAAGGTAGGTACAATTTTTAGACATAATTAAATACTAAGACTTAGGGTTCTGTGTTAATTATTAATAATTATATTCAAATTTAAGGTGTGTTTTGTGATGTGTGTGTGTGTGTGAGATTTTTTTTTAGTTTATCCGGAACAAACACACAAATCAAATCTTTTTACTGTATGTTAGTATAGATTGGTTTGATTACAAGTTTTTTAGCGTGCAGTCGTAATTTGTTCGTTAGTTAATAGGCCTGTCTGATTAATAATGACAAGCAAATAAATGTTTTTCTTTATGCTATTTGCTCTATTTTTACCTACAAATGACTATATTTGATGCAAGAAGTTATCAACCCTTCTAGCGCGCATTTTTCCGATAGTTTGTGTACGCCAATACAGCTTTATAAAAGAGCAAAGTTCCGAATGGCTCTTTGACGCTCCCCTGGGAAAAGTTTAACTTTCAAATGCAGTGTCTGTCGCCGTGCCTTTGTAGGGTTGTTTAATCAGTGTTAGAGATCTCTCACTGTGCTTTTTGCAAAGAATGTGATCGATTTTTGTGTTGTAAAGTCGTTGATATGAATACACAACTCTATATAAATATTATAATATAATAATAATAATAATGCCCGCACAATCACATACATAGGCTCTGACCCCTAGCTAGGTTTCCCTGTATCTAGGGTATCAGAAACTACGAGGATCGGGGATCCACAACACCCAGACACAGAACAAATACTTGCGCTTTTTTTTTTTCAATGCACAAATATTTGTTCTGTAGCGGGAATCGAACCCGCGACCTCGCGCTTCACAGTCGGCTATCCGCCCATTGCGCCACATCGGTCGTCAAACAGTGAGGTACAGTCGACGACAAAAGTCGCTGAACAATTACACATTTTCCGATTACCTTGACCATGTTAAACAGCTTCCTTTGACCGCATCATCACTTAACATCATCAGGCGTGTTGTGTTGAGGCCAAACGCTACCGCTACTTTTGTTGCTGACTGTACGAGAGCAGTACGAGCACGTATATACATCTTACGATACCTACGCTTACGCTACGACGCCGTGTGTGGAGAGGTATATCATCAACTTATTTTGGTACCGTAGACACATATCCCTCCTTCTTCATTGGCAACTCTGAGCCCAGGACTCCACGATCCATGAGGTATTTGTGAGTTTTCAAGTCAAGAGTGAATAGGTATCTTCTAGGCAAGCATGCTCCATCGTCGGCCACGTCTTTACTTACCATCAGGTGAAACTGTGGTCAAATGATTATTGTGAATAAAAAAAGGTATCATTTGATCACAAGTCGCCTGGTGCTAAATGACGATGTGAGCTAAGGTTGTCACCTTCTGTACTGGGAACTAGCTCTCAAGCGAAGCTGCCAGATCACACCGATAGGTTCTTTAATGACAGATTCTTAACTATCCAGACGAGCACTAGAAAATGCCCTACCACAATGGTTCCATTACAATGTTTTCCTTCGCCGAAAGCTCAAGGTCGTTGCAGGATTCGAGCCCATAACGAAGTATAAGTCGACTGTTCTATGATTGCACTATCATCATTATTATCTATTTGTTTTTATAGTAGCAATAAATTAAATTAAATTATCTGTTCGAAAAAGCGGCAAAGCGTTCTTATTTGGGACGACTGAGTGGCCGTAGGCTGGTCGAACACCCTAGATAACGCGGAAGGACGCGGTGGATGCGGACCTGCGCGAGCTCCAGACTCTGAACTGGGCTGAAATCGCTCAAGATATAGAGAAGAGTGGCGCTCTCTCGTTTCGGATGCCAAGACACACTTTGGGTCGCTGAGCCATCGAAGTTAGTTTTTAGAGTAATCCATTACGAAGTTAATCAAATACTGAACTGATTCTGCAAAGAGAAAAATTCGAGATGTCCGCTAAGAGTAGCTGCTATAAGTTTGTTCAATCTTTGCAAACAATATCACTGGACAAATAATAAAACGATGACCTAGAAGCGACCGTATAGGTAATCCAATAACGGAAATAAAAATATACCATCCAATAAAGGAGAAAAATATCGTAGCGATGGGCATTGGTACAATATCTACTTGAAATACGGTATTTGGTTTCACGATAATTGTAGTTATTGTGGTAAATTAGGATGCGCGATAAACGTATACCTATCCAGTCGAATACCGAATAGTACCTTCTCTAGTTAGCGGTTAGTGTTGCTAGCTACCACATTAAAGAATCGCCAAGCATCTATCGCTGTGTGTTCCGGCAGCCCCATGAATCTGTGGCCAAGCACCTATCGGTATGTTCCGGTTCCAGTAACCTCACTAGAGAGGCAGTTCCCAATCCAGGTGAAACGTGGTGTCACCTTTGACCAAATTGTCACTTAACATCAGGTGACTTGTTGTCAAACGCTACCCTAATATAAACCCCTACTTAAAATTATAAATGCGATAGTAACTCTGACTATCTCGTTTTCGCGCCTAAACTACTGAACCGATCTAAATTAAGTTTAGTACCGAGATAGTTTGAACCTTAAGAAAGGACATACATACGTTTTATCGTGATAAATTTTAGCCCATGTGGGTGAAACCGCGGGGAACAGCTAGTAAAAAATAAAAATACCAACCAAATGAGCAAATCGTACAATACATCGGAACCTAGCTTTAACCAATATCAGTTCATCATCATCATCATCATCAGTCTTTCACGTTCCCACTGCTGGGACTCTGGCCTTCCCTCAGAGAGAGATTATGGGCCGTAATCTACCACGCGGGCCCAGTGCGGGTTGGTAGATGTCGCATGCCCTTGAACGTTGCAGTGCTTGGACATGCCGGTATCCTCACGATGTTTCCCTTCACCGTTTTGAACGATGGTAGATTAACACATAACTCTTTACAAGGTGCCGACACCGAGTTCAAATCCTCTCGGCCCACACCACAATATCAGTTTTCACTCAAAAAATAAATACTCGTAAATTCCAAAACCCTCTATATATCGGCATCCAAACCGAGAAATAGTATCGGTATTATCTATTTGCATACCGACCCACCTTTAAAATATCGTCCTTCCTTAAGGCCGTTGGGACCTCGCGGAAATGTAAAACTCAATAGTTAAATAGGTCGAATAATATACGCTGATGTTTGTTTTGACACGCTTTTATACGTCACCTTTGAAAAACGATGCCAATTTATTCACAAACTAGTATCGCTCAGCGGTTTTTCCATTAACACGCAGGAATTTTTTCCGAAAAAAAAATATCATTGTCATGACGTGTTAAACCAGGAGTATAAGCTTTTTTATATGGAATTGATAGGCAAACAAGCAGACAGCCCGCCTGGAAAGCGGTCACCCTCGCCTATGGACATTTGCAACACCAGGGGAGTTGCCGATGCGTTGCCGACTCTTAAGGACTCTTTTCACACCCATCTTGAAGGATTGCAATTTATAGCACTGCGGGAAGACTTGCGGGGGGAGCTCGTTCCACATTTCGCAAGTAGGTATGCGGGAGAAAGGAGCGCATAAATCGTGAGGTGTGGGATTTCCAGCACTCGATAGTGTGTGGATGAGCTTTGTTCCGATGACGAGATGATCGGTGATAGAACCGTGATGAGATTGAATAGCTCTTGCGAGCACTCCCCGCTGTATATTCGATAGAATATACACAACGAGCCAAAAGCTTTTTCTCCATTCCAAATTTCACTTCAATCCTTTGAACCGTTTCAGCGTGAATAAGTAACAACAAAGAGCGATGGTGGCCGAACGGTTAGGCGTGCGACTTACAAGACGCCGACACCGAGTTCGAATCCTCTCAGCCCCGCACCTATGACTTAATAAGTTATGTGCAGATTTGCCATCGCTCAAAACGGTGAAGGAAAACATCGTGAGGAAACCGGCAGGCCCAAGAACCGCAACATTCAAGGGCATGTGACATCTACCAACCCGCACTGGGCCAGCGTGGTAGATTATAGCCCACACTCTCTGCCAGAGTCCCAGCAGTGGGAACGTGGAAGGCTGATAATGATGAAGTAACAAACTTGAATTGGGTTTATCATCAGGTGAGTTAAAAACCTCCAATTCCTACATTATTTCTGGTTTGATATTGGTTCATTGGTAGAAATATCTCTCAGTGGTAAATTATGCATACGTAGGTCTAATTGTGTTTTCGCAAAAGGCGTACCGCGGGGAAATAACTCTCGGCTAATCTAAATAACGTACGCATGATAAAATTATGGATTTTTAAATTTCCGTGACACTGGATTTTATGCAACATAAAAGTAAGGGTAGAGAATAAAAAAACAATTAAAAATTTATATAACGTGTTTAAAGAGAAGAATCACCTTGTTTCAATCGTCGATGAAAAATCTTCTATATTATATAAATGTATATAACTCAAAGGTGACTGACTGACATAGTGAACTATCAACGCACAGCCCAAACCACTGGACGGATCGGGCTGAAATTTGGCATGCAGGTAGATGTTATGACGTAGGCATCCGCTAAGAAAGGATTTTGATTAATTCTACCCCCATGGGGATAAATGAAAAATTTTATGAAATTTTGACAATTTTGTAACCGATCGGGCTGAGTATACATAAAGCTGTAGCCCACGCGGGTGAAACCACGGAGAACAGCTAGTGTCTATATATTTTGAATTAAACCTGTAAAGGATCACTCGCCTGTCAGTCTGTTTGTTTGTTTGTTACCTTTTCACGTCTAAACCACTGAACAGATTTCGATGAAATTTGGCACAGAGATAGTTTGAACCTTGAAGAAGAACATACAATACTTTTTATTGCGATAAACTGTATTTATGCAGCTGAAACCGCAAAGCAGAGCTAGTATACTAACAAATTCTAGTCCTAGACGAGTGTCTCTTAGCGAAAGCATTTCTAGCCAAAAAATACAGACTCACGGTCATACATCCCTCAACTTGTACATAAATATGAGAAGCCTTAATATAAACTTGCCAGCTGGTAACGTATGGTTGTTATATATACAGGGTGTGGTCTAAAATCACTAATCTACAACCCCAATAATTTATTATGCGTTCATTTTTGGGGTTGTAGGGTACAATGGACTTCTTTCAGCTGATGATGATGATGATGATGAAAGTTTTCGTGGCGAACATTGCAATTAAAAGTCAAGATCATTTCCATTTTTATTGGTTTTTTCTTATTAAGAAAAAACTTTGACATCTCGGTGTCATTGTATTATAAAAAAAAACCCGTTATATTAAAAGCAACACATATACCTAAATCCTTACTTTTAATTTGGTAACATAGCGCATTATAATAGTTTATATTACTTTTATTTTACTTCGTACAAGTTAGCGACGACCAATGTTTTTGGCAAAGAATCTTGAATGTCATTGTCATAACGAGTAAGGGTAATGGATAGATCTATCTACACGTGGCATTTGAATTTTCTAAACAGACATCACCTTATTTTTTTTTTTTTTTTTTTTTTATAAGAGATAGGCAAGCATTTGACCCCAGTCTCACCTGATGGTGAGTGATGACGAGGCCGAAGATGGAGCATGCTTGCCTAGAAGATACTTATTCACTCTTGACTTGAAGGCTCCCAAGTTATACTTATCGGGAAACAAAGACGCTGGCAAGGTGTTCCACTCCTTCGCCGTTCGCACGGATTGGGGGAATTTCAACAAGGATGACGTGTTTCCGTGCGTCTTGTTGTTCGATAGTGGAATGGGGATGGTGGAATGAGGTTGTGTAGTTCCGTCGCACACTCTCCATAATGTAACCTGTAGAACACAGATAAGCTGGCAACTTTATACACAGGCATAGAGAATTTTCTCCAAGCCGGTGTCCACAAGGACCCACAACACAGAAAAATTTCGATCTTCAAGATTTCGGAGACGCCGACAGCAGATGTCATCGCGAGCATACAAGCACACCCCTGCCCGTGGTAGCCAGGGTATGCGAGGTATGCCGCGTCATCCGGACATCTGATCTGCGTCTCCGTGAGGAACAGCAAGTGCGGTTTTGCGGTCTCAAGGTGGTGGTGGACCGGGTTGATATTTGAGTGCAAGCCTCGAATGAGAGGTGCACTTGAAGGGAGAGGACGTGCAACCGCTGTTTAACCGACTTCATGTTTCTTGTTCTTTTCATAATTTTAATGGAGTGAATAAGGTAAGAAGGATGGCAGTGGAACGAGGTGCTACTTTCCGACTCATTGACACACAAATCAGATTCCCCATCTCATGATGACTAGTCCGGAGACCGCGGGGACGCCCGAGCCCCCCCAAGAATGTCCATCGGGTCCTCTCATCCGGTCGCCAATCGGCACGATGGCGCATTCTGGGATTTTTCGCGAGATGGCGGGGCAGCCTTTCGTGTGTGGCTGGCACACTACTTGGGCCCCCTACTGTCTGCGGTCGGCCAGCGGAGAACCGTGCCTCGGATCCCGCTGCTCTCCGAGACTAGTCATCAGATGTAGCATCCTCTTTATGTGTCAAAACACAGCCATCTCCAGCAGCACAGCTGTCCCGACCCACCCTCCACGATGGCTACACTGACCATCTTGCCGGAACACGGCAAAGCCGCTTGGCGACAAGGCTTTGGTCAGTGGGTGGTTACTAGCCGCGGCCGTAGCCTACCACCAGTAGAGTGTCACCCGTTTAGCACCACCCAGAGGTCACGTGTAGGGTCTCAAGGGTAAACCTACGGACGCGGGGACTTCAACCTCCAAAACCATCCTGTATAGTAAAAAAGCTGTGCAGAAACTAAGCAAATAGAGATAGATATGCAAATGTAACGACAACCGCAGACTGGCGAAGAAGACTTGGTACTTTTTTGTCTATTTTGCGAGAAGCGAACCGAATTAATTGAATATTGGACTTAGTCCAACTTAACGTGCCCCCGCGGCCAGATGCTGAACTAACTTTGTTAAATAAATGGGACTTAAACAGGGTATGTGGTAGGGATGCTCGATGATCATCGATGTTAGAAGGTAAAACATCGATGTTGCATTATATAGAACATCGTAACATCGCTGTCACGGACGCGTAGTCGATATTTGGTCGCGGACACAGCACATACATAATCAAAAGCTTTTTTCTTAATTCATTTGTCATTTTCTAAAAAAAAAAATGTTTTGGATCTTATAGTCCTATTCCCACATCCTGAAATTAAATTATTTCTTTACTGAATTAATAAAATCGTGTGATTTTATAGTTGTTTCATTTCTTAAGGACGCTGTTTGAAAAAAATCGAGGTTGGCTGACATCGATGTTTTGTGCTCGATGAACATGGAGTATCGATGTCATTATCGATGCCATCATCGATGTTTTTTGCAAACATCGATCATCCCTAGTCTGTGAGGATTACGTACTTACTTTGATATTTATTAAGTTTGGGACAAGCTTGGCTTTAAATTTAATATATTATCATGGGAGTCGTTCATCTTAGTTTGTGGGTACATCTTAGTTACACCATGATTTATTACCGTAGTTATATACGTAACTATATCTTGGAGTTCCTGAATACAAACATGAGGAAGACTGACTGACCCTATTTTATAATCTACTAGCTGCACCACGCGGTTTTACCTAAGTATTTTCACTACTTATTATAAAACAAAGTCCTCCGCGCCGCGTCTGTCTGTCTGTCTGTCTGTTCGCGATAAACTCAGAAACTACTGCACCGATTTTCATGCTGTTTTCACCAATAGATAGAGTGGTTCTCGAGGAAGGTTTTAGGATATAATTTGTTAAGATTTTGTATACATTGGCTAAAATATAACGATATTTGTTGGAGAGGTCGGAAAAAAATAAGCCGTCTGGGAGCTTTCAACGAAAACGCTGCCTAAACCCTTTGAGATATAACAAAATGATGTACTGTGAAATTGTGTATCTTATACAGGTCTACAAAAAAGTTGGCGATGGCATATGTTTATCTCTTACGGATAACATACTATAACTACTTTTTTACATTTAATAAGTTGATAAAAAGGCCGACTAAAATCGGACCGTGTTATTCATACTTTAATATTAATCCTTATCAAAATAAATCATTTCGTATTCAAGAGTGTTCCAATAGCTGTAGATTACTTTTTGAATTGTTCAAATCGGACATTCTGTTCGAAAGAACAGGACGAAACGAGACGAAAAAAAAACGAAATCAAAAAATGAAACGAAACGAAACGATTAGATTGATTTTTTTCGATTACGAAATTAAAAAATGTCAAACTTATCGAAAAATAAACTCGCCGCGCGCCGTACCGCAGCGCAGCGGGAAACGCGGTGAGGTGAGGGGGGCACCGAAGGCGGGGAGAGGGGGAGAGAGAATCTATGAAAATTAAATAGGTAAAGTGTGGTCGCGGACCAGGAAGACTTAGCTGCGCGGTTCAAACGCGCGGTCCGAAAAAAATAAACCTAGAATTAAAATAGGATAATGGATACAGCAGATAACGCGGTGAGGGGACACCGAAGTGCGGAAATAATTTTGGAGTATACGGCTTTCGCCACCTAAACTACTGAACCGATTTAAATGAAATTTTGTATAGGGATAGTTTGAGCCCTAGGGAAGGACATAAGATACTTTTTATCGCGATAAACTGTAGCCCACGCGAGTATTTTCGTTTTCCTCGCAAGTATGTTGAAAAACGTTGTATGAATCACGTGTGATTTGACACTACACACACTACACTACATACACTATACACATCTGTATCATAGAGTACTATTACTATGTGGCTTTATTCACGGAACTTTGCCTGGACCTTTGTTAGGCATTAGCGAAGCCGTAGCTAACGCTAAGAGGCAATTTTAAATTAAATAAGACAAATAAAAACTATGGTGAAGGGAAGGAAGGGTGAGGTGTAGCCGAAATCTGGTCTATTACTACCATTATTACAGGGAAAATGGTTCAATAGTAAATTGTACTTTATTCAATAGGATACATTGTTATCACTTTAAAACGTTAAACTTAAAACTAGCTACGCCTGTTCCAACCTCCTTACGCCGGCAAAAGAACAGGCAAGAAACGCCCGGCACGTAATTTTTTTGGCGCTATCACATTGACATTTTTATTCTTATTAATATTTGATTGAATTGGAGTAAGTTCACTAAAATCCCAAGCTTTTTATTGTCATTAGTCCGATATTTTTTAATTAGCTTTACTAATAAGATTTCTCTTGTTTGGTTGTACACATTGGGATATGGGAACATGAATATTAACGAGTTACGGGATCATAACCAAAGCAGACCAGACCCCACAAGCAGCACCCGTTCACGAGTTGACGCATAATTAGTCCCAATTATTTCAGCTAAGAAGTCAGCATACAACTAAAGCAACCGCAGCCTCAGTCACCAATCTTATTTATATCTTATATTGCTTCTGTTCACGTCGCCACCCCGTATAACTTTAAACACAACCCCTAAGTAATTGACTTGCACCCGAGCCGACATCGCACCCTGATATGGTTAGAGGACTAATAACCGAGACGCGGCCAAGTTGCGGCTAAATCGAGTTATTGCTTTATTGTTGCTGGTAATTTCATATGGGGACTAAGTTTTCAATGTGAAAACTATTGTGGACGTATTATTCTCTGGGAAATTGCGATCAATTTTCAAGTTGGTCGCCTTCTATTAGATTGTTGCAAAGTTTGCGAAGCTTAGATACAAGATGTTGTGGTTCGTTGAAATCTTCAGGTGGTTTTTTCTTTGTGAATTAATTTCGAATCCGCTGTAGACTTTCCGCACACGATATGTACACGTATTTTTTTATTTTTTTACAACTTACGTTTTTTTGGAACGAAGTTCCTTATCGCGCGTTACGAAAGGGGGCTAGACGAAAAATAATAAAGACCAAAAGTGGTAACGACACTTTTTGCTATATTGTAATCCGTGCGACGTGCGCGTCTGTCTGTCTCTCTCTCTCTCTCTCTCTCATAGAAAGCAAGCCAGTTATTTTCGTTTCGTCTATCTAAAATTTTCTTTTTTTTAATTTTTTTTTTTCCTTTTTCTTTTGTCTTAATCGAAAGGAACTTCGTTCCATCCGGGTGTCCATTGACACCTCTCAAGTTTTTGTTTTTTTACTACTTGCGTTTGACCACAAATCACCTGATGTGAAGTGACGATGTGGTCGAAGATAGCGCCACGCTACACCTGTATTGGGAACTGGCTGTCAAGTGGGGCTGCCGGAACACACCGATAGGTGCTTGGTGACAGATTCTTGTGTACGTGTCGCACGTATGTGTGTACATGAACCAATCAGAAAGAGCGTGGATACCGGTCGCACAAACACAGAGATATGCAACATGCTTACCGTACGGGCGACTGTGAACATTCAGGTGCTACTGCAATTTTGTCTTTGTACTGTACATATTATACTACTGTACATGTAGCTAAATCTAAGCGGGAAACATTAAAGTCTTTGAAATATTATGAGTAAGTATTATCCTCTTGAATAAACATAAGACAGACTTTTAATTAAATCACGAAACTCAGTAAATTCTTTTTGACGATCACTGAGACAATTGTATGTTCATTATATTATTATTATTTAGTAACTAAATAATTTGGCCGTTTAATTAACTTTGAACCCAAATTTATAAGGTAATTTATTAATTCATTAACCTCATTCCACCATCCCCATTCCACTATCGAACAACAAGACGCACGGAAACTCGTCATCCTTACATGGTTGAAATTCCCCCAATCCGTACAAAACGTTTCGCTTCCACATTTATAATGCGAACGGCGAAGGAGTGGAACACCTTGCCAGCGTCTTTGTTTCCCGATAAGTATAACTTGGGAGCCTTCAAGTCAAGAGTGAATAGGTATCTTCTAGGCAAGCATGCTCCATCTTCGGCCTCGTCATCACTCACCATCAGGTGAGACTGGGTCAAATGCTTGCCTATCTCTTATAAAAAAAAAAAATTTGTTAAGTGAATTTATTATCTTAATTTTGGCCTTGTATCACTGTAAATGGCATTCAAATCGTTGAGAGTTATATCTATTTAAAATGTCTTACATTTTATGGAAAACTAATTGCGCCCCACGGTTTCACCCGAGTCTTCTCGTTATCATTTCAGTTCATCACTTAAAAAAGCACAAGGTAATTTCATATAACTCGTCCTTTAATTGGAATCTATTACTTTTCGTATATTTATCACAAAGGACTTCATTATCGCCACGTCATCTGCATAACAGGCGTTGTTCTTCCTTGTCAAAGCAACGTAATACATAGTTATTAAAAATACGTATTTTGCATTTTAATGAACGAGATATATATTTTTAGCTCATGAGCGTTAATTTTGCAGTTTTGCAACAGCATGTATGACGTGAAAAAAATTTGTTACTGTTCTATTCTGCAATGAACGCAGACTCTTTATATAAGTACTTAATACAAATAATCTAATGTGGTCTATGACATTCAAGTCTAGTGTAACTTATTACCAGTAAAAGAATTATCAAAATCGGATCAGTAGTTGCGGAGATTAATCATACCTAACTTACTATCACATAAAATCATACAAACTTCCATCATCATCATCATAATCAGCCTATTTCAGTCCACTGCTGGACATAGGCCTCTCTGACCCCGATCTTCGGCTTCTCTCATCCACTGCCAGCCATTTTGCGTATGTCGTCACTCCTCTTAGCCAAACTGTACACAATTTACCTGTTTTTATTATTAAAGAAGATGAAGCCGAGAGATTGTTCAAGACTGTCACCTGTCGCTGGGTACAAATTTTACATATAGAGAGAATCATATGATTTACATATTATGAAGCTACAAGTTTTTTTAACTTTCGCTCTACGCTGTGGGTTGCACAAAATTGCGGCTCATTTCGCTTTGACCACCCCTTTTACATAATATAGAATCATGAGGTAGTTTAAAACTTTCAACCGACGCGACGCTTGCATCACTTTTCCATATCAAGGCACAAAACTTCTTAAAAGGTTTGCTCCACGTTGGGCGCCAGTTTTATACTTTTGTCCCACGTTGGGTTCCAATTTTAGGGTTCCGTACCCAAAGGGTAAATCGGGACCCTATTACCTACTATGACTACGCTGTCTGCCTGTCTGTATGTCTAACGGTCTGTCTGTGGTTCTGTCACCAGGCTATATCTAGCGTGGTAGTTATAGAGTGATTGTTAAACAGTTGAAAGTTTCACAGATGATGTATTTCTGTTGCCGTTATAGCAACTAAATAACAGAATAGGGGTTTTAAAGAGATCACAAACATGTTGAATCTTAGAAAATAAATAAATTGAATTTTAAAGTTTGAATTGGCCGGTTTTTATTTCATAATTAGAGACGAGATTAATCAAAACTGCAGCCCTACGTTGGGCGCCACTTTTTCATATGAGACCAAAACCAAGTATCTGTAAGATATTTAGCACATTGCAAACAACACTAAACAAATTATACTCAACCTTACCATTTTAAAATGTACCTAAAAATAAGTTTCACTCTTATTTATTTATTTTTACTCCTATTTAACACACGTGTAGTTGCCGGTAACAAACTATTTATAGTATTCTTGTAATAAGAAGGGATGAAGTGCGTTAGAGTAATGTGAACTTATTTCGATAAAATATTATGAATTATTAATAGCAAGCAGAAGCTTGTTGTAGATCCTTTATGAGAAAAATTTATGAGATTCTTCGCAATAACAGCAGTGATCTTATAAATACAAAATATGTAGGTGCAAGCAGGTAAGTACTTAACTTATTATTATCTCGACTTACTTGCTAAAATACCAAAAACTGAAGAACTTGTAAATTCATTTCATTTTATTCCACCTTTATTATGAAGTACCTAGTCACAAAAATATTTTTTAATGAGATTCTAAAACGGATGAGAAGTCTATAATCGTATCAGTTTAAAGAAGCCCATTAGTAAAATTATTTCACCTCATTTCTGATTCGATACCTCACAGAAACTCCAAGCATCCATTTCCGTAGCTTGCTGAGCAACTTGTCACACAATTGATTTGATTTCTAATTCAACAGTAATGATCTGTTAAAGAATAAAAACATTTATGATGTGGCCAGTAATAAATCAATTTTGACACGCCTACACAAAATGACCAACTCGCAAGACTACCGAAGCACCTCTCACGTTTACAATACCAGCGCCTATAACAATCGAAGGCCGAACACAATATAACCCTTGTGACAACATGAAACGGTCTCCGATCAAACATTCGAATCCAGAAATAAACTCTGCACACTGCAGGGTAAACATCCTAACGCCAACACTACGGTGACGTCATGCACTTAAGAGATTCTTTGTAGACATAAACATGCCGAGCTGTGTGTCGTGCCCTAATTAGTGGCGGTGTTTGGGCATGAATGTATCTATGGAGTTTGTTAGTTTTGGGAGGAAATGTGATGCTGACAAAGTGGTATAGACGTTATTATGCGCGCCATTGAAAGAGCTATGCTTGGGGTTTCGCTGAGAGATCGAATCAGAAATGAGGTGATCCGTCAGAGAACTAAGATCACTGACATAGCTCACAGAATCAGCAGGCTGAAGTGGCAGTGGGCTGGTCATTTAAGCCGCAAAACCGACAACCGTCGGGAAAGACGTGTTCTTGAGTGGAGACCGCGACTAGGTAAACGTAGAGTGGAACGTCCTACGAAAAGGTGGAGCGACGATTTGCACCGAGTGTGCAGTAAAATGCGTCTCTCACGTAATTTTATTGCCAAGGTTTAATGCATTCAATATGGTTCCATGAATATTATGCACAAAATGTTTCTCTTCATAAAGTGACATAAGTTGATAAAACGAGCGACCCCCGAGACTGGCTTGTGCAGCTTCCTTGAAATATTGGATGAGTATCAACGAAGTTTACCGTGAAAATGAATAAATAATGTTAGGGAAAGTTAGTGGGAAGTTGTGAAATATGATTATTTTATGCCGGAGCTGAAGAACGGGGTGCGCTTCTGAGTGCAAAATAGCAATACCTAAAGTTTTTTTTCATCTAATACAGCAGTAGGTAGTTAGTAAATTAAACATGAACTATCTTATCAATCCCCGAAGCAAAAAGAGGGCTGTTATAAGACGACGTGACGTTGACGTGTCTGTCTGTCTGTCTGTGGCACCGTAGCTCGCGAACGTATGAAACGATTTCAATTTAGTTATTTTTTGTATGTAAGGTGATTACGGGCGAGTGTTTGATAAAAATCGGTCCAAGATGTCGGGGAGATTAAAAATTAAAATTTTTTTACCCTTTTGTACACAATTTGATCCTAGTCCGACCCACATTGTTGTTTTAAGTATGTATACAAAAAAACTATACTTCATTATCATAATCATCACCTATTACGTTCTCGAGACTCTGGCCTTATCTCGGGGAGAGAGGGCGCGTAACGTAATCTATCACACCTAACTGGCCTAGAGCGGATTGGTAGATGTCGCATACCCTTGAATGTGGTGTTTCTTGGACATGCCAGTTTCCTCATGATGTTTTTCTTCGCCGTTTTGAGCAAGGATAAACTAGACGTATCTTTTTTCTGGTACGGATATAGTTAGAATCCTGAAAAAGGACATAGCATACTTTTCATTGCGACACACTGTAGCCCACGCGGGTGAAACCCGGGGAAGCAGCCAGTGTTAATTAAGCTCAGGATTCTATGAAAACCAATCCCTACGTAATAAATCAGTAACTGGGCTCCGAATCTAAGAAGCGCTACTTAAGAAGTAATTAAATTAATTAGACACCCCAAAGCTTTACACGAAATTCTAAGAATTCCAATTAAACCTCCCAGAGAAACGGTTTCACAATCAGCCATTACTGAAAACTATTAAATTAGTAATTGATTTAAATTATATGGCGATTAAATTTTCAATTTGTAATAGAGTCTGCGGTTTATACCTAGAGGATTTTTTGACAGCTGTCATCTACTGATTTAAGTAACTGTGAAAAGGGGTTGTTTATTTCCATGCAATAGTTAGGCAAGGTATTGTAATTCAAGCCAGGAGGAGAATAAATATCACCACACACAGATCTCGATGAATAACTCTAAACAGCCACCCAAATATTTTCCTACCATAGCTCCCAATACAATCGACTGTCACTACTATTTCCCGCCAAAATCTACCTCATCCAAATTGATAGAAAGAATATAAAGTTGCCATTCACATAAAATGTGTGCAATCGTAGACATTCTGCCACAGATGTAATTATTATAATTAAATGGATTAATGAGTATAATGGCAATATTTAAGTAAGAGAATGAAGTTACTATGAATTCTAATTGTTACATGTTTTTTATAGTTATATTCTGACATAAGAATTATTGCTCGTTAACAGTATATAAACTAAGTGGTGGGAGTTAATTGTAACCAAAGATTGGCAATACGTGTTGGTCTTCCGGAGAAAATTACGATCACCCGCGTCTTCCCTATGCCTATGTGTTAATCCAGGGTATAAGCTATCTCCATTCTAAATTTCATCAAAATCGGGTTTTTAGTTACGGTGATACGTGGTAACAAACATTCACACACACAAACATTTGCATTTATAATATTAGTAAGATTCTACTCTTTGAAAATGTTACATCCCTATACTTATTATAAATGCGAAAGTAACTCTGTCTGTCTGTCTGTTACTCTTTCACGCCTCAACTACTGAACCGATTTAAATGAAACTTGGTACGGAGATAGTTTGAATCCTGAGGAAGGACATAGGATACTTTTTATCGCGATAAACTGTAGCCCACGCGGGTGAAACCGCGGGGAACGGCTAGTCTCCATATATTTATATAGTTACTTAAAACGTCCTTACGTAAAAGCTTTTTGTGTGTGGACATTTACGTCGCCCTTTATACCTAAAGCTGAGTGTGTCGCGACCTTTAACATGCCGATGTTTACCTAAATAATGTAACTTGGATTAATAATATCTAGAACAAGTGTTTTAAAATGAATCTCTATTACATAATGTTTCTTATGAGAAATAGAACCCGCATCACGCGTGAACGGATAGAACAATTTCGCTAATTCTTTTTTGTTGTGTTCGTTGAAGTCCAAGGGAGGTTTTTATGAAGAGAAACATTGTAAAAGTTGTCAAGAATCTATGATAATTTGGATAAAACATAAAGTGCTTTTTTAACCGGTTTCAACGAAGGAGGAGGTTTCTCAATTCGACCGTATATATTATTTTTTATGTTTGTTCGCGGATGAGCTTCCCCCACAAGTCTTTCCGCTGTGCTACAGATTGCAATCCTTCAAGATGGGTGTGAAAAGAGTTCTTAAAGGTCGGCAATGCATCGGCAACTCCCCTGGTGTTGCAGATGTCCATAGGCGACGGTGACCGCTTTCCATCAGGCGGGCCGTCTGCTTGTTTGCTAATCATCATCATCATCATCATCATCAGCCGGAAGAAGTCCACTGCTGAACATAGGCCTCCCCCCTTGAACGCCACCATGAACGGCTATTAGCCATTTGCATCCATCGGCTCCCTGCGACTCTTACAATGTCGTCGGTTCACCTAGTGGGGGGCCTACCTACAGAACGTCTTCCGGTTCGTGGTCGCCACTCGAGAACCTTTCTTTTCCATCGGTTATCGGTTCGTCGAGCGATGTGCTAATCTATTACATAAAAAAAAAACTTCGTCGTTTATGAATCGATTTTGATGATTCTTTATTTTGATGGTAAGGAGATTTCGCAAGGGTGGTACCACGATAAGGAAACCAGGATCTGATGATGGTATCCCAGAGAAATCGAGGGGAAATAGAAGTCGGTTATTTTTTTGTTAAAAAATATTTCTATGGGCTTTTTGTAGGATATTACTTTTTATTGCGATTAAATGCAGTGCACGCGGGTGGAACCGCGGAGCGAAGCTAGTGTAGTTATTGTAGCTAGTGTAGTTATTATGTGTACAGAAGTGGTTCTGTTACAGTTTCCGAGTAGTTAAGATCGATAGTGGTTCGACCTCTACTAAAATATTTAAGGGCATCTACGTTAAAGAACCTTTTGAAGCTGTGTTTTGTAATTTCTCTCAGATTTTACTTTGATGTATGGGTGGAGTACTTATTGGACCAATTTCCAGGAACTTTTATACATTAGGTATTTTTCGTCTTGACTGCCACGTTTATATTTATACTCAACTCATTAATATTCATGTTCCCATATCCCAATGTGTACAACCAAACAAGAGAAATCTTATTAGTAAAGCTAATTAAAATATCGGACCATTAGATGACAAAAAAAAGCTTGGGATTTTAGTGAACTTGCTCCAATTCAATCAATTAGTAATAAGAATAAAATTGTCAATGTGATCGGGCCAAAAAAATTACCTGCCGGGCGTTTCTTGCCTGTTCTTTTGCGGGCGTAAGAAGGTTGGAAGTGTTGGAACAGGCGTAGCTAGTTTTAAGTTTGACGTTTTACAGTGATCACGATGTATCCTATTGAATAAATAAAATAAATGTGTCTGGTTAGCATGGTGTTCAAACGATAAAACTACACACAAATAAAAGAAAACAATAAAGAATAAAAAAAAAATAGTTGGTGTGTTAGTTAGTTAGTTTCAAGTCGAGCTAATAAAAGTGTTTTAAAAATAAATAAAGAAATGTTTTTGTCGACATTAGAGATCTTCACTAATTTTTTTTTTTCGTGTCGAATTAAATGTTTGCCTATCTAAAAATGATTACTAAAAAAATATTTATACTCTATCCAAAGACAATTTATTCTTAGTGTAACGATAAATATTATCTCAATCTAAAGGTTGCCTTGAAAAGACCATTTTTATTTATAAGGCCGCTCATAGAAAAGTAAAGTCTCGTAAGAAAAACTTAGACTTAAAATAGATGGTTTCGATAAACGAATACCTCGCTACGTCTACGCAGTGAAGTAATTCTTTTCTGTTCTCCCCACTAAACATTTTAATCAAATTTTATTAGCTTGTTTTAATTAAGAAAGGTTAGGTTTAGGATGAGGTTGGAACACAAAACTGTTTTGTTAATCTCTTTGACGATTGGACTGGTCGAGTTCGCTCCATAAACTGTGGTCTGTCTATCAAAAGTTTTGCAACACGTTTTGTGTTAATAGAATTTATTTCACAACTGAATATTATAAATTAATAAATAAATAAGGTGTTAGTAAAATTATGTTAAAAAATGAAAGTCGAGAAATATTTTTGAAATTTTGTGAATAGTTAGTTATAAAGGTTAATAAAAGAAATAGATAAATAAATTATGCTGGCAATATATATTGAATATATATCAGCAAAGCATAAATATATAAAAACAATGTATGTATTTATACAATACCTAGGATATATAAAATAAAGATAAATTACCATAAGATAGAGAAATAAGCAAATAAATCTGTTAATAGATAAGGTAAAAAAAAATGTTAAAAAAAACAGAAAAAAATGAGTAGGTACTAGACATGAAAAAAAAAGCCCTTATTCCCTCCTATCCCAACATACTCTACTTCCCTCAGAACTCCAAAAGTCTCCGGAAATGAAAAACCAGAATGACAAACAAAAAAAAAAAATTATATACTTCAAATGTTGTCCTATTAATAAAAAAAATATATAGATAGAACCAATATAGAGCCATAATGAGACTACATACAACATATAAAAAAAAAACTATGCGTGTATGTGTGTATTTTTATGCGTGCTGCAGATCAGACAAACAGAACTGAACCGAATTGAATTTGTGACATGCCATCGATTTTATCCTCAAACTAGCTGTTCCTCGCGGTTTCACCCGCGTGGGCTACAGTTTATCGCGATAAAAAGTATCCTATGTCCCTTCCCCTGGGCTCAAATTATCTCTATACCAAATTTCATTTAAATCGGGTCAGTAGTTTAGGCACGATAGCGTATAATTATATTCCGTATATGTACTCCAAAATTATTCCCGCACTTCGGTGCCCCCTCAACGCGTTACCTGCTGTAGGTACCCATTATCCTATTTTAATTCTAAGTTAATTTTTCTTGGACCGCACGTTTGAATTGCGCCTGGTCCGCGACCGCACTTTACCTATTTCATAGATTCTCCCGGTGCCCCGCTCACCTCACCGCGTTTCCCGCTGCGCTGCGGTGCGGCGGTTTTATTTTTCTACTACTACTTACATTTTTAAACTCGTGATATCTTTCGAATGGAATGTCCGAATTGAATGATTCAAAAAGTTATGGGAGGGCATTGAAGCAGTTTTGAATAAGAAGTAGTTTATTTTGATAAGGATTAATACCAAGATACAAATAAGGAGCCTTTTCTAGCGGCGGCATCAAAAATTAAATTTTTAAAATAAAAGATCACTTATTGTGGCATAACTATAATAGTTAGACATATGCTCTCGCGGACTTTTTTGTAGATCTAAATGAGACCTACAAACCCGCAATACATTATTTTGTTCTAGTGTCAATAGTTTTTGCAGCGCACGCAAAAATAGGTTTTCGATTTCACACCTTGGGTTGCAAAATAGCAATTTTCTTACGGATCCCTAATTTATTTGGAAATAAAATATAGCCTATAGCCTTCCTCGATAAATGGACTATCCAACACTGAAAGAATTTTTCAAATCGGACCAGTAGTTCCTGAGATTAGCGCGTTCAAACAAACAAACAAACAAACAAACAAACTCTGCAGCTTTATAATATTAGTATAGATATAAATGCGAAAGTGTATTTTTGTTTGTTGTTGTTGTTCACGCGGCGACGAAGCAACAAATCGCATAATATTTGCATAAAAAACAATCGCTGGAGCGATATGAATATAGTCTACAACTTGTGTTTGTTCGAATAATAATGTGTGTTAACGAGCAATAATTCTTATGTCAGAAAAAAACATGTAACAATTAGAATTCATAGTAACTTCATTCTCTTACTTAAATATTGCCATTATACACATTAATCCATTTAATTATAATAATTACATCTGTGGCAGAATGTCTACGATTGCACACATTTTATGTGAATGGCAACTTTATATTCATTCTATCAATTTGGATGAAGTAGATTTTGGCGGGAAATAGTAGTGACAGTCGATTGTATTGGGAGCGATGGTAGGAAAATATTTGGGTGGCTGTTTAGAGTGATTCATCGAGATCTGTGTGTGGTGATATTTATTCTCCTCCTGGCATGAATTACATGTGTGATATTGTTGCATTATTAACCATTATACCTATTGTGTTTTTTAATGTGCTTCCAGTATAAAAGTCAAAAAGTCAAAAGTCAATTTTTATTTATTCAATAGGATACATTGTGATCACTTTAAAACGTCAAACTTAAAACTAGCTACGCCTGTTCCAACCTCCTTACGCCGGCAAAAGAACAGGCAAGAAACGCCCGGCAGGTAATTTTTTTGGCGCGATCACATTGACAATTTTATTCTTATTACTAATTGATTGAATTGGAGCAAGTTCACTAAAATCCCAAGCTTTTTTTGTCATCTAATGGTCCGATATTTTTTGATTAGCTTTACTAATAAGATTTCTCTTGTTTGGTTGTACACATTGGGATATGGGAACATGAATATTAATGAGTTGCGGGATCACAACCAAAGCAGACCAGACCCCACAAGCAGCACCCGTTCACGAGTTGACGCATGTATATAGGAAATCGAATCAAAGTTGTTAGAAGTGACTCTTCTAGTTGCTCCCAAAAGGCCGTGAAAAGTTTACTATCCTCTTTAACCCAGCTTGTTGCTGGGTCCTAATATCATCTCATCATCATCATTAATATTTGATACTCTCTGAATTTGAGATATATTTATAGGCACTAGCAGTGATGGCGGTGCTATAAATATCAGAAGTGTCTGGAACCTCGACTATAGGGCTATAAAATCAGTGTCAGGCTGCAGGTAGGCGTGATGTTATCAGGCGAGGAGAATAAAGAAACCACTTGTCCCGTACAACCCAACTACAATCAGCAAACCCATCAATCATGCCCACACAATTCCTAGTTTCACTAACCACACTCCGCCGAACACGCAATACACTCTGTGCGGTGCAGTTTGATCACCTCCACTCTCTGAAAGTGTAATCCTTAGCACCTATCCTTGCTCGTAGTTGTTTTCGGGCCCGCGTAGGATAGAATGTCCGCTGTCAGATGACGCATGACTTTTTTGTTTGTTTTGGCGTCACACTGTTAGTGTATTTGCCAGTAGTGTTGTGTGTAGTGCAGTTTGTAGTTTGTCAAGTAGCAAAATATTTCAAACTCAGAGAGTTGAATCAAGTTTAAATGATGATGATGAGATGCTGAGGATAGTGTTTAAGTAAAGTAGTGGAGCTTTACTTAAACTTTACACCGACTTTTTTCGAGCAACTAGAAAAGTCACTTTCACAACTTTATTTCAATTTGGAACGAACACATAATGGTTAATAATCCACCAATATTACACATCATCAATCGACAAAACACAAGTTTTGGAAATAAAATCACAATTTATATGTTGACAGTTCAATTGCCGCGAAAAAAGTCCGACGCATGACATCTGGAGACGACAGTATGACAGCCGGACACATTTCTTGCCACTCGAAAAATTGCCAAAGCGGCGACATATTGAATACTTCACACTGGCAAATACACTAATCGTGTGACGCCGTAGAAAAAAATAACCATCAGCTAGAAACCGCTTGAGTAAGCACAGTCACGGCGGATTAGTGCGGTGACACACGAGAGTGCCGCTAATGGCATTTTGCATAATTAGTGTGGACGCGGCTTAATGTAGGTTTAGATAAGTAGATTACTAGTCGACTAGGCGATAAAAATTAAGCGTTTACTGTCATAACAGAATAGGTGATATATCTACGACCTTATAGCCCCCTAGCTATTAAATATTATCAAAGCTATATTGTAGGTACATACTTGTATATTTATTAATCCTACTAATATTATACACGTGAAAGTTTGTATGTATGGATGGATGGATGTTTGTTACTCTTTCACGCAGAAACTACTGAACGGATCTGAATGAAATTTGGAATGGAGATAGTTGTTTTTTTTTTAACCTATACTACTGCTGGGCAAAGGTCTCCCCCATTTCCTTCCAGATATATCTATCCCCCGCAACCTCAGGCTCCTCAAATGAGTCAAGGTCATCACGCCATCTTTTTCGGGGCCTGCCTCGGCGACGTTGCCCGTCCTCAGGTACCCACTGCGTGATGATCCTTGCCCAGTGATCCGGGTGCATCCGGCTTACGTGTCCCGCCCAGTCCCACTTTAGTCTAGCTTATACCCTAGATTAACACATAGGCCACTTTTTATCCTGGAAAAAGGTTCCTGCGGGATAACGGGAGGACACGGGTAAAACCGCGGGCGCAATTAGTTTAAAATAATGTAACTGCTTTGAAACGTTAAACTTAAAACTAGCTACGCCTGTTCCAAGCTCCTTACATCGGCAAAAGAACAGACAAGAAACGCCCAGCAGGTCACGTTTTGGGCGCGATCTCATATACCGTTTTTTTTCTTATAACGAGCTGATTGCTGTTTGCTGAGGGATGTTAACACTAATTACAAAATAATGTTTAATCTTACTTTTATGTTAGTATGTATTATTAGGATATCGAAAAACATATTTTTGTATATAAATATAACTTAATAATTTAAATAAAAATGATTTTAGATGCTATATTTATAATCTTTTGTCACGTGACTGCAAACACCAAAAAGAGCTTCTTACGTCACTAACCACTCAGGCGATTTGTGCTTCGATGGTTGCCCGCGCGTCGGTAGCCGCGGGTCGGTGTCGGGGGTCGGCGCGGTGGTATGGTTACGAATCGCGACCATCGTGTTTTTCGGTCAGTGACGTCATGTCAATCACGTGACAGTTGTTAGTGTTTTGGCGGAAAAATTCATAATTACTCTAATTTTGTATATTTTCTCGTCGAAGATGCTAATAATTTTAAATAAAATATTTTTTGCTGGTAAACAAGAGTTAATCTTTAAAATAAAAGCAATTCCGAAAAATGGTTAACATCCCTATTGGAGCCATTTCATATTGTGTACAAGTAAGATAATATTCAGAACAGTACTTTTCTTTATTATCAGATATCTCCCGAAAAACTATAAGTGAACGTGTCCGAGATGAAATATCGCCAGAATCCGTTCCCGTTGCGACGTAAAGGAAATATCTACCGGTCCCCAGACACGCTATAAATATTGCGCTTGTACCAATCTTACGGTACAATAGGCCTGGGAAAAAGTATATCGATAAAAATATCGAAATATCAATGGCTTATCCGCCAACCCGCACTGGGCCCGCGTAATGGATTATGGTATGGGCCACTGAAAGAAGGGAGCCCGGGAGTAGAAACGTAATGACAGGATGTATCTGTAGTTAATGACGTAATGATAGGTCTCCACGATACCTAGTGTGGGAATTACCTTACTTGCTGCCAATATTTCAATGTCAATCTCTGCATAAATTCCTGGAATTTAAAATATTTATGTATTCTTAGTTGAGTGTGTGTAGTATAATTTTATAACCCTATGCCTTATGCAGCAAATCTATATTTTTGTTTCATAAATAATTATGTTATCAATGTATATCGTCGATGTTATAATTGCAATCATCGCCATTCGATATAAAATTTAGAGTAAGTATCGAATTCATATCAGTTTCGATATGATTTTTAGCGAACATCTGGTTTCGTATTAAATATTACTAATAGTGATGTAACAGAAGCAGATACAGAAACAGATGGCAAATGTATTTTTAGTGGAAGGGGCCGTAAAGCAATCAATTTGTTTGACATAAAATTACGATATTTTTCACTATTTAATAATATCGACAGGATAAATGTCGATAAAAAATTTTTTCACTAGCCCATCCCAACGGTACCATTCGGCCTGTAATAACAAATGGTGAGATTAAAAACAAAGATATACCAAATATAATACGTACCTACGTATATTTATTTCGTATATATTTTTAATTTATGGCGTCACACGATTAGTGTATTTGCCAGTGTCAAGTATAAAATATTTCAAACTCAGAGAGTTGAATCAAGTTTAAATGATGATGGTGATGATGATGAGATGATGGGATGAGGATAGTGTTTAAGTAAAGTAGTGGTGCTTTACTTAAACTTTACACGGACTTTTTTGGAGCAATTAGAAAAGTCACTTTCACAACTTTATTTCAATTTCCCACACTCGTACACATTAACGAACACATAATGGTTAATAATCCACCAATATTACACATTATCACTCGAAGAAACACAAGTTTTGGAAATAAAAACAAAATTTTCACGTTGACAATTCGATTGCCGCCAAAAAAGTCTATATTTTTTATTATGAATTTATGTATGTTTTTTTTTTATTTCTTACAGTTTGGCGTTTGTTTCCAAGTCACCTGGAAATTAAGTGAACTGGTTCTGATGCGGGGCTGCTGAAACACCGGTAGGAGTTTGGCGATAGATTCTAGAATAGCATTAATAGAATCCCTACTACATATTAATCCCTAGCGCTTAATATTATGCATTGGATATTATCTCTGCCTGTCTGTTTCTTTGTTACTTTTTCACGTTTAAACCGCTGAACTATCTTGATAAAATTTTGTATGGAGATAGTTTAAACCCTAAGGAAGGTCGTAGAATATTTTCTTTCGCGATAAAATGTAGTCCTCGCGAGTAAATCCACGGGGAACAGCTAGTACTTTAATATCAGCGAAATGCATGGCTTTTATCGAAATCCTAACGGGCGTAGCTAAGTTTTTCATAAAAAAAACTCGACTGTAACTTGTAGAATTTTTAATCATCATCATCAACTTAAAACGTTCTCATTCAAGGGGATGTGACATCTATCAACCCGCACTGGGCCCGCGTTGTAGACCTGGTAATATACCAACCCGCACTAGGCCCGCGTGGTAGATCTCGGAATCTGCCAACCCGCATTGGGCCTGCGTGGTAGACTTAGGAATCTACCAACCCGCACTGGGCCCGCGTGGTAGATTTTGGAATCTACCAACCCGCACGGGGCTCGCGTGGTAGTTCTCGGAATCTACCAACTTGCACTGGGCCTGCATCGTAGACTTCGGAATCTCGGCCCATACTCTCTCCCTCTGAGAGAAGGCCAGAGTCCCAGAACTTTTAATGAAAAATGCCAATTACAAATTAACTACAGATCCATAACCCCAGCCGCGCTCACTAGACAGTGAAAGAATCAGTGACATAGACGTAATCACTGAATTGTTGCTTTGTATAATAAAATTTCCTCCATTCCAATAAATGGGAATGAAATATTATGAATATTTTCGCTTTGGCACAACGAAGTAAGCGGGAATAACCTTACACATTTAAGGGCGTCTCGTAAGCAACTATCGGCCGGTATCAAAAACCTATCTATCCACGGTTTGCCCTACTAGAGATAGAAATTTTACATGACTTCTATGGAGCTTGTGTAAAATTTCTAGTCGTGATCGTCGTCTCGCAAAGTCGAGTACGAGACCAGTTGGGCCCCTGCGGCCCAATTCTCGCGGCGTGACATAATATAATCACATTCGATAAATATCGCAATCACTGTCAAAATTCAATGGATATTTGACAATTATTGCGATATTTATCGAATGTGATAATATATCACGCTGCGAGAATTGGGCCCCTGCAGAGTTCTACTCTCGAAACCTTTTTTTAGTTTCATCAGCTGGAAGAAGTCTACAGCTGAACATAGGCCTTCCTTTGAACGCCACCATGAACGGGTATTAGCCATTTACATCCAAAGTCTCCCCGCTACTCTTACAATGTCGTCGGTCCACCTAGCGGGGGGCCTACCTACAGAGCGTCTTCCGGTCCGTGAATACCGCTCAGCTAGTGTAAAAATAAGTGTTGTTTACGGAACACCCATAACAATGTTCAAAAAAATAAAATAGCTCGAATTCCTGACTCGCATCAAGTTCGGCAACAAATTCCGTCGAATCTGCGAATTTTTTCGCTCTGTTTCGCCCTCCGAGGAAATACGTTAAGCGCATCAATCTCGGGATTCCCCTAGACATGCCTTTCAATTCTCAAACGGTGGAAATATGAGTAAGTACTTTGAGTTTGCACAATCGCTCACAAGTTATGCTGTCTTTACGATATATCCTACTAATATTATAAACGCGAAAGTTTTTTTTTTTATTTTTTTTTTACTATATACAGGGTAGCGTTTGACCACAAGTCACCTGATGTTAAATGACGATGTGGTCGAAGATGGCGCCACGCTACACCTGGACTGGGAACTGGCTCTCAAGTGAGGCTGCCGGAACACACCGATAGGTGCTTGGCGACAGATTCTTAACAAGAGGGTGGTAGCTAGCCAGGCGAGTACTAGAAAATACCCTACCACCAAGCTATGGTTTCATCACGATGTTTTCCTTCACCGAAAGCTCAAGCTCATTGTAGGATTCGAACCCACGTCCTACGGATCGCAAGCCGACGTCACTACCACTGAGCCATCATCGCTATACCGAAAGTTTGTGAGTATGTATGTATGTTTGTTGCTTTTTCACGCAAAAACTACTGATCTAAGTACAATTTGAAATGGAGATAGCTTATACCCTGAATTGACACATAGGCTACTTTTTATCCCGGAAAAAGTTTTTTGCGGGATAACGGGAAGACGCGAGTGAAACCGCAAGGCACTGCTAGAATTATGATAAATCTACATGTTTTAGAACCTTCAAATTGGGTTCACTTCAGGACCTGTCGTTGTAATAAACGAATGATTAATGAATGGTTTAAACCCGCGTATTATCTGATACCCTAGATACAGGAAAATCTAGTTAGGAGTCAGGTCTATTCGTACAAGTTTTGTATTTTTTTTAAAGATACTAGATTTTTTTAAAATTCTGTTCGATTACTCGGCTTCTACGGGTTTTAACCCTACCTATAGTATTTTTTTAATTTCAACATTTACATTCTTTACCATTAAACTATGTGTTTAAAAATACACCTTTTGGGATTGATCGCCCTCTTAAAGTCTTAATTAATAAAAATGAACGTGCAAGTTTATTGTCTGCACTGGTTAAACGTAGCTATGAAAGATGTTAATTGCATAGGGTAAAATTAATAAACAATGATTAGGTTACTAAAGGTAAGGTTGAGTAGTGGAGTCAATAAGGTGGATATTGTATTTCTCCAGATCTATATATAACAAAGACGTGTTCGCACCATCAACATGTTAAGAAATACCTACACTACCAAGAGGGCCTATTCATTGAAAATATCGCCTTGCTCGAAACGGTGGAGGAAAACATCATGAAGAAACCGGCATGTCAACTAGCAGCACCGGCATGTCGGCAGTATAACTTGGGAGCCTTCAAGTCAAGAGTGAATAAGTATCTTCTAGGCAAGCATGCTCCATCTTCGGCCTCGTCATCACTCACCATCAGGTGAGACTGGGGTCAAATGCTTGCCTATCTCTTATAAAAAAAAAAAAAAAAAAAAAAAAAAAATGTCCAAGAACTCAAGGGCACGCGACATCTACCAACCCGCACTGGGCCAGCGTCTCTGAGAGAAGGCCAGAGTCCCAGCAGTGGGAACGTGAAAGGCTGATGATGATTGATTGCCTTGAATATTATTGGCGATTTTTTAACGTCACCTGTCACCTGCGGAGGTCATTTCTACAGCCCTAGGTAGGCCAGGATGAAGTCAGCTAAACAAAACTAACTTTAATTCATTCAAATATCATTTAAAGATCGCTCCCAAATCAATTATTCCACCTAACAACTACAGTCTAACACAATTATTGAACGTTAACTAAATAACTTTTACCTTTGCCGTCTACGAAACAAAACGAGTTTACACTTAAGGGCGAACCAAACCTCAATGATATTGCGAATTGGCCTCTATTTCTCTCTCTTTTTTCGTTATGGCGCTCGATGAAACAAGTAGCAATGTACAAACGCCGTCTACCGCCGAATGGACGTACTTTATTTTTATATTTGCAAATCATTTGAGAAACTTATAAAAAAAAATTGGTTGTCTGTAAAGTCGGTTTACTGACGATAGTTGAACGTGACAACGTCGATTGGCCGATTGTGCTTCTTTGTCGCTCGTTCCGCGCTCTCGCTTGCACTTCAAGCCTTACACGGAACGCCTCAGAGCGAGGTAACGCCGCATGAGTCATGTTTTTTCGTGCGAGCAGCCGGCTCTATCGAATTATAAGACGTTGTCACGTCAAAAATTAAAAAATCGCCGAAGTACTACAGTCACCGACATAGCTTTTAGAATTTGTAAGTTGAAGTGGCCATGGGCAGGCCACATCGCTCGGCGAACCGATAACCGATGGGGAAGAAGGTTCTCGAGTGGCGACCACGAACCGGAAGACGTTCTGTAGGTAGGCCCCGCACTAGGTGGACCGACGACATTGTAAGAGTCGAGATGGATGCAAATGGCTAATAGCCGCTTATGGTGGTGTTCAAGGGGGGAGGTTTATGTTCAGCAGTGGACTTCTTGCGGCTGATGATGATGATGATGATGATGATGATAAAAACTAACGTTGTAGTAAATAAAATTATCTTTCTTTTCGTTTATGTTTAATGTGTATAGGATGAACAGTTCTCTCAATTTATGACAGTTTTTACAATTAGGCAGGACTATTTTTATTTTTTCAGGCATGGATTTTTACGATTTTTGATAAACTACATTTAATCATCTTGAACACAATATATGTACAGTCAGCGACAAAAGTAGCTGATCATACTGGATTTACCAAATGCGTGCGTAGTTATGTTTGTTTCTTCCTTACAACTTACAAGGTTGCGTTTGACCATAACACAACACACGTGATGTTAAGTGACGATTCGTTCAAAGGTTGGTGTTTAAGATGATTTAGAGAATCGAAAAATATGTTTTTGTTCAGCGACTTTTGTCGTTGACTGTACTTACCAACTATATTTTAAAAAATAAATATTATGTGAAAGAATTCGTTTCGATTCATCTACAACAATTTTTGCGTTTTGACCGTGCATATCCCCTTAACAGCCAGCCAAGAAATTTACCAACAAGTTTGGCAAATTGTTTGTCATGGTATCGTTATAAGAGCTTCTAATTAAAATGGAGTCGGGAGCTGTGAAAGGAGAATAATTTTGCTATCAAGATAATTTTGGAGTTAAGAAAATTGTGTCAAATTATTTATTCTTAAATAGGCTTAAATTTAGAAGTAACAAGACTCTTTGAATTTTGATGACATTAACTCATGAATGGTTATAAATACATTGGTATGGTGTACCTACTATAATTATCTCATTTTTGGTATGGTAATAAATTATCACAGTAAGCTGTCTTTTCGTTTAAAATCATCTCTGCCAGATTGAAACCCAAACCACGCGTCCTACTAATATTATGAACGTGAAAGTTTGTGTGTGTGTGAATGTTTGTTACTACGCATCACCGTAACTACTGAACTGATTTTGATGACATTTGGAATGGAGATAGCTTATACCGTGGATTAGCACATAGTATACTTTTTATCCCGGAATTTATTTATTTTTTTACTATTTACAGGGTAGCGTTTGACCACAAGTCACCTGATGTTAAGTGACGATGTGGTCGAAGATGGCGCCACGCTACACCTGGACTGGGAACTGGCTCTCAAGTGAGGCTGCCGGAACACACCGATAGGTGCTTGGCGACAGATTCTTAACAAGAGGGTGGTAGCTAGCCAGGCGAGTACTAGAAAATACCCTACCACCAAGCTATGGTTTCATCACGATGTTTTCCTTCACCGAAAGCTCAAGCTCATTGTAGGATTCGAACCCACGAAAAAGGTTCCTGTGGGATAACAGGAAGACCCGGGTAAATCCGCGGGGCGCAACTAATTAAGTATACTTAGGACAAGTAAAATTCAAAACAGGCAAGCAGCAAAACTCATAACAGTCTATGCAAACTACATTATAACCTCGACGTCTAAACTTTTTTGTTTAGCCGGGAGGAAATGAAATTTCAGTGTACAGACCATTGCGTTTTGATTTTTATTTCTAGAACGGATCTTCGATCCACAAATAACTTGCGGGAGAAGTCCGAGTTTATTTTCGTTGTCTCTGTTAGGAGCTGCAATATTTATACATATCAAAACAGCTATCCACCTCATAGATAGACCACATTTTCTATTGTTATTGCTCTGATGACACATTTCGTTGAAAAAAATCACGATTAGTGTTGCGATCGGTCATTCGTTATCGATATATAGTAACTTACTACCGGCAAAACCGATAACCCGCCACAGTCGATAAAAATATTGTGACCTGAGCTGATAAAATATATTGCCGGCGTATTTATATAATAAGGAGCTCTGAACATTCGTAGCTAGTTTTATGTTTGACGATTAGAGGAGGAGCGATTAGCTGGAACCGTCTCCACGCTGTCATCCTTTTCGGACTGCAGCATGGAGACGGTGGCGTCGCTACCACGGTCAGAGACCGGGAAGACGAGGAGGGCGTTGACGCGGTCATCGGCGTCGTCGTCGCAGGGGCTCCAGAGCCCTCGCCGTGACAGTCGTCCGGCGAGAGTGCCCGAGAAGGAGCCAGAGGAGGTGGACGCCTCGATGGAGGAGCTGCCGGCAGCGGGACCTAGCTTCCGAGCTGACAGGGTGGAAAAACGGCGCAAGCACAGTGCGCCGGAGGAGGAGCTCACTATTTCTAACATACACAAAACACACATCACATGTTCTAGTAAATATATTTTGATTTGATTTACGCAATTATCCATTGATTTTTTTAATTTTATATAATAATATGTTGTTTACAAAGTCTATCTTGTCACCTCATGTGGTCGAAGATGGCATCACGCTACACCTGTATTGGGACCTGGCTCTCTAATGAGGCTGTGACAGATTCTTAACTTGTATAATTATTCTTAAAATGTATATAGCTATGAACACATTAGTAATCTGTCACCAAGCACCTAACAGTGTGTTCCAGCAGCTTCATTTGAGAGCCAGGTTCCAAATCCACGTGTAACGTGGCGCCACTTGAAGGTAGCTATGAACCACCTTCAAGTTAAGAATATGTCACCAAGCGGCCAAGTGTAGCACCGTTTCAAACATGACACAATTGATTTTTTATATACCTACCTAAAGGTATGTAGAAGATTTATCAGCGATCAAACTCTTCGGAGCAGGGCCCGAGGGCGTGCCGAGACATACGTATGAAAATTACATGATTTTGTGAAAGCTATCACGGTAGGGTGAGGTAGATGATAAGGAGAAGCGTCAAAGTAATTTACTCACACCATACATCGACTCGTCGTCTATTAAAGGTGGCCTGCGCTATATTTTTCAAAGGCTTTTCGGCCTGAAACATTCTGCTGTGTCACCCCTTTGAAACATTTTTATAATGACTTCAAAAAAGGAAGACGTTCATAATTCGACCGTATGTTTTTTTTTTGTTTCTTTTTGATTAATCCGCCAACTGAGGACTGATTTTAAAAATAATTTTATGTTGAAGGGGTTATCTATGCGTCGAAATTGGTCCCACTTACCTTTCCTCTAATTTATAAGTAATATTGTTTTTGTACCCATCAGCGTTCATAATGATCTTGATTTACCTTCTAAATATGTCTAACTATTGTACATTATGGAATGCAATAAAATCTTTGAATCTTTAGGTAAGACTATTCGTAGTAGAATATTATTTTTATAATTCAAAGTAAGTATTACCTTGGAACTTAAGTTCCCTTGCTGGTGATGTTATTTTATATGAGATCCGACCTCCGAGATGTGAGTGCCTCAGAGTGCTGTTAGAACATAATAAAAGCCTTGTTTGTTGTACGTCTTTTGTAGGTATGCAGTACGTAGGATAGGTGCTTTGGATTTTTGGGACCTCCTTACGACCTAAACTGGGATTTTGTCTTGATATTTCTATAATTTTCTACTATAATACCGACTATACCTATACCGAATCAATCTTAATATGTATATAACTCACAGGTATCTGACTGACACTGTACGCTTTTTCAACAAAATCCCAAGTGAAATTCAAGACTTATCGATTGCAAAATTTCAAGTCCGTATAAAGAGAAATCTTATTAGTAAAGCTTATTATAAAATATCGGACTATTTAGATGACAAACAAGCTTGGGATTGTAGTTAATCTATCTATCTTTCTTTCTATCTACCTATTCTCCATATTTCCCCTATTCTAACCATTTTCGGTAAACAGCCAAAACAGTCATACTCACGAAAGTGACTTTGCTTGCGGCGGCGTCGTGTGTCGGGTCGCCCTCTTCCCTCTCATATGGTCGAGGAGAGCGATGGCTGGCACATGCGTCAACTCGTGAACGGGTGCTGCTTGTGGGGTCTGGTCTGCTTTGGACGCATCCATAACCCAATGCTCTCGTGACGCCATTAATAGGCAAAAATGGCGTCACATTGCCATCAGAGGTGTACAAGCCGAAGACAACGCATCACAGCAACCACGACCACTCTGACAAGCGTGTACGACTTAGATATATCCTAAGACATCAACTAGGGCCAAAGTTTTTTATAGCTTCTACAAATACTTCCCTTGATTATTTTCTAGTATTTTTTAAGTTTTTGTTACTCTTTGGCATCAGAGGTGAGGCTATTACATAGGTTACGTCATTTATTGGTAGGTACAAATGACTACCTAATCGAAAATCACAGGTTTAAAAACGTACAAGAAATTACGTTTAGTCCTGCTCTTAAATACGAGTATCCTATGTCAATAGAAAACACTACAAGATTCAATGTGAAAACTGAAATGTTTGCAGAATCCCCACTTCACGTTGTCAGCGGCATCGTTACTATATATGTGAAACGACAGATTTACGATTCGGTAGACTCAGTAAAATTGACAGCTGAAGTCTTGCACTGAGTGCACTACACTATCAAGGAATCGAGAATGCTTCTATACATAGAGTGTGTCTATAAAGTCTACATTGGTGTACCACGCGATTGTTCTGCGTGGCGCTATCTTCGACCACATCGTCACTTAACATTGGGTGATATGTGGTCTAACGCTACCCTGTTTTCCTTCACCGTTTTGAGCGATATTAAGTCCACAAATAACCAACTTATTAAATCCTAGGTACGGGATCGAGAGGATTCGAACTATGTGTCGGCGCGTTGTAGAGCGCACGCGGTTACCGTTCGGCCACCATCGCTCGTTTCTTTACGCGGTTGCATTTTAAGGCCCTGCCATACGCCGTTGACCTTGCTCGATCGTCCCGTACTGCCTTTATGGGCGACTGAGAAGTGTACGTACTGTACGTGCCGATTTGCGACTATGAAATACGTAAAAAATTCGCAAGAAATAATTAAAGCAGTATTTTCAAAAAATGGCCTAAAGGTGCTCTGGGTATTATATTTTTTGACAAGCTGATGGTATTAAAAAGTCATTGTTGCATATATAGTTTAGGAGTAAAGTAGTATTAAACTTTTAGAAAATGGGGCACTTTGCAAATTTTTTTTCAACATATAAATATATTTTTTGCGTTTTTCGGCCTGAAGGTGTTCTACTATAAATCAAGTAGATTGACATATATTTTTGCTAGATTTTTTTTAGACCAAAATTACACAGAGAGATAGTTTTAGTTAACCCCGTTTTTCAGCTTAGATTGGGAACCAGCGCCTTAAAAAAACTACATAAATGCACACTTAAGCCTTATAATAAAATACTCGTAGATGAAAAGGCTTAAGGCACGCGTATTATGGCCTTTCGGTCGTGACTCGTGCTATTCATAAAATGTAAAAGCCAACCCTGTGCTTTATTGCGCTCGTCAAACTAAGATGTAAAGATTTTATCTTCCTACTCACAGAACCTTGCAACTAACTCTATTGTGAATATTTTGATCAGTGACGACCGTGCAAGTATGTATTTTTAACCCCCGCCCGTCGCAAAAAGAGGGGTGCTATAAGTTTGGCGTGTCTGTCTGTCTGTCTGTGGCACCGTAGCTTGCGAACGGATGAAGCGATTTCAATGTAGTTTTTTTTTGTATAAAAAGTAAGTTACGGGCGTGTTTTTAGCTATGTTTGATGAAAATATTTCCAAGATGTCGGGGGTTTTTAAAATTTTTAGATTTTTTTCTTCCTTAATTCCCTTCCTATAAATTTTTTACAATAATTTTATAAAATAATACAAATCTTTCTATAAAAAACTTAGGTAAACTTATAGAGTGCCACTGCACTGAGAAAAAAAATCTGACTTTCCTTCTGAGTCTTTACCTTCCAAGACCGATTACTTCCTTATTTTACCTTAGATTTCCTTCTAAATCACAAGTCCTTCCCCTTTGACTCAGAAGGAAATAGGTATTTCGGAAGGTCTTTTTTCTCCGTGTGGTAGCGGGACAGGACTTAGCTATACCGGTAGTTAGGGCAGCAGTGTTCGCACCACATAATATTAATAATGGCTTATGTACAATGTTACTGTTTTTTGTGCGTTTCTTTATTTTTTGTTTCGTTTTGGTGTGCAGTTTTTCCCAAATAAAATCTTTTTCTGTCTCTCTCTCTCCTGACGATACGCGCCGTGTTATTATTTTTATTAAGTCTACACCTGCTTGATGTCAATATGTAACGCTGGATCCAACTGTTCTCTGATCAGAGAGTGTAGTTTCATTGTGGTTGCATTTTGTGTAGTAGGTACGGTCAATGACAAAAGAAAGATAGATAACACTTTATTGTTTTACCACAGCAACAGAAAAAAAGAACAACATAAAGGAAAACATAAGTCTTAAAAGTAAAGCTAATTAAAAAATATCGGACCATTAGATGATAAAAAAAAGCTTGGGATTTTAGTGAACTTGCTCCAATTCAATCAATTGGTGATAAGAAAAAAATTGTCAATGTGATCGCGTCAAAAAAATTACCTGCCGGGCGTTTCTTGCCTGTTCTTTTGCCGGCGTAAGGAGGTTGGAACAGGCGTAGCTAGTTTTAAGTTAAAGTGATCACAATGTATCCTATTGAATAAATAAAAATTGACTATTGACTATTAGAGCTAGTGTTACAATGGGCGGTCTTATCGCTTAGAGCGATTTCTACCAGACAACCTTTAGATGGACAGAAATAGTAAGAAATAAAATGCGGTTGGTGGTGTAAACTTATGTACATAAAAGAAATATAAAAGCCACTAAACAATCATGCATTTTCTGATTATCTTTGTTCCCTTAAACACCTTTGACTGAATCATCACTTAACATCAGGTGTTTTGTGTTGTGGTCAAACGCTACTTCGTAAGTTGTAAAGACAAACATTACTGATCTGATATGCAAAATTCAAAATTCAAAACTTTTTTATTTAATTAGGATACATTGTGATCACTTTAAAACGTCAACTTAAAACTAGCTACGCCTGTTCCAACCTCCTTACACCGGCAAAAGAACAGGCAAGAAACGCCCAGGGGGTAATTTTTTTGGCGCATGCATTTGTAAAATTGAGTAGGTATGGCTACTTTCGTCATGACTGTACTGTTCTTGTTCTTAACATGTTATTGGATAGCGTTTAACTACAAGTCACATGATGTTAAATAATAATGTGGTTGAAAGTAGAGCCACATCGATATTTTAAAAAAAATTGGTTCACTGCTTACGTTAATACTAAGATGTAGCTACAACATCAAACAGAATTCCAAATCAAATAAATTTCAAATAAAAATAAACATATCAATACAAGTTTATTATTTTCTGTCAATAAAACCCTCAATTTCAATATTTTCATTTTTAGACAAGTGTTGTAATAACAATGCGAAACCTAACAAAAGAAATCCACATCAAAGAGTTTGTTTTCTTTATTTATAAAAATAGCAGATGCGAAATTCAACAATAGGCAGCTAAGCTATAAAGAAATCACGATTCAGTTAGATAAGTACAAAGTACCGCAAATAAATATAGCTGAACGTGAAGCCACAGTGAATAAACAAGCAGTAGGGACACCGCTGTTACCACGATCTTTCACATACCGTTTTCCTTTTGAGTCAAAAGGGAAGGAATTGTGATTCAGAAGGAAAATTAAGGTAAAATAAGGAAGAAATCGGTTTTAGAAGGTAAGACTCAGAAGGAAAGTCAGATTATTTTTCTCAGTGTAGGGGGCTGACCCGTAACACGTGAGCTGATACCGAGTACGAAAGCCATCTCGGCCTGCACTTACAAGTATCTCTATAACTTTAATAAGTAACTATCGATCCGCCCCGGTTACGCACAATAAGACAAAAATTTTGAGGACTTGAAAATTTCTCAATCCCGTGAAAAGCCTAACCTTTAAATACAAAAAATCTACATTTCTTTCACACATAACATCATCACTATCACACGGAGAAAAAAACCTTCCAAAATACCGTTTTCCTTCTGAGTCAAAAGGGAAGGAATTGTGATTCAGAAGGAAAACTAAGGTAAAATAAGGAAAGGGAAAGGAATCGGTCTTGAAAGGTATGGAAGGACTCAGAAGGAAAGTCAGAATTTTTTTCTCAGTGCACAACATAGTATAAAACAAAGTCGCTTCCCGCTGTCTATCCCCATGTATGCTTAGATCTTTAAAACTACGTACCTAACGGGTATTAATACAGTTTTCAGTAAAAAAATAGAGTGATTCAAGAAGGTTTATATATATAACACATAAATAATATATCACAGAAAAGGCGAAAAATTCAAAGATTTGTAAAATACTGCTCCATATTAGTACATTTAATTTTATAGCGATGATCGCTCAGTGGTAGTGACATCGGTTTGCGATCCGCAGGACGTGGGTTCAAATCCTACAATGAGGTTGAGCTTTCGGTGAAGGAAAACATCGTGATGAAACCATAGCTTGGTGGTAGGGTATTTTCTAGTACTCGCCTGGCTAGCTACCACCCTCTTGTTAAGAATCTGTCGCCAAGCACCTATCGGTGTGTTCCGGCAGCCTCACTTGAGAGCCAGTTCCCAGTCCAGGTGTAGCGTGGCGCCACCTTCGACCGCGTCGTCACTTAAAATCAGGTGACTTGTGGTCAAACGCTATCCTGTAAGTTGTAAAAAAAAACAGATCTAAAAATCTCACTGAAAACTCTATCAGAATTAAACATAGCCTATGCCTATAATACTAAGAGAATGTAGCTTCCTAATAGTGAAATAATTTTCGGAATCGGGTCATTAGGGATTACCCTAACTCGGAACCCGAACATAATCTCTTTACGCCCTGTAATTTCACATAGAAACATTGCCTTTCAATCCGGAACTCGGTAATGTTTGCACTCTACATCATCAGTCTATTACGTAGGACACAGGCCTTCTCTCAGAGAGAGAAAGAGAGAGAGAGAGAGAGAGAGAGAGAGAGAGAGATAGTATCCTACTAATATTATCCTACTTCCTACTAATATTATAAACGTAAAAGTTTGTGAGTATGGATGGATGGATAGAAGTTTTTTACTCTTTCACGCAAAAACTACTGAACGGATCTGAATGAAATTTGGAATGGAGATAGCTAATACCCGGGATTAACACATAGGCTACTTTTTATCCCCAAGTGAGCCCAGTTCTAGTTTTTCAGACTGCCTGACCTAGCGACTGCCATCGTAAGACAGAAACCGGGACCGGCGCGGCGGCCTGAAGCACGGAAGCGCTCAGTTGTAAACACCACTAGTGATCACCCATCCAAATAAACCCCAGAGAACGTTGCTAAACAGAGTTGATCGGTTAAAAGGACACCGCCGCCGTGACAAACAATGAATCTGAAATCAGCTCCATACAAAAACGCAAGCGAGCTTAATGTTGTAAGGTCGTATGCGTCAAAAAAAGGTTTTTTTCGTTTAAAATGAGAACTATCGTTAATTTTATAGAATTAAACCTGTAGTTCTTTGAAGAATGTGTATATACCATACAAAAAAAAATTCAACTCTTAAATCGGTTTTGTATGCCTGTAAAATGAAAATCTTTTTAGAGGGCAGTTTTCGATCATTGTTTCTCTGCTATGAAAGTTAACCAATTGTGTTATCCTTCTGACAATTTGATGTCAAAAACATGCATGTACATAAATATTAACTCTGTATGTTTTGTAATTGCTGAGAAAAAAGGAGATCCCTGCAGCCAATATTGCCGATTCTTCATCTTAAGAACGAATCATGCTCGTAATGGCCGGGGCCTACGGGTTGCATTTTCACAGACCAGACAGCGAGGCGAACGTCGAATACACCTTGCTCGTGGCTTTCTGACGTTTTCATTTTCCAACAGATCATGTCGCACCAGACGACCTACCGTGAGACCGGGGTCCGTCATCGTCCGTACCTGTGCGACCTGGTCTGAGGCTATCCTTAGAGAACGAGAAGTAGGTGCAGACTTTTACACACTGTGGCAAGGGTCTCAGTTTTGGGCCCCAGCTTTTCCTGCCACGTTTGAAAACCTTAGGATACAACAATAGAGTAAATTGCACATTTATAAAAATTATGGCCAAGAAAAGCAATTGTTGCGTTACGAAGAGGTTTATTTCGCATTCAGATGCTTTTATTACAAAACATTCTTTCTTTTGAAATAAATAAAAAAACTGTTTTTTTAACTTCGCTCTTGTTAACCTAGGATAGCTTTTGACCAGCAACCAAGTGTCGAAGTGGTGGAAAGTGGGATTCCCGGAACATACCGATAGGTGCTTTACGACAGATCGAGCCAAAGTCACTTTCAACAACTATATATCAATTACCTACTTAACGAACACATAATGATTAACAATCCACCAATATCACACATTATCACCCAAAGAAACACAAGTATGTTGGCAGTTCTATTGCCGCCAAAAAAGTCTCGTTGACAGTTCAATTGCCGCCAAAAAGACCTGTCTGGTTTTTTTTAAATGTAATAAGTATATTGGCAAACAAGCAGACGGCCCGCCTGATGGAAAGCGGTCACCTATGGACATTTGCAACACCAGAGTTGGTTGGGTTGGTTGTTTGTAATCCAACCACAGAGTATGACCATATTGACCATCACTCAAAAGAGGTTATATGACCTCTGTGTTTGGCATTTTCAACTGAACACTTCCACGTTTTGCCGATGTAACATCAGTTAGTAAAGTTGTGTCAAAGGTCTCCGGGCGGTCTGAAAACTTTAGCACTAGTTCCCCTATAACCAAGTTTTATCAACTCGAAACGCTATCGAATAAACATTTGTATGAAAAAGTGTAAAGTGGAAATGAAGTTTAGTTTTGGAAGTACATAAAGCTAAGCTTTAGTTTTTTTTTTACTTTAGTTAGTTTTGTTTTGTTATTTGTCAGACTTCTGAATCTAAAGGTTTTTTTAAACAACTTCTAAAAAGGAGGATTGTCTATGTTTGTGTTTTAGGGTACCATATCCAAAGGGTAAAACTAAAACAGAACGCTAATTACTAAGACTCCGCTGTCCGTCTGTCACCAGGCTGTATGTATCTCATGAACCGTGATAGTTAGACAGTTGAAATTTTCACAGATGATGTATTTTTGTAGCCGCTATAACAAAAAATACTAAAATACAGAATGAAATCAATATTTAATAGGGCTCTCATACAACAAACATGACTTTTTCGCTAATTTTTGCTCGATATTGATAACGTCAACAGGTAGACGCTGTTTTTTGCCGTTTTTGTATGTTATTATAGATAATGGTACGGAACCCTTCGTGGGCCAGTCCAACTCGCACTTAACCAGTTTTTTTATGTAGGTAAGTTTTCCGATTTCTCCTTAAATTATGGGTTGGCAAATATAATTGAGTATATAATACAACTTTAACGATAGCTGCTGCTATAGTCTTATTTTTAAATACAAACACCAGACTTCTTCCTTCTTCTTCACAGGCAGCTGTAATAGAGCTTCCTTTAAATACCTTTATAAAAATAAAATACTTTACGCCAAATCTCATGACGCAGTCTCAGGAACGTAATTTAAGTCATCTCATTTAGTTTGGAGTGGCAAAAGACTCGGTGTTATAAATGCCCGAGTCTCAGTGGCCTCGCCCGGAGGCGATAAAATCCTTATGCCGTCCTGGGAGTTACGAAAACTTCAAAAAAACCTGCTAAAATTTATTTTAGTAGGGCTCTTTTGCCGACTCCACCCGTGAAAGTACCATACCTTTGCCACTTATACAACAGCCAAGCAGTAGTGTGCAAATATCACACTGTTTCGGATTTAAAAGCAATGTTATTCGAATGAAATTAGAGGGTCCGCGGTTTTGGATCGATATGTCATGTCATAATATTATGTCATTTTAGTACTAGGGCTTGACATATTACTACTAAAATTATAGCATTTATTACTTCAAACTAAAAATAACAAAGAAATAAAAACAAATAAATCTAAACTAATAACTAAAATACATTATTAAAAGAAGTCCGTTTAGGCAAGGTACCGAAGATACTGGCAGCGTTCCCCCTTTGAATGGCTAGACTAATTCTTTGGCCCAGGTAGCTGCCAGATCTTCGGTCTCCGGTGATGTCGACTAACCTTTTTGTTATTTCCTTAAAAAGGCTTAAAGCGCTAGGACTAAAATGACATATATGATGATATGACATATCGATCCAAAACCGCGGATAAACAGATCAGGATCGATTATTAATTTCGGGTGTTAGAGATTTATCTCAGGGCGACGAGTGCAATGCAATGACGCACAGGATTTTCAACTGTTAAGTTCCAAATACTGAGTGGCACTGAACTATAATGGGCAAGCTTGACGCTTACCATCAAGGACTTACGGCCGTTCTTAATAACCGATCTATCCACGATTTACCCTAGGAGATAGAAATTTGACATTACTTCTAAGGAGCTTATGTCAAACTCCAATAGATAAAAATGAATTATCAAATGAGTGATTCGACTCTCGTAAAATTTATGTCATACACAAAATAACAACTTTGCAAGCAAAATAAACCGACTTCAAAGGTTTTCTCATGGATGCCATTGTCAGAACTGGACCAAATTGAAATGGGACCACACGGGAAGCACCAGCTTGAAAAAAAAAGAATCATCAAAATCGGTTCACCCAGTCGAAACTTCTGAGGTAACAAACATAATAAAACAGTCGAATTGAGACCTCCTTTTATTTTCCGTCGCTTCAAATATATACAATTTTTTCGAGCGACTTGCTCATCTTCTAAATGCAGATGAAAAACCATTGTAGTACCTACTTTGAAAGAGCTTTTATAAAAAAAGGGTTATTTCAACCCTAAATTTTCAGCTCGACAGAAGTCTTCCTCTGAAGAAGGGTTAACCCTCCCGCGGTCGCAACGCAGTTCCCTCGAGAAATAATGCCATCCTCCGCAATAACGCTTCTAAATGTGCAATCCACTCCATTGTGTCGTATTACAAAGTAGCTTTCAGCAATCTTACTCGGGAAACGTCTCGGAACTCGAGCTTATTTCTTTACAAAGGATTCTATTCAGCAGCAGTCTAACCAGCAAACGAATCTCGAAATCGAATACTCAATGACTTCCCCTAACCGATTGTGTCGCCATTTCGCACTACATCCCTTATACTTATTATAAATGCGAAAGTAACCCAGTCTGTCTGTCTGTTACTCTTTCACGCCTAAACTACTGAACCGATTTAAATGAAACTTGGTACGGAGATAGTTTGAATCCTGAGGAAGGACATAGGATACTTTTTATCGCGATAAACTGTAGCCCATGCGGGTGAAACCGCGGGGAACAGCTAGTTACCTATATTTTAGTTACCTTCATGCTAGTGACGTCATCAAAAGCGGCTTCAACGGAAGACCAGCGCTGATCAAACGAGCAGCACAACGCTGAGTTGAGGCCGGTTTGCAATAATACATTTTTCTTCTTATTTCTACATATTGTATTTGTTTTTAGTATTTATATAATTTGTTGCAAATAACCACTCAGGCGATGCGGGCTTCGATGGTTGCCCGCGCGTCGCGCGCTAAAGCGCTGCGGGTAACGATCGAAGCCCACAGCTGATTCAACGACAAGTGTTGTAAATAAGCCTCTATAATCGACTATTGTCCGTGACACACGATTATAATCGACTAAAATCATTACTAGTTGAACAGCACTATCGGATAAAAGAAAAACATCTATGGATGTAGAAAAAAAATAGACACTGGCTTCAATTTGCTTTTTTAGGTACAACTTTACAAACTTGTGGAGAATTTCGTATTTAGAATTGTGAAGTGTTTTACAGTATAACTAGTTATTGACATTTATTTTTAGCAACGTGTAACCTATCTAATTCTTATTTTGATAGAATTGTTATTTACTTTGCTATTCGGAAATTTATAAACATTTTACAACAGATGAACGTAATAATTTCATGACGACAAAGTTAACGTGGTAATGTGTATTTAAAAATATCATATTCATTATACAAATCATACTAGTGTAATGCCCAATCTGTCTACTTTCTGAAACTAGTTTCAGAAATTAAATAAGTTTGCTAGAAATTAAGTAAAAACGACAATATCAAAAAACAATGACGCGGTATTTTGCGGTTGGTGAATATGTTCGACCGCGCAGCGCTTTAGAGACGGTAAGGCGGGCGACGGCAGCGCCTGAGTGGATAAATGAGTCATATTCATATTAAATCAAATCAAAATATATTTATTTCTCCTCACAATTAGTAAATTACACAAGGTAGGTATAACCAAGACTGACAAGCTGATATCTAACTGTATGAGAAGCTGGTGCCTGAAATACAAGGCGGCAGTGTTGCCAATGCTTTTTATTTTTTTTTTATGTAATAGATTAGCAAACAAGCTGACGGCCCGCCTGATGGAAAGCGGTCACCGCCGCCTATGGAAATCTGCAACACCAGGGGAGTTGCCGATGCGTTGCCGACCTTTAAGAACTCTTAACTCTCTTCTCTCTCTTTTCTTCTTTCTCTTCTCTTTTACGCTCTCTTTCTTCTCTTTCTCTTTCTCTTAATGCTACGGCAATTACAGTGTTGTACGGCTTTCAGGCTTAGCAATCGAAATTTCCACGCCCTACGTCTGCAACCCTATAGCCGTAGCAAATTCTACGGCTTTACACAAATTCTACGATAGTTAATAAATTTTTTTTATATTTTGTGTGGGTTGGTTTGGTATTGGAATACTAAATGTTCCAAAAAATTAGAAAAGAAATATATTAACTTATTGAATAAATTTATATATGTTTTTTTACGATAAATGCATGCGTGAACGTTTTATCAGTAGGTACCTAGGTATAATAATGCACTTTAAAACTATAAATGAATAAATAATTAATTTACCACAAAAAAGTATCTAATAAATTAATATTACCTATACTTATTTTTAAAGTAACTAGTACATTGCTAACTAGTATTTGCCGATGGATGCAAATGGCTAATGGCCGTTCATGGGGGGAAGCCTATGTTCAGCAGTTGACTTCTTCCGGCTGATGATGATGATGATAAGTACATTGATGGATTGTATTATTAGATCTGCAGTAAACGGGCGAATAATTATAGAATTCCTAGAAAAGAAAATCAATAAATGAAACTAAAAAAAAAACACGTCACCTATTTTTTGGAGAAGGGACCCTTAACATAAAATACAACATTAATTACTTATGACTATTGAATAAAATTTAAACTTCTCTGAAATGTCTGAAAAAGGAAAACTAAATACAAGTTTAAATGACTTACATCACATTTTGTATTCTGCAACAGTCGGCAATATTCCTGTAGTTACACCAGCAACTCAAACAGCACAAATAAAAACAATACTAAGTACTTTTGAACAACTTTCACTTAAAAAAATCTCACTATAAACTTAATAAAAAGTCAACTCACCAAACAACAACCCGGAATCAAAAAGTAAACTTTAAAACAAAAAAAATAACAAGACAACGATTAAAAATAAAAAAAAATCCAATTTCGATCGGTTTAAAAATAAAAAGTTCCCGATTCGATCGATTTAAAAATAAAATATCCCACAGAGGTTTTAATCAGTCGAGTTCGTTAAGTCGCGAGGGCACGAGCGTTCCATACGCGCGCTCGGATCCGCTTCAACTGGCAAACTGAGCTCCAGAGGGAAGATTGAAGCACGTAGACGGCTCACCCAACTAGTTGGTATCGCAGCGGAAAACCCCGCTCTGGCCCGACAAACATTTGCTCGGACCAGTAACGAAATATTGTCTACGAAAATCTCCGGAAACACAATTACGCGTGCGAATAGTTACAACGGGTAGGATTAGTCAATTTTGTCATTTATGTGATTTGTCCTCGTTCTTTTGTTACCTGATTAAGGAGTTTCCTTTGGTGAAAAGAATTGCTTTGCTTTGTCTATTATTCCGCTACGTTACTCGGGTAGTTGGGATGAAATAAGAATAGGACAGTAATGTATAAAAATATCATATGTATAAATATCTTAATAGATAAAAATAAATTAGTGTAGTTATGTCTGTGTGTGTGTAAGTCAGTGCCCAATCCAGGTGTAGCGTGACGCCACTTTCGACCACATCGTCACTTAACATCCGGTGACTTGTGGTCAAACGCTACCCTGTAAGTAGTAAAAAAAACTATTTGCAAGCCTTTAGTCTTCCTCGCCTTTGCCTCGTTTTTCAATCAGTAGTCAAAGTTAATTATTGTCAAGTGTATGACAAAGTTCACGAGTGTTACCTATCATACATACCTATACTTAGAATCAATTTAAATGTAAGTAACTTTATTTACAAAATTGTCCAATTATTTGTTTATATTCATCCATTTAGCCGGGCTTAAGTTATATCGACCATACCGCCTCGTCTGAAGTAGGCTTTATGAAGTTTTTCAATTTTATTAATGCAGGCGAATATGTATTTCAGTAGAGTTCTTTTAATGCAAGTAGGCGAATTGTAGCACCATTTTCGACTACGTTGTCACATAGCATCAGGTGACTTGTCAACTTATGATTAAACGTTAGATCCTGTAAGAAGTAAAAACAAGAACCTAACTGGAATCTGTGGGTTTAATACTAAAAATTAAGAAATCAATGAACAATTTTAACCCACCGATGTTTTTTTTTTTTTTTTTTTTTTATGTAATAGATTAGCAAACAAGCTGACGGCCCGCCTGATGGAAAGCGGTCACCGTCGCCGATGGACATCTGCAACACCAGGGGAGTTGCCGATGCGTTGCCGACCTTTAAGAACTCTTTTTACACCCATCTTGAAGGATTGCAATCTGTAGCACAGCGGAAACACTTGTGGGGGAAGCTCATTCCACATTTTGCAAGTATGCGGGAGAAAGGAGCGCATAAATCGCGAGGTGTGGGATTTCCAAGACTCGATAATGTGTGGATGAGCTTTGTTCCGATGACGAGATGATCGGTGGTAGAACCGATGATGTTACGAGACAAAAAGATTCTTCCCTTAATAATAAGCGCTGCGTGGCTTCAATCCATAATAATTATAGAACCACCAAGAAATTTGACTAAGTACAAAATTTTATGCGGCCCTGCGCTCACACCAAAGTATGTCGAAATACTTTGGTACACACCATAGTAAGTAAAACATAGCTTCTTGTGGGCAAATACTACCTCTTATGTGAGCCAGCTGTGTTCTAGTTTGGCCGCCGGTGAAATTACAGAAACATGAGGTTCCCTGAGCCTCAAGGTAACAGGGGCTAGTTAGAAACGATCCTCGAAGTATTCCGATGGTTACCGCTTTTAACATCAGTTTATATAGTAGTATTGTAATTTAAAAAAAGGGTTATTATGAACACTTCGTGAAATAAATACCCTGAAAAAAGGGTTTCTGTACTCTATCTAACCTAGCCTACTCCTTACTCTGTCCTAATCTGCCCTAACTCTGCCATACTCTGTCCTACTATGCCCTTCGATGCTCTACTCTGCTTTGCTCTTTCTGATGAGCACGAATATAATTATGTACCTGAGTCTTGGATATTTCTATCAACTTATATAAGTATTTGCCATCGCTCAAAACGGTGAAGGAAAACATCGTGAGGAAACCGGCATGCCCAAGAACTGCAACATTCAAGGGCATGCGACATCTACCAACCCGCACTGGGCCAGTGTGGTAGATTACAGCCCATACACTCTCTTTGAGAGAAGGCCAGAGTCCCAGCAGTGGGAACGTGAAAGGCTGATAATGATATAAGTATTTATTTCTCTACATAAGTATGTATATCGTTGTCTAGTACCCATAACACAAGTTTCGAGCTTAATTTAGGGCTAGGTCAATTTGTGTGCAATTGTCCCCGATATATATTTATTATTATTATTTTCTTATTCCGTCTTACTCTGTCCTAAAACTGTCCTACTTCTCTTCTCTCTCTTTTATTCTGTCCTACTCTCTTCCTACTCATTTCTTCTCTGCCCTAGCCTATTCTATTCTCTCATTTCATACCGTATGTCAGTATTAAAGTCCCTGGTGTGCTAAGACAAGAAACATATTTTGGTCAATTTAAAGCTCCAGTGTTCGTTGTAGAAAACATACGATCAGCCTTACTCTCTTTACAAAACTAAAACATACCCCTAAGGATAACTTTCCACTGATCGTCAAACCACTTAACAAACTTCGGTGGGATGCCGCCCCGTCCCTTACTCGGGACATTCTTCCAGGACAGTTCAAGCACTTTTGGAATTATATCAGCAGTATCTTATGTCCGGAATATAGAGAGACGAGAGTCACGGCACTGTAAGTAGCTATACCTACTGAATGAGAATGTAGAAGAGGTCTTAATGCGGACTCAAAAAAAAGAACTACAAACAATGGTATCAGAAACTAAGCGAATCAGGGATCCATAACACCCAGACACGGTTCATACATGTGTGTTTTTCAATGCACAAAATTTTGCCCGTAGCTGGAATCGACCGCTACCTCGCCTTGCTACCTCGCTAGTCGGCTGTTCGCCTATTACGCTACATTAGCTTATTTCAAGATTTCTAATTTCACTTATCAGTTAAATTACAGGCTTCGGCATGACGAGTGCAGTGCATTGCCGCGCAGGATCTGGTTGAAATATGGCATCACTTTATGTCTTGACTGACAACTGGCTCTCAGGTGAGGCAGCCAGAACATACTGATAGGTGATAAGAGATAGCTAGCCAAGCGAGGATTAGAAAGTATATGTTTGAAGTTTTGTTACATCATGAAACTTTTGTAGTTCAAAAGTTTGGGTGACACTGAACTGTAATGGGTAAGCGAGGCGCTTACCATCAGGCGTCTCTCCAATCAGTTGCATGAGAAAAAACTACGAGCTAAAGGTTTTAGCCCGCGCAGGCGAGCCATGCGGTCTGCGATGGGTGCAACATGCTATTGATGTGCGTTGCAAAATGTTATCAATAAGTGTGTTAAAAAATATCTTTCCTTCAGTGGTTCTTATTAGTATCTATTTCTCCATATAAGTATGTATATCGTTGTCTATTACCCATAACACAAGTTTCGAGCTTAATTTGGGGCTAGATTAATTTGTGTGCAATGGTCCCTTATATATATTTATATTTATAATCCTACAAAAAAGTTTCTTTGAAGCCAAACATCTTTGTTTCACAAGCGGTATTGCTAGATTTAAAAGCATTTTCCACCCTTGCTGAAAGGAACAGAGGCGTAGCTTACAAAAGCTCAGTAGGATGACTCGAGTAGCTCGCGCAAAGTGGCCGAGGAAAGCCTTTCCTTTGTCACGTCATTTGGGTTACGTCTAGGGTTGCCAACCTTACTAGATTGTATATAATATAATATCCTACTATGTTCCAACTTAAGCCCGAAAGTAATAATCGATCCTGATCCGTTATCCGTGGTTCTGGATCGATATGTCATGTCATATATATGTCATTTTGGTAGTAATCAGTCAAGCCTTAGTACTAAAATGACATATTATGACTTGACATATCGATCCAAAATCGCGGATAACGGTTCGAATCGATTATTAACTTCGGGCGTTAGTGTTCAAACTCTCAATAAGTTATGTGCGGATTGGCCATCGCTCAAAACGGTGAAGGAAAACATCGTGAGGAAACCGGCATGCCCAAGAACTGCAACATTCAAGGGCATGCGACATCTAACAACCCGCACTGGGCCAGCGTGGTAGATTACAGCCCATACTCTCTCTCTGAGAGAAAGCCCAGCAGTGGGAACGTGAAAGGCTGATATATCGCTTTCACTTTCACACTATTTTCATACGCTGTGACTTTCCCAAAGGGCGAAACAATAATTTTCCTCCGTATTTCCACAGAGGAAATACATACGATGGTCGGTTGGTCACCTCCTTTAGCTAAGGACTGCGTTGAAAGGATTTACGGCCTTTGAAGCTGATTAATAAGGACAATGTGTAGAGGAAAGTAATTTATTATGTTTCGGCTTATTTTTGATGAGAATATAACATAATTGGATTGGTCGGTGACTTAGCTTGTCTTTTGGTGGACCAACGCAGGCAATAGAGATGGGTAGGTGAAGAAAAAATTTAGACATTTATTGTATCGATAATTCGATACTTATAAACAGTTTTGATAATTTTATTGTCGAGTGATATTATATAAATGTATCGTCGATAAAATTACCGAGTAAAACATATGGATGCATCATCATTCATCATTCGTGTGAAATAAGAAAAACAAATTGAATTTTTTCTTATGGTATTAATATTTGTTGTTTTTCCGCTTCCGCATAACTACTTTTAACAATTGTTTCTGTGATGGCTTATTTTTTGAGACTACCGCTGCCTCACTAGTAAAAAGCCAGAACTGCATTAGAAATTACATTTTTTTTTTTTTACTCTTTACGTGTGTGTGCGGAACACACCGACAGGTGTGCTTGGCGACAGATTCTTAACAAGAGGGTGGTAGCTAGCCAGGCGAGTACTAGAAAATACCCTACCACCAAGCTTTGGTTGCTTTGGTTAAACTAAAGACGAGTAATTTTCCAATACGTACCTATATTTGCCAAAGTTGCCACACAGTTGGTTTAGGAGGCCCTTACCAAAGCAGAAAAAAAATCAATAGGCTCTATCAAGTGCATTGAATTATTTAGGGACCATGAAACCAGACATGTCGTTTTTCTTTACTTTAGCCGGGCTCGTGGTATATGCAAAGAGCCGAAGTTTCACTATTGTTAGACAACATTAAGGTACTCATTCACCGTTATCTTATTGAGTTTACTTAGAACACATCAATTCACTTACTCCAAGCTCAGATTCTAATGTTATTAGGCTTTGATAGAGGTCTAGATGTCTAGATATCAGTCTAGACCGAGATTATAATCTAGAATCTAGATGTTACTTTGATGAGATGTTTTCAAGAGGATTAAAGCGTCAACACCCCCGCTGTATATTGGATAATGTTTACAATATAACTGAAATAAAATTGATCAATTCTTTCTCTATTATATTATTAACTAGCGACCCGCCCCGGCTTCGCACGGGTATTTAACTAAACATTCATTAAAAATTATAATACACATACATTATTGGAGTTTTAGTAAGGATCCCTAATTTTATTTAAAAAAATAGACATTTATACGATACTAACATCACTCAATTGTTTTGCCTTCCCGGAACCTCTCCACGAACACTTGAACTCTAAGGTATGTTAATAAAGTTCAAATTGACTCTACATTTTAGTTAGAATACGTTTGTATGGGAAAAAGAAAAGGGCAGTTTTTAGGGTTTTCCCGGCAATTATTTGAAATTTTCTCGACGTAAAAACCATTCTTGGACTTCAAAGAACATTAAAAAAAAAGAATCGGCAAAATTGGTCCAGGCGTTGTTGAGTTATGCGCTTACCAACACATATTGCGATTCATTTTTATATTATAGAAGATAGATAGAATATATTATATAGAATATACTATTTGTTCCCTGCGATGTCCCCCGCGTCAGCTGCAGCTGGTCATCTTTGTACCAAATTTCATTTAAATCGTTTCAGTAGTTTAGGCGTGAAAGCGTGATAGACAGACAAACATACAAAGTTACTTTCGCATTTATAATATTGAGTAGGGATAAGTAGGGATTAGTAGCTGTTCTCAGTGGTTTATCGTGGACTACAGTGAATTGCTATAAAAAAAAGTATCTGTAGTTTATTCCCGGGATCTCTAGAAGCTAGGTAGATTAGCTTTTTAACAGTTCTCAAAGTTGTATCCTACGGATCCAACTTGCAGAGGTATCTGACTTATTTATTTCATGAATGTTTGTCGTTATTTGTTTCTTGAAAGATATTTTCTTCGCGCTGTTATTTCAATATTTATCTGATATAACTCTGTCGCTACAAAACGCGGCCAGTTCTTTGGCTCTACGCCTAATCCATGTATTTGCTACCTGCCTAATGAATTAGTACTTAGTTGGAAAAACATGCTCTAGATTTCCAGAGGCACTATTAAGGGTAAAGGTTAATATTTGCCACAAAACGCGGCTCAACAGTATTTCTTTTACTTTTACGGGGTAGCTTTTGATCACAAGTCACCTGATGCTAAGTGACGATGTGGTCGAAGGTGGCGCCACGCTACACCTGGACTAGAAACTGGCTCTCTAGTAGGCAGCCGGAACACACCGATGGATGCTTGGCGACAGATTAAATAATAAAGAAATGAATATAATATGTATCAGATCAGCGATAATTGGTGTAGAATATGGATAAAGCCCTGTAAAAAATATTTGGAAAATGAGCGTGTTCAGCCATTTTCATCGCTGACTGTGGAAGTAATTGACAGTATTTTGTTTATTTTTGCGTTGGCTTTATTTCCCGAGGGAACAAAACAGTGTACATGAAAATCTCTGTCCTTATTTTCTCGTAATGGAAATATCGCTGCAGGCATGTCACCATAATTGAGCATTTTTGGCTTGTATTTCCCAAAATTCCGTCGCTATCCGATTTTACTTTGGGATGGAACACCCTTTTGACTCTACGATACCTATCCTTTTACAAAAAGGTTTTTTTTTGTCATTTTAAGGCTGGCTTTGAAGCGGTGATGGTTTAGTGATAGTAATATCGGCATAAGATCTGCAGGTCGTGGGTTCGAAGCCAACAATAAGCTTGAGCTTTCGGTGAAGGAAAACGCCGTGATGAAACCATAGCAGAGGGCATTTTCTAGTGCTCTCCTGGCTAGCTACCACACTCAAACTAAAAACCCGTGGCCAAGCACCTTTCAATGTTCCGGCAGCCCTACTTGAGAGTCAGTTCCTAACACAGATGTAGCGTGACCAAAAGTCATCTGTGGTCGAAGATGGCATCACGCTACACCTGGACTGGGAACTGGCTCTCAAGTGAGGCTGCCGGAACACACCGATAGGTGCATGGCGACAGATTCTTAACTTGTTAACCTATTCACTCTTGACTTGAATGTTCCCGAATTATACTTATCAGAAAAGAAAGAAGCTGGCAGCTGTTTCACTCCTTCGCCGTTTGCATTTTTAATGCAGAAGCGAAACAGGTTAACCCGAATTTTGACTCAAATGCTGCAATTTAGAGATCCTATTCGTTCAGCAGTATCGTAGGCAAAAGCTAGTGCATTTACAATTACGTATTCAGCACAGTCAACGACCTTTTTTACAACAGTAATGCGGTAATCGCTTTCTTAGAGTTATGTCGTTCACACTTCTTCTGACGTTGAGAAAGGTAAACCCCCAAGGACGAGCCTGAAGACAAATCATAATCTAGCTGCTGTCAGTTGTGACAGCTACGTGATATATACAGGAACCTATATACTACATCAGAGGATTTCAAATTGTTTCAGTTCACGGCGCACTTACATGTTTCGTTTTTGTAAGAGTCCCAGGGTGCCGATGGATGGAATGGCTAATAGCCGTTCATTGTGGCGTTCAAAGGGGAGGCCTTTGTTCAGCAGTGGGCTTCTTCCGGCTGTTGATGATGATGATGAGTGATAAGACAGCCCGTTGTGACACTTGCCATTAAGTTTTATTGACGTTGTTCTATTTTTAACTAGTTGCACCCCGCGGTTTTACGCGCGTCTTCCGGTTATCCCGAACCTTTTTCCGAGATAAAAAGTAACCTATGTGTTAATCCAGGGTATAAGCTATCTCCATTCCAAATTTCATTCAGATCCGTTCAGTAGTTTTTGCGTAAAAGAGTAACAAACATACATACATCCCTCCATCCATCCGTACTCACAAACTTTCACGTTTATAATATTAGCAGAATGTGTAATGTATAACGTTGTAGTACCTACCCATAACACAAGTATCAAGCTTAATTTAAGGCTAGGTCAATTTGTGTTGAAATAGGTTTTATACTTGCAAGTACCTACGTTTGCCTGCCGCGAAATGGCCTCACGGCACCCCTGATTCTCTCCGCGGTGCCCCAGGGCGCCGCGGCGCACACTTTGGGACCCCTGTATCCACATACCTTACACACACTACACACTACACGCACACCCACACACACATACATACTACACTATCCATATACCTACTCCTCATCATTACGTATCCACTGCTGGGAAGGTAGTACCTAAGTAGGTTTCATATCATAGATGAGGAATTGGCAATATTGGCTGCAGGGATCTCCTTTTTTCTCAGCAATTACAAAACATACAGAGCTAATATTTATGTATATTAAAGATCATGTTTTGAATGTTGATGGATGGAAGGGAAGAGGAAGGCCAAAGAAAAGATGGATGGATTGTGTGAGGGTCGATATGAATGAAAGGGGAGTGACTGAAGCGATGACGGCTGATAGGGGAGAGTGGAAGAAGAGTACATGCTGCGCCGACCACAAATAGATGGGACCAGGGGAAGAAGAAGAAGAAGAAAGATCATGTTTTTGACATCAAATTGTCAGAAGGATAGCACGATTGGTTAACTTTCATAGCAGAGAAACAATGATCGAAAACTGCCCTCTAAAAAAAGATTTTCATTTCTGTAAAATACAAAACCGATTAAGAGTTGATTTTTTTTGTATGGTATTTACACAGAACTAAGTACATAAAATTAACGATAGTTTTCATTTTAAACGAAAAAGTATATTTTTGACGCATACGACCTTACGGCATAAGTCAGTTCGCTTGCGTTTTTGTATGGAGCTGATTTCAGATTCAGATTCATTGTTTATCACGGCGTCATCTTAAAACAAAAAAGTTCTATTGACCACTAAAAATCGTTAGAAAATCGGAATATTGATAAAATAGTCATTTCAATGTAATTATTGTGGCACTGATTTGTATGGTGCGTCATAGTTTCAGGTACGTGCCCGTATTGAAAGGAGTTGCGTAGGCGACAGCGAGTATTTACCGTTTCTGAATACACGAAATATCGGCGTCGAAATAATTCCGTCAGCTAAAAATAGGGGAGTGACGCTCTTCCTCAACATTTTACTAAATGTGTCGATTTCAGCGAAATCCCCCATTTCACTAACCGAAATATGACATGACTTATCGATCCAAAACCGCGGATAACGGATCAGGATCAATTACTAATTTCGCGCATAAGTTGCATTTAATAAATGTATCAGAAAGTCGTTCATACGTTTTATGAAAAATATTATATACAAGATACGTTCATTCACGAGGCCAATCTCCTTAAGAGAAAAAGCAATAAATGATTCTCGCGGCAAAGATTTATTTATTCACGAACACGATATTATAATGTTACGAACAGGAAATTAAAAAAATTACCTTGCCACAGGCGTTAGCACATATTAAAGGCTTTAGGGTTAACAGAAAAACCGCTGGGGGGTGGGAGAGTGAATGCAACCGCGAACCCGATCCCGTCCCGCCTAACACCCGCAGCGGCCTGGATTGCTCATCGTGGTGGTTTTAGTTAGGGTGCAAGTCCCACATAACCATTGGGCTGACCCCATCGGCTGAATGGTATCCATCAGGATTTCCCCACGTAAAAAAAAGGATTAACAGAAAAACAGCAATTTGGTGAAGAACCCACGTGTTAAACCATTAAACCAATGTTCGTGGAAGCGCGCGTCGATTGCTTCTATAGCATCCTGCGCAAGCGAGGCGCGTCGCTGGTGCGGCGAGTGCGGGGGAGCCCCAACATCATGCTAGGTACGCTCGCGGATCGGCTGGATTGCCCTTACACCAATCACTGTTGTCAGCTGCACATTGTACACAGGGAATGAGGCAATCTGGGCCGGTTTGGACTTAATTATAATATTTAGCAATTTGTGTGTTGTATCGATATTTTTTTTATTATTTTAATGTGACTGTAATTATTTAATGATGAAATGAGTCTTTGTAACTTGAAATAAATGATTGATTGATTTGCATCCGACGACTCTCATTCGACTCTCATTTATCACGGAAAAAGGTTCCTGCGGTATAACGGGAAGACACGAGTGAAACCGCGGGGTGCAACTAGTTATGTATACATATACAAGAATGGCTCGTTTTAAGAGGTATATTATATCTTTTGTAAATTTAATCTCAGACACAAATATCTAAAGCTTTATCCATCCACGTGGAGCTTACCGAGACAACAATCGACACGTGTACCGCCCCCACACAAGAGCATAGTCAATAGAATGGAGTTCTTACGTCGACTATATCCATCCATACAATTATATTATGAATGCGAAAGAAATTCTCTGTTGTCTGTCTGTTGTTATCTTTTACGCCTAAACCGCTAAGCCGATCTTGATGAAATTTTGTATAGAAATAGTTTGAACCCTGCGAAAGAACATAGGATACTTTTTATCGCGATAAACTGTAGCCCACGCGGGTGAAACCGCGGGGAACAACTAGTAATATATAAACGTGAAAGTTTGTTATTATGGATGTATGCATGTATGATGTATGGATGTTTTTTACTCTTTCACTCAAAAACTATTGAACGTATTTGATTGAAATTTGGAATACAGATAGCTTATACCCTGGATTAACATCTAGGCTACTTTTTATCCCGGGAAAAGGTTCTTGCGGGATAACGGGAAGACACGGGTGAAACCGCGGGGCGCAACTAGTATGGTATAATAATAATTAGTAATTAATAAAAACGAAGTATACTGTTTACTAATTACATATGATTATGTAAGTCTAGTAATGATTTTGTCGTTTGAACGTACTAAAGGCACTTGCCCATTAGTGTAATAAAGCCGACACTTCGGAGTCGATAGTATCTGTGTAATGAATAAGGACAGGCGTCCATTAGATAGATTGCGTCGTTTTACGCAATTACATTAAGGTGTGAAGTGAAATCTGGGTGAATTCGACGAAATAAATCTCTATTAAGCCTCTAACGGACCCGTGGTAGGCCTAAGCGCACACTGACGACTGGCGACAGCGACAGATCGGCCACTAGACGTGACGACAGCCTGCACGGAAAACAAAATAAATTTAAAATTTAAAAATCTTCGTCATCTTGGAACGATTTCCTTTAAATATAGCTAATAACACTCCCGAGTCCCGACTAATTCACTTTTCAAACAAAAAAAGAACGACAAAATCGGTTCATCCGCTCGGGAGCTACGATGTCACAGACAGACACACATACAGACAGACAGACATCGACGTAAAACTTATAACACCCTTTTTTGCACCGTGGGTCAAAAAAGACCTCTTGAATTTTCCTGCTGAGTCAAAAGGGAAGGACTGTTGACTCAGAAAGAAGTTAAGATAAAATAAGGCAGGAAAAAGTTACATTTTGGAAGGAATAGGCCTGAGAAGTTTAGTCAGAAAAAAAGTCAGCAACTTTTTCTCAGTGTACGGCCGACAATTTTCATATACATATATTGTTCAAAGCTCCGCACACTTGGCGTCAGAGTCGCGGAGTGGCGCGACAGCGCAACGTCAGTCTTGCTGTGAGCGCTGAGGAAGGTGCACGTGTTATTTTATTGATAGTCTATATTCGCTCACCAAGATGAACAACACGGTCGTCTCTCTCGAATTTTCTACTACTAATGATCGTTTCTTGCACGACGTCTGTCGTAACCACTAGTCGCTGATGCAAGCGACAACTCCACGTCTAGTCGCGGTGACAGGTTGCCCAATTTGCGATGGCCCTAATGTCACAGTAGCTTTATTTTGTAGCAATTCGTTGCGCGTTCAATCACGGAGATTGGTCGAAAGGTGTCCCTATCTTTATTTCTAACTAGCTGCAGACCGCGGTTTCCCCCGCGCGCGCGTTTACATACAGTAAAACGCCTAACGCCTAAAATTAATAATCGATCCGGATCCGTTATCCGCGGTTTTGGATCGATATGTCATGTGTAATTTTAGTAGTAAAGCTTGACATATGTCAATATAGCTTTTCTACTAAAATGACAACGTATAGTCCCGTCAAAAATGGGTTCAGCCGTTTCAGTGATAAGCCGGAACGAACAGACAGACAGACAGGCAGAAAAAAAAATTGATAGGTTGATGTAAGTATATTATATGCATTTAGTAAAAAGCTAGAAGACCAGAGAAGACCAGAATAGAAGACCTCGTTAATATTCATGTTCCCATATCCCAATGTGTACAACCAAACAGGAGAAATCATATTAGTAAAGCTAATTAAAAAATATCGGACTATTAGATGACAAAAATAGCTGTGATTTTAGTGAACTTGCTCCAATTCAATCAATTAGTAAATAGAAAAAAAATGTCAATGTGATCGCGCCACATAAATTACCTGCCGGGCGTTTCTTGCCTGTTCTTTTGTAAGGAGGTTGGAACAGGCGTAGCTTGTTTTGCCTTTGTACAGCGCGAGCCCCACACTCCCTCCGAGACCCTCCCCTTTTGGGGGGGCGGGGCATTGCACCGGAGGGGTTAGTGCGTAAGAGCATTTCCCCGGGTCAAAAAAAAAAAGGCGTAGCTTGTTTTAAGTTGACGTATTAAAGTGATCACAATGTATCCTATTGAATAAAAATGATTGAATTTTGAATTTTGAAATTTTAGAGGCCAGAGACCAGAGTCCCAGCAGTGGGAACGTGAAAGGCTGATAATGATGATGATGATGATTAAAAGGCTGTCAACTTGAAATTACAAATAGACGCTTCATTTTTTTTATTCATGTACTAGCGGCCCGCCCCGGCTTCGCCCGGGTATTTAGCAAAAACGCAAAAATTTTAATACACACATTATTGGAGTTTTAGTAAGGATCCCTAATTTCATTGAAAACAGACATCAATATTTATACAATACTAACGTCACTCAATTGTTTTGCCTTCCCGGAACCTCTCTACTAACACTTGAACTTTATGGTATGGTATTAAAGTTCAAATTGACTTAAGTATTATTACGAATCGTTTGTATGGGGAAAAGAAAAGGGCTAATTTTTGTGTTTTCCCGGCAATTATTCGATTTTTCTCACCGTAAAAACCATTATTGGACTTCAACGAACATTTAAAAATAAGAATTGGTAAAATTGGTCCAGGCGTTGTTGAGTTATGCGCTTACCAATATATTTTGCGATTCATTTTTATATAGTAGATAGATAGATATAGATTCCCCTGCTGGTGGATCAGTGACGCGCAGCTAGTTGTCAAAATAACAATCACCGTTCATGGTCAAACACGAATATCACAACGATATCAAATGGCACATTATTCATTTCCATATCTCTATGATTGCCGGACAGCACTCGATGGCAGTCATAACGCTGTGTGGCAAAACAAACAACGCGCGTTTAATCTCTACGGGATTATATAGATATGGGCGTACGGATTTCGTATTATTAGTTTGCTGATATTTTTTTACTGATATCGCCTGCTCTGTAGAGTAGGTTGTAGGTGGTGTTTTGAAGTAAAACTTTTTTAGGCGCGACTAGGGAGTAACTCAGATTTTTTTTCTGACGAAAGTAACGCTTAGCTTCGCGCTCTTTTCCGCTATTTAAAAATAGCGGAAACTACACAAATAAGTAAGAAATTATGATGACATTCAAGTACCTGTTTAACTCTAATAAAACAAGATAATCTTTGTTTACAGAGCAACACAAGTTTATTTTATTTGCCAACGTGCCAACCTCCACAATTAGAAATAAAAGACTTATATTAATATAACATTGGAATAATCGTTGTATATAAAGCACATGAATAATAAAAATAATTAGATTATAATATGATATTTATTGTTTATGTTAATATTTAATCATTTCAGTGATATATGCCGTCAACGCCAAAGAAGTTTTACTTCAATCGCGCGTAAAGGTCGCACACACTTTTTTTGTACGAATATACGAAACTAATGAACATTGTGGAAAGAAAAAGAGGCTGTGTACGACCATCAATGACCTTGTTACAATTTTACAAACATTAAAAATGTATTATTAATGACCGACCGACCGCTTCTCCATTGGAACACTTTTTGAAATTACCACGGCTTGAAAAAAACACTTCTTGAAATGACCACATCTTGAAATGGTTACTTCTTGACATTACCCCCTTTTGAAATTAACACTAGTTGAAATGAACACTCCTTTAAATGTGATCATTTCTTCTTGAAATTATTAATTCTAGAAACGAAAACTTTATGAAATGACTACTTACTTCTCGATATTATCTACCACAAAGGTGCTCGGTGACATTAGCTTCAACCTCAGTCTTCTTGTAGTCCTTATCCTGTAAGAAATGTCTAGAGAAACGTCCTAACACATAAAGTGACAATAGCTATCAAAATATCATGAAAATCTATTCAGCCGCTACGAAGCTGACACCACCGTCGCCATCGCCGTTCGCACAGCGCTCTATGGATTTATAAACGGCCGTATGGTAAATGTCGACTTTTTTGGCGGCAATCGAATTGTCAACGTGAAAATTTTGTTTTTATTTCCAAAACTTGTGTTTCTTCGAGTGATAATGTGTAATATTGGTGGATTATTAACCATTATATGTTCGTTAATGTGTACGAGTGTGGGAAATTTATATAAAGTTGTGCAAGTGACTTTTCTAGTTGCTCCAAAAAAGTCCGTGTAAAGTTTAAGTAAAGCTTCACCACTACTTAAACACTATAGTCATCCCATCATCTCATCGTCATCATCATCAACATTTAAACTTGATTCAACTCTCTGAGTTTGAAATATTTTATACTTGACACTGGCAAATACACTAATCGTGTGACGCCATAACAAAACAAAAAAAAAAAGTTAAATGTCAGACCAAACGGTAAGTTTGAGCATAGAGTAAAATTTTAGTAGGTACGAAAAATTTGTCAAAAAGTTCAAATTTACCGAAATTTGGTCTGAAGTTTTACTTACGGACGTTTATAAAACCGGCGGTAAGCCTGTCACGTTTACTGACCGTTATGAATTGATTCAGAATTTTAATTAGAAACAAAGTCAACTCACTGCAAAGTATTAAACCTCAGGCCGCAAGCTTCCCCCCTCGAAAAGGATTTAAATTTACGTAAAGGATTGATTCAAAGACTTTGGAATTGTTTTAAAGATCAGTAAGACCACAGATTACATACTTTTGATTGGATACTTTAGATTAAAACTAGCTGTTCCTAGCGGTTTCACCCGCGTGGGCTACAGTTCATTGCAATAAAATGTATTATATGTCCTTATCAGTTCTTCGAAGGACTGATGGCCGAGCCGAATGTCATCGGCGAGATGAAAGCGCACAAACTTCACTGGCTCGGCCACCTTGAAAGAATGGGGGAGGATCGTGCGGTCAAACGAGCATACAGTGGACGGCCGAGTGGCCCTCGTCCTGTCGGCCGTCCCAGGTATCGCTGGAAAGACGAAGTCACGAAGGATTTGCGCTCACTCCAGGTGGAGGACTGGCGGGAGGTGGCGCAGGACAGACCGAAGTGGCGTCTTTTGTTATCGGAGGCCAAGACTCACTTTGGGTCGTTGCGCCATCTCAGTTAGTTAGTTAGTCTATGTCCTTATACTCAAGGTTCAAACTATCTCCGTACCAAATTTCGTTTAAATCGGTTCAGTAGTTCTTATCTAATTTATATGAATTACCTTCAATTGTAAACTTGATCGCGCCAAAAAAATTACCTGCCGGGCGTTTCTTGCCTGTTCTTTTGCCGGCGTAAGGAGGTTGGAACAGGCGTAGCTAGTTTTAAGTTGACGCTTTAAAGAGATCACAATATATCCTTGATTTTGAGTTTGAAAATAAAAACACTTAAGGGGTGGGTGATCAATCCCAAAAGGTGTATTGTTAAACACATAGTTTAATGGTAAAGAATGTAAATGTTGAAATTAAAAAAATACTAAAGGTAGGGGTAGAACCCGTAGAAGCCGAGTATACGAATAGAATTTTGAAAAAAAATCTGGTGTCTTTACAAAAAAAATACAAAACTTGTACGAAAAATAAGCCTTAAAATATAAAATAAAACTACTTATCAAACTAAACAATACAACTATGTACATGTACTTAATATAAGCCACTACCAGTTGGTGTAACAGTATATTATTATATACAGTAATAAATAAATTGAAAAACAAGTGTATTTGTTTAAACACATGTGTGTTCATATCGCTCTACTGTTATCAGATATCATTAATTGCTTCGTATTAATTAAGCCATTTGCTACGGTACAAATGGCCAAAAGGCAAATGAATTCACGCGTAACAAAAATATGGAGCAATAAACTATAACTAAGGAAGATATCTTAGATATCGTCATAATTGAATATATTGGTGTGTTCCGTCAGCCTCACTTGAGAGCCAGTTCCCAGTCCAGGTGTAGCGTGGCGCCATCTTCGACCACATCGTCACTTAACATCAGGACTTGTGGTCAAACGCTACCCTGTAATTAGTAAAAAAAAAAATAGTAAAATAATGTTAAAATGACAGTAAATGTTTATTATAAATGAGTAAGTAAAGAGTAAATTTTTCCAGTTCCATCTGTTTTGTAAATGTGATCGCGCCCAAAAAATTACCCGTTCATTTGCTGGAGTAACGAGGTCGGAATAGGTGTAGCTAGTTTTAAGTTTGACGTTTTAAAGTTGTATCCTACCTTACTAAATAAATAGGTTGTGAATTTTAATTTGATTTAGATTTAAGAAAAACATCTTTTCGTCATCACGAGAAATTTACTCATAAAGAAACCTTTTTTCCCCATTCGTATTTCTTTTGACGTTTAATAAATGGTTTCCTAAAAAAAAATAACCATAAGTATGAATCTCCTTGCCCGTGGTACAAGACACCTCCGAAATAACAGCAGCTGACATGCGAGATGCGTCATTCGTCTCTTGGAATAAAGTTGAAATCGGCAGAGCAAGTTAGAGGTGAACTATTAGAATTCCAGAATGAAAATATAATTTATCTACTTACCTACATAAAGTAATATTAGTTTTTTTTTTACTACTATTAGGTGTCAAACGCAAAGCCACAAGTCACTTGATGTTAAGTTACGATGTGGTCGAAGATGGCGTCACACTACACCTGGATTGGGAACTGGCTCTCAAGTGGGGCTGCCGGAACACACTGATACCCATCATCTTGGCGACAGATTCTTAACTTGGGGTGGTAGCTAGCCAGGCCAGCACTAGAAAATGCCCTACCACCAAGCTATGGTATCATCACCACGATGTTTTCCTTCACAGAAAGCTCAAGCTTATTGTTAGATTTGAACCAACGTCCTGCGGGTCGCAAGTCGACGCCACAGAGCCATCATCGCTATAAAAAAAGTAATAAGTAAATACCATTTGAATACATACTAAAGATGGGGAAAATATTACTGAAGTTTTTTTGTTTAAATACCTCAGAGTTCTAGGTTTTATTGCTTCTTTGCAGACGAGATAAGAATGTCTTGAATAAATGGCACGAAATGAGATATTACGATCTGCTCTCTTGAAGCGTTAATGGCTTGCGCCTAAAATTAATAATCGATCCTGATCCGTTATCCGCGGTTTTGGATCGATATGTCATGTCATAATACGTCATTTTAGTAGTATTATGTCAAGCCCTAGTACTGAAATGACATATTATCACATGACATACCGATCCAAAACCGTGGATAACGGATCAGGATCGATTATTGATTTTGGGCGTTAGTAGGGAGATCGAATGCCGCGATGAAGGTTGCGAGTTTGAATCCCAGCATCTTTGCGGTTGTAGAATACATGGGGTTTATTTATATCAGCTAAAATATATAAACTCGCTGTTCCCCGCGGTTTCACCCGCGTGGGCTACAGTTTCCCATTTTTACCCCCTCAGGGGTTGAATTTCAAAAAAATCTTTTCTTAGTACACCCCTATGCATCAAGACAAACATACCCTCCAAATTTCAAGTTTCTACGACCAGTGGTTTAGGCTGTGAGTTGATATCAGTCAGTCAGGTCTTTGCATAGAACTAAGAAAGGATTTTTTGAAATTCAACCCCTAAGGGGGTAAAAACGGGAAACTGTAGCCCCCGCGGCCGAACAGCTACTTACAAATAAAACAACTTGTCTATTGCCAACGTAATTGTTCCCTGTTTTTTATCATTTTCACAGACAATGCATTGGTACGTTATTTTATTAAATTGAGCTACATATTTTGTTTTTGTTGTCATTTATTCATTCATCAAAAAGTAAAGGGAGTGACTATTCGTACGGGTACTGGACGAATAAATTATATTTATTTGTACAGTAATCGATAAAATATAGTGTCATAGTAGGGTAGGGTGAGGCGGTACTGGACGAATAAATTATATTTATTCGTACAGTAATAGGTAAATAAAATATAGTGTCACAGTAGGTTAGGGGTGCGGCGGGGGCCCTTGGGCCACCCCTAAGCCGCCAATATATATATATTTTTTATATTTTTTTTTTTTGGTTTAAATTAAAAACAAATAGAAACTCAAATTTCTTTTTGAATTTGCACTCCAATTGATAAAATAACATTATTCGTCCGACTTCCGTACGAATAATTATAAATTGTTCGTACAGTACCCGTATGTATAGACTCAGCCAAAAGTAAAACCCACGCGTCCGTAGTTTTCCAGTAATATTATAGGTACCAATTGTAAAAGCCCCCAATTGTTTACGAAAAATCCAATTTAGACAAATATTTGTGTTTAGAATAGAGTGGGCGAGCGAAATAAAACAATGGGAGAAATGCGATCCGGTCGCTTTTTGTTTCGCCGTAGGTATTATTGCTTTGTTTTGTATGTTGAGTTGCCTACTGTACTGTTCATTGTGCTGTGGTTTTGTACTGTACCACAGAATACTTACATTGACGATAAATAATTGGAGATAAATACAACCACAACAATCTCTCTATGCCTATTATAAATGCGAAAGTAACGCTGTCTGTCTCTGTTATGCTTTCATGCCTAAACTTTGGTACAAATATAGTTTAGAACTCAAGAAAAGATATAGGCTACTTTTTATCGCGATAAACTGCAGCACACGTGGGTGAAACCGTGGACAGTTCAGCTAAGTTTGGTATTCCAAATGCATGCGAAAATAGTAAAAGTGGGCATTTTTAGCAGGTTTTGTCTCTTCAACATATAAATAAAAAGAATAACACCCAGAGAATCTCCTAGCTATTTTAAAAAATACTGGCTTGATATTTTTTTGCGTTTTTTTATCTTTTGTCATTACTCCTTGATCGGCATGTCACCTTCGGGGTGCACCGCAACGTTTAAAAATTAGTAAAGGTTTACACAAATTAGAACCTAGTGTTTCCACACATAGCATTGTTAATCAAATATAATAAAAGCCTTCCATGAACCCCACCACTGGCCATTGAAACGCTCGTTTGTAAACACCATGAAATCCTTTAACGTGTTCAGCATGAATTTTAATAAAAATAAAATTATATCATCCCTTTGACCCTGACATTACGTGATAAAACTGAAATATGTTGACATTTACTTCTGAATCGTAAAATTCAAATGATCTACACAATCATATATATCAATCATATATATACATAGACTAGCTGTTCCCCGCGGTTTCACCCACGTGGGCTACTTACAGCTTGCATGCAAAGTCTCAGCCCGATCGGTTTAAAATTGACAAAGTTTCATACAAACTTTCATCCCCTATTTTATCCCCTTGGGGGTAGAATTAATCGAAATTCTTTCTTAGCTGATGCTTTCGTTATAACATCTACCTGCATGCCAAATTACAGCTCGATCCGTCCAGTGGTTTGGGCTGTGCGTTGATAGATCACTATGTCAATCACCTTTGAGTTATATATATTTAGATAGATGACCCCTAACTAGGATTCCCTGTATCTAGGGTATCAGATACTACGAGGATCGGGGAACCACAACACCCAGACACAGAACAAATCCTACTATACTACTTCCTACAATCCTTCCTACTAAAATTATAAACATGAAAGTTTGTGAGTATGGATGGATGGATGTTTATTACTCTTTCACGCAGAAACTACAAAACGGATCTGAATGAAATTTAGAAAGGAGACAGCTTATACCCTGGATTAACACATAGGCTACTTTCTATCCCGGAAAAATGTTCCTGCGGGGTAACGGGAAGACGCGGGTGAAACCGCAGGGCGCAACTAGTACTAAATAAAAGACTAGACTATAAACATATTTCACAATAGGGATGTTAACACTAATAACAAAATAATGTTTAATCTTACTTTTATGTTAGTTTGTATTATTAGGATATCGAAAAACATATTTTTGTATTTATATATAACTTAATAATTTAAATGAAAATGATTTTAAATGCTATATTCATAATCTTTTGTCACGTGACTGCAAACACCAAAAAGAGCTTCTTACGTCACTAACCACTCAGGCGATTTGTACTTCGATGGTTGCCCGCGCGTCGGTAGCCGCGGGTCGGCGTCGGGGGTCGGCGCGGTGGTACCGTTACGAATCGCGACCATCGTGTTTTTCGGTCAGTGACGTCATGTCAGTCACGTGACAGTTGTTAGTGTTTTGGCGGAAAAATTCATAATTACTCTAATTTTGTATATTTTCTCATCGAAAATACTAATAATTTTAAATAAAACATTTTTTTATGGTAAACAAGAGTCAATCTTTAAAATCAAAGCAATTCCAAAAAATGGTTAACATCCCTATGAAGGTATATTGCGCACACTATTATTTCCTAAAAATTCCTTTCCTTCTTCAAGCTTGCTGTCTCGCAATATTTTAATTTGTTTAAGTCTTCCAGCGTTGCGTTACGTGATAGAAGATAGCGTTACGCTACGCTTGGAATGGGAACTGGCTCTCAAGTGCCATAACTTGGTGGTAAGGCATTATCTAGTTCTTGCCTGACACCTTGAAGCCAAGAATCTGTTACCAAGCATCTATTAGTGTGTTCCAACAGCCTCACTTGAAAGTCTTATATCCTGTAACTCGATAATATTCATGTTTCCACATCCCAATGTGCACAACCAACCAAGATAAATCTTATTAGTAAAGTTTATTAGTTGACGAAAAAAGCTTGGGATTTTAGTGAACTTGCTCCAATTCAATCAATTAGTAATAAAAATAAAATTGTCAATGTGATCGCGCCAAAAATATTACCTGACGGGCGTTTCTTGCCTGTTCTTTTGCCACCGTAAAGAGGTTGGAACAGGCGTAGCTAGTTATAAGTTTGACATTTAAAGTAATCACAATGTGACGTCGATTTGGTTTTGCATTCTCTAAAACTAAACTAAGTTTGACAGGTCTATAAGTAATGTTGTAATTTTTTTACTTCTGTGCTTAGAAAAAGACAGCAATAATACTATTAGACCTGAAAAACTTAGTTTAATTTTAGAGAATGCAAAACCGAATCGACGCCTGTATCTATTCTATTATATAAAAAAAAAACATTTGACTTTGACTTTGCGCAGCGCCACCTTCGATTACGTAAAATAACGTGAACTCAATAGCATAATAAAAGCAGATCCTAATAAATGATATGATTACTGGTAAGCCCCTGGTTTAGCTGTTAAAGGCTATACGCGTTGAATTAGCATGAAAAACCTATGAGCGTACAACTCTCAAGGCAACATTACTTCAACAAAAGAACTCGTCGCAATATAAACTGTACGTTCTCTGAATAAAGTTTAAAATCGTTTCATAATTTGTCGGGCGATTAAACAAATACAAAACAGATAAAGCTATAAGACCGTGGCTTAAGGGGCAACGTGTGTATTTAAAATCCGAGGTATTACCATTTCTGTGATCAGCGCAGAGACATCGAGTATCCGGGGCGTCAACAGCACTTTGTGTGGGAAAGAAAGGAGGTCAACGAGTCGTGAAAGGAAGAAACAAAGTGAAGATCGCGCCACAGTAAAGTAAGAACAGTAGGTTAGCTAAGTCCGCTCGAAGAGTTAATTGCCGAGTAGGCAATTAACTCTTCGGTTTGCGGTGATGCTTAAACGGCGCGTTCCGTACTGAGTGCATGGCCGCGGCCCCGTTCGTTTGTGATTGTGTGCGTGAAAAGTGCGTGCGTACACGGCGCCGCTACTCTCGCACACATTCAAACCGTCCGGCGGCAGCCGATTTGTATGAAGCTGAACTACTACTCTTTACTATGATCGCACTTTAAGCACCTGTCCCATCGGCGCCGGCGACGACTAGCGACTATTTACTCGCTTGTATACCCTAAGTAAGTAAAAGATATACACTGACTGTTCACAATGCCAGTACAATATCTGTCTTCTAATACCCGAAATTAATGATCGATCCGATCCATTATCCGCGGTTTCGGATCGATATGTCATGTTATCATATGTCATTTTCGTAGCAATATGTCAAGCGCTATTCCTAAAATGACATATGATGACATGACATATCGATCCAAAACCATCAGGATCGATTATTAATTTCGGCCGCTAAGCACCACTTATCCGCATTTATATCTCCACAGATTCACAATCGCTTACATATAGTTCCGTAAACATATCCTAGGGATCAATAATCACACCATCGTTACGAATCTCTAATACTTGGCAGAATGCCGCACTCCACAGCAGACAGCGCTCCACCATTGAGAACACCATACACGCCATGTCGCCCTACCAGACTCTATTCTTTTATTTCGGGGTAAGTTTATTCTCGATTTTGACAGATAAATGACGTAGATTTAAAAAAAGGAACGATCTATGGCCAGTACTGAACTTTTTCTGCGTGGTTTGTTTTCAAAGGCTTGTGTAGACGATTTTTTTGCGCTTTTTTCTTGCTGCTGGCGAGTTTATTTTGCTTTTTTCGTTTATTGGCGGGCGGACGCTAAAGTGCTATGGTCTGTTTAATGAAACAACTAGGTGATTTTCGACTACATTAGCTTATGTCAATGTTGTTTGATTTATTTATAATATAAATACAGACAGAGACAGTTTTCTTTTTGAGAAGTTTTCCCTTTTTTCCTTAAAAGATAGGTGAAACGAGACCTATTTCTACCGTCACTTGTTCAAGCATGTTTTCGCTTCCATTTTTTTACTTATTAACTCTTCGCTTGAACTGAAACGCATGCGTGTCAGGTTGTTTGTCCCGAGATGACATCACCCCGTGAATGCTATAGGACGGACAAAGTAGGTCAGTCGTTACCAGGAATGTGTCGTCAAGTGGCCGCTCTTGTATTTTGTCGGATGCTTTTGAATTTTTTTGAAAGGGTGGCTCTATAGCTTTCATCTTCTTTTATTGATTGGGTGGTAATCTGAGCCTCAAGTCTGCTTATCAATAAGAATGTATGTCCGGCCCACTACGTCAGATTTAGACACTTTTAGTAGTCTACTAACAAGGAAAAGTGGACTAGACTAGTGACAGAATGGTATCCACGAGGCGGTACAAGGAACAGAGGTCGACAGACTAAGAGATGGGAGGATGAGATTGCGAGTGTAGCCGGTCCAGTATGGACCCGTACAGCAACAGATCGGTACACATGGAAATCTTTGGAGGAGGCCTTTGTCGGAAGACAAGCTGAAACTGACTAACCGTTGCCGATAAGCTTTCCCAATGGAAATAAATTAGAAAAAAAAAATAGAATAGGATAGGATTAAGGCATATTATTATTATTAAGTTTTATATGTTATTTAGTTAAATCAGCAATACAGGCTTTTTTATTTTATTTTTTATTGTTATTTATTTTTTTAGTAGTCTACTAAGCTCTTAATACTACTCTCTTCTTCTCTTATCTCTCTCTCTCTCTTATCGTTCTCTTCTTTTATCTCTTCTTCCATATTGCCTCCACATTAAAATTCTCAAGTTAAGAATCTGTCGCCAAGCACCTACCGGCGTGTTCCAGCAGTCTCACTTGAGAGCCAGTTCCCAATCCAGGTGTAGCGTGGCGCCATATTCGACCACATCGTCACTTAACATCAGGTGACTTGTGGTCAAACGCTATCCTGTTAGTAGTAAAAAATAAAAATCCCTACTTCCCTACTAATACTTTATATGCGAAAGTAACTCTGTCTGTCTGTCTGTCTCGCTTTCACGCCTAAACTACAGAACCGGTTGCAATGAAAGAACAATGGCCAAAACGGACCCAAGGTCGTATGAAAACGATCTGTATACGATAAAAATTGTATTTTTTTGCGTATTAAGATTATACAAACGATGTTTGAAAGAAAGTGTAGAAAAAAAAGATATTGATTTTTTAACTTCGTAGTTTTAACATTTTTTAACTGACACAATGCTTGGATGTTTTGAACACACTCCGCAATTTTTTCGCCATTACGTTTCATGCTTTGGAAGTCGGCCCTACTTAATTGTATTATGTGTAAAAACCCGGAAAAGAACCACTTTTTTTTGTAACGAATTTTGTCGGCGAAGATCTGTCCGAGCATAGGGTAGTTTGAAAAACAGCGCTGCGCTCACATAATCATTGTTATGTGAATGCAGCACATGCTGAAGCTGCCCTATTGCCCTATGATTAATTAGTTAAATAAGTAACTGGAACATAATATGCTGTTAAATAGTGGCAATAAATTGATTTTTTCTTATTATTTTTTATTTTTATTTAAATTAAGTCATTAAAATCAACATTATTTACCAAATATGAACAAAAACTAATCTTTTTAATCTATATATGTACTAGCAAATTGATTGTCACTGTCAAGTGACATTGATAAAATATATTGCGTTCAGGTCCAGGGCAGTATGAAAATGAAAATGTAGTGGCCAATGTTCTCTGGTACGAAGATAGTTTGAACCCTAAGGAAGGACATAGGATACTTTTTATCGTAATAAACTGTAGCCCACACGGGACAAACCACGGGGCGCAGCTAGTAATAGTGTTATTAAAGTATAGTATAATTAAATTATTTGTTTAATTTTCAGATATATCTTCTCTTCATGCTGGTATTCTTCATAATCCTCTGCCTGGTGTGCCTGTTTCTCATCCTATGGTACCAAAGAAGGTTCCACCGCGAAACAACCTCGTCCACTGAACCAAGAGAGAACACTCCGATCCGAAAACCCGTCCTAGATGAAATTTAAACCAACGACTAATAAACTACCCGACGAATTAAAATCCGAAGAAAAAATCACATATTTTTAAATAACTTAAAAATGTTTTTAATCGAAAAATGCTACTACAGCATAAATGAATTCCTCAACAACGACTTCTCGAAATGATTAGAATGGATCGGTCCGCTCCTACATTGCTATACCCTATTCGGGTCTATATGTTCGCTAATCTTAACCACTAAGATCTCTTGTATACTAACATATGAATGCAATAAGCGATTGAATATGAATATGACTGATAGAGCTAAAGCTCAAAATCGCGTGCCTTTAACTGCCAATAAAGCGTGCCAAAGTTTGAGTTTGAAGAAAGAAAACTGCAGTAACTTTATGAAAGAGTTTTAATTAGAGGCTATGTGAATAAAGCTCGTTTTAGCGTGGAATGTTGATAATGAACTGTTAATTGCTAATTAATTTTATATTGATACCCTTGACGGGGCAAGAACGTAAGGCGTATAACGCATTATATTTCAAATCAAATCTAATAGGAATTTATTTAACTAAATGGATATAAATAACAAAATAAAAACACTTAACTAAACCTTAAAATGTAAAATAAAACTACCTATCAAACTAAACAAACTACTTAATCTAATAAACCACTACCAGTTGGCAACGTTCCCAAAATGCTGGCCACATTGCCGCGATGAACGGCAATGCTTATTCTTTGCGCAAAATAACGGCCAGCATTTTGGTCACGGGTAGCATCGACCAGTCGCTTCGATATAATATATCATTATACATCGATTTCGCTCCCGGTCCCCACGGTCCAAGCGTTTCGACCCCAAAAGGCTCAAATGTGTATCCACTGTCGAGATTACCATATTTGCACCTTTTGAGGCCCTCTGCAGATTTAGCCGCCGTACCAGCCCTATTTTCAGTTATAGGAAGATGTGACGGCGCTAGGGTGTCGACACAAGTAACGTCCCACACCAAAGGCCGCCCCATCATTTCAAATTGTAATAGTCACAGATCCTGTTTTATTAAAGTTACATTGTCTAACTACTAAAGCCTTTTATTTATTCAACTCGACTCAGTAGGAAAGTCAGGATTTTACTCTCAGTGTACATTAAAATTTATTTTGTACGGTAGTAGGGCATTTCCTAGTGCTCGCCTGCATACTGTGCGCTCTCTTGTTACTGAGCGCTTAATTAATATGGGTCTGTGTTGGTGTCGAGTATTGAAATGCAATTTCCAGAGACGCGTGCGTTTATTAGAACGATCAAATCAATACTAACGAACACAGTAGGAACAATACACTGAGAAAAAATTCTGACTTTCCTTCTGAGTCTTACCTTCCAAGACCGATTTCTTCCTTTTTTTTACCTTAGTTTTCCTTCTGAATGACAAGTCCTTCCTTTTTGACTCAGAATGAAAATGGTATTTCGGAAGGTCTTTTTTCTTCGTGTATAGCTACCATCCTCAAGTTAAAAATCTGACACTGGTGTGTTCCAGCAGTCTCACTTGAGAGCCAGTTCCCAGTCCAGGTGTAGGTAGCGTGGCGCCACCTTCGTTTAACATCACGTTACTGCTCGAACGAAATAAAACGAGACTGGTCGGCTCTAAATAGTCCTTACTGCTCACCACTCAATAATAAGAAAACAAGGTCAAGATCACTTTTATGAGCTCCTTTTATAAGTTGTCTACGTATTTATGGAATGTCAAGATAATTTAGTGTACATCCATTTTGTCTAGGGACAATAATTGAGCAAGATATAAAAATTCCAATAGAAATTGTGCTCCTAAGATGAGGGATGATATCTTTTTAACCCCCGACGCAAAAAAGGGGTGTTATAAGTTTGACGTCGACGTCTGTCTGTGTGTGTGTCTGTCTATGGCACCGTAGCTGTCGACCGATTGACCGATTTCAATGCGGTTTTTTTTTCAGTTTCCTTGCGGTGGTTCTTAGCTATCTTTGGTTACTATCAGTCCAGCAGTGTAAGCCCCGGTTTTATGAACGTTCATAAGTTAAACGAGTCGGTAAATTTAAACTTTTTGACAAATTTTCCGTAGGTACTAAAATTTGACAATTTTTTTTTTATTTATTGACCTGTTTAACTTACGGACGTTTATACTGGCGCTTAGAGTATCAGCTATTTTACAAAATGATATCAGGCATTTTTAGCTATGTTTGATGAAAATCAGTCCAAGACGGGGGGGGTTAAATTACATTTTTTTTTGCGACCTTATGATGAGACTTGCAGTTGTTCATCTGATAGTAAACGCCACTTGTAACAATATAGTTTATAACGAAAAATCACCTGATGGCATGCATCTGTTAAGTGACGATGTGGTCCAGAGGTGGCGCCACGCTACAACATGATAGACAATTTTTTTTCTTTTTATCTGCCGTCCAGTGGCAAGAAACACCAGCCACGTAATTCTTGCATTGACTGTTCTTTTCTCTTATTACTAACTGATTGAATTGGAGCAAATTTGATAGCGATGATGGTAGTGGCTCAGTGTTAGTGACGTCGGCTTGCGATCCGTAGGACGTGGGTTCGAATCCTACAATGAGCTTGAGCTTTCGGTGAAGGAAAACATCGTGATGAAACCATAGCTTGGTGGTAGGGTATTTTCTAGTACTCGCCTGGCTAGCTACCCTCTTGTTAAGAATCTGTCGCCGTGCACCTATCGGTGTGTTCCGGCAGCCTCACTTGAGAGACAGTTCCCAGTCCAGGTGTAGCGTGACGCCATCTTCGACCACATCTTCACTTATCATCAGGTGACTTGTGGTCAAATGCTACCCTGTAAATAGTAAAAAAAAAAGTTCACTACAATCCCAAGCTTTGTCACCTAAATTGTCTGACACATGGCTTTATTACGATACATACCTATAGCCGGGACCGCTAGCTTAACGTCAGACTGATTGCATATCAGTTCAGTTATTGGTCGCACTCTCATAGGAAATTAAATACAAAATGCCCTCTACAATCACTGAGAAAGCGCTCGAACAAAGTCAATTAATTTTGAGCTCTAAACCTTAAGCCTTACGATTGCTTTTCCAATCCAGTTTCCATAGAATTGGTTAGATCGAGCGTGTAGGCAGACGGTTTTATACCTTATAAGCCGAGTTCGAAGGTTCACATTTGTAAATACAGATCGAAGCGTCAATCAAAAGCTCGGCTATTCTATTGGGCTATCCAAATAAGTGTTGCTGAATTGGTTAGAATTTTAATTAACAAAATGTTCTACAGGTTTTTAAAGCCCGCTTTTAGAAGTAAAGTTTGTCAGCACATTGTTTTGTTAATTTTTTTAGGCGAATATTTGAAATTGTTAAAGCTTTTGGATCAAATTGGTTGTTATATTGATGACTAGCTGATCCCCGCGGTTACCCTCGTAGACTACAATTCATCGCGATAAAATTTATTCTAAGTTCTTTTCCAGGGTTGGAACTATTTGAGCTGTTATGTGCGGATTGCCATCGCTCAAAACGGTGAAGAAAAACATCGTGAGGTAACCGGCATGTCCAAGAACCGCAATATTCAAGGGCATGTGACATCTACCAACCCGCACTGGGCCAGCGCGGTAGATTACAGCCCATACTCTCTCTCTGAGAGAAGGGCAGAGTCCCAGGACGTGAAAGGGTGATGATGATGATGATGATGAACTATTTCCACACCAAATTTCACCATAATCCGATTCTTAGTTTATACGTGAAATAGTAACATAAATCGATTCCTCACAATTATAACATTAATGTAGGATTAATATGGATAAGTCTTAGTAGATGTAATTTAATCATAAACATAACATTCTCCAAAGTACACAACAAGTGATATTAAAGTGATCATTTAATTGTTGTTTTGTTTCTTGGGGAGGCCTTTGCGGAAACGCAAGACAAGCTTACCACAGTTACTGGTGTCTAGAAAAGTTACTATTAAAACAGCTACATGTATGTGAACATTTATTACTGTAGATAATTAAGAATTGCTTGTTATTTAAGGCTATAAATAAATAAATATAACATAATATTATGAACATAATCTGATTTGAATTGAGCCTTCAAGTGTCGTTACGAGCCCACACGTAGCACCTTCGTAGCTCAGCTATATATCGCATCGTTGCATCGTAGATGGGCTATTTATAAAATCTTTCATTAGTTAGAGTTTGACAACAAGTCACTTGATATTAAGTGACGATGTGGTCGAAGATGGCGCCACGCTACACCTGGACTGGGAACTGGCTCTCAAGTGAGGCTGCCGGAACACACCGATAGGTGCTTGACGACCAGGCGAGTACTAGAAAATCCCCTACCACCAAGCTATGGTTTCATCACGATGTTTTCCTTCACCGAAAGCTCAAGCTCATTGTAGGATTCGAACCCACGTCCTACGGATCGCAAGCCGACGTCACTACCACTGTGCTGTCATCGCTATAAAAACTACACTAGTTTGTGTCACCGGCTTGTCATAGTCATAATCTTAAAGCGTACGGCCTGTGACAGACACGCGGTAGGCGTGCGATAGTTGGACCGGAACATGACGATTGTCAACCACATGTTGACAAAGTGCAATATAGTCACCGGAGACCGAAGATCTGGCAGCTACCTGGGCCAAAGAATTAGTCTAGCCATTCAAAGGGGGAACGCTGCCAGTATCTTCGGTACCTTGCCTAAAGGGACTTCTTTTAATAATGTATTTTAGTTATTAGTTTAGATTTATTTGTTTTTATTTCTTTGTTATTTTTAGTTTCCATGTTTACATATAGATGGAGTCTGCGTCTGTCTGTTCTATCTTTGAATCAAGTTGCAAGCTGTATTTCGATATGCAGTCTTATGCTGAAGCCACACTGATCGTTAATATTCATGTTTCCATATCCCAATGTGCACAACTAACCAAGAGAAATCTTATTACTAAAGCTTATTAAAAAATATCGGACCATTAGATGACAAAAAAAGCTTGGGATTGTGGTGAACTTGCTCCAATTCAATCAATTAGTAATAAGAATAAAATTGTCAATGTGATCGCGCCAAAAAACGTACCTGCCGGGCGTTTCTTGCCTGTTCTTTTGCCGGCGTAAGGAGGTTGGTACAGGTGTAGCTAGTTTTAAGTTTGACGTTTTAAAGTGATCACAATTCAATGGAAATGTCAATGCCTATCATCGCGATAAATATTGCGTTAATTAATAACGCAATTATGTGAGTGGCTACACTTGAACGGTCAACGTGAATGCACTTGAATTATCGGCTAACGTCAAACGCCAATGTGAATGCCGTTGTCAAATGTCGTGGCCACACTTATGTCAAACGTCAATCATCGCGCTTTTTAATGGCATTTCCCGTAAGTGTGACCCCAGCATTATGACCGGGGCCTACGGCTTGCCTTATCACAGACCAGACAGCACGGCGAACGTCAAATACACCCTGCCTGTGGCTTTCTCACGTTATTCGTGCGCGTTTTAGGGATCTGAAAAAATAATCGATTTTTATATTATATGAAATCGATTATTATTATTTTTTTATTAATCGATTATTTTTTTCTTTTAATCGATTTTTAATAATCGATTATTGATAAATCGATTTTTTTACCTACTCTCTTTTTTTTAAAGTAATAAGAGATAAAATAATGTTTGTATTGTTGGATATTAAACCAATGTGTAGCCAAACTATGTACACATATCAATCGAATTTTGCAGTTGTAAGTTACGCTAAGTTATTTTATTACAATGTACAAAAAAAAAATGCAACTTTTCGAACAGTTAGAAATAAAATTATTAAATAAAAATATATTTTATTTAAATAATCGATTTATTTTGAAGAGATAAAAATCGATTCTGTATTAATCAATTTTTTTTCCCTCAAGTCACATCCCTAGCGCGTTTGACCGTTCTAAAGGTTCATTTTCCAACAAATCATCTCGTCATATTTCTTAATATTCTAGTACAGAATGCTTCCACCCTCCAAATATTATGTTGCCAAACTGACATATATTGTTTTTCCGTTGTTCAGTCGGGCTCGTGGTAAACAGAGGCATATCGCATATCACCACGTGTTACGTTACAAAGGTGAACGCCCTGGTATTGCAAGCGATACTTGAAGTATCTTGGAATACCCTCAGCCCTTAATAACAACACCACCAATTATGGAATCGACGCGAGCTACGAATGGATAGAATGGGCATTATAAATATACTCTACTAATACTATAAATACGAAAGTTTGTGTGTGTGTGTGAATGTTTGTTACCACGTATCACCGTAACTACTAAACCGATTTTGATGAAATTTGGAATGGAGATAGCTTATATCTTGTATTAACACATAGGTTTTTATCCCGGGAAAAGGTTTCTGCATGATAATAGGAAGACGCAGATGAAACGGCGCGGCGCAACTGGTTATAAATATAAATTATCCTAAAAAATCTCCGATGGCTCACTGATTCCAACAATTCCTTCAGCGTTTACGTTTTTTCAACAAAATCCCAAGTGAAATTCAGTTTAATTCAATGAAATTCAAATTCACTTGTTCATAATATAAAGAGAAATCTTAGTAGTAAAGCTTATTACAAAATCTCGGACTATTTAGATGATAAAAAAGCTTGGGATTGTAGTAAACTTGACTCCAATTAAATCATTTTTTTTTTTTACTATTTGCAGGGTAGCGTTTGACCACAAGTTACCTGATGTTAAGTGACGATGTGGTCGAAGATGGCGCCACGCTTCACCTGGACTGGGAACTGGCTCTCAAGTGAGGCTGCCGGAACACACCGATAGGTGCTTGGCGACAGATTCTTAACAAGAGGGTGGTAGCTAGCCAGGCGAGTACTAGAAAATACCCTACCACCAAGCTATGGTTGCTTTGGTTAAACTAAAGACGAGTCATTTTCCAATACGTACCTATATTTGCCAAAGTTGCCACACAGTTGGTTTGGGAAGCCCTTACCAAAGCAGAAAAGGCTAGCCAGGCGAGTACTAGAAAATACCCTACCACCATGCTATGGTTTCAATTAGTAATATGATTAAATTGACAATGTGATCGCGCCCAAAGAATTACCTGCCGGGCGTTTCTTGGCTGTTCTTTTGCCGGCGTAAGGAGGTTGGAATAGACGCAGCTGCTCTAGTTTTAAGATTGACGTTTTAAAGTGATCACATGCACCCTAATAAATAAATGTATTTTAACTTTGAACTTTGAATTATGCTACACCAAATTGACAAATGAGGTGTCGTTACATACATTATTCCGGGATAAAAAGTGGCCTATGTGTTAATCCAGGGTATAAGCTATCTTCATTCCAAATTTCATTCAGATCCGTTCAGTAGTTTTTGCGTGAAAGGGTAACAAACATCCATCCATCCGGATGGATATACTCACAAACTTTCACGTTTACAATATTAATAGGATTGTCCGCTCTACCTCCATGCTTCAACCAATCCGTCCAAACTCTGTACCGTCCAAGAACATAACTAAGTTTGCAAACTAACCGCTAAGGCGTAGATTATAGAGTTGATTAACACTTAGCCACGGAGTGAGTGTTGAAACTTGATCTAATCATTTATACACGGAATACTGATCAAAGGAAGAAATAGATTAGCTAGACAGAATACTAGATGCTCGTAAGTTATGCGATAGCGAAACGCTTCTGTTATTAACACCATATTTGTATTGCAAAAGAGAGCTGTTCGTGCGATATGGAATATGGGCTCCAGCGAATCCTTAGACTACTAAATATGATAGTAATTTGTTCATGAAAATGAAATGTACATACGAACGATGGTAACCGCGTGCGCTTTAAACGCGCCGACGCAACGCCGAGTTGAAATCCTCTCGGCCCCGCACATATGACTAAGTTATGTGCGGATTTACCATCGCTCTAAAAATGGTGAAGGAAAACATCGAGAAGAAACCGGCATGTCCAAGAACTGAAACATTCAAGGGCATGCGACATCTACCAACCCTCGCTGGGCCAGCGTGGTAGATACTCTCTCTCTGAGAGAAGGCCAGGGTCCCAGCAGAGGGAACTTAATGTCTGATGATGATCAATGTACATACGCAAAAACATATTAAATCCTTCAAAAAGAAAAATGATTATCGCAATTTTAATACTAGGAACAAAGATAAAATCGCTGTATCCACTACTAGGCTTCGTAAGCAACTCCTTCAAAGTACAATGTATACGCACTACGCTTTGCAATAAAATCCTAAGTGAAATCCAAGAAGTCAAGTCCATATTAAACAGATATCAGACTATTTCAATGATAAAACGTTTCATAACTTAGTAATAAGAAAAAAATGAGAAATGTGACCGAGTCCGAAAAATTACCTGCTGGACATTTCTTGCTTATTCTTTTGCTGGTGTAAGGAGGTAGTTTTAAGTTTGACGATTTAAAGTGATCGAAGTTATTCTACTAGTAGTGGGTTTGAATCTTACAATGAGTTTGAGCTTTTTGTGCTCAAAGAACACTCTGGTACGAAGCTATAGCTTACGGTCACATTTGCAGAGTTTGCCAAAGAAACAAGCACACAAATGTACGCTCTAAAAAGATTACTCTCCTTCTGAGCTAGTCGGGTAGACATGGTAATATCGAGGCATAATTAACATCTGCTATTTTAAAGTTCGTCCATTTATTCCTGAATATTAACTTGCAGTTCAATTAAAGTTTAGCCATAAAATAACAAATGTTCATTAACTTAGCCGTAATTTTAGAAGCAGCTGCTACAATACCTACCGCAGGAACCAAATTACATGAAAGCTTTCGAACTTTTTGGAAGTGACATTGGAAATATTCCTTCAAGCTTTCATTGGACCATTTTTTTCTTCAAGTGCAGATTAGAAAGCAAAACCGTTGATTAAACGAATCTTGATGGACTGCATTCTGTAGCACAGCGGAAAAACTTCAAGGCTTGTTTGTTTTTTGGCATGACTAAGTTATTGCATTGCATTCATATGTTAGTGAGATCTTAGTGGTTAAGATTAGCGAACATATGGACCCGAATAGGGTATAGCAATGAAGGAGCGGACCGATCCATTCTATATCATTTCGAGAAGTCGTCCTTGAGGAATTCATTTATGCTGTAGTAGCATTTTTCGATTAAAAACTTTTAAGTTTTTTAAAAACACGTGGTTTTTTCTTCAGATTTTAATTCGTCGGGTAGTTTATTAAATTCTCCACAATTGTTCGTTTCTTAGTATAACGAACCATTATATTTAATACGTTCTAAATTTGTCTAAATACTTGCTTGGATAGCTATATAGCTACCCATATCAAATAGAAAATCTATCATAAGCACTCAGCATTCAGTGTGTTTTGACAGATTCTTGGGAGCCGTTTCTATTCTAGGCTTCTCGTATCTACTAGAAAAGGTAAGTTCCCGATGGAAAAATGTAGTTCTAAAAATAATTCTGAATCAATAGCTTAGTGTTAGGGCGTTTTCTAGTGCTCGCCTGACTAGCTTCAAGTTAAGAATCTGTCGCTAAGAACCTATCGGTGTGTTCCGGCAGCCCCACTTGAGAGCCAGTTCCCAGTCCAGCAATGCGATTCTGCAAATTGTATCTCACTAGGCGAATTCGATTACGTGAACCGCACTCATTTCGACGTTAATCTCCCTTTCACGCAAATCGGCATTCCGCGTGCTGAGAATATCGCAGCGAAGTGAATATGACCAATGAGCGCTCAGTGAGTTTACTAGGGAGTGCCGCACACCGTTTTGTTTCGAATCGGTATTATCGGTTTTTAATAATTTCGTATATAGAGCGTATTAATAGTTAATTTTGTAAATTATGGTATAACATTGACAAAAAGTAATAACACGTTAAAAATTTGGCCTGACAAAATGCGCAAAACATATTTATAGAAAATGATTTTACAATATTGTTGGGCAGAATGAAGTGAACGTCTATAGCCAGAGCCGGCGACCGCACCAAAAAAAATAGTTTGTTGACAATGACAAGGTGTCACTAGTGTAGGGATGCAACATCATTCATAAAAAACATCGATATCTAAATATCGATGTTTTTGAAATTGAAACATCGATGTTAAAAATATCGATGTTTATGAACGATGTATTGATTTTTTTTCGATGTATTTTATATACTAGCAGGGTTGCCAAATACAGACTTAAAATACAGAGAAAAGACGATTTCTAAAATAAAAATAATTATACATTCATTTTAGTAATGATATCTGACAAACAGTAACAATATGAACAGTGGAACGACTAAACTTAAAAAAAAAACAAACTAAACTCAAACTAAACTTTATCGGTGTCGAAAGCACGCGAGCCGCGCGAGGTGAGAAAGAAATGGCGCGACTTAAGTCACATGCGCTATTTCTTTCTCTCGTCACGTCACTTGACACTTGACAGACGATAGTTACGTACATACAAAGAGATGGTGCTCGCAGCTCGATGCAATAAAACATCGTTCTTAATTAACGATGTATCGATGTTTTCTTGTAGTTCAACATCGATGTTTTAACATCGATGTTTCTGAACGATACCTCGATGTTTTAAAACATCGTTGTATCGTTGGCATCCCTAGTCACTAGCAAGTTTCGTTTCGTAAACAAAACAAAACAAAACAAGTTGAAGTTGTTATATTTCGGAGTATTTTTTGTGTTTTGAGTTTAAACTTGAACTTTGACTACAAAAACCTAATGCCACAGAAACTATCGAGTTAAGACGAAATGTTAAGACCCCACATGCTGGGGTTCTCGAGATAGCAACGCTTCGGGAAACCAACGGCTCGGTAGCGCGAAGTAACAAGTGTTACATATACCAAATTCGTAAGTGGTGCGCATGCACGTTGCCGTCGGCCGTTTAGACGATTCTAATAGTTGAACATGAGGTAAGTTGAAACTGTATCTAGTTACATAGAGCTAATTCTAGTTTGATTCTAATTCTATTTGGTACCATGTACGGCTAATAATGAACTACAACTTATTACATGCATTTACAATAGTTTGCATCTTAATTTCAGCCAGACTACCATGTACCTAATTAGCTATCTATCAGGCATAGCAGGCAGCAGGACATACTTGCCCTTTATTCTATTCTCTGAGTAAACAAGACTGGGCAAGAATTGGGATATGTCTGGGTTGTTCAAGTGAACACAATGTAATTGTTGTCTGGGTTATGTTTGCATCTTTCCAACTAAACCAAAAATACCTTATTGTATTTAAAATTCTGATCACTTTAACTTATGGCTAATGCAATATTATTTTTTATAGATTGAGGCGTTCTCTTCCGTTGCAGACACCGACACTGCCACTGCTAGTATGTATCAGTGTCATTAGTTTCATGATTTACAAACAACATAAGAAGTAGCCTAACTAGAACAGGACAGTAGTATTAATATTCTAGTACTTGACAAGGTATAAGGTAGAACTATTTTCACACAATTATTAAAAAAAACTGCTATAATAATAATCAAAATTATTTTTTCTTATACAGCTCCAAGAAGACGCAGAACTAGGATTCGGGGCTCAGAGCCACCACCGAGACAGAGTCAGTTTGCTCTAACCACCGAAAGATTTGTGAGGCTGGAAGAACGCCGCATGAATTTAGAGGAAAACAAGGCATCTCTCATGCAAGCTGTTTTAGAACGCTCATCTCAGAGAGAGCATGCATTATAAGAGGCCCTCAGCCCCTCACCAATGTAGGTAATAGGATGGCTGAGCATAATGAAATTATGACTGAAGCCTCAAAAACTTTTGGAGACGGTGTTACGTGTTACGGTGATTAAATTGGAATTTTAATTACCATAATATCATCATTTTTGTTATACGATTGGATTTAATTATCATTTTTAGACTTTCTAGGTCATATTATAATTTTAAAGTTGATAGCAAAATAATTAATATTTAACTGTTTGTATTTACAACTGTATATCGTGAAACCTGTATGTATCTTATAAAAAATGTTAGTTTTAACTTTTAACGTTTTAACTGTTACTTAATATTATAAAAAATCTCTCTGTAAAAGATTTCTTTTTTTTAACGATTAGACTGCCTGTTAAACCTATTTTCTTACTGGTACTTGTATTTCTGATAATTTGATATGGGGATCAACAGTAAAATAAGAGAACAATAGAAGATTGCATAAAAAAAGTGAGGTTTTATTTGCTTCTCTTCATTCCATAAATATTAGGTAATCTATTTAATTACTTCCTACTTCCTAATATAGACAACAGTAAATGTCAAATCCTATTATCCTACTAATATTATAAATGCGAAAGTTTGTGTGTGTGTGTGTGTGTGAATGTTTGTTACCATGTATGGCGATAGCTTATATCCTGGATTAACAAATAGGCACTTTTTATCCCGGAAAAATGTTCCTGCGGGATAACGAGAAGACGCGGGTGAAACCGCGGAGCGCAACTAGTATAAAATAAATATTATGACAATAAACATGTTAAAAACTATAATAAATACAAGGGAAATAAAACAAGTTAGCTATAATTAATATTATACACTCGGAATATAATAAAATAAATTGTTTTGTAGACTGTTTTAATATCTCACTTACGCCTCATCAGTAAAATACTAACTTTTATTTTGACATTTCAAATCGAGATCGTAAGCGAAATGACACCCGCGTGAAGCGACTATTGTGTTGTTAGAATGCCGATTTGCTCGACAAACCGAGCGTGATCACTTGTGTGTAGTTCCTTGCTCTTGCGCCATCATTCGGGTGGCGCTGGTGGCGCTGACGGTTTTGTCAGAATACGAATTTCACATCTCGCCGCGAGTTCAGCGCTCACTCCGCTTTCACGCAAATTAGTTACAACGCAGAATAGCACTACAGGTGTAGCATGGCCCCATCTCCGACCACGTCGACTCTTAAACATCAAATGCATATAATTATGATAATGATTAGTAAAAAAAACCTGAAACGACAGATTGGATACTGAAAATTATTTTATTGTTAAAGGTTTATAAATTATGTCTGAGTTTCGAAGAAATATATTTTATTGTGAGTGATGGCAAATCCGCACATAACTAATTAAGTCATAGGTGCGGGGCCGAGAGGATTCGAACTCGGTGTCGGCGTCTTGTAATTCGCACGCCTAACCGTTCGGCCTCCATCGCTCACATGCATGCCCAAGAACTGCAACATTCAAGGGCATGCGATTTCTACCAACCCGCACTGGGCCAGCGTGGTAGATTACGGCCCATACTCTCTGAGAGAAGACCAGAGTCCCAGCAGTGGGAACGTGAAAGGCTGATAATGATGATGATTGATGATGACAATGAAATAATAATAAAATAAAAATTTCAAAATAATCAAAGAGAATGTCATGATAATTATTACAAAATGTCATTAATCGCCCTTTTTTATCTGACAAAATTATATGAATTGCTCCATTGGTCTCTGAGTCTTTCACAATAATTCAACAGTGCAGGCACAATGGTCGACCTCTTGTCAAACGAAATATCAAAATCAGTGTTGGCGTCACGGAGTGCATTGAGGTGTTCATTGTGATAAATTAATGTCCTAAAGAAACCTTCTCGTGGGTAAAACCATGGGGCACAGCCAGCTTATTGTATTTATTAATGTAATAGACCATTAACAACTGAGTGATTCTCTCAGTTCAGTGAACTATCTCGAAGGCTTTAGGTATAATGGCTATTTTGGACCATTGCGGGTGAGTTGATTTCAGGTCGGGTCTATTCTTGTTGTTATCGTGATTTACAACGAAAATATAGCCATTGTATCCAAAATTATGATAAATTATCCGGTACCGCTAAAAATGGTGACAGAGATGGTATTTTACAATGAAATTCAAATGTTTCAATGTTTAAATTTCAATTCAAATTCACGAAGAGAAATATATTGAAGGCTTCTGCCACACTATCATGTTTTGTTAGCTATTTATTGAGAGAAGAAATTCATCGCTAGAATATGCGAAAGGTCGACTCCAAGATTGTCATCATCATCAGCCGGAAGAAGTCCACTGCTGAACATAGGCCTCCCCCCTTGAACGCCACCATGAACGGCTATTAGCCATTTGCATCCATCGGCTCCCTGTGACTCTTATAATGTCCGAGATTGTAATTGGGGCTAATTAAAACATTTTTTTTCTGTAATTATTACGGTAAAAAGTTAAAATATATTTACCTACTACGTAATAAAAGCAGAGGGCCTCGAGAAGAGAACATACAAAAAAAATGTGCATAGTGCCTCCGTTTTTTTTTAACCTACTACCATTTTTCTCTGGATGACACATTAAAAAGTACAACACCGAGAGGGCTCTGATGCTATTTTGGAAATAAAGCCTTAATTATTTTTAGCGATCCTAGATTGACATGAGATACCGCGAGTATCAAATATAACCGAATACATACCGAACGAGGATAAAGGCTCTTCAGCTCTTCTGTGGCCTCAATATTCATAGCCCAATAAAATCGTTTCTTCTATTAATCGATTTGACATCGCCATCTCTGATTCCCATGCCGACCTTTACTTCAAAAATCCCTACCACCAAGCTATAGGTAAAACATAACGTATATATGTGCAGCTGTGATATACAAACCGTACCCAAAATGTGTCAAATCGGTTTAAATACCGCTAATTTCGATAATACCCCTTTCAGAAAACACGTAGTAAACATTCCTAAATAAATATTGACGCGACCGAGGCGTATGCAAATAGAAGCATTACGCATCGAAGCGTAACGACGAAATGTGGGCAGGCCCTTGGGATAAACATTTTCATTTACGCATTTTTGTTCAGGATCCACACGAATTTGGCCACCATTTCACTTAAAGAACGATGCTTGATGGTAAAACTAAGGTCACCGACATAGCTTTCAGAATTTGCAAGTGGAAATGGCAATGGGCAGGCTACATCGCTCGACGAACCGATAACTATAGAAATGTTTTCCATGAGCCAATTTTGATGAAATAAATCCTATGTTTTAATTAACACATAAGTCTATCCTAATGTTTAATTAGAACCCTTCATTTTTAAATGTTAATCGTAAATTCCTTAAGATTATTAATGAGTTGTTGCGCCTCGCCGTTTCACCCGGGTCTTCCCGTTATCCCGCAGGAACCTTTTTCCGGGATAAAAAATAGCCTATGCATTAATCCAGCTATCTCCATTCCAAATTTCATTCAGATCCGTTCATTAGTTTTTGCGTGAAAGAGTAACAAACATCCATCCATCCATACTCACAAACCTTCTCGTTTATTATATTAGTAGGATAAAATTCTGTTTTTCTACGCAGTAATATTGTTCTTCATAATACTTTTCCTGAAATAGATTTACGTTTTTGCAATAATAAATTCTGTTTGCTGGAAATGTCTCATAACAGAATAAAGGCGGGATTAAGAAAACAACAATTAGTAGCGATGTTTTTCCAAACCCACGACAAACTGATGTTCAGCCATCTAAGACAAGCGTATATTTCTCGTTCGTAAACACTCATTAGATATTCTTGCTAACATCATAACAGAGCCCGTATCAAATAATACTTAAATGGATGAAGTATAATAATAATAATAATAATGTTGACTCAACGATCATCGTCCCGATAGTCGTTTCAGCGAACGGTCTCATAGCGAAGAGTCTCGACCAACATCTTAAGAGGCTCGCTGGACGGTTGGATCAAGGGTCGCATGCAGAAGGCAGTACTCCTTGACACGGCGCGTATCGTCAGGAGGTTCCTCACTCTGCAGCCCTAACCACCGGTAGCTTGAGCTGCCCCGCTACCGGCGGCACTCTAGGTTTAAGTTTTTTATAGTAATTTTGTTTAATATTATTTTATAAAATTAATGTAAGAAACTTTTGCTTAAGTAAAAAAATAAATGAAGAGATAATAATAATGCCCGCACAATTACATACATAGACTCTGACCCCTAACTAAGTTTCCCTGTATCTAGGGTATCAGAAACTACGAGGATCGGGGGATCTACAACACCCAGACAGAATAAATACTTGCGCTTTTTTTTTCAATGCACAAATATTTGTCCTGTAGCAGGAATCGAACCCGCGACCTCACGCTTTACAGTCGGCTATCCGCCCATTGCGCCACATCGGTCGTCAGTATCAAAACATATTACTGATATTAAATCAATAGTTATTTCTGTCTATCTGTTTGTTACATTTTCGCGCTTGAACCACCGAAAATGAAATGTTTTTTACTTTTTAGTCTATGTAACCAAGCCCAATCTATTGGACTCGTCAAAACGAATTAAATGAGCCCAAACTCAAGGGGTTTCCTAGGAGCCACTGAAGAGTTCCTCTATCCTCCTCCTGGCTTCATCATCAGACCCTCGTAGCTAAGCTCAATCTATTAGACTCGTTAAAACAAATCAAATGAGCCAAAACTCGATGGGTTTACTAGTAGCCGTTGAAGAGTTCCACTATCGATCTCCTGGCTCCATCATCAGATCAGGTCGATGATTTCAAATTATTGCATTGTCATCGGGATTACACAGACATACAAAGTTTCAAGTCGATATTACAACTAGAAGTAGGTTAAAATTGACTTCTAAGATTTGATTACATTGTTATTTAGTTAGTTACAAGTCAAGCTAATATTAAAAATAGTTTAAAAAACTAAAAAAAACACTTTAAAAACGCACTCAAAAATATAAAATAATTAAATTGACTTGTATTAGTTACGATATAATGGTTAATTCAAAAAGTGTGGAGCGCTTTTTGGTTGTATGTACTTTTATTTACCCAGTAAAAGAAGCGCTCCACACTTTTTGAATTAACCATTATATCGTAACTAATACAAGTCAATTTAATTATTTTATATTTTTGAGTGCGTTTTTAAAGTGTTTTTTTTAGTTTTTTAAACTATATATTTTTATTTTTTTACTTTTTAGTCTTTTGTTACCAAGTCCAATCTATCGGACTCATCAAAAGGAATCATATGAGCCCAAACTCGAGGGGTTTACTAGTAGCCACTGCAGAGATCCCCTACCCACCTTCTGGCTGCATCATCAGACCCTCGTCACCAAGTTCAATCTATTGGACTCATCAAGACGAATCATATGAGCCCAAACACGAGGGGTTTAATAGTAGCCACTGCAGAGATCCTCTACCCACCTTCCGGTTGCATCATCAGACCCTCGTCACCAATTTCAATCTATTGGACTCATCAAGACGATTCATATGAGCCCAAACACGAGGGGTTTACTAGTAGCCAGCGAAGAGATGCCCTACCCACCTTCCGGCTGCATCATCAGATCAGGTCGATGATACCAAATTATTGCATTGTCACCGAGATTACATACACATACAAAGTTTCAAGTCGATACGACAATTAGAAGTAGGTGAAAATTGACTTCTAAGATTTGATTACATTGTTAGTTAGTTAGTTAGTTAGTTAGTTAGTTAGTTACAAGTCAAGCTAATAAAAGTGTTTTAATGATGAAATCGATGAAATTTTGTTTGGTTTGAACCTGACGAAGGACATAAGATACTTTTTATATCTTTTATCGCGATAATCTGTATTTCATACAGATGAATCCGCGGGAATCTTAACTCAAAGGTGACTGACTAAATGACATAGTGATCTATCAATGCACAGCCCAAACCACTGGACGGATCGGGCTGAAATTTGGCATACAGGTAGATGTTATGACGCAGGCATCCGCTAAGAAAGAATTTTGATTAATTCTACCCCCAAGGGGATAAAATAGGGGATGAAAGTTTGTATGAAACTTTGTCAATTTTAAACCGATCGGGCTGAGACTTTGCATGCATAAAGCTGTAGCCCACCCGGGTGAAACCGCGGGAAACGGCTAGTACCTCATAATACCATATAATAAGATACAGACCGGATGTTCTGTCGTTAATCAACGTCGGATGCAGCCTACGCCATCCTTTAGAAAAGAAAATAATTGTTACGTGCCAACAATATTATAAGGGCCCTTGTTGCTCATTAGTTACCTACATCGTCACTTAAAATCAGGTGACTTGTTGTATCTTCTAGGAAAGCATGTTCCGTCATCGAACTTGCCATCACAACAACCAGGTGACACTGGGGTCAAATGTTTGCCTACCCTACTTAATATTATAAATGCGACAGTTTATGGGTGTGTGAATGTTTGTTACCACGTATCACCGTAAATACTAAACCGATTTTAATGAAATTTGGAGTGGAGATAGCTTAGACCCTGAATTAAGAGAAAAGCTTTTTATTCTGGAAAATGTTCCTGCGTCATAACGGGAAGACGCGAGTGAAACCGCGTGACGTAACTAATTGCTAATAAAAAGGCTACCTTTTACAAAATGACCGCGGGTGTGACCGCAGGTCACAGCTAGTGATAAAATAGTATAAACTTGTACTATTTCCACATCAAACAGTAATCAATTCCGAAACGAATTAAGCAAACTCGCAATAATTGCATTTCACGGAATTGAATGGTAGAAAAGAAACCCAAGGGTCCTTTACCGTAATTACACGTATGGAACCGTTTGTGAGAGCAATAATACCTTCCCTGCTAATGTATAAGAGTGGAACGTGTATTTGTATTTTCCTTTTGCTGTTTTTACTAGTTACAGGGTATAGAGTTTGACCACATGTCACCTGATGTTAAGTGACGATGTGGTCGAAGATGGCATGCTTCAGTAGACTAGACAAACAGATGGACAACAAAGTGATTCTATTTTTTATGAATATTTTTATTTTTTGATGGATTCTGTTTTTTCTTTTGAGGTACGGAACCCTTATAAAAAGTTATTAATAAATTATTATTATCGCACAAAACCTCGGAGGACATTTTTTTTATGTAAAAGATGCAGACGCAAACAGGCAGACGGCCCGCCTGATGGAAAGTGGTCACCGTCGCCTATGGATATTTGCACTAGAGATGTGAAAAAATAATCGATTTTTATATTAATCGATTATTTTTTCATTTAATCGATTTTTAATAATCGATTATCTAAATATGAAAAATCGATTATTGATAAATCGATTTTTTCACCTACTCTCTTTTAAAGTTATAAATGAAAAAATAATGTTTGTATTGTTGGAGATTAAACCAATGTGTAGCCAAACTATGTACACATTTCAATCGAATTTTGCAGTTATAAGTTACGCTAAGTTATTTTATTACAACGTACAAAAAATGCAACTTTTCTAATAGTAAGAAATAAAATTATTATATAAAAAATCGATTATATTATATTTAACTAATCGATTTTTTACAAAACGATTTATTTTAAAGAGATAAAAATCGATTTTTTCCCCTCCAAGTCACATCCCTAATCTGCACCACCACAAATCAAGCATTCTAATGCCTGGGCCACACTAAGGTCAACGTCAAGGGAAATGTCAATGCCTATCTTCGCGATAAATATTGCGTTAATTAATTATTAACGCTATTATGTGAGTGGCTACACTTGAACGGTCAACGTGAATGCACTTGACTTGAGTTATCGGCTAACGTCAAACGCCAATGTGAATGCCGTTGTCAAATGTCGTGGCCACTTTTATGTCAAACGTCATTTAACGGCATTGTAAAGCATCAGTGCTCGTTATTTTTGTCTATCTGTGTGGGTGTGTGCATGTGTGTGTGAGGAGACATCATTCCCCTGACGTCACAGCGCGTGTTGCCCTCTCGCAAATATTGGGCCACGCGTCTGGGTCAATCGTAGCTGATGAAACTCAGTATTTGTCGCTGTGCCGCGTGGAATCACTTAAATGAAGATTGGGACTCATTTGTGCCCTTAGGTCCGTTGTAGGGTAAGAGTAAATAAGGACTTTGGGACGTGAGATGTTTGGTTTGTTATTAGCAATATGAGGGATGATTAGGCTTGGGCAAAAACTGTCGATATACTGGTATACTTCGAAACATCGATTTCTCGTAATTTATCGACATGTCGATTTTTTATACCTGCTTGTTGTAGTTTCGACATACCCGTAGTTTTAACGCAACAAAACGCAACAAGTAGATATGTGGCAGAAATTTCTTAGCAGAAGCAGATGTCGAAAGTATTTTTAACAAAAGCGCAAAGGCATGTTTTTTTTTATTTATTTTTTTGTTAATTAGCTGCGCCCCGCGGTTTCACTCGCGTGAACTGCAAACTACACTTTATCGCTACAAAAAGTATTCTATGTCCTTCTCGTGGATTAGAATCCTATAATAAACCTGAGCTTTCCGTGAAGGAAAACATCCTGATGAAAACCATGGTGGTAGAGAATTTTTTAGTGCTCGTCTGGTTAGCTACCACCAAGAATCTGTCGCCAAGCACATATCGGTGTGTCCCGGCGGTCTTCCTTGAGAGCCAGTTTTCAGTCCAGGTGTATCGTAGCGCTATTTTTGACTACCATCACGCTATACCTGGAAATACTATAAGAAAATCCTCAAGAATATCTACCATTCGGAATATCGATATAATTTTCACGTACCTATCCCTAATTAGGAGCAACTGTCATCAAATGGTTCTGTTTATAGGGATATGAGATTATTTTTCTTGGTCACGTATCATATTTATTATTTACATAATATATTTCTTCGGACTACGCAGTAATTCCTTCAATTTTTTTTTTTCAGGAAAGCGTTTGACCAGCAGTAACCTGATGATAAGCGACGATGTGGTTGATGATGGCGCCACGCTACACCTGGACTGGGAACTGGCTCTCAAGTGGGGCTGCCGGAACACACCGATAGGTGCTTAGTGACAGATTCTTAACTTGAGGGTGGGCTAGCCCACCCTTCTTTTTCGCCTGGCTAGCCAGGCGAGCACTTGGAAATGCCCTACCACCAAGCTATGGTTTCATCACGATGTTTTCCTTCACCGAAAGCTCAAGCTTACTGTTGGATTCGAACCAACGACCTACGGACCGCAAGCCGACGCCACTGAGCCATCATCAATAGTAAATAGTTATTTATTCAATAGGATAGATACATTGTGATCACTTTAAAACGTCAAACTTAAAACTAGCTACGCCTGTTCCAACCTCCTTCCGCCGGCAAAAGAACAGGCAAGAAACGCCCGGCAGGTAATTTTTTTGGCGCGATCACATTGACAATTTTATTCTTAATACTAAATAATTGATTGAATTGGAGCAAGTTCACTAAAATCCCAAGCTTTTTTTTGTCATCTAAATATTCCGAAATTTTATAATAAGATTTATGTTGGTTGGTTGTGCACATAGAGATATGGAACATGAATATTGATGGGTTACGGGATCTTCGCTTTGCTAATTTTTTTTGTAACAACACGATCATGAAACATTATAAAGTAAACCATATTAGGGCTTAGAAACACAAGTACCTAACTCGAAATAAAGTGTCCGCCGACCGCCACCAGCGGCAACATGGCTGCCGGAAGGGAAGTCTTGGACCGTTCATTTCCGGTCGCCTGTGGAAGGCACCGCTGCGGAATCGGAGACGCCTTCCATTGTTCTGATTGTCGTATCTACGTTTGGTTGACTGCCTTATCAATTGCTTGTAAAATGTTAATAGACTACATTTTTAGGGTTCCGTACGGAAAGGGTTAAACGGAACCCTATTACTAAGAATCCGCTGTCCGTCCGTCTGTCAGTCCGTCTGTAACAAGGCTGTATCGCTCATAGTTAGACAGTTGAAATTTTCACAGATGATGTGTGATGTACTTATGCCACTATAACTGAAAACCAAATAAAATAAGGGAGTTAGCTCCTATACAACAAACGTGTTTTTTTCTTGCTGTTTTTATGAATAAAGAGTTGCGCCGTGCGGTTTCACCCGCGTCTCACCGTTATCCCGCAGGAATCTTTTTGCAGGATAAAAAGTAGCCTATGTGTTAATCCAGGGTATAAGCTATCTCCATTCCAAACTTCATTCAGATCCGTTCAATAGTTTTTGCGTGAAAGAGTAACAAACATCCATCCATCCATACATACAAACTTTCGCGTTTATAATATTAGTAGGATGGTACGGAACCCTTCGCGGGCGAGTCCGACTTGTCGCACTTGGCCGGTTTTATTTTAAAACAGTGTACCAAGAGGTGGCCCATTTTGAAACGTCTCGTTTTTACCTAAATTTTCCAGACACAACTAATTTTGTGTATATTTCGCCGTCATGACGGTACATAACCCTTCGAAACCTCTGTATCTGTCTATCTGACAGTGCCAAATATCAAAGTTGGTAACGGCCGGACTGAGGGTTTCATTAACCGACTGTCTGCGGTCGACCGAGGGTAGACCGCTTGACGCAAAGCCTAAATTCAGACACTGAGTCTAACTAAATATTTATCAATGACCCTATTGAGTTCAAGACGGAAATTCTCAGCATTTCAAACTACTTTTTTTTCTACAGCCTAGCGTTTGACCACAAGTCACCTGATGTTAAGTGACGATGTGGTCGAAGATGGCGCCACGCTACACCTGGATTGGGAATTGGCTCTCAAGTGAGGCTGCCGGAACACACCGATAGGTGCTTGGTGACAGATTGAGGGTGAAGAAGAGGGTGGGTAGCTAGCCAGGCGTGTACTAGAAAATACCCTTCCACCAAAGCTATGGTTTCATCACGATGTTTTCCCTTCATCAAAAGCTCAAGCTCATGTAGGATTCGAACCCACGTCGTACGGATCGCAAGCCGACGTCACTACCACTGATCCATCATTGCTATGTAAGTAGTAGGAATATAGAACATAGAGGTGATTTTTCTGTGTCTCACCACGAAAAAGTTACAGGATAATGTGGAACGAACTCCCTACATAAGTCTTTCTGAAGTGCTACAAAATGCAGTCCTATAAAATGTAAAAGGAGTTCTTACGAGACTTGATACATAAATACATTTTTCACCTGATGGTAAGTGAAGACTTGGCTGACGATGGAGCATGCTTGTCTAGAAGATACCTATACACTCTTGACTTGAAGACTCCCAAATTGTACTTATCGGGAAACAATGATGCTTGCAGAGTGTTCAACCTCTTCGCCAATTCATTCCGGGAATGGGTAGTCAACGTGACAAAATGTTCAATGGGTTGGAACGTGCAGAGGTCAAAATGTCTACCGGCTGTCTCTGTGGCAAAAAGTACGAATGTTAAAATTCACGAGTGTCAATAATTGTCAAAGTTTGATCAAAAATGATCTATAGAATGGTACTACTTACACGGTAGCATTTGACCATAAGTCATCTAATGTTAAAGTGACGATGTGTTCGGTTTAGATTTAAAAATTATTCGCCCATGTTTTTCACCTTGACTTCGACCATTCCATAAAATACCCACATAAATATTTATCTACTTAAAACAATGTTTGAATAAAGCTATCAATGTAAACCACAGCTCCGAAGTTGTCCAACTTTATGGTAGTTCGTGGAACATCTCATTAAAATTGTAAATTTGATGCCAAACTTGATTTCATATTTAAATGTTCAAATAGCCTTAGGCTTTAAACTAAAAAGTTCACAAAAGTGAAGCCTCCAAAATTCATCATAACTTTTTGGGGTAATGTGGATGGCTATTAACCTGTAGTCTCCTTGAGTATATAAAACATAAATTTAAACAAGCTTTTGCCCGCGACTTCGTACACGTGGAATTTAGAATAAGAACCACAACATTCAAAGGCATGCGACATCTACCAACGAACTGGGCCAGCGTGGTAGATAACGGCCCATACTCTCTCTGAGAGAAGGCCAGAGTCACAGCAGTGGAAGGTAATGGCTGATGATGATATGGCTTTGTGTACTTTTCTACATTCAAGACATTTATTGAGACAATAAAAACTTAATTTATTACTTCAATATTATTAATAATTATATTATATATTATTAATTATTTAATATTATTTAATTTAGAATTAGATAATATATCTATATGTACCTTAACTGCATTCTATTCTAGTAGTTTTTGCGTGATGCATGTACAAACAGACGGACAGAAAAAAATCTAATACTGTTGTTTTTGACTTCTGTTGCTCTAATAACGACCCCCCACCCCCCTCTCCTTGGTTTCTCTTAAATTTCTATGTATATACATCGACTTATTACAATTGTATATGTTTAGACTAGCGCGTCCTCATGGTTCACCCGATCACAATAAAACTTTGCCTTGAGACACTCAGGGGTAGTGAACTTTCTTACAGCAAAATAATATTCAAAATTGGATCAGTAGTTCCGAATTTCCCATCCTACTTCTGAACTTACAAACTTAACCTCTTCACGATATAAGTATAAGTATGGATTAATATTGGAATACGTCTTATGCCTAGACGATGATAATACAACAATAAAATTCAAAGCTTTCACCAATTTTTATTAAAAAGTACAATGAACACGCGTAGAAAAGTGCTAGCAAAATAAATTTCTTAACGCTTAAAATTCGGTTTATTTCTAAGTAATACTAATGTCTTATCTATTATATTTTACAGCATGGTCTTATCTTTCATTTTGCGAGTCTTTGGAATCATTGTCATTTAATACACTATCGATAATGTCGTCTTCGCTTTTAGGAATATTTTCTTCTACCTCTAATCCGTTTGGGTTTTCAAAAATCTCATCTATGATTCTATCATCAGAGTTGCTTTGAGTATCTAGGTTTGCTTCGTTGACTTGTTCGTCTTTGCTTTTTACGACATGATTGTTGTTGTTGTCCACATCGTAGTTTGAAACTGGACCTTTTTCTTGGGAATCTTCTAACTCTATATCTTGGTTTAAGTTTTCTGTACTGTTTTCGCTCTTTTCCTCCCCTTCCTCTTGACTAATGCTAGGCATTTCTTTTTCAGAATTTTCATTTTGGTTCTCGGCCTTTGTATTTTTTAATCTTGCATTGGTATTGTTTAGTTCAGCACTTTCTTCCAATTGTACATTTTCCTCTTCTTCTTCAACCTCTTCTTCTACTTCTTCCTCTACCTCTTCAAATTCTTCATCGGTAACCTCAGCTTCTGACCTATCACTTACTTTGTTTACTTCAGTGGTTTTGGGGTCATCCTTAGTATTATTACTGTTCTTTCCTTGATTGATTTTCTTAACTGGATAAAAGTGATCTAATCGTTCAGGAGGTAGTTCCGGAAACATGTCTCTGAAACAAAAATGGCAGTTACTATTAGTATAACATGATTGTGAATCCTTGTCTATTATTATCACTGCTATTCATCAGTTCTATGAGTTCGTCATGTAGTTAGTTTTAGTTGTAGTGGTAGAATTCTGAAGAGTCCACCTGAGGAAGAACCACACCTTAGCCAGTCTTACAACTACCAAACAGCAAGGATAATGCTTTGAGGGCCTAAAGACATTTTACATGTACGATATTAGGGTGGATAGATTTTGAACTGTTGAAGCCTAAAAATTTTGTGTAGGGCACTGAACTGTTATGGACAAGCGTGACGCTTATCATCTTTGTCATTTAGGAACTTAGTTGCTTAAAAAATATAGGATCTGAGTTTCCTTTCTTACTTATGCTTATTTTCGTATTTACTAGGCACCATGTAGCAGTTGGATTCCCTGTAAATGGTCCACTTCTTCCTCACCCAGGGCCACGGGAGGTCTCGGCACCGGCTCTGGAAATTGAATCATCAGTTTAAAGAACGGTACCAATTTATTCTTCTTTGACTTTATCATCATCATCATCATTATCAGCTGGAAGAAGCCCACTGCTGAATATAGCTCTCCCTCTTTGAACGCCACCATGAACGGCTATTAACCCTTTGCATCCATCGGCTCCTTGCGACTCTCTCTTTGATTTTATAATATTTGCAAAGGATGATATTCCCTGCCTATCTGAAAGTTGTCCAAGGGTTAAGTATAAATTTACGAGCGATAGTTGTAAGACCATCGATTGACTGTCTAACTGTTGCTGATTATAAATAAACACAGCCTAGAGTCAGATTAACGTTACTCAGAGTGTATATCAATCCATCATTATCATCAGCCTATTACGTTCCCACTCACTTCGCAGGGATCGGTTGTGTATCCTTTTCGTGGAGCACAATAACATTTAATTACGTTCGCGATAAGCGCGGCCCCGGCTGGTGCAGTTCGGGTAACCGTTTCGTCGCAATGGAAAATGAACCGTATTTTGTAGAGGATCTAGTTCACGATAGCGCGAGTGGGGAAGTTGGAGTTGTAGATAAAAGTTTTGAAGTTGTGATAGAAAATATGGAATGCAGTGACCTAACATCTAATGTGGGGAGGGAGGAAGTGATCAGAGCAGAAAAGAGACCACGTGAGGAGAATTCTTCGGATGATGGTTGGAATACGGTTTCTAGAGGACGCAAGACGGTTCGGCGGTCTAGTCAAACTGAGGCTGATGAAAAAACACAAGTGTGTGTAACGAGTGATAATGTTCTACCTAAACAATTCGCTTTGGCACGACTCCTTAAAGAAAATAATATAAAAAGCGTAAGTCGTGTGAAGTACGTCCATCCGTATAAATTGATAATGATGTTTGACGAAGATATTTATGCAGACGAATTTATTAAATGCCGCTCTTTTATGAATCTCGGGTGGAGATGCCAGAAGACATCAGAAGTAGGTATATCCTATGGCGTAATCAAAGATGTTGAGTTGGACTTCCCGGAACAAGACATTATAAAAAACTTGTTTTCTGAAATAGAAATAGTATCCGCTAAAAGGCTTACTAAAAGAAATATGGATGAGTCGTCTAGTAATGCCTGGATAACCTCCGAATCTGTGCGCCTCGGGTTCAGGGGGTCTATGCTTCCGAGTTATGTCTGTATTCAGGAGATGAAAGTTAAAGTAGCTCCGTTTGTATTTCCAGTCACACAATGCTCCAGATGCTGGAAGTTTGGTCATAGTTTGAAAATGTGTCCGTCGACAAAAATAGTTTGCCCAAAATGCTCGAAAGGTCATGCTAACTGTGAGAGTAAATCTTTCCGTTGTGTAAACTGCATAGGAAATCACATGGCTTTACAAAGAGTGTGCCCAGTATATAGAAAAGAGAGGAGGGTGAGAGAGTTGATGGCAGAATTTAACTGCACTTATAGGAAGGCTCTAAGTATGTACGTGCCACCATCGCCTGCCCCAGAACGAGATATGAGCCCCTTGACAGCTGCCGAATTTCCGAGCCTGATACCACAGGAAACTGGACCCGTCCCGGTGTCGACGTCGGACCCCGTTCGTACTGAAAAGTTAATGTCTGAACTATTCTGTGGTTCGGAGGACAAGTCGTTCAAGATAGCTCAAAGTCGTAAGAAGCAGAAGAAACTAAAACAACCGCCCCGCGCACCTACACCCCTCCCGCCGCCTATGGAAACAGGTTCTAGCATGGACGAGTGCACCGATACCTACGAGTCACGGGACAGTAACGAGGTAACAGCTGATAAGATTAACAGAGCGAAAGACTTTGGTTTTATGCGGTTGTTAATTAAGTTAAAAAATATTATATTAGGTAAGGAGTCACTAGAAAATAAAATACGTCAAGTAGTCTCAACTGTCACAGAATGGTTTTTATCTAAAGTTGTCGGTAGCATATCTGTTAGTTCGTTAATGTCAACGTTTATGAACGTTGTCATTAATGACTATGGATAGCGACTTTATCAAGGTTAACGTTAGAATCATTCAATGGAATTGTCAAAGCCTAAGACCCAAATCTGTATCACTAGAATCTTTACTTTCCCAAGAAAAAATTCACATAGCTGTGCTTAGCGAAACTTGGCTCGAACCCGACAGTTACTTCAACATAAATAGTTATAGTACATATAGGTCAGATCGAATGGACGGGTATGGTGGCGTTGCCATCTTAACTCATAAGTCTGTCAAGGCCGTTACATGCTTATCGAGTATTTCCAATGTAGGTATTGAACTTTTACATGTTAAAATTATTAACTGTCGATTTATTGAGAACATAATTTCAATTTATTGTCCGTCTACAGTTCATACAACACAAAGTGACTGGGATGCCATATTTTCTCTTTGTGGTAATAAATCATTAATATTAGGAGATTTTAATGCTCATCACTCTAACTGGTCGTGCAAAACGGATCAACGCGGTGCCCGGATTTTTGATTGCATGTTAGACCACAATTTTATATCAATAAATAACGGTGCTCCAACTAGAATTAGACTTGTTAACGGCTTATTGCAACAGTCATCTCCAGATGTCTCATTTGTTTCCTCAGATCTAGCCACTATGTTATCCTGGAGTACCTCGAATGAAACCCTCGGTAGTGATCATGTTTTAATCAAAATATCCAGCGCTATGTGTTTACCTAGGGACGTAATTAAAAAACGAAATTTTAAAAAAAGCGATTGGAAATCTTACTCTGATAAAATAGAAGACCTATTATTCGATTTTACTATTCCTTCTGATAATCAAACATTTTATGATATGTTTGAACATGTATTACAAACAGCTGCAAATGAATTTATCCCTTACACTAAGATCCCTCAGCATTTAAATAACAAGTTTTCACCCAAACCTTACTGGAATTCGGAGCTGTCTAAAGCTGTAGCAGAACGCCGACTGGCGCTGGCAAACCTGAGGGGATGCCCGTCTCCTGCTAACTTAGAGACCCTTCAAGAGAAAATCAGTAACGCACAGAGAATTATTCGTTTGGCTAGGTGTCGTTCCTTTCAAGGATTTTGCTCGTCCATAGATGAAACTGCGTCCTCATCTGCCCTGTGGCGTAAAATGAGGTGGATGAAAGGTTACCGTTCCGGTTCCACTAGTCGGTGTGTTGACCGAGAAAAAGCAAAACGTTTATTGAATGATTTAACACCTGATTATGTAAGCCCACCTAGTCCACAGTTCAAATCAAATAATATTTATTTAGAGTCTGATATTTCCTTGCAGGAACTAATTAATTCAATTAAAAAAAACGATACTGCCCCCGGCTCTGATGAGATATCATTTTCAATGATTAAACATATGCCAACTGTAGGTAAAACGCTTCTACTATGCCTTTATAATAGAATTTTCAATTCCGGTTTTGTACCATCACAATGGCGCGAAGTTAAGATAGTACCTATCCCCAAACCAGGCAGAGACTCAAGTTCACCATCCGCTCTGCGGCCCATATCTCTTATATCTTGTCTTTGTAAAATTTTTCACTCTATTATTAACAAAAGGATGGAATGGTTTTTTGAAAGGCAATTTTTGTTTCCTGATGGTATGGTTGGTTTTCGAAAAGGCCGATCTTGTTTTGACAGCCTTACTCGCTTAGTATCACAAATTCAAATAGGATTTTCTAAAAATATAACAACCGTTGCTTGCTTTATTGATATAGATAGTGCCTATAATAGTGTGAATATATCTTGCTTAATGGAAATACTGGATCAGTTGGGTGTAGGTGCAAAAATTTGCATATATCTTTGGTCATATTTAAGTCATAGACGTCTCAAAATTTCTGCTGAGGGGAGTGACCTTGTCAGAAGTACTGGACAAGGTTTAGCACAGGGGGACCCCTGGTCCCCATTACTTTTTAATATTGCAACCTTAAATGTATGTAAAAGTATTCAAAATGTTCAAATTTCTCAATATGCCGATGATTTTGTGCTATATATTTCAAAAAATAATTTAGATTACGCAATTTCAGAGTTACAAAGGGCCTGTCATGAGTTAAACTCGATGTTAAATAGTTTAGGGTTAGTTATATCTCCAACCAAAAGCAAAGTTTGTGTTTTTAAAAAGGGTGGTTTTAGAAGTACTGTCGAGTTGAGAATCAATAATTACTCTTTACCAATGGTAAATCATTTCAAATATTTGGGCCTGTGGCTGGATAGCTCGTTAAGATGGGGTAAACACATCAAAGAGACCTCACAAAAAGTAACAAAATTTGTTAATTTATTAAAAGTGTTGTCAGGACCAAGCTGGGGTCTCCACCAAAAACATTTGAGGCGTTTATACATAGCAATCATCCGCAGTAGAATAGATTATGCAAGTTTTTTATTCGATAATAGCTGTAAAACTAATTTACTTAAACTAGATAGGATACAAAATCAAGCTTTACGTGTAATTGGCGGTTATATCCGAAGCACTCCAATTCATGTTATGGAGAGTGACTTGTGTTTACCTCCCCTTTGTTGTCGTAGAAGATATTTGGCAGGAAAATTTTGGCTTAAATCTAAAACGTTTTTAAACAATAAATCGATTAACATTCTTGAAGAACTTTCTGTTAATATTCGATCGAGATATTGGGTTAATAAAAAACTTCCACTGCTAGTTTCAATTCATTTAGATCTGAAAACTATACCTATTCATAGTAATCAGCTAGAGATGTTTTTGTTGGAGACCTGGGTAAGCAATATAAATCTGTCGCAGGTAGTATTTGATTCTATCCCAACCATTGATCGCGCTAAAAGGTTGTATAGTTGCCAACTCTTACGCACTTTGACAATCAACTACATACGTCAACAATATGAAAATTGCTATACCATTTTCACGGATGGATCCAAAGAAAGAAAAGATGGAGGCGCGGCTTTTTTGGACCCTCTACAGGGAAGCTACATCAAACTCAAGATTGATTCGGATATCTCAATAATGCACATCGAACTCATAGCGATTTCTGAAGCTTTGTCATACATCGACTCCATCAATCATAATAAATTTGTTATTTTGACCGATTCAAAAAGCTCACTGCAACACTTGGCTCGCTGTACCTCGCAAGTCACGCGAGGTGCACCGATTGCCTACCGTATTCTGGAATCAATCTTGAGTTTGCAGTCGAAAAATAAACAAGTGTTCCTACAGTGGATCCCATCTCATATTGAACTGGCAGAAAATGATGCTGTAGATATATTAGCTAAACAAGCCACAGTAGATGGAGTTCCACTGGAGGTAATGCCATTATATTCCGATCACGTGGGACTTGTAAAGGAGCAATGTAGAATGATATGGCAGGAATACTTTGACGAAAGATCGAGAGAAAAGGGTATTTGGTTCAGAACTATCCAGCCCCTGATTTCTAAATATCCATGGATCGATAGTTGTACGATGAACCGACGAATGATAGTGACTGCTCTCAGGCTTCGCTCTGCACACATCCCATCCAATAAGTTCGCATACCTTATGAAAAAAACACCATCTCCCAATTGCACCGAGTGCGGAGTTCTTGATGACGTACAACATATTTTGTTGGAGTGTGTGCGGAATGAAACCCAAAGAAGATTGTGGCTTGGCTCTGATCATGTTTTTGAAGTCGGTTTTTGTAATTGTGCTTTGTCAAGCCCTATGTCGGATCAGGCCATAATTTTATATAAATTGGCGGAATTGTGTTTGATTAAGTGAAGTTGTGATTTTTGTTTTTCTTACTGGGTGATGTGGTCGCTCAGCGACAAAGCCCTTCAAAATAAATTAAAAAAAAAAAAAAAAAAAAAAAACGTTCCCACTGCTGGGTCACAGGCTTTCTCTCAGAAAGAGAGTATGTAAATTGTAAGTACTCCAAGTAAGTTAAGTCAGTGAAATTGACTTATACTTGATGTTAAGATAAACTGACGCCAATCTATTTTTTGTAGAATAAGAAGTTTACGGCCAGTTTCCATAACCTATCTATCCATGGTTTGCCCTACTAGGGATAGAAATTTGAAATCTAAATATATATAACTCAAAGGTGACTGACTGACATAGTGATCTATCAACGCACAGCCGAAACCACTGGACGAATCGGGCTGAAATTTGGCATGCAGGTTGGTGTTATGACGTAGGCATCCGCTAAGAAAGGATTTTGATTAATTCTACCCCCAAGGGGATAAAATAGGGGATGAAAGTTTGTACGAAACTTTGTCAATTTTAAACCGATCGGGCTGAGACTTTGCATGCCGTGGGTATATAAGATAGGTTATCAAACCTGGCCGCATGTATTTGAACTAATTGGACAAAAATTGTCGTCTGCTGTCATTTATTTATCACATAGCAGTTGCCACAATTTCGCTTCAACAAAACAAACGAAATCCTTCAAAGATTTTGTTTTTCCCTAAGGCAGTGGATGAATATTATTATCATCAAAATTCAAAATTCAAAATTCAAAATAGCAGAATAAATATCAATAGCAGAATAAATATGAGAAGAAAATATATAGAGGAAGATATCCTTCATCTTTAACCGGATGGTTCAGTCGCAACAGCTGTGTTTTGTCTGAATAATCCACCCCCCTGATAGTTTTTACTTATTAGCTAGTAGATAAAGTGGTATTACCGAGTCGTCCATCTGCAAAACTCGCTGCTTTTTGAATGGATATTCTCACAGCTTTTATCTCGATAATGTTTGTGATTTTCAGGGTTCCGTAACTCAGAAGGAAAAACGGAATCCTTATAATATCACTTTGTTGTCAGCCTGTCTGTCTGTCAACCCTATTTACAAAGAACGCGTTGAGGAATCAAGTTGAAATTATACTTAGGTCTGTAGTTTCCCTCAGCTGCGAAAAATTGAAATTGCAAGCCAACACAATCAAAAGATACGACCGTTTATGTTGCATATTTTCACGTATTTTGCGATTTCACGCGGGAATCAATCCTATAGGGTACTTCCCGTTGACCTAGAGTCATGAAATTTGAAATGAAGCAAGTTCTTACAGCACATGTCAAGGAAAATGTCTGAAAATCGTAAATAAATAGTTTAATAACAGAAAAAAATCAATTTCATACGGGACCCTCGGTGCGCCAGTCCGACTCGCACTTGGTCGGTTTCTTAAAACACGCTTTTTAATATGAAAATCTATCTCTTGGATTTTCTGTGTACCTACAATATTAATAATGGTAATTTCAACAAATGTTATAATACGTTCTGCGTGCTTTGCTCTGGTTCTATGAGTAAATTGATTCAAGCATTTATCTTTTCGTCGAATTGAATTAATTCAGGCTCTAGATTGCTGCTCCGTATTTCATAAGTAGATCAAAGGAGAGGAATAATATTAGAAATTGTCGGTAAATAATCACGAAAGCGTTTAAAATGAAACGTTTCTAATAACCATTGATTGTCTTTGTATTATTATTTAAGTTTAATTGTTTTGTTTTTTTTTTGTTTTGTTATGGCGTCACACAGTCTCTATCATATTCGGATATCTGCTAAATTTGTGTAATAATTGACTTACCGATTTGCTTGCTGCTTGCTTCTAACAAGCAGCTGTCAAGCATTATTGTTCTATTTTTTTTTTGTTTTGTTATGGCGTCACACGATTAGTGTATTTGCCAGTGTCAAGTATAAAAGATTTCAAACTCAGAGAGTTGAATCAGGTTTAAATGATGATGGTGATGATGATGATGAGATGAAGGGATGAGGATAGTGTTTAAGTAAAGTAGTGGCGCTTTACTTAAACTTTACACGGACTTTTTTGGAGCAACTTTCACAACTTTATTTCAATTTCCCACACTCGTACACATTAACGAACACATAATGGTTAATAATCCACCAATATTACACATTATCACTCGAAGAAACACAAGTTTTGGAAATAATAACAAAATCTTCATGTTGACAGTTCAATTGCCGCCAAAAAAGTCCATTTGTTTTGTTTATGTTCCTTATCAAATTTTATTTTGTTTTAAGTGTATTCTGTTTTTTGCCACAAATAAATATATTGTCTATGGAAAAAAAGAAAAATTCAAGAAATTCATGACATTATTCTTATACTTAGCATTAATTTAATGTGTTTGAATCGATTTTAAGCCACTTTTCAATATGACGGCTTCGCCTTATGCTAGATTTTCAGATGTGACCTGCGTCATCTGTACATCAATATGAGGGCTCAAAAGAAAAACCGCCGCCATGATGTTTTTATATTGCTACTGTACATCTATAGATATGATATGTTGACGACCCATGTGGCACAATGGGCGGATAGCCGACTGTGAAGCGTGAGGTATTTTTTTTATTTATTTATAGGTTAGCGTTTTGACCACAAGTCACTTGATGTTAAGTGACGATGTGGTCGAAGATGGCGCCACGCTACACCTGGATTGGGAACTGGCTTTCAATTGTGGCTGCCGGACCACACCGATAGGTGCTTTGCGACATATTTTTAACCAGATGTCAGATGAATACTTGAAAATGCCCTATCACCAAGCTACGGTTTCATCATGTTGTTTTCACCTAATGTTTATTTCTTTGTGGGTAGTCCTTTTTCTCTTGCTTTTGATTGGTTTTTGTATTTTAATGTTTTCTCTTGTTTATCTGTTTTCATGTTTGTGTTATTTTTAATATATTGTGTATTTTTGTACCCGTGCGTGACGTCACCTACCGGCACCAACGGAAGACCAGCGCTGGTTATAATAACCAGCATCATGCTGAGTTGGGGCCGGTTTGTGGCAAAAAACAGTTATTATTTGTATATATTTATTAGTTCGTGTATTTATATTTTCAATTACTGTTATGTTTGTGTAAGTTTATGTATTATTTCTTCCTAACACTTGTTTTTTTGCCACAAATAAAATTATTGTCTGTTGTTGTTGTTGTTGTTTTCCTTCACCGAAAGCTTAAGCTCGGTCTGTCTTGCGCCACCTCCTGCCAGTTCTCCACCTAGAGTGAGCGCAAATCCTACGTCACTTCGAAAAAAATAGCATAATGAGATATAAAAAAATAAATGTCTTGTACTCACAGCTCTTTCTAAAGCTCTCCGTACTCGCTCCAGCTCCATCTGTTTCATTTGCTCAGCTGTCAATCCAGGGTCATCGTTCTGGAAAAAAAATTAAAGGAAAATAATATGAAAATCCTACTTATCCCACTAAAATTATGGATGGGAGCATGGATGGATGCATGTTTCACGCAAAAACTACTTAAGAGGACGCTGTGATAAAGAATGAATCTGAAATCAGCTCCATACAAAAACGCAAGCGAGCTGACTAATGCCGTAAGGTCGTATGCGTAAAAAAAGGCTTTTTTCGTTTAAAATGAAAACTATCGTTAATTTTATGGAACTAAACCTGTAGTTCTTTGATGAATGTGTATAATAATATATACGATACAAAAAAGAAACAACTCTTAAATCGGTTTTGTATGCCTGTAAAATGAAAATCTTTTTTTTTAGAGGTCAGTTTTCGATCATTTTTTCTCTGCTATAAAAGTTAACCAATCGTGTTATCCTTCTGACAATTTGATATCAAAAACATGATCTTTAATGCACATAAATTTTAGCTCTGTATGTTTTGTAATTGCTGAGAAAAAAGGAGATCGCTGCAGCCAATATTGCCAATTCCTCGTCTTAACGTATCTAGATGAAATTTGTAATGGGGATAGCTTATACATTGCTTATATATGGTTTCCATATCCCAATGTGCGCAACCAACTAAGAGAAATTCTAGAAGTATAGCTTATTATAAAATATCGGATGCATTACATTTTCATGTACTGCAGCGGTGATTTACCTACTTGTTAATGTATAAATTTAATTTAGTTTAGTCTACCTTTCTTACGTAGCTAATGCTTACAAATTGTTCGTGTATGCAATTATGCACAGTGGTGGATTTAGCAGCAGGCTGAGTAGGCTGGAGCCTACGGCGGCAGATTTTAGGGGCGGCAAATTTAGTGTCAATTTAAAAAAAAAATTTAATGATATTAAAAGAGTCGTATATGTATTTAAATATTATTATGTGCACACAAACAATTAAACATCACACACACACCGGAGATCGAAGAGCTGGCAGCTATCTCGGACAAAGAATTAGTCTAGCCATCCAAAGGGGGAACGCTGCCAGTATCTTCGGTACCTTGCCTAAAGGGACTTCTTTTAATAATGTATTTTAGTTATTAGTTTAGGTTTATTTGTTTTTACTTCTTTGTTATGGTATATTACTATATAGGCATTAAATATTGTTCACCACTTGACTTTTCTTAAATTTTTGTCTGATGCATAAAAAAATGACACATTTAAAAAGGGAAGGCAGAGGCCGTAGAGGTTATAGAGGTTGGTAGGGGCGGCAAAATTTGAATACTTAGCCTACTGGCGGCAAATGTGTATCTAAATCCGCCACTGATTATGCATATTTAGAGATGTTTTCTAGCTTAAAACTTTACTGTTCCTATTAGAATGTACTGGAAATGTCCTGTTTTTGCGTTAAAACGATTGTTCAATTATCTTTGTGATGAGACAGTTAAACACCAATCAAGTAAACCTTCGTTAAACAATGATTTCGCAAATCATACCATCTCGCCGATCCAACATTTCAATTACTCAGTTCTCAAGTTCAACAACCGTTTTGATATTAAAATTATCCTATCCTATGTTAACGAAACAAATAATTGTTAAATACTTTGGTTATTACGATGTTCTCTGTAGCAAGAGTGACAGAGACAGCTTTGTTTTGTATAGCGACGTCTCTGTCTAACAAGCAGTTTTTGTAAAAGAATATTTGGTATATTGCATAACTTTGTAACTGATTTTTACAAGCCGCGACGATGTGGTCTAAGGTGGCGCCACGAAACGCCTTGATTGGAAACTGGCTCTCAAGTGAGGCTACTGGAACATACCAATAGGTGTCTAACGACTGATTCTTAATGCTCCATTGTACAGTACTATTTTAACTTATTGTTAAGTTTACAGAACTGATTTCAAATATGCTAGCAGGACATGAATCGTCAAGAGCCAAAAAAGTATTAATTTATTTCACAAATTTTAACTTTCCTGAACGTAATCGTGTGCAAAAAACAGTATAAAATGTGAATAAAGCGTCGTTAACAGAGAATTTTCGCGTAATAACCGGAACGGCTAAGTATTTTCACGCGGAAGTCCATTCTTGCTGACCCTTACACTGTAGTACCATAGTAAAGGAGTAGTAGTTCAGCTTCATATAAATCGCCCGTCGGTTTGAATGTGTGCGAGAGTAGCGGCACCTTGTACGTACGCACTTTTCACGCACACAATCACATAAACGAAAGGAGGCGGCCGGGGCCGCGGCCATGCACTCAGTACGGAACGCGCCGCCTATGCGTCACCGGAAGAATAGGCAATTAACTCGTCGAGCGGCCTTAGCTAACCTACTGTTCTTTATATACTGTGGTAGTACTGTAGGCGTAATATAATTGGAGTGAAGGCTTTTTCTTTTACTCCTTACAGGATAATAGCGTTTGACCACAAGTCACAAAATGATGAAGTGAAGATATGGTTGAAGGTAACGTCACGCCACACCTGGATTGGGAACTGGCTTTCAAGTGGGGCTGCCGGAACACACCGATAGGTGCTTGGCGACAGATTCTTAACTTGAGATGTTACACTAACATTTGATGACTGTAGTCTAAGTAGGTAAACATAATGTACGCGGCGACTTAAGAACTTCTTAACCTTTTTATCTTTCATCCCAGGCACTTTTTATCGGTAAAAGATTAGAAAACAGTTTTCTTTACTTTTTACAGGCAAGTTTTTGATTACAAGTCACCTGATGCTAAGTGATGATGTGATCGCCACACCTACTACATCTAAACCTTGTTTGGAAACTGGTTTTCAAATCGGACTGCCGGAGCACACCGATAGATGCTTTGTTTTTTAATAAAATTGTTACTTACCGTGGGATCTTGGTAGTCATAATGCGCATTAACCTTGTCTTCAGGCCTGAGAGAAAACAAAATTAAATTAATATTCTCTTAATTTCTCACTCGTGTTCGGATTTATAATGAGAAACGAGATTATTTCGCGTTGATAAAAATAAATGTAGGACCTACTTTCCAATTTTTACGCAATTTTTTTCCTCTTGGATTATTCTGTCGTAGACATTAAAATCTTCAAGCAAAGTATTTTTAAAACTTAATCTAAAAGAAAGATATATATCGCAAACCGTTTATATTTTGAAAATTTTCACTGTACTAGCTGATAGACTGATAAGAATTTTCTGACAGCATTGGACTACAAGTCACCTAATGTTACCTAAGTGATGATATGGTCAAAGGTAGCGCCATGCTACACCTGGATTGGGAACTGGCTCTAAAGTGGGGCTTCCGGGATAGCTTGTGGTGCTTAGTGACAGATAGCAATGATAGAATAGTCTTGAAAAGTCATTAACTATCCAGTACTCGACTAACAAAAACTTTACCACGGAGTCACTTACGAAGTTACGACGATCTTCAAGTTGATACCAGCGTCCAATACCAGCTTGTGAGCTTCCTGAAGAGTCAGGTTGGAGGTCTCCTGGCCATTGATCCGGAGGACAGTGTCTCCCATCTTGATGCAGGCATGCTCAGCACGGCTACCTGGCCTCACCTGAGAAATCGTGACAAAAGGTTCTGTTAAGGTGGGAACTGACACGAGCATTCGTTCGATATGAACACGTTACAAGTCGAATGTTCGGCATGTCAGTTCAGTACAGCGATAGGCGCATAAGCATGCGTGCTACACCATCGACCGCATTGTCGTTAGGCAACGGTGGTCTGACATAAGCCTCCATAAAAACAATAATAATAACGCCCACACATTCACATCAATAGCTCTGACCCCTAAGGAGTCCTTTTATCTAGGGTATGAGAAACTTTGCGGATCGGGGATACACAAAACCCAAACCTTCGCAGTTGTTCGCCCACATCGGCTGTCAGATGTTAAGATGAGGAATTGACAATATTGGCTGCAGGGATCTCCTTTTTTCTCAGCAGTCACAAAACTTACAGAGCTAATATTTATGTACATTAAAGATTATGTTTTTGTCATCAAATTGTCGGAAGGATAACATGATTGGTTAACTTTCATAGAAGAGAAACAATGATCGAAAACTGCCCTCTAAGAAAAAAGATTTTCATTTTACAGGCATACAAAACCGATTCAAGAGTTGTTTTATCACAAGGAACACACATTCTTCAAAGAACTACAGATTTAGTGCTGTAAAATTAACGATAGTTTTCATTTTAAACGAAAAAAAAAACCTTTTTTGACGCATACGACCTTACGGCATTAGTCAGCTCGCTTGCGTTTTTGTGTGGAGCTGATTTCAGATTCATTGTTTATCACGGCGTCCTCTTAACGTCCTTTTGTTTACTTACATAAGCAACCCGCAAAGGAGTTTTGTAATACGCTCCGCCAGCCATCTCGAAGCCCCACAGGGTGTCTTCGAAGCTGACCCTCTCGTGGATGCCTTCGTTCCTGGATGCCCAGGAAGGCTTCACCACCTCACCGGCTAGCATAGCTGCCTCCTCAGGCTTCAGCTTGGTCTGTCGCATGTTGATAACTGGGTTTGGGGGATCCATCCTGAAAAAATAGAAAAAATTGACAATATATGTAGACTATTACCATACCCATCCCGTACTTAAATTATAAATGCGAAAGTTACTCGTTTGTAAAGGTAGCAAACAACCTTTTCACGACTAATCCGCTAATTCCTGATGAAATTTTATAAAATAGTTTAAACCTTCCGGAAAGATATGTAATACTTTTTAGAATTATTTTATTACCATAAAATTTTGTTAACGCTCGTTAAGAATCTGTCTCCAAGCACCTATTAGTGTGATCCAGCAACCCCACTTGAGAGCCAGTTCCCAGTCCAGGAGTCCGCAAATTTCGACCACATCGTCACTTAGCATCAGGTGATTTGTGCTCAACGTTACTCTGTCACTACTCACTAGTGATAAAAAAGCTTGTTGCTTAGGATCAGGCGTCGACTCGTTCGTCTCATCACTCAGATGTATAAAAAAAACATTACTGTCCCTACTACAATTCATGCTAACATTGAAGCCAGAATTCAATCAGAAGTTCTACCAAACTACACGCATAATAATCTTCCCTGTCCTATAAATGTAGTTCGAGGGTAAAACTTGTGATCCCTATGACGTCACAATGACACATAATCAGTATCGCGCTGAGATCAAGGAGAGCCTCTCGTTTCCTGTTTCGAGGAAATTGGGAGATAATCCTTTTTGGAGTGATCCAATTTTTAGGGGAATATTTACTTTGTGAGTGTAATTAGCAAGTTGAAGCGACGAGAGCTCAATGGTAGTGACGTCGGCTTGCGATCCGTGTGTCGTGGGTTCGAATTCATCAATGAGCTTGAGCTTTTGGTGAAGAAAAACATCCGTTTTTGAAACCATAGTATGGAAGCAGGGCATTTTCTTGTGCTCGCCTGGCCAGCAACCGGTTAAAAATCTGTCGCCTAGCACCTATCGGTGTGTACCGGCAGCCCTACTTGAGAGCCAGTTCGCAATCCAGGTGTAGCGTGGCGACACCTTCGACCACATCGTCACTTAGCTTTTGACGTGAAAACGTCTTATAATTCGATAGAGCCGGTTGCACGCACGAAAAAACATGACTCATGCGGCGTTACCTCGCTCTGCGGCGTTACCTCGCTCTGCGCTCTGAGGCGTTCCATGTAAGGCTTGAAGTGCAAGCGAGAGCGCGGTACGAGCGACAAAGAAGCACAATCGGCCAATCGACGTTGACACGTTCAACTATCGTCAGTAAACCGACTTTACAGACAACCAATTTTTTTATCGCAATCTTTTATATTTATCTTCTATCTTCTATGTATATATATAAGTATCAAAGTCCTGACTGACTGATATCAATGCACAGCCCAAACCACTGGTCATACAAACTTGAAATTTGGAGGGTATGTTTTTGTCTTAATGCGTAGGGTTGTACTAAGAAAGGATTTTTTAGAAATTTAACCCCTAAGGGGGTAAAAATGGGAAACTGTTAATAAACTATAAGTATCTAGCGACAAATCTGTTCATAGAATTATATTACTAACACAATTATGATGGAAATATGATGTAAGTGTGTATATATGTAAACATATTATATCTTTGGATTAATCAAGTTTTGTCTGCGTCGATTATAATTATCGTTATCTATGATGTATAAGTAGATTATGTTTCAGTAATTTATCAGAGGTTCGTAGATAGAGATTAATTAATTAGGTAGTTGAGTTGGGAATTATTGAGGGCCTCTTATTGATGTAATATTATTATTATACTAGATAAGATACATCAGTATAGGTCTAATCACCGTCTTCTTTTCGCCAAAAAAATACCTGACGGGTGTTTCTTGCGTGAATTTTTGTTACTACGCATTACCTTAACTACTAAACCAATTTTGATGAAATTTGGAATGAAGATAGCATATACACTGAATTAACACATATGCTTTTCCCGGAAAAAGGTTCCTGCGGGATAACGGGAATACGCGGGTGAAGCCGCGGGGCGCAACTAGTAGTCACATAAATGAAATGTGATCGCGTCAAAAAAATGTACCTGCTGGGTGTTTCTTTTTTTTTTTTTTTTTTTTTGCTTGTGGCAACCCTACGAATAACAGCTGACTAAAACCTGTCCCGTTAAAATTTATTAATTTAATTGTTTTACGTACTATTATTGGACCCTTACCAATTTCATTGCTATAAAACAAACTAATGTACGTGTTTAGGTAGTATTAATAGTGAAATTTTTAGTATTTTTTATGTAAATGTCAACTTATTGTTGAGGCATTTTCGTTTGTTTAGTTTAAAATTGTGACGTTGTTATCTCGGTTTGGAAGTGTTTACTGTGTTTGTGTGACTTATATACGTGCAATACATCTTTCGTATGATTATTAGAACGGAAACAATCACGTAAGTACAATATTTCCAAACTATAACCTCACTTGTTGGCCAAATAATTTGTTGGTGGATCTGTTAATCGCTCACATTTTACCTCAAAATGATGACTAGAAGAGCTTTATCTCGTCAAGAGGAATCCAACAGACTCCTCTTGACCTTGCAAGAACTGAAGGCCACCAAGGAATTGTGTGATCAACTCAACAGAGAAAGAGATGACAATGAGCAAATTATGATTGAAACCCTAAATAAAAATGATAAATTAAAAAGTGAGTTATCAGCGTTACACTCACAACAAAATTCAATACTTGAAGAACGGGACAGACTTCAAGAAACGATAGACAGGTTTGATCAGTGTGCTGCTGAGTACGATCTTGCCCTGAAGACAATATCTACCTTGGAACGGGAACTCCGGGAAGCTCACCGTGTAATCTCTCAGCTCAGGGAGAGAACAGAAGACAGTACTGCACTGAAAACCCTTAGTCTCTTTAATGAATTAGTTTTAGTCCGTAGGGATTCACTTCCCGTCTCTGCTGCAGGGGGTGTGGGAACCACTCATACTATTGACCTTACAAATGATGACACAGTGGGAACTATTTACCCTTGTAGCAGAAACAAACTAAAGAAATATGTTACAATTAAAAAAATTATCAATAAAACAAAAAAATTGTTAAAGAGCCAAAAAAATTTAGTGAAGTCAATAAAAAACAAAAGAAATAAAATTGCTTTATTAGATAACATTAAAATGTATCAACTAGAGTTGCAAACTACCAGCATAACATATCAATCTGAAATAAAGGACCTGCAAACAAAAATCACCAGCCTTGAGACTTCACTAATTACTATCAGTGGCCGTTATGAACAGTCTCAGTACATGATGAAGGAGTATATATTGGCGATGGATGAATTGCTCAAATTGAGCCACAGCAACCTAGAGTGTGTTGAGTCAAATATTGACACAGCATGTGACTGTCAACTCACAAAACAGCCAATGCCGGTTTGTACTGCTTCATCATTACCAGAAATGTCAGACAGTTTGAATGTCTTGTCTGGTGATAGTGTAAATGAAACAAATTATGTTATGTTCAGCGATGAAATTGGTAAGCATCCCATATGCTTCAAGAATAGGTATGAACACTGGATGCCGGCTCATAAATAATTGTATGCCCAATTCTAGTCTGCGTGAGTTGATGCCAAAAATAGAAAAATATAAATATAACCACAACTCAAATCTGATAATTTTAATTGGGAATAGAGGAAATGTCAATGAAAATGAGCTAAATGAATATGTTAAAACGTTAAGATTATTACAAGTAAATGAAATTATATTGTTTACCTTCCCCTATAGTCACAGTTTGTCACAAGCAGAAAACAACCTTAGGTATAAGTTAAATTTGACTTTACATGAATTGTCATGTAATTATAATAAAATTAATCTGATTGACACTAACAATATTGTTGGTAAAAAATATTTTTTGACCAAAGACAGTTATTGTCTTAAAAAGTATTATAAACAACGGGTAGCTAATTCGCTATCTTATTATTTTAATAAGACAGCCAATAACTTGGCTAAACAAATGTGCTCTATTGAGTACTGTCTTGACAACACTATTCAACAGTTGGAAACAATTCCAAATAATTTAAACATAGTGGCATGACAATAGAGGAAGTCTCTAGCTCAATTAAATCAAAAAATATTGTTTACAAACCTTGCCCAAAATCACAAATCATAGTTAACGAAAATGTAAATAAATTCAACCTGGTCCACCAGAATATTCAAGGGATGAAGGGCAAATGTTTAGAAATTGAGTTGTTCATGAATCACAATAACATTGACATTCTTTGCATTACTGAGCATTGGCTCAAAAATCATGAACACATATTTAGTTTTAACAATCACCAAGTTGGTAGTTCGTTCAGCAGAGTTAATGCAATTCATGGTGGTTCATTAATACTATTAAATAAAAAAATTAAATTCAAAGAACGCAAAGACATCGTCCACTACTCAGCTGAACGAATAATCGAAATAGCTTGTGTAGAATTGGAGCAGTTCATTATTTTAAGTGTGTACAGGCCTCCAACTAGTTCATATGATGATTTTGAAAAGTTAATGGAGGAAGTTCTTTTCAAAATATCCAAGTTAAATAAACAAATTATTATCTGTGGAGATTTCAATGTAAACCTTTTGGATGTTTCTACTCTAAGTACGAGAATAACTAATTTATTTAAATCATTTAATTTGAGAAATTTGTTTATGGAGCCTACAAGGATAACTGCCACTACGGCTACTTGTTTAGATAATATTTTTACAGATGTGAATGTAATTAGTCAAAGTGTAATAAGTAAATTAGATTCAGACCATTGTGGTCAATTAATTACAATTAAAAATAAAATAAAAATTAATGGAAAAAAATCTGTCACATATGTACCAGAGACCGTTGATCGGATGGAGAAAATAAAATTAAAGCTGATCGATGAACTTCCCTTTTTACCGGATCGTAGAAATGCTGATGATTTATACAACTCTTTTTTCAGCGTATTTAGCAAAGCTTTCAACACGATATTTACTCCAAAAACGATCATGGTTTCTGATAGACCTAATTTTACGGAGTGGGCTACAGTTGGTATTCACAAAAGCAGGCAAAAGCTGTACGATCTCTACAGTGAAAAACAATATAATACTAGTAATGAGTTTAAAGAAACTGTAAAAACATACTCAAAAATTTTTAAGACGGTCTGTCACATTGCAAAGTCTCGTTATATAAGTTCTAAGCTTAAAAATAGTAATGACAAAATTAAAGCAACTTGGAAAATTATAAATAGTGAGACTGGTAAAGTCAGGTCTCAAGCTAATAATTACAACCTAAATATTGGCGATACCAGTGTCAAGACTGACATTGAAGTAGCTAAAGCATTTGAAACCTTTTTCACCGACATTCCAGTCTCTACTACTAAGTTCTTAAACTCATCGCACACCATTGCAGAATCTATGTTAAAAACAAATGTACCAGAGTGCGAAATTCCTTTTCAATTTGACTATGTTAGTTGCAAAGATGTAGTAAAAGCTTTTAATATGATTAATGTCAAGAAAACTACTGACCTCTGGGGTATATCCGTGACCGTTGTTAAGCCATTAATTGAAATGATTGCACCCGAATTAGCCCTAATATTTAACAAATGTATTGACGACGGCGTGTTTCCTGATCTGATGAAACATAGTAAGATAACACCCTTGTTTAAATCGGGTACAACGACTGACCCTACTAACTTTAGACCAATATCAGTATTACCAACATTTAGTAAAATATTCGAAAAACTTATTCTAAATCAATTGCAAAGACATTTCTCAGCAAACAAATTACTTAATCAAAAACAGTTTGGCTTTACGCGTGGTCGCTCTACTACTGATGCTGGTGTCGAGTTATTAACTCACATCTATGATGCCTGGGAGGAGTCACGGGACGCTCTAGGCGTGTTCTGTGACTTGTCCAAGGCATTTGATTGTGTTCACCACGAGACACTGATCAGGAAGCTCCGGCACTATGGTATTCGAGGTGTTCCTCTGGACCTTGTAACCTCATACCTTAGTGATAGGATTCAGAGAGTTGACGTGAACGGGAAGCGATCCTCGGGGTCAGTAGTCACAATGGGAGTTCCGCAGGGTTCAATACTCGGACCTTTTCTGTTTTTAGTTTACATCAATGATTTGCCCAGCCTTGTTAGTGACAATCACGAAATAGTATTGTTTGCTGATGATACGTCGCTTTTATTTAAGTTAAAGCGACAACATAACATTTCTGACGACGTGAACAATGCTCTCTCCAAAGTTACAGACTGGTTTGATGCGAACAATTTGATGTTAAATGGAAAAAAGACAAAATGCTTGAGATTTGTGCTGCCCAATGTTAAAGAAGTACCAACAAATGTAAAAATTAAGGACGAAGAATTGGACCTTGTCAAGACTACAGTATTCTTAGGCATAACTTTAGATCACAAATTGCAATGGGGTCCACATATTGTCAGTCTATCGAGCAGACTTAGCTCTGCAGCATATGCTGTAAAGAAGATCCGTCACCTTACTGACGTTGATACAGCCAGACTAGTCTATTTCAGCTATTTTCACAGCATTATGTCCTATGGAATATTGCTGTGGGGAAACGCTGCTGATATTAACACCATATTTGTATTGCAGAAGAGAGCTGTTCGTGCGATTTATAACATGGGCCCCAGAGAATCTTTAAGAATTAAGTTTAAAGAAACCAAAATAATGACAGTTATTTGTCAATATATTTATGAAAATGTAATGTACATACGGAAAAATTTAAATAGCTTCAAAAAGAGAAGTGATTATCACAATTTTAATACTAGAAACAAAGATAAAATTGCTGTACCCACCACTAGGCTCCATAAAGTTAGCAACTCGTTCAAAGGTCAATGTGTACGCTTTTTCAACAAAATCCCAAGTGAAATTCAAGACTTGTCTATAACAAAATTTCAAATTCGTATAAAGAGAAATCTCATTAGTAAAGCTTATTATAAAATATCGGACTATCTAGATGACAAACAAGCTTGGGATTGTAGTTAATCTATCTATCTTTCTTTCTATCTATCTATTCTCCCTATTTCCCCTATTCTAACCATTTTCGGTAAACAGCCAAAACAGTCATGCTCACGAAAGTGACTTTGCTTGCAGCGGCGTCATGTGTCGGGTCGCCCTCTTCCCTCTCATATGGTCGAGGAGAGCGATGGCTGGCACATGCGTCAACTCGTGAACGGGTGCTGCTTGTGGGGTCTGGTCTGCTTTGGTTGTGATCCCGCAACTCGTTAATATTCATGTTCCCATATCCCAATGTGTACAACCAAACAAGAGAAATCTTATTATTAGTAAAGCTAAATAAAAAATATCGGACTATTAGATGACAAAAAAAAAAGCTTGGGATTTTAGTGAACTTGCTCCAATTCAATCAATTAGTAATAAGAATAAAATTGTCAATGTGATCGCGCCAAAAAAATTACCTGCCGGGCGTTTCTTGCCTGTTCTTTTGCCGGCGTAAGGAGGTTGGAACAGGCGTAGCTAGTTTTAAGTTGACGTTTTAAAGTGATCACAATGTATCCTATTGAATAAACATATTTTTGAATTTTGAATTTTGAATTTTCTGGCTTAAGAGTAAGGAAGGAGGTTAAAAGTGAGATCACTAGATTTTTTTTTTTTTTTTTACTCTTTACAGGGTAGCGTTTGACCACAAGTCACCTGATGTTAAGTGACGATGTGGTCGAAGATGGCGCCACGCTACACCTGGACTGTGAACTGGCTCTCAAGTGAGGCCGCCGGAACACACCGATAGGTGCTTGGCGACAGATTCTTAACAAGAGGGTGGTAGCTAGCCAGGCGAGTACAGAAAATACCCTACCACCAAGCTATGGTTTCATCACGATGTTTTCCTTCACCGAAAGCTCAAGCTCATTGTAGGATTCGAACCGACGTCCAACGGATCGCAAGCCGACGTCACTACCACTGAGCCATCATCGCTATAAATTATAATTACCCACTAAATTAATGTGTGATGATTTTTAACCTAAATCTGAACTATTTCCTTTTTATTACCTTTCAAGTCGATTTCCAATCAGGCGCTGTCAAGAGCCGAAAATAAAAATAATCCCGGCTTAATATAATAAACGTGAAAGTTTGTGAGTACGGATGCATGGATGTTTGTTACTCTTTCACGCAAAAACTACTGAATGAAATTTGGAACGGAGATAGCTTCTACCCTGGATTAACACATGGGTTACTTTTTATCCCGGAAAATGGTTCCTGCGGGATAACGCGAAGACGCGGGTGAAACCGCGGCGCGTAATTAATATATAAAAGAGAGAGGAGAATAATTTTCGAATGAGACGAGCCTATACGTGGTATCGACAGGGGAAAATTACATATTTACCTCGTTTCTATTTAACGTTGCGAGTAAAGCGAACGATTATTATTAAAGGAGAAAATGAAATGTGTTTCGTGATTGGAGGTAGATTAATTTATTCCCGGAGTAAGAGGGATCAATAGCGCGCTCCCACACAAAACTGCGAATTCGTCGAGGCAAAGGCACGTTGCTACACGGAGAAAAAAGACCTTCCGAAATACCGTTTTCCTTCTGTGTCAAAAGGGAAGGAATTGTGATTCAGAAGGAAAACTAATACAAAATAAGGAAGGAAACGGTCTTGGAAGGTAAAGACTCAGAAGGAAAGTCAGAATTGTTTTCTCAGTGTAGCATTGCACATGGTTCCATCCTCACTAGTAACCTAGACACGTTTTTATTTTACTTTTTTACAGGGTAGCGTTTGACCACAAGTCACCTGATGTTAAGTGACGATGTGGTCTAAGATGGCGCCACGCTACACCTGGACTGGGAACTGGCTCTCACGTGAGGCTGCCGAAATACACCGATAGGTAGGGATAGGTAGATAGGTAGGGTAGGTTTCAGGAGGCCTATCGTAATATTTTGCACTCCACAGCTATTTTTATATATTCGATTTTATAAATCATCCTTATCATATATTCTATGATCGTCGCTCTATAAATCGTATCTCACGAAAATAAAAGATCGGTGGATAAATCACACAGTGGGATCCGCGTAGTTTCTGATACCCTAGGGGCAGGAAAACCTAGTTAGGGGTCCAAGCTTTGAAAATATGATTACGTGAACGGTATTAATACTATTCACTGTATTTATTTTCTTTCTTAGGTCTAAGTTCTATATCTATCTATATAATATTTAAGATTCAAATTTCTGACTGAGAGATATCTAAACGCACAGCCTAAACCGCTGATCGTAGATTTTGGAGGGTTTGTTTGTCTTGATACATAGGGGCGTACTAAGAAAGGATTTTATATTATGTATATCGTTGTCTAGTACCCCTAGCACAAGTTTCAAGCTTAATTTGGGGCTAGGTCAATTTGTGTGTAATAGTACTCTGATATAATTTATATTTAATTCAACCCCTAGGGGGGTAAACATTGGAAACCCACGCAAGTGAAACCGCAGGGAACAGCTAGTTACATAAATAAATCAGTTATAATATATTTTTTATTTTTTTTACTATTTACAGGGTAGCGTTTGACCACAAGTCACCTGGTGTTAAGTGACGATGTGGTCGAAGATGGCACCACGCTACACCTGGACTGGGAACTGGCTCTAAGTGAGGCTGCCGGAACACACCGATAGGTGCTTGGCGACAGATTCTTAACTAGAGGGTGGTAGCTAGCCAGGCGAGTACTAGAAAATACCCTACCACCAAGCTATGGTTTCATCACGATGTTTTCCTTCACCGAAAGCTCAAGCTCATTGTAGGATTCGAACCCACGTCCTACGGATCGCAAGCCGACGTCACTACCACTGAGCCATCATCGCTATAAATATAATTTTAATAATATTTTTGTTCGTTAGTTTCGCTAAAACTCGATTAGTTATGGGCCGACTTGTTTTATTTGTGTGCGTCATTATTAGGATAAAATATGTATGACAATTTTTTTTTTGGTAAAACCACGGAACTACGGTCGTTGAGTCAATTTTTATTAAAATCCAGTCTTACAACACCCATTCCAGGTTCAGCCCATTTTTACCATCGATAATTTACTACATGACAACACAAGAAAATTAAACTCTAAAGGATAAAAGATTCTTCTACAAAAAAAGACTAGATTGAAGTTCAAACCACTCTGTTTGCCCCTGAACCAATTCTAATAGAAAATTGCTTTCTCTTCTAGTTCTCGAACTAATTTCAATGAAATTAAACACGTTGGAGGTTAGGTAATTAAACGAACCTAGTTTTTACTTAGGCATAGGTTATGAAAATGTTAAATATCGCGTGTAAATGCTACCCCATTTGTCGAAGTTACTTAGAAACTTTATTTTTATTATTTTACAGCTTTTAACGAATAGAAAGACAGTTCAGAGTTACTTTCGCATTTGTAATTCCTACTTCATTTTTTTTCGTCTGTCTGTCACGCCTAAACTACTGAACCGATTGCAATGAAATTTGGTACAGAGATATAGTTTTAACCCCAAGGAAGGACATAGGATAATTTTTATCGCGATAAACTGTAGTCCTCGCAGGAGAAACCGCGGGGAACAGCTACTTCTATGTATAGTAGGGATAAATCAACAGAAAATACTAGAATTCAATTAGCAACATTTCGTAATCGAGTTTTAACTTACTTTCATCTTTTCTAAAACCCACGCCCTATCAAAACTTAGCAATCAAACGCCTACGTTTTGTTACCCAACGAAAGCAAACGCCCTAGAACATTTTCATAAGTTAGATCTATGCCCGCGGTTTCTCTCCCGTGGGTATTTCCGTAGGATTTTCATCACAATAAAACAGAGTCACTCACGGATAGTGAAACTTTCTTACAGTGAGGTGAGATTCGAAGCGTTGGTGAGCTTGAGTTTGCAGTGTTGGAAAACATCGTGATGAAACCATAGCTTGGTGGTAGGGCATTTTCAATTGCTCGTCTGCCAGCTTCATGTTAAGAATCTTTCATCATTATCATCATCAGCCTGTATCAGTCCACTGCTGGACATAGGCCTCTCCCATGATACGCCACTGAGCCCGGTCTTCGGCTTTTCTCATCCAACCACTGCCAGCCACTCGGCGCAAGTCGTCGCTCCACCTTGTCGCAGGACGTCCTACACTACGTTACGTTTCCACTCAAGAACACGTCTACTCCAACGGTTGTCGGTTCTGCGGCTTATATGACCAGCCCACTGCCACTTCAGCTTGCTAATTCTGTGAGCTATGTCGGTGACTCTAGTTCTCTGACGGATCACCTCAAGAATCTTTCGCCAAGCACTTATCTGTATGTTCCGCGAAGGCTGGCTGGTTAAGTTGGTTTAGGTTTTTTTTTTTTTACTATTTACAGGGTAGCGTTTGACTATAAGTCACCTGATGTTAAGTGACGATGTGGTCGAAGATGGCGCCACGCTACCTGGAGACTGGAAACTGGCTCTCAAGTGAGGCTGCCGGAACACACCGATAGGTGCTTGGCGACAGATTCTTAACAAGAGGGTGGTAGCTAGCCAGGCGAGTACCAGAGAATACCCTACCACCAAGCTATGGTTTCATCACGATGTTTTCCTTCACCGAAAGCTCAAGCTCATTGTAGGATTCGAACCCACGACCTACGGATCGCAAGCCGACGTCACTACCACTGTGCCATCATCGCTATAAAATCATTAAGCAGCGGGCGGTCGTCGTTGGGGAGCTGGAAGTTGAGGCTGTGCCAGATACCCAGCCCCCCACATAAGACGAAGCGGAGTAGTACCCCGGGGTTTTAGTGGGTATGGCGCCCTTGTACAGTGCGAGCCCCACACTCCCTCCAAGCCCCTCCCTCTCTAGGGGAGGGGGGGCATTCACCGGGTCCAAAAAAAAAAATACGCGGGCAAAGCCACGGAGAAGGTTATTGCTTTAGTATAGGTACCTATAGATAATAATAATAAATAATAAGTATCTGAGACAATTGCACACAAATTGACCTAGCCCCATATTAAGCTCGAAACTTGTGTTATGGGTACTAGACAATGATATACATACTTATTTAGAGAAATAAATACTTATATAGATAGAAATATCCAAGACTCAGGTACAAATATTCGTGCTCATCACACATATATTTGCCCTTACCGGGATTCGAACCCGGGACCGCTAGCTTCGCAAGCAGGGACACTACCAACTCGGCTACCGTGTCGTCGATACTTATGTAACAATTAGTAACTCCCGAATGTTAATTACAATCTATTAATAATGTAACAAATATATTGGAAACAATACAAATAATGTGTTTTATGAACTATCGACAGATTTAGTGAGCATTCATGTTGCCGACATTGTCATTAATTACATCTAAATATAGATTACAAGTAGCAATCATTGAATGTACATTATACGTGTTTTTATAAGAGCTATGTCATATCAAAGAGAGTATGAGCCATAATCTACCACGCTGGCCCAGTGCGTGGTTGATGATCTCGCATGCTCTTGGAACCTTGGATCATCATTATCAGCCTTCCACGTTCCCACAGCTGGGACTCTGGCCTTCTCTCAGAGAGAGAGTATGGGCTAATCTACCACGCTGGCCCAGTGCAGGTTGGTAGATGTCACATGCCCTTGAAAATGTTGCAGTTCTTGGGCATGCCGGTTTCCTCACGATGTTTTCCTTCACCGTTTTGAGCGATGGCAAATCCGCACATAACTTATTAAGTCATAGGTACGAGGCCGAGAGGATTCGAACTCGGTGTCAGCGTCTTGTAAGTCGCACGCCAAACCGTTCGGCCACCATCGCTCTGAACCTTGGATATTCATCATCAAATCAGACTATTTTAATGACAAAACGCTCCAATGCAATTAATTAGTAACAGAAATAAAAAAGTGCTTAAATAGTGACCCGCTGACCGTTTCTTGCCTGTACTTTTGCCGGCGTAGCAAGTTCTAAGTTTGACGTTATAATGCCCGATATTAATAATCGATCCTGATCCGTTATTCGCGGTTTTGGATCGATATGTCATGTCATAATATATCATTTTAGTAGTAATATGTCAAGCCCTAGTACAAAAATGACTTATAATGACATGACATATCGACCCAAAACCGCGGTTAACGGATCGGATCGCTTATTAATATCGGGCATTAATTGATCATTAGAATTAGGTTTTATAACGGGATAATTACCATGTATTTGTTTTTGTTTGAGTTCTCGATATTTCGGCACTGTTGCAAGCGCCATGATCACGAGAATACATGGTAATTATCCCGTTAAAAAACCTAATTCTAATGTTTTTGACCATGGTAGTTTAAAACAGTATATTAATTGATCACTTATTGTAACCTACTAAATAAATGTTTTTCGATTTGATTCGAATTTATATTCTGTGCTATGTGATTACAATATTTTAACGCTTAGATAGAACTGCGTATATTCATACTCTAAAGTTATCTATTATATAAAAATAAGTCGGGTTTTCCTTCCTGACGCTATAACTCCAAAACGCACGAACCGATTTCCACGGTTTTGCATTCGTTGGAAAGGTCTCGGGCTCCGTGAGGTTTATAGCAAAGAAAATTCAGGAAAAATTTCAACAGAAAAGCGGGAAAATCTTTTTTCACATCCAGCGCCATCTCTGATACATAGCATGTACTACACCGTATTCTTCAACAAATGATTGTTTGCAATTAGGTACAGATACAAGGACAAATTTATCATTTGCATGGTTCAAAAAAAAAAACAAAAAAATAATTTTTCGTCTTCTTTTGATCACCAAACGAAATGTTACATAAAACGAAGCCATCTGGTGGCGAAACGGAGTTCGCCGGGTTTGCTAGTAAGCTTATAAAGCACCCTCATTCGCTTAACCCTATCTCATCATCCGCCCTTTCAAAATTCCCACAAGCACTCAGATTAAATTATGCTCTTATTAAACTAATAGGTAGTCTCTAGCATATTCGGATATCTGCTAAATTAGTGTAATAATTGACTTACGGATTTGCTTGCTGCTTGCTTCTAACAAGCAGCTGTCAAGCATTATTGTTCTATTTAAACATTTTAAGCTGGGGTACACTAACGTCAACGTCAAGGGAAATGTCAATGTCTATCATTGCGATAAATATAATAATGGACTTTTTTGGCGGCAATCGAATTGTCAACGTGAAAATTTTGTTTTTAATTCCAAAACTTGTGTTTCTTCGAGTGATAATGTGTAATATTGGTGGATTATTAACCATTATGTGTTCGTTAATGTGTACGAGTGTGGGAAATTGAAATAAAGTTGTGACAGTGACTTTTCTAGTTGTTCCAAAAAAGTCCGTGTAAAGTTTAAGTAAAGCTCCACTACTTTACTTAAACACTATCCTCATCCCATCATCTCATCGTCATCATCATCATCATTTAAACTTGTTTCAACTCTCTGAGTTTGAAATATTTTATACTTGACACTGGCAAATACACTAATCGTGTGACGCCATAATAAAAAAAAAAAAAAAAGCTGGGGTACACTAACGTCAATGTCAAGGGAAATGTCAATGCCTATCATCGCGATAAATATATAATGATGTTCAATGTTGAGGCGTACCTTATGAGAGGCCTATGTCCAGCAGTGGACTGACACAGGCTGACGATGATGATGATGATGATGAATGTTTTTGAATGACGGACTTAGTACAGTGCCGATACATAGCAATAACATACATAGCATTCTAATTAGAAATTTGAACCCTGGGGAAGGTCTATGACACTTTTTATCGAGATAAACTGTAGTTCACGCTGGTGAAACCACGGGGAACAGCTAGTTCCTAATAAACTCTCTACCTACCATAAATCCAGCATTAAACAAATCCAGAAGAACTACATAAAAACTGCGTTACTATTCCATTGGTATTCACAAAGAGAAACACTCTTAACTACGAACTAAAAACATCAATGAATCCTTTTATATCCCTATAGGTAGGTAGGTACTTATCTGCTTTACCTACAACCCATTATTTCTTAAAAGAAAAAATACCAAACACTTAGGTATATTTGCGAAGTTTATGAAATTATAAATGTCACAAACAGTCCACGACTTTACAAAGGAATAAAGGAAAGAAAAAAGAATAAAAGATCCTATTCTTGAGGGTGAAAACTTGAAAAGTCTTAAAAGGATAAATAAAAAATAACGCCCACACAATGAGATACCCCTAAATATCTAAGGTATCCGTTGCAGTAATGTACTATATATGGATTGGTATTCCAAATAAATAATACCTAATGATTATAAAAATAAACAATTACTATAAATTCAATTCATACACTTATTTGAGAACACATTTCAACTTATTAACGAAAATGCGAATTGAATGAGATATATGATCATAATAACTCTCCTTCACTACTTATTGACATATTGCATAATAAATATGTACTAATTAGAATAGAATATTAATAATTTTATTGAATGTCAACACTAAATTGCAATTTGACTTTTGAAACACACTTTATTGTAAACTCCATATTTATGCAAATTAAATTCAAAACCTAAAATATGTTTTGGTTTTATATGTGAATCACGTTAAAACGTTAAATTTGAAACTTGCAACGTCTGTTCCAACTTCCTAACGCCGGCAAAAGAACAGGCAAAAAATGTAACGGTTATTTCTTGGTTGCGATCACATTTACAATATTATTCTTAGTATGTTGGTTGATTTATTGATCCCAGTTATTTTCCCCTTTGTTTTTCTATCATCCTAAAATCAAATCTCTTATCACCACCAACCTTGTATCCCTTCCTGGTTTCCCTGTCCACGAACCCTCAAGGGCAATGTCTCCAACAAAGGTGGATACCTGATCACTCAATACACTGTTCACCGTTTGACTGACTAATTAAATATCAAATTGGACGGCGTAGGCGGGACTTGGCGGCGATCTGATTGATTTCGCATCGATGACACCGAGGTAATCGATGGTTAAGTGGTACCTTAATCGAGATTGAACGGTGGATATGTCTTTGGGGGAATTGCCTTTAATAATGGTTGAAGCAGACGGTAGGTATGTGATCAAACTGTCCAAGTTTGGACTTAATGGTGTTCTGATTTTATTTGGAGAAAAGGTCTAGGAACTGTGGAAAAATGCTGTGTGATTACATTCCACTGCTGATCAGATCATCGTCATCATCATCAGCCTGTATCAGCCCACTGCTGGACATAGACCTCTCCCAAAGTACGCCACTAGTTGATTGAATTGGAGCAATGCAGGTGTAGGGTGACGCTTGGGTCTCGAAAATACTGAAAAGTAGTCGAGACTCTTGAAATTTTCGAGGCTGAGAGTCCCGGGATGAAAGCTCTAGAGGCCACAGATACCGAGACTGCGAGAGCATTTTTATTTTGTGTATTTTATATCAATAATTATTTAAAGTAGGTATATTTAGTACCTACGTATCTTTTATTTATTCTACTTATTTTTTGTTGTATACCACCGTCCATACAGTTTCGCACTATTCCTCTGCTTTGGGGTTTCTGGAAGAGATCGCTCTGAGCGATAAGACCGCCTGTTGTGCCACTTACAATCAAGTTGTATTGTTGTTCTAGTTATAATTTTCCTTGTACTGTGGTGTGCCAATAAAGAGTTAATCTATCTATCTATTCCGCTGTTTTCTTTCGCATCGTTTAACGTCTAACAAAATCCGATATAACGGACCCACATAACCATGAATGAAGCTGTCAAATACATGTAATGATTGCGCAATGACACAATTCCTTCGCAAACGCCAACTGCACAAGTACAAAAAAACACACCTTATATCAAAGCTGTAAGTCTTATTCTACCTAGACGTTACTTTCGTTGATACTTGCACAGGAAATACTACTGGCATGCGTTGAATAACAGGCATTGTTAGACTTCAAAACAATCAGAGAGCGATGGTGGCCGAACGGTTTAGGCGTGCAACTTACAAGACGCCGACACCGAGTTCGAATCCTCTCGGCCCCGCACCTATGACTTAATAAGTTATGTGCGGATTTGCCGTCGCTGAAACCGGTGAAGGAAAACATTGTGAGGAAACCGGCAATGTCCAAGAACTGCAACATTCAAGGGCATGCGACATCTACCAACCCGCACTGGGCCAGCGTGGTAGATTACAGCCCATACTCTCTCTCTGAGAGAAGACCGGAGTCCCAGCAGTGGGAACGTGAAAGGCTGATGAGGAGGATTGAACTTGGTCTGAAGGTAAATAGCCTTTGAGAGTTCCTAGTTTCAAAGGGTTAGTTAAAAATTCACATCAAGTTAAAAATGCAAAAGATTGAATGAAATTTGGAATGCACATATCTTATTTCTTGAATTAACATGTAGGCTACTTTTTATTGAGAAAAAAATGTGGTGTAACGTGAAAAACGCGGGAAAACAGCGGGGGCAGTAGTATTTTTTTTTTTTTGTTATGGCGTCACACGATTAGTGTATTTGCCAGTGTCAAGTATAATATATTTCAATCTCAGAGAGTTGAATCAAGTTTAAATGATAATGATGATGATGATGATGATGAGATGATGGGATGAGGATAGTGTTTAAGTAAAGTAGTGGCGCTTTACTTAAACTTTACACGGACTTTTTTGGAGCAACTAGAAAAGTCACTTTCACAACTTTATTTCAATTTCCCACACTCGTACACATTAACGAACACATAATGATTAATAATCCGCCAATATTACACATTATCACTCGAAGAAACACAAGTTTTGGAAATAAAAACAAAATTTTCACGTTGACAACTCAATTGCCGCCAAAAAAAGTCTATCTAAAATTGATTTAAATGTACCTTGCTTTTTTTTCTTTTTTTTTCTTTTTCGTCATCTTGCGACCCGTAGGTATGTCGTGGGTTTAAATCCTTCAATGAACTTGAACATTCGGTGAAGGAAAACATCGTGATGAAACTGTAGGTTGGTGGTAGAGTTATTCTGTAGTGGAGTGCTGTCAGGAGTAACTTCTGCTACCTACTTCTATTTTAGAAATTTGAACCCTAGGAAAATGTCATAAGATAATTTTCATCATGATAAACTATTGTTGAAACCGCAAGGACCTTGTAGTAATTTGTGGTTGTGAGTTGTAGTCAAAAGCGGCGTATTTCCTTCATATAAAATAGAGTCTACAAGCTCACAAGTTAGAACGCTAAAACTAGGGCCACAACACTCATTTCGCATTTTGGCCCTCTTTTGGATCGGACGCTTTTGAGCAAAGTCCCCGAAGTCCACCCCTTATTACGTCAACGCTTCCAAATTTGCAATTGATCAACTAAAACGTCGTAAACACAATAGAACCTCTAAAATTGTGTATATTTATAGCGTTGATTGACATATTGGTTACAGCTAGAGTTAATTTCGCCTTGGGTCGCAGAGGGCGGCGTCCATTAGGCGTGCGGACCAAAATAACAGCAGCAGGCCGTGACCAATCGATGACCGATCTTCAATCTTTGTCTAGAGCATCGACATGGTATGTACAGTCAGTGACGAAAGCTATACAATACTCTGCAGATACATTTTAATAGGTGATGTGTTCAATTTTCTTTTTTCTATACTAATATTATAAAGAGGAAAAGTTTGATTGTTTGTTTGTTTGTTTGCATCGAATAGGCTCCGAAACTACTGAACCGATTTCAAAAATTCTTTCACTGTTAGAAAGCTTCACTATCTGTGACGGACATAGGCTATATTATATTTCCAAAAAAATTAGGGATCCGTAAGAAAATTGCTATTTTGTAACCCAAGGTGTGAAATCGAAAACCTATTTTTGCGTGCGCTGTAAAAACTATTGACAATAGAACAAAATAATTGCACGGGCACGGGTTGCACGGGAAGAAGGGTTTATGTGCGTATATTATAATTTTAACATTTGAAATCTTTGTTAGTTTGTACATAAGTACCTAATAACAAATGGAAATTGTACACAACACTTTCGGCAACGCTCCTAGTCCATAGGCGACGGTGACCGCTTACCATCAGGCGCTGATTGTTTGCATTAAAAAATCGTGTAATTCCATACATAAGCATCAGAAATTTCTCTTTTACTTCTTGCAGGGAAGCGTTTGACCACAAAACTCTCATATTAACTTTAAGATAGCACTGTTAAATCATGTTTGTAAAGTGAAAAGTTGATAACACAAACACAAAAAAAAAACAAGCCTCTCTGGGCAAAAATATCAGGTCTATTCGAAAAACATTGTTTAGCAAAACATTTTGTGTTTGTAATCTAAAAACAATGCTTTCTAAATTAATTATCTTGCTTCTAGCTATAATTACAAAGCTAATAATACAATGTCAAGCCAGATAACGAGTGCAATTGTGAAACGGAATCCGTGCCAACGACACGGTCCTTTCACCCTACTGAACTCCACGTGAGATGTCTGACGAAGTGACGAACTGTACCTAATTAACTACAAGCTAATACAATTGAAAATTTACTCGTAATCGCGCCCAAAAACCTGCCGGGCGTTTCTTGCATATTCTTTTGTCGGCGTAAGAGGCCGGAACAGGCGTAGCTAGTTTTAATTTTGACGTTATAAAGTTCACCGCTAAACATGACCTATGTTCCCCCTTTGAACGCCACCATGAACGGCTACTAGCCATTTGCATCCATCGGCTCCCTGCTACTTTTGGTTGTAATCCCGTAACTCGTTAATTTTCATGTTTCCATATTATTATCCCAATATGCACTTGCACAACCAACCAAGAGAAATCTTATTAGTAAAGCTTACTATAAAATATCAGACTATTTAGATGACAAAAAGAGGTTGGGATTGTATGTAGTAAACTTTGTCTAATTCAATCAATTATAATTAAAATTGTAAAATAAAGAATTTAAAACTTTGAACTTTTTACAATGTCGTCGGTCCATCTAGTGGGGGGCCTACCCACAGAACGTATTCCCATAGTAAAGGAGTAGTAGTTCAGCTTCATATAAATCGGCCGTCGCCGGTTTGAATGTGTGCGTGAGTAGCGGCACCGTGTACGCACGCACTTTTCACGCACACAATCACATAAACGAAAGGAGGCGGCCGGGGCCGTGGCCATGCACTCAGTACGGAACGCGCCGCCTATGCGTCACCGCAAGAGTAGGCAATTAACTCGTCGAGCGGCCTTAGCTAACCTACTGTTCTTTATATACTGTGGTATTCCGGTTCGTGGTCGCCACTCGAGAACCTTTCTTCCCTATCGGTTCGTCGAGCAACGTGGCCTGCCTATTGCCACTTCATCTTGCAAAATCTGAGAGCTCTGTCGGTGATTTAGGTTCTTCAGCGAACTTCCTCGTTTTTGATTTGCATTGTGATTGAGCTTTATTCCTATGATGCGACCCACCGGTAACGTTCACGTGGCCCCACTCATACGCACTTTACAGCAGATTAATGTAGGAAAAACAATAAGTTTCACGCGCCAACACCCAAATATTGATTTCCGCGCTGAATAATTCAGCGGAACGGAACGCCATTCCGCTGTGACAGGAACATAAAACAAACATACCTCATAACTGACATGCCTTAGAGCTAGCATGTGGTCGTGGGAAGGACGTAGAGTAGCAGACCATTGTCAATACCGGAATTGGACTAAGTAATGATACCGCTTTTGTCAATTTTTACGCTTTTTCAACAGACCCAAGAGTCCAAGAGTTGTCGGTTGCTAAATTTTAAGACCATGTAAAATGAAATCTTATTAGAAAAGCTTTCATAATTCATTTATTAGGAAGAAATAATATTGTATAAACATGAGTTCTTAATATAAAAATAAGATCATACATGATCATAAATTCATTTCCTTTAATAAAATATCAGACTTTTTAGATGACTAAAAGCTTATCATATATCATGGCTTATCATGTTTTATGTTTCACGTTTTAAAGTGATTGATTAATTTTTGTATTAAATATTAAATACCAATATCGTAAACCGAGATTGAAATTTCTAAATACTGATATTGGAATATCAAAAACGTAACACAAGTTTCGAGCTTAAATTGGAGCTAGGTCAATTTGTGTGCAATGGTCCCCCGATATTTATTTATATTTCCGGTATGACGAGATTGCAGCATTCCGGTATTCAAGCCTTGTTCTTGAATAAACGATTACGGCCACAGAATATAAGAATAGTGTGTATAGGACATGACAAAGACGTGAGTTGGCGAATATTTAATTGTTTCAGGACCGTCAGAGGCAGACATGGGTACCTATTGCTTTTCTTTTGTTCCGTCTGTGTTGTTGACAACAATTCATCATAATAATAAGTTGTTAATAGTAATGAAGGCCAATTAAATCTTGGCCTGAATAATACATATTATTTCATATTTTTTAACCCCCGACTTAAAAAGAGGGGTGTTATAAGTTTGACGCCGATGTCTGTCTGTCTGTATGTGTGTGTGAATATCTGAAGCATCGTAGCTCTCAAACGGATAGACCAATTTCGATGCGGTTTTTTTTCATTTGAAAGCCAGTTTCCTTGCGGTGGTTCTTAGCTATGTTTGGTTAATATCGGTCCAGCAATGTAAGAGTCAGCTCTTTTCAAAAATGAAGTAAGGCATTTTAGCTATGTTTAATGAAAATCGGTCCAAGATGTCAGTCTTTGTAAGAGTATATAGACCTTAATCCACCACCCGGTTCTTGGTCGGTTCTCAACGCATCGGCAACTCCCCTGGTTTTGCAGATGTCCATAGGCGACGGTGCCCGCTTTCCATCAGGCGGGCCGTCTGCTTGTATGCTAATCTATTACATAAAAATAAAAAAATAATTATAAAATAAAAAAAATATTAAAAACCCAGGCCCAGTGCGGGTTGCCTTCTTACTTAAGTATGTACTTATCCCTACTGATTTCCCCTAAATACTTAATCATAATTTTATAATTAGTTTAGTATTAATCACGATTCTAAATCGTTGGCAATACACGCACATAGTATGGCGATGGGCCAAGCTGACGCGTTACACCAGTAATGCATTCACATGATCACTTCCCACTATACTAAGTAATTACTAACGCCACAGATTAGCTACCAGTTCAGTCATTAACAAATGATCTAGTTAGCAATTTTATGGCCGTAATTCAATCATGTTCATGACATAATTGAATAATTATTTCGAATGTCAGCTGTCAAAGTCAGAAATAACTGTTGGGCGATTAATAGACATTACAGACTTTTTGGCGGAAACTGAACTGTCAACTGGAAAAAAAAATGTTTTTAAAACTTGTGTTTCTTCGCGTGATAATCGTACCTAATTGGTGGATTTAATATTGATCATCTAATATTGAGTTTGTTATGTGTACGATTGACGGAAATTAAAATAAAGTTGTCAAAAGAGACTTTTCTGCTTTTCTGGTTGCTCCAAAAAGTTCGTGTAAAGTTTTAGGTAAAGGGACTATCCTCTTTGACCCGGCTTGTTGCTGGGTCTCATCATCTCATCATCATCATCATCGTCACTAATACTTGATACTCTCCGAGTTTAATATGTAATACTTGACACTGGCATTTGCCAAAAAAGTCAGACTATTAATTTTTTGATGGAAAAATTGTGAGTGACGACGCGGTAGCCAAGTTGGTAGTGACCCATCGGTAATGTTCACCTTGCCTACCTTCGAACCTAGCGGTCCCGAGTTCGAATCCCGGTAAGGGCAAATATATGTGTGATGAGCACGAATATTTGTACCTGAGTCTTGGATATTTCTTAATTTCTCTATATAAGTATGCATATCGTTGTCTAGTACCCATTACACACGTATTTGGGGCTAGGTGAATTTGTGTGCAATGGTCCTCGATATTTATTTATTTATATTATTTTTAATAAAAATTTAACTGCTCAAGGGAATAGAGTGTTCAAGGTATAATGACGTGTAAGCTAATATAAAAATCTGTTTAACTTATGAATAAACAGAGCCGATCTTCGTGTCTACCTACTTGAAATAGTTTCAATCGTAGAAAGGTGACGTGGCCATTTTGATTGCAATAACAATGACTCGATGATTGACACTGCCTAGACATCCGGTATGCGTGGGCGGTACTATTTATATTGTTGTACTAATATAAATAATTGCTCATTAAAATAAAGCTCATTTATTTATAACTATAATTGTTCATTTATTTCATCATCATCATCATTATCAGCCTTTCACGTTCCCACCGCTGGGACTCTGGCCTTCTCTCAGAGAGAGAGTATGGGCTGTAATCTACCACGCTGGCTCAGTGCGGGTTGGTAGATGTCGCATGCCCTTGAAAATGTTGCAGATCTTGGGTATGCCGGTTTCCTCACGATGTTTTCCTTCACCGTTTTGAGCGATGGCAAATCCGCACATAACTTATTATTTAATAGGTGCGAGACCGAGAGGATTCGAACTCGGTGTCGGCGTCTTGTAAGTCGCACGCCTAACCGTTCGGCCACCATCATTCATAGCTGTAATTTATTTAAATGCTTCAATTATACTATGCTAGTTGCGACCCGCGGTTTCACACGCGTGGGCTGCAGTTTATCGCATTATAAAGCAATCTATAAGAAGCCTATAGAAAAAATCTTTTGGTTTTATCCAAATTTTAAAACAACTATGAAATTTTCTCTTCTGAAGAACCTTCCTTGGACTTCAACGAACACAACGAAAAATGAATTAGCGAAATTGTTCCATGCGTTCACGCGTGATGCGATGACCAAGGGAAATGAAGATTCATTTTTTTAACCCCTAACGCAAAAAGAGGGTTTTTATAATATGTATTTAGGTAGGTATATAGATTATTGTGTTTTTTTTGTTTTTTCATACAAAGTAAATGGCTCGTAACATTGACGTTTCTTTGGCACCTAAATTAAGAGTTGGAACAATGATTCCTCTAAATATGCACTAAAAGTTAGCATAAGGAGATTTTACTTAATCTCTTTGAGGAAGCTGTAGAGTGTAGATAAACACACAAACAAGGTGTGTACGGATTGCAGTACAGTTCAGTTGAACGGAGTGAGTGTTCAGAAATCTAGAACGAAGTACTTAGAGATGTTTATCTCAGACAATCATTAAAAGAAAAGTGAGTGAAAATTTCAACAAGAAAATCTCACAATTAAAATAAAATTATTTTTTTTTTGTTTTGTTATGGCGTCACACGATTAGTGTATTTGCCAGTGTCAAGTATAAAATATTTCAAACTCAGAGAGTTGAATCAAGTTTAAATGATGATGATGATGATGATGATGATGATGATGAGATGATGGGATGAGGATAGTGTTTAAGTAAAGTAGTGGCGCTTTACTTAAACTTTACACGGACTTTTTTGGAGCAATTAGAAAAGTCACTTTCACAACTTTATTTCAATTTCCCACACTCGTACACATTAACGAACACATAATGGTTAATAATCCACCAATATTACACATTATCACTCGAAGAAACACAAGTTTTGGAAATAAAAACAAAATTTTCACGTTGACAATTCGATTGCCGCCAAAAAAGTGAAAAAATTAAAATTAAATTAAATTTCTTATGTTTTTTTGTTATAACGTGCAGCCAGTTACTCAAAATAAAGTACGTTAAAGCTCAATGGAGAGATTCATAAAAAAACCTAGCACAAATAAGTTCAAAAGGATATTTTCTTTTGAATAAATTTAATCCAATCAAATCGCCTCAGCTACCTTTTTCGTTGTTTTTCGAGCGTCGTTCTAACAATTCTATTTCCTTGCAAAATAAGTTAAGTACCCTTTGGTGTTATCAAAAATATTTATGACAAAGAGAATAAGGGATTGTGTTGGCTGAAAATCATACATTATATTTTATACTAGCAACCCCGTCCTGGTTTCGTACGGGTTGCTAAAGATTTTCACAACTGGCAACTATCTCAAAACCGTTCGTTAAAAATGTGTTGAAAAGTATGTCGATTGGACTTTTTTGGCGGCAATTGAGTTGTCAACGTGAAAATTTTATTTTTATTTCCAAAACTTGTGTTTCTTCGAGTGATAATGTGTAATATTGGTGGATTATTAACTATTATGTGTTCGTTAATGTGTACGAGTGTAGGAAATTGAAATAAAGTTGTGAAAGTGACTTTTCAAGTTGCTCCATAAAGTCCGTGTAAAGTTTAAGTAAAGCGCCACTACTTAAACACTATCCTCATCCCATCATCTCATCATCAGCATCACCATCATCATTTAAACTTGATTCAACTCTCTGAGTTTGAAATCTTTTATACTTGACACTGGCAAATACACTAATAGTGTGACGCCATAACAAAACAAAAAAAAAAAGTATGTCGATGATTGGTGAAAAGTCTCCAGCTGTCGTCTGTCATCTGACAGCTGACGTTCCTCCCACATCATCTGGGATAAGTACTGGCGCTGGGGTACGATAAAGGTGGCTTGCAGGCCGATCTCTAGATTAGTGTTGCTGAACTATCGATAGTTTTTTGATATTTATTTGTTTTATAGTTTTACTATCCATAGTTCGGTAGCGATACTATCGATAGTTTTTTTTTGTATATTTAGGTACAAGCAATAACACCTACTATAGTATTGATATTATCGATAGTTTATGCTTCGCGAGCAACAACATCATTTTGATGATCTCATTTTGAGCTATCGATAGTATCTATAACATCGATATATTATTGTAAACTGATCGATATATAGTATTGTAAGGTTTTATGTGATCGCGATTAAACTAAAGCTATTTGTAAAAAGAGGCACTTCGCAAGAGCGGGCATAGACTAGGGAGAAGAGCGGATATCAAATGAGACTCTTTGGAGGGTAGACGTTGAAGAGGTCCGTGGCCAGCAAGGCAGGGAAAATCGGGTTGGCCGAGCATGGTGGATGGGCAAAATGGTCTGGGTTTGATAATAAATAGTTGTGGATATCGAAACAGTAATTGTTGGTTATTTACAGTTAGTTTACAGTATCGATAGGCCTATCGGTAGTTTTCAGATTAGTTGACTATCGTTTGGCAACACTGGTACGATAACGGTAGCTCGCAGGCCGATCTCTAGATTGATTACATTTTTGAATGGTTGGTGTGATCGGACTGCACCGCTCAAAGTGCATTGCGTGTTTAGCGTTACTCCGTACTACCATAGTAAAGGAGTAGTAGTTCAGCTTCATATGAATCGGCCGTCGCCGGTTTGAATGTGTGCGTGAGTAGCGGCACCGTGTACGCACGCACTTTTCACGCACACGCACACATAAACGAAAGGAGGCGGCCGGGGCCGCGTCCATGCACTCAGTACGGAACGCGCCGCCTATGCGTCACCGCAAGAGTAGGAAATTAACTCGTCGAGCGGCCTTAGCTAACCTACTGTTCTTTATATACTGTGGTACTACGTGAAAGAAGGACATACCATTCATACCAACGAACCGACTACTAACAAACCAACAAACACATTTTCACGTTTATATATGTGTAAGAATACGAAATGATACCTTTTCAGGACTACTATTTACGAGTATAAGGAGATTTAATAATATCTTTTTTTTACTCTCCTTTAGGCGATCGACGGGGTAATAGTGTTTTAAGCTACGAGTATACGACAATGAATGTTTAACGCCCGAAATTAATAATCGATCCTGATCCGTTATCCGCGGTTTCGGATCGATATGTCATGTCACAATATGTCATTTTAGTAGTAATATGTCAATCAAATGACATATTATGACATGACATATCGGATCAGGATCGATTATTAATTTCAGGCGTAAGTGTCTCATAATAGAACTACTATTTGCACCCCGCGGTTTCACCTACGTACCCCCGTTATCCCGCAGGAACCTTTGTTCGGGATAAAAAGCCTATGTGTTAATCCAGGGTATAAGCTATCTTCATGCCAATTTTAATCAAAATCGGTTTAGTAGTTACGGTGATACGTGGTAACAAACATTCACACACACACAAACTTTCGCATTTATAATATTAGTAGGACTATTAATTCACCACTAGATAAAAGATAAGTAAAAAAGGTTAGTTGAAAAAAAAACTTAAGTATTGAGAATTGAACTTTTCGAACTTTTGTTTGGCATCAATCTTTAAAAGTATAAAATTCTGCTAAAGAGTTCCTTATAACGTAGGCGAGCACAATGAAAGGATTTTTTTAGAAAAACATCGAAGGCAAACTCTTTTTCTTTTTATTTACATACTAGTTGCGCCCCGCGGTTTCACCCTCGTCTTCCCGTTATCCCACAGGAACCTTTTTCCGGGATACAAAGTAGCCTATGTTTTAATCCAGGATATAAGCTATCTCTATTTCAAATTTCATTCAGATCCGTTCAGTAGTTTTTGCGTGAAAGAGTAACAAACATCCATCCATCCATCCATACTCACAAACTTTCACGTTTATAATGTTAGTAGGTTTAGAATATAACATGTAGTCATAATCAGTTATCACTTTAAAACTATCTACGCTTGTTCTAACCTCCTTACGCTGGCAAAACAACAACAGGTCAGAAACACGCGGCAGGTTATATTTTCCCTAAGAAGGTCAAACGTGTTTGTATGGAAAAATGACAACATTCCCAGCTTCTAGTTCTCACATAAAATGCACTGAACTCTTCTATCTATAATTGACAAAAAAGACACCCGAAAAGATTCAATTCCTTGGCAAATCGTAATCGAATAGTGTCTTAAAATTCGAACAGACCTGGCAGAGGGCCAGACAATCGCACCGTTGTTTATTCAACTTGGTCGCATATAGGGCTTCGCAAAAATACTCGCGTACCTGAATATACTTGATAAATACATCGATATATAGGTACTCGACATTATTTTTTACGATACCGAGTATTTTTTGTACTTGATTCTTTGCTAGTATCTCTGTGTTCTATCGCAATGGATTGCCTATACCTAATTCACTTGTACAGTCAACGACAACAGTAGCTGAATAATCACACTTTTTTCTATTCTCCTCATCATCTGAGACACCTATTTTTGACCTCATCATGACCTAAAATCAGGCGTTATGTTGTAGTCAAAATGATACCATGTAAAATGTAAAAAAAACGATAATAATTACTGATTTGAAACACATTTGGAAAATCATGAACGTTCAGCTACTTTTGCCGCTGACTGTACTACCTATCTATGCTCTATGATCGATCAGGTATAACGAATTATTGCTACGTCTCTGTCTTTATTTCATTTCGGGGAAATCGAAATTTCGATTAGGTATACGAAAATCATACTTATACCTAACCCACCAAGTTAGATAGATAACGGTTTTAGTGTATAATACAGCTGAAGCTGATGTATTTTATATTGTTGTATTGTATTCAAATCAAACCAAATCAAATTCATGTTCCCATATCCCAATGTGTACAACCAAAAAAGATAAATCTTATTAGTAAAGCTAATTAAAAAATATCGGACTATTAGATGACAAAAAAAAGGCTTGGGATTTTAGTGAACTTGCTCCAATTCAATCAATTAGTAATAAGAATAAAATTGTCAATGTGATCGCGCCAAAATTACCTGCCTGGCGTTTCTTAGCTGTTCTTTTGCCGGCATAAGGAGGTTGGAACAGGCGTAGCTAGTTTTAAGTTGACGTTTTAAAGTGATCACAAAGTATCCTATTGAATAAAAAAGATTTGAATTTTGAATTTTGAATTTTCAAATATTGTATACTTTTACCTAAAAAGTCCTCGATACCTGAATAACTCGATATATTTATTCCAATATCGATACAGGTATCGAAACTTATTTTTCGATACCATATCCTTACCTACACAGTTTCAATTGAGATGCAGTTGGGGTGTCGAAGTTAAAACTTCCTGTGCCAAGTCTCGATCTCTTAAAGAAAAGTTAGGTTTATTTATTCAATGCTGAACTTATACTTAAGCCAAGAAGTCTACAATGTTTTTTTTTTTTTTTTTTTTGTTTTGTTATGGCGTCACACGTTTAGTGTATTTGCCAGTGTCAAGTATAAAATGTTTCAAACTCAGAGAGTTGAATCAAGTTTAAATGATGATGGTGTTTATGATGATGAGATGATGGGATGAGGATAGTGTTTAAGTAAAGTAGTGGCGCTTTACTTAAACTTTACACGGACTTTTTTGGAGCAACTAGAAAAGTCACTTTCACAACTTTATTTCAATTTCCCACACTCGTACACATTAACAAACACATAATGGTTAATAATCCACCAATATTACACATTATCACTCGAAGAAACACAAGTTTTGGAAATAAAAACAAAATTTTCACGTTGACAATTCGATTGCCGCCAAAAAAGTCCACAATGTTATTTTAAACTAGCGAATCCTCCGCGGAAGTTAATATTTTTCCATACAAACTATGAATATCAGATTTGGCTCTCTCTTGAAAAAAGTCTATGGTATATAGAATGTAGACTTTTTTGGCGGCAATTGAGTTGTCAATGCGAAAATTTTGTTTTTATTTCCAAAACTTGTGTTTCTTCGAGTGATAATGTGTAATATTGGTGGATTATTAACCATTATGTGTTCGTTAATGTGTACGAGTGTGGGAAATTGAAATAAAGTTGTGAAAGTGACTTTTCTAGTTGCTTCAAAAAAGTCCGTGTAAAGTTTAAGTAAAGCACCACTACTTTACTTAAACACTACCCTCATCCCATCATCTCATCATCATCATCACCATCATCATTTAAACTTGATTCAACTCTCTGAGTTTGAAATATTTTATACTTGACACTGGCAAATACACTAATCGTGTGACGCCATAACAAAACAAAAAAAAAGTCTATGGTATAAATGAAAATTCACAATAATAGCATATACTGATGCGAAAGTTTTGAGTGGGTGTGTTTTATGTTTGTTACTCCTTCTCGCTCAATTGACAGAAACGGATTTACATGAAATTTGGAATATGTTGAATTATACCCTGGATAGCTTAAATCTTATACCTACCCTGGATTAATACATACTAATATTATAAACGTGAAAGTTTGTGAGTATGGATGGATGGATGGATGCATGGATGGATGGAATGTTTCCTTTTCACACAAAAACTACTGAACGGATTTGAGTGAATTTTGAAATGGAGATAGCTTATACCCTGGTTTATACATAGGCTACTTTTCATCCCAGGAAAAGGTTTCTGCGGGATAACGGGAAGACGCGGGTGAACCGTGGGGCGAAGCTTTATTCAGTAGCAGCTATATTACTCGAATATCTGACCTGTCAAGTGTCCCCAATACGATGAAACGTCCGGTCTCAGAGCGACTATAGAATGCAACATGTTTGTATGGAAACGTGGTTGCAATGTAAACCAGTAACTAGGGTAACATATACATCTATCTTGTTGTAGCATGTCTATACGCAGCACAGTATCAATGGTTCATTACACAATAGCGTTGCCGAACCATAGACGACTATCCATGGTTAATCGATAGTCTATCGATAGCCAACAAATCGAAACACTATCGATAAATTCAAAATTCAAAATGAAAAAGTATTTATGCAATAGGATCGGAAAAGGTTCCTACGGAATAACGAACAATTGCAGATGAAACTCACAACCTTTTAAGTGAGTTTCAAACTAGACTGTTTGCTAAATAAGTCCCGAGAACTGCTCAGGGAGTTGATATCGGATGGAACGTGACATATTCAAATGCAAATACGGTTGCATTGCTGGGAGCTTGGATACGGTACACAGAATGGCTATAAACAGGTGCTGTTACTTTTATGCTGGTATAAATGTCACTATCAGGATATGTGACATCTATTAGAAAAACTTTTTTTTTTTTTTTTTTGTTTTGTTATGGCGTCACACGATTAGTGTATTTGCCAGTGTCAAGTATAAAAGATTTCAAACTCAGAGAGTTGAATCAAGTTTAAATGATGATGGTGATGATGATGATGAGATGATGGGATGAGGATAGTGTTTAAGTAAAGTAGTGGCGCTTTACTTAAACTTTACACGGACTTTTTTGGAGCAACTTGAAAAGTCACTTTCACAACTTTATTTCAATTTCCCACACTCGTACACATTAACGAACACATAATAGTTAATAATCCACCAATATTACACATTATCACTCGAAGAAACACAAGTTTTGGAAATTTAAATAAAATTTTCACGTTGACAACTCAATTGCCGCCAAAAAAGTCGTTATCAGACTTTTTACATCCTTAACTTCTTATATACAAATGCGAAAGTAACTCTGTCTGTCTGTCTGATACGCTTTCACGCCTAAACTACTGAACCGTTTTAAATGAAATTCGGTACGGTGATAGTTTGAACGCGGAGGAAGGACATAAGCTACTCTTTATCGCGATAAACTGTAGCCCACGCGGGTGAAACCGCGGGGAACAGCTGGTAAGACATAAAAGCATGAGATTGTAACGAACTTGCTCCAATTTAACCAGTTTTTAATAAGAAAAAAACATCTTGCCTGTTCTTTTGCCGGTGCGAGGAGGTTGGAACAGGCGTAGCTAGGCTACGCTCACGGCTTCGCCTGCTCAGAATTTGTATAGGATATTCCTTGGACTTTTTGGTATTTGACACTGACGAACATACATACTGAATACACATAGGTACCTAATAAACACACACACACGCTGTATTTACTTGAAAAAAAAGCCAGTAAATACAGTTATTACCAACCTTCTCAAAAGGTTGAGATAGTTAAACATATACGTAAATAATAATAAATATCGGGGACCATTGCACACAAATTGACCTAGACCCAAATTAAGCTCGAAAGTTGTGTTATGGGTACTAGACAACGATATACATACTTATATAGAGACATAAATACTTATGTAGATAGAAATATCCAAAACTCAGGAACAAATATTCGTGCTCATCACACATATATTTGCCTTTACCGGGATTCGAACCCGGGACCGCTAGCTTCGCAGGCAGGGATACTACCAACTCAGCTACCGCGTCGTCACTTGTCACTTACCATCTCATTAATCACTCACACAACGTTAAAGGCGTGCATCAAAAAGCTATTTGTGATTCATCCCCACAGACAGACCCTCCGGAACCCTCGCTAAATCCAATCATTAATTAGTTCGTGCTCTCGACACAAACAAAACCAGTTCGTTTCTAGTGTACACTTCGTATAGTGTTTGGTTTCCTCGTTAGTTTTTCAGACAGTTTGTTCGTTCGTTAGTCCTACAAGTACAGTCAGCAACAAAAGTAGCCGATCATACTAGAAAAAAGAAAAATTACACCAGCCAAAGACAAGACTAGCCAAAGTACAGAAACAAGGTACTTATAATAAAATCGTAATGTACAATAAACTGCCTATTAGCCTAACAAAACTACATTTGCTCCAGTTTAGACGAAAATTAAAAGACTTTTTAAAACACTTTTATTAGCTTGACTTGTAACTAACTAACTAACTAACTAACTAACAATGTAATCAAATCTTAGAAGTCAATTTTCACCTACTTCTAATTGTCGTATCGACTTGAAACTTTGTATGTGTATGTAATCTCGGTGACAATGCAATAATTTGGTTTCATCGACCTGATCTGATGATGCAGCCGGAAGGTGGGTAGGGCATCTCTGCGCTGGCTACTAGTAAACCCCTCGTGTTTGGGCTCATAAGAATCGTCTTGATGAGTACAATAGATTGGAGTTGGTGACGAGGGTCTGATGATGCAACCGGAAGGTGGGTAGGGGATCTCTGCAGTGGCTACTAGTAAACCCCTCGTGTTTGGGCTCATATGAATCGTCTTGATGAGTCCAATAGATTGAACTTGGTGACGAGGGTCTGATGATGCAACCGGAAGGTGGGTAGAGGATCTATGCAGTGGCTACTAGTAAACCCCTCGTGTTTGGGCTCATATGATTCGTCTTGATGAGTCCGATAGATTACTAGACAAAAGACTTAGACAAAAGACTTAGTAACAAAAGACTAAAAAGTAAAAAAATAAAAATATATAGTTTAAAAAACTAAAAAAAAAACACTTTAAAAACGCACTCAAAAATATAAAATAATTAAATTGACTTGTATTAGTTACGATATAATGGTTAATTCAAAAAGTGTGGAGCACTTCTTTTACTGGGTAAATAAAAGTACACACAACCAAACAGTGCTCCACACTTTTTGAATTAACCATTATATCGTAACTAATACAAGTCAATTTAATTATTTTATATTTTTGAGTGCGTTTTTAAAGTGTTTTTTTTTAGTTTTTTAAACTATATTTGAAATTAACCCATTTTACTCGCTTAATGAGTTTATGTCTATGCGTCTGACAGAATTCTCGTTTAGTTCTAAGGAGGATTGATATTTTTTTTATTTTAATGTTACTATTATTTTTATATCCTGTCCTGAACGTGATCCTTAATTCAAATCAATGCTGTTAACTTTAATTTAATATGTACCATTTTGACCTGCCTTGTGTAACAGCCAAAGTTATATGGCCAATAAATATTTCTATTCTATTCTTTTTTTTTTTTTTTTTTTTTACTATATACAGGGTAGCGTTTGACCACAAGTCACCTGATGTTAAGTGACGATGTGGTCGAAGATGGCGCCACGCTACACCTGGACTGGGAACTGGCTCTCAAGTGAGGCTGCCGGAACACACCGATAGGTGCTTGGCGACAGATTCTTAACAAGAGGGTGGTAGCTAGCCAGGCGAGTACTAGAAAATACCCTACCACCAAGCTATGGTTTCATCACGATGTTTTCCTTCACCGAAAGCTCAAGCTCATTGTAGGATTCGAACCCACGTCCTACGGATCGCAAGCCGGCGTCACTACCACTGAGCCATCATCGCTATATATTCTATTCTATTCTAGATTTCCTAAATTTGTTTTAGATCAGTACCTGATGCGTTTTCTTTACATTTTACAAGGTGACGCTCTGACCACAACTTATCACACCTGATTTTAAGCGATGATGTGGTCTAAGGTTGGTGTTTAAGATGAAGCCGGTAATCGGAACTTGTGTTATTTTTGAGCGACTTTTGTCGTTCACTGTACCTAATTATCATAAATGCGAAAGTTTGTGTATATGAATGTTTGTTACCACGTATCACCGTAACTACTAAACCGATTTTGATGAAATTTGGAATGGAGGTAGCTTATACACGTTCCTGCGGGGTAGCGGGAAGACGCGGGTGAAACCGCAGGGCGTAACTTGTTAGTAATAACAGTGGAAGCCAATCTGTATCTACATTAGAACTTTGCTTCTTTCACTGTTATACTAGGTTCACGTTTAATCACCTCAAACCTCAACTTCTTGTCCTAGTCTCTCTCGCGTCCAAAGGATCCCCTTTTTCTTTCACATAAACATAACTGGAACTCAAATAAAGAGACACATATTTCAAAACTTCAACACCTGTTCTGATCATATACGTTTCTTTACCATGTCCCGCTTTCGACGACAGATTTCCGCTTTTTTCATTCAAATAGTTCCAAAACCCGACTTGACAAAAAAAAACTGGCAACGCTGGTATATAGGTATAGAAGAAGGTAGTCCTACTCATGATTCTAAAAGAAAGTGCTTTCAATATTTACGTCACCATCGCGCCCTCGAAAAAGGATAACTAAACGAACAATCTCGTAAAATGTTCAAGGTAAGCAATACACAATTGATTTTGCTATCAACGTCCTGAATTTTATGAAACGTGGCTCGTTTTAGAGCAAGGAATTACGTACAATCACGTTTCTGTACTTTAGGGAAGAGGTTTAGTACATAGGTATATACTAGCTTATTAAAAATATCGGACTACTAGATGACAAGAAAGGTTGGGATTTAGTGAACTTGCTCCAATTCAATGAATTAGTAATAAGATTAAAATTGTCATTGTGATCGCGCCAAAAAAAATTACCTGCCGCACTGTGAAAAAAATTCAGACTCTCCTTCTGAGACCGATTCCATTCCTTTTTTACCTTAGATTTCCTTCTGAATACCAAATCCTTCCCATTTGACTCAGAAGGAAAACGGTATTTCGGAAGGTCTTTTTTCTCCGTGCGGGCGTTTCTTGCCTGCTCTTTTGCCGGCGTAAGGAAGTTGGAAGAGGCGTAGCTAGTTTTAAGTTTGACGTTTTAAAGTGATCACAATGTATCCTATTAAACAAAAAACATTTTAATTTTACCCCGCGGTTTCAAATACGTGGACCCACTGGATTTTCCGCAATACAGTGCAAAATTTCGGATCATAAGTTTCTTTGACTTCGTAATGCTATCATATATCATACGAAGTAGCTTCGACAGTGCGAACCCAGCGTCTACCGCGTCACAAATCCCCAATAAGCCCTTCGACGGCTCTGATATTGGAAAAGCAAAATAGGACGAGCCAGATTTCAATTTTCATTATTATTTTTTTGTCAAAATTAGTTTACTGGATGCCGGTGTAAATTGGACAAAAAAATGGAGAAAACGTGATGCGAATCTTACTTTAATATTTTATACGTGAAAGTTTGTGAGTATGGATGGATGGATGGATGGATGTCTGTTACTCTTTCACGCAAAAACTACTGAACGGATCTGAATGAAATTTGGAATGGAGATAGCTTGTACCCTGAAAGCTCAAGCTAAACTAAATTATAGCAACAAGTACAACCATTCGTGTACTGTATAGGTAGAATAATAAATTGAGCACGTAAAGCATTCATATTAGTGCCCTATACCTAATGCCCATATTGCGACACAACTGTTATTTACGTTGTACTGTCAAACAAATTTAATTTAACGCTGATTTGGTCCGGTCATCAGATTTGGTTTACAGCGCAATGTATCAGTGGCTGTGATTTATTTTTGTTGTGGCCAATTCCTACTTTGTGAACAAGGAATGGAACATTGCAAAAATCGCAGGTGAAAAATCATGTCACATTTAGTAGACATGTGATTTTTCATCTAGTGAATAGTTACTGTACTTTAAATGAATTAATAATTATAGAATACATCGATTTGATCGAATAACACATACAAATATCCTCATAATTTATTAAGACTTGCATGTTAAAGCCATTCTAATGTTTGGATGTGTTCTATACTCACTTAGGCTACCTAAGGCTATCATTTTTGTCACATCTACATGCCTATATAGAGACTGCAATGTAATTTCAAACAATAAAATCAACCTTAATCTCTCCGTTATACAGTTTTGATTCAATAATTGGTATGATTTAATATTCTAATCTTCATAATTGTAAAGTAAATTTCAAAGTAAATCTTATGGTTAGCATCGTACAGTCTTCGTTACCTTGGTATTGTTTGTAGCAGTTCATATTAATTAACTAGCTCATGGCAAATAATAGAAAACGATATGATTTTAAACATGCAAAATCAAAGGGACAAACAAGTTGCTTTTATAAATGATAATGATATAAATATTATGTATATATAGCAGTTATTTCCATGCCTAGTGTGAAAACAGTCCCGATGTAAATTGAAACGACTCCCGTGGGATTTAAACCACTTTTTCCGATACAAATTGACAGATTTATTTATTTAGACTTCGAAAGGCTTGTCACAAACGATTATCATGGTCTGAAATACTTGAAATGTTACCAGCGGTACCACAGGAACGAGCGCAAGATGGTATTCAGAGTTCAGAGTAATATTACCAATCGATAGAATAAACTATCGATAGTATCCATAATATCGATAATATTGTTGCTTGTAAACAAAAGACTATCGATAGTGTCGATACTTTTTGTTGATAATCTATCTTTAAGATTTCTTTTTTTTTTTGTTATTATACTACGAAGCGGTAGCCGAGTTGGTAGTGTCCCTGCCTGCGAAGCTAGCGGTCACGGGTTCGAATCCCGGTAAGGGCAAATATATGTGTGATGAGCACGAATAATTGTACCTGAGTCTTGGAAATTTCTATCTATATAAGTATTTATTTCTCTATATAAGTATGTATATCGTTGTCTAGTACCCATAACACAAGTTTCGAGCTTAATTTGGGGCTAGGTCAATTTGTGTGCAATTGTCCACTATATTTATTTATTTATTATACGCCTTTATTAGGTTTCTCGCAGTCAATTCAAGTTTCCAACAGGAAAATCTTGTAACAATTGTCAGGTAAAATTTAAGCAGCAATGTAACAATTTCCTGAGGGAAATTAAAGCCAAAGCAGGTGGCAAGTGGTGTAATTAATTTTCGGAGTAAAGAATACAGCAATCCTACTATAATATTATAAATGCGAAAGTGTGTGTGAGTGTGTGTTACTACGTTTGTTGTTTGTTGTGTTCATTAACAAAAGTATTTTTACGCCATGCACACTGCAAGATTACAGCTGTAATGGCTTTAATCCAATTTACACGTGAATTTGAAAAAGCGCTGCATTTTAAGTTTAAAATTTGAATTCTGCAAGTAACGTGAGTTTTTGGCTATAAAACTCGAATAATGGCTCGACAAATTTAAATTTTCTTTTAAATTAAAAATTTTGTGATCGTTATTGTCAGGTTGGGTTGATTTTTTTTTTGGAATAGTTACCAGAAAATTGTGAATGCCAGGTAAAACTACAATAGGGATGTTAACACTAATTACAAAATAATGTTTAATCTTATTTTTATGTTAGTTTGTATTATTAGGATATCGAAAAACATATTTTTGTATTTAAATATAACTTAATAATTTAAATAAAAATGATTTTAAATGCTATATTTATAATATTTTGTCACGTGACTGCAAACACCAAAAAGAGCTTCTTACGTCACTAACCACTCAGGCGATTTGTGCTTCGATGGTTGCCCGCGCGTCGGTAGCCGCGGGTCGGCGTCGGGGGTCGGCGCGGTGGTATGGTTACGAATCGCGACCATCGTGTTTTTCGGTCAGTGACGTCATGTCAGTCACGTGACAGTTGTTAGTGTTTTGGCGGAAAAATTCATAATTACTCTAATTTTGTATATTTTCTTATCGAAAATACTAATAATTTTAAATAAAACATTTTTTTATGGTAAACAAGAGTCAATCTTTAAAATAAAAGCAATTCCGAAAAATAGTTAACATCCCTATTCTTTTTAAAACACTTTTTTTATGGATTTTTGTATGATTTTTAGCCCCGCCTTATATGCGAAGCCGAGCGGGTCACTTACTAGAAGGACGCTCAAGCGATAATCAGTACTTGAGCGCAGATTTGACTCTGTCAGTTCATACAAATGTGTCACTTTACCGCTACTCAAGCATTGATCTGAGCGTCATTCAAGAATACCAGCCTAAGACAAATACTTTTTTATCCTAATCGAGTGTCCACAGGAAAAGCAGGAAAAACCGTGGGTTAAAACGAAAACTGCAAGGCTTATAATGACAAGGTTTTACCTACAGCTATGTTTAGACGAGAACCTTTCTGACAGACAGGTAAACAACACGTTGAGTCGATCAATAAAATCGGAAATAGCGTACCCTAGCAACGACTCGACTCGACTCGGGCCCTCGGGCTCATTTCTATTCTTGGTTACAAGCTCATTTCGCAAGGCCAACCTTATGCGGTGTGGAAAAAAATTATGGGCCCTGGAACTAACTTAAATCCTTAATTATTTTTTTACTACTTACAGGGTAGCGTTTGACCACTAGTCCTGATATTTAGTGACGATGTAGTCGAAATGGTGATGTGGTGGATTGGGAACTGGCTCTAAAGTGAGGCTGCCGGAACACACTGATAGGTGCTTGGCGACAGATTCTGAACTTGATTGTGGTCGCTAGCCAGGCGAGCACTATATAGAAAATGCCTTACCACCAAGCTATGGTTTCATCACGATGTTTTCTTTCACCGAACCCACATCCAACGGATAGCAAGTTGACGTCACTAGCAATGAGCCAACGTCGCTATGAATGAATTAAATTAGACAAAACTTCTGTTATTTTGAAAAAGAAACAGAACTGCATTTAAAGATTTTCTTAAATTATTTCATGTTTACTTGTCCTTCGTATTATTGATATGTAATATAAAATTGTGTTAATTATTCGTATGACGATCTCTTTTATCTTCTTCTTCTTCTTCTTATAAATAAAAATCAATTGCAGTTCGTTAGTCTCGCTAAAACTCGAGAATGGCTGGACCGATTTGGATAATTTTGATCTTGAAATATTCGTGGAAGTTCAGGGAAGGTTTAAAGGTGAGTTTTATTGGCGATACGAAGTTCACCGGGTCAGCTAGTCTTAAATATAAAAATCAATTGCTGTTCGTTAGTCTCGCTAAAACTCGAGAACGGCTGGACCGATTTGGATAATTTTGATCTTGAAATGTTTGTGGGAGTTCAGGGAAGGTTTAAAGGTGAATTTTATTGGCATTACGAAGTTCACCGGGTCAGCTAGTATAATATAAAAAAAAACTTCTATAGTGTATTTCCAGGATACACCTTATAAGACACATAATTATTCCATCCAAGCATCAGATTCCAAACCGATAAGGTTAAAGGCATCATATTCGCATTTAGGGCCCAGTTATTCTTCGCCATTTCGAGCGCGTTTCGCCACAGATAAGACACGCCATAACGTTTGGTACGTGCCGTAAATATCGCCATTTGCCGTTACCGTCGTATATACGCCATTCTTCTTTCATGTGACATGTATTGTTGTCAAGATGCTTTGCCGTTTAAGCTCATTTATGTCGTTCGTCTTTAGAGCTTTACCTATATTCCTGGTAAGCTTTACATGCAGTATATTTAGAATCGTATTGTGTTGAAAATGAGCTATGGTTACTAAGTCGTGTATTGCATTGCGACCTTAATTTTTTAACCTAGAAACTGTGTTCTGTCTGTGTATGTGTGTTGTTGTGTTTTGTGTTTGTTCTGTCCTTTATTAGTTTAGCAAAGTAAGTTTAGTTTTTTTTGTTGTTGTTTGTAAATGAAAAATGTTATGTTATGTACCTACATAACTAAGTTTGTTTATTTGTTACCTTTTCACTACTAAACCGCTGAACCGATTTTGATGAAATTTGGTATAGAAATAGTTCGAATCCTGGAGAAGGACATAGGATACTTTTTATCGCGTGAAAGCGTAGTCCATGCGTGTGAAACCGCGGGACGCAGCTAGTTCAGCTAGCTACTTAACTTATCTGATATTCCTCAGATAAACACATTGAGTAGATCAATGGTGAACCCACAAACAAAAGCCGAAATGCAAATGCCAAGACAACATTTTGCGAAGGCAGCCACCGCTAACAAGGGCGACACTCATTTGCATATGAAAATTAATTACAATACCAGGGGACTGCTGACTATAGATTAGTTAGACTATCGTCAATATACGCTGCAAATTGCCACAATTATTAATGACTTTCTGGTGCCGCGCCCGCGTGGAGACTGCCACAGGAATCGTGAATTTTTCAAGGGTATCATCATTATTAACAACTAGCTGTTCCCCGCGGTTTCACCCGCGTCTTCCCGTTGGAAACTTTTTCCGGGATAAAAAGTAGCCTATGTATTCATTCAGGGTGTAAGCTATCTTCAGTCCAATTTTCACTCAAATCCGTTCAGTAGTTTTTTCGTACATACATCCTCCTAATATTATAAACGTGAAAGTTTGTGAGTATGGATGGATGGATGTTTGTTACTCTTTCACGCAAAAACTACCGAACGGATCTGAATGAAATTTGGAATGGAGATAGCTTATACCTTGGATTAACACATAGGCTACTTTTTATCCCGGAAAAAGGTTCCTGCGGGACAACGGGAAGACGCGGGTGAAACCGCGGGTGCAACAAGTACATACACACATACTCACAAGCTATTAGTAGGAAGTAGGATGAACTTGAGTTTTCGGTGAAGGAACAACATCGCGATGAAACCGTAGCTTGGTGGCAAGGCATTTTCTAGTACTCACTTTGCTAGCTACCACACTCAAGTTAAGAATCTCTCGCCTAGCACCTCTTGTGTTCCAGCAGCTTCACTTGAGAGCCAATTTCTAGTACAGGTCGACCACATCGTCACTTAACATCAGGTGACTTGTGGTCAAACGCTACAAACGCAAAAGAGGAATTTATTTCTAAAAATATTCATCAGGATATTTATTAAGGAGTTGTAGTTCAGCTTCATATAAATCGGCCGTCACCGGTTTGAATGTGTGCGTGAGTAGCGGCACCGTGTACGCACGCACTTTTCACGCACACGCACACAAACGAAAGGAGGCGGCCGGGGCCGCGGCCATGCACTCAGTACGGAACGCGCCGCCTATGCGTCACCGCAAGAGTAGGCAATTAACTCGTCGAGCGGCCTTAGCTAACCTACTGTTCTTATGTACTGTGTTATTACGTTCCCACTGCTGGGGCACAGGCCTTCCCTCAGGAAGAAAGTAGCAATCGAAGATATCGCATTTTTATCGCGATGCTGTTGAAAAATATGAGTTACGAGTATATTATGTAGGAAGTAACTTCAAAATTCATTAAATAATAAGATACATAACATAAAATGAACACTTTAAAACGTCAAGCTTAAAACTAGCTACGCCTGTTCCAACCTCCTTACGCCGGCAAAAGAAAAGGCAAGAAAGGCCTGGCAGGTAATTTTTTGGGAGCCATCATCTTACCACCAATCATCTTAATTATTTATTATTATTTATTTATTTATTAATGAACCCTAATATACTCATATCAGTTACCTACACCATTAAACCTGTAAGATGTATAAAAACGTTCAAGGAGGACGTGACCTACTAGGTAATGTGTCTTGAAAGGTAATGTTTACCGCTTGGGTGACCATTAGCAGATTCTGTTATCCATTAAGTAAAAATAAATAAATAGATAAATCTTCAGCGGACATTTATGGGCACCAGACGCGGCTGTCCAGGATATCGTGGATAATATCTCTGCTCTGGATAGCCTCTGCCTATAAAAGCCTGCTGACACTTATAACATTTCTGGTCACTTGACTCGATAAGTGGCTATTAAGGCTACATATAATGTGTTTCTCTAGCCATTTCAGATTTAAGTATCTGTGGATTGTGTGATTTGATTTAATTTGGGTTTAGCTGTCACCAAGCACCTGTCGGTGTGTTCAGGCAGCCTCATTTGAGAGCCAGTTCCCAGTCCAGGTGTAGCGTAGCGCCATCTTTGACTAAGTATATCGTCACTTAACATCTGGTGACTTGTGGTCAAACGCTAGCCTTTATGTAGTAAAAAAAACCAGTCACTGTTTTAACAAGAACTGAAACAGTAAATGAAAAATATTGTAAATATGATCGCGCCCAAAAAATAACCTACCAAGCGTTTCTTGCCTGTTCTTTTGCCGGTGTAAGGAGGCTGGACAAGGAGAAGTTAGTTTGTTTCAAAGTGATTAACAGTTGTATCGTATCAAATGAACATATTATAAGTACATATCTGGCTGACTTTATGCTATTAAAAATGTATACAAAAACTGAACTATTTAAATTTACTCTGTATTGGATTATCTGGACGTGTCTTTACTGTTATTAATCAATTAATTAAAAGCAATATAAATTGCTTTCACAATCGTTAATCCCTCTAAAGAAATAACGATATTGGCTAGCTATTAGCCGGAGGAAATTAAAATAATTTATATTAATCCCCACAAAACGAATAAATTAACCAAAATATCGAATAAGGCCACTTCAGTGAGGATGGACTTAGGGTTACCACACACGCAATGTTTTATTGTGAAAAGAGAATTAGGATATAAATATCGAAATAAAAACACTTAGTTAAACTTTAAAATATAAAATAAAACTACCTAAACAACCTACTCAATCTAATAAACCACTACCAGTTGGCAACGTTCCCAAAATGCTGGCCGCATTGCCACGTTGAACGGCAATGCTTATTCGTTGCGCAAAATAACGGCCAGCATGTTGGTCACGGGTAGCATCGACCAGTCGCTTTGATATATCAATAAATATCGATTTCGCTCCCGGTCCCCATGGTCCAAGCGTTTCGACCCCAAAAAGCTCAAATATGTATCCACTGTCGAGATTACCATATTTGCGCCTTTTCAGGCCCTCTGCAGATTCAGCCGCCGCACCAGCCCTATTTTTAGTTATAGGAAGATGTGACGGCGCTAGGGTGTCGACACAAGTAGCGTCCCACACCAAAGGCCGCCCCATCTTCCACGGGATTAATGTCATACCATCCGGTCTCTTACCATCGCTACGAACGAGGTCGTTTGGTTCTAAAACGGAATTGTATTTGCCACAATGATAATATTAAGAAAGAGAAAAAACTATACTCACGTTAAAAATCTGCCACCAAGGACCTATTGGTGTGTTCCGGCAACTTCAATTCATACTTTTAGTTCCCAATGCAGGCGTAGCGTGGCCCGACCATCGACCACATCATCGCATAACATCAGATGATATGGTCAAATGTTACCCTATAAGAAAAATAATGCGGCCAGCATTTTGGGAACGTTGCCAACTGGTAGTGGTTTATTAGATTATGTAGTTTGTTTAGTTTAATAGGTAGTTTTATTTTACATTTTAAGATTTAGATAAGTGTTTTTACTTGTGTCATGATCTATCTCTTTTAAATAAATTAACTAAAGATATTAAAAAAAAAAAAATTAACCTTCTGGGTATTGTACTTTTTAATAATTTTTGGTAATAGCAATAGCAAGTCTTCGTCATTTAAAGATCCGGAGAAAATGGTTGTATAGATTTTTGATTTTTTTCTTTTCAAAGCCCACTGCTTTGTATCACGTAGTTGGATATTTTTATTAGATTTTTTGTTATCATAATTACAGAAAAAAAATTATGTAATTAGCCCCAATAAGTTCCCCTATGAGCAATTCAATATTTTCAATTTTTATTTTTCTTTTCGTTTTTTTTTTCCTATTAATTCAGAACAGCAGACAACCCTAAACAGAGCGGAAAGAAGGATTTACGATAAAGTGCGATTGGAATAACGATCCGATTTCCCCGAACTGGAATAACCTACCAACAAAACCGACCACCAACTGCCTCTTTACCCGACGGATGAAATATTCATTTTGACGGTGCTTGACGGATGAATCGAAGGGGCCGCGCTGAATCAATCATTTCGGGATGAATTTACGTAATTTCTCGATAATAGGGTAATTTTAAGTCCATAAATCAATTTGGTAGCAAGTGTTTCTTTAGACATGGAAAGAAAGGTTTTCGAGTGTATGTATGTATACTTCTTTGGCACGGCCTGTAGCCTAACAGCCGTTTTCAATAACCTATCTATCCACGGTTTGCCCTACTGGAGATTGAAATTTGACACAAGCTCCATAGAAGTAATGTCAAAGATCAATGACCAAAACGGACCCGAGGTTGTATGAAAACGAGCTATACATGAAAAAAATTGTAATTTTTTGCCTATTATGATTATACAAACGATATTTTAAGGAAACTGTAGAAAAAAAGACACTGATTTTTTTTTAATTTCGTAGTTTTTAATGACATTTTTTAACTTACACGATGCTTGGATGTTTTGAACGCACGATACATATTCTTTCAATTTTGTTGTACTTCTTTTTCATTTTTCTGAAGCTAACGTTAATCTCACACATCAAAAACTGTTAATGTCGGTCGTACAACTCCAATATGCTCGCAATTTTTAGCACTTTTTATACGTAATTTATTGCGGGCAGGTCCAAGGCAGTATAAAAAGTGGCCGATGTTCTTTCTATCTTTAGTAGGGCAAACCGTGGATAGATCGGTTATTGCAACTGACCGTAAATTTATTTATTTAATACACAAGACAAATTACAATAAATTTCTCAAACAAAATATAACTTACACAAAATCTGAACTGGATTGCAACTCAAAATATGTGTATACATAAAAACAAAATATGAACTCAAAATATGTGTATACATAAAGGAGTATCGAGGAGTAATGAGTATTGAGATGAAAGTACCAATCCACAGAGCATGGAACTTTGCAGATGGGCACCCCAACACGGTACAATCAATTTTGCTTACAAACTAAATATTAACTATGGGATGGACTGTTTGGACGCACAACGGCTGCGTCCAAACCATCCGGTTTGGGATGGAGGATATGTGAGTTTTTTTTTTAATGTGTCATTAGATTCGTCTTTATTGTGGGAGTGACATAGGGTACTTTATTTTGGCGCTGTCGGGTTTTTTGTTCCCCTTGGAATGTTTAATCTTGTTGGTTAAGAATCTGTCGCCAAGCACCTATCGGTGTGATCCTGCAGCCTCACTTGCGAGTTGTTTTCCAGTTACAGCACGGTGCCACCTTCGACCACATCGTCACTTAAGAATAAGAATAAGAATCATTTATTTGCAACAAATTATACAAGACAAGAGCGAGAGCGATGGTGGCCGAACGGTTAGGCGTGCAACTTACAAGACGCCGACACCGAGTTCGAATCCTCTCGGCCCCGCACCTATGACTTAATAAGTTATGTGCGGATTTGCCATCGCTCAAAACGGTGAAGGAAAACATCGTGAGGAAACCGGCATGCCCAAGAACTGCAACATTCAAGGGTATGCGACATCTACCAACCCGCACTGGACCAGCGTGGTAGATTACAGCCCATACTCTCCCTCTGAGAGAAGGCCGGAGTCCCAGCAGTGGGAACGTGAAAGGCTGATAATGATACAAGACAAATACATTACGTAGAAATAAGAAAGAATAAAAAGAAAATGTATTGTTGCAAACCGGCCTCAACTCAGCGTTGTGCTGCTCGTTTGATCAGCGCTGGTCTTCCATTGAAGCCGCTTTTGATGACGTCACTGGCATGAAGGTAATTTCTAATAACTCAGGTGACTTAACACCAGTACCCCTAGTACAGGTTTTGATAGGTTACAAAAACTATAAAAGTTTTCGTTTCCATCCATACATATTTTTTTCAGTGAATCTTACCGAGACTTGGAGGAACTGAAATCGTTAATACGGGTTATTTTAAATAGTTATAATCATATTCCAACAATGTTATTGAGTTACTTTTTGAATTTAAGCAGATCGAGTTGCCACTTTGACAAATCGGCGGTGGTAAACGTCGACGTTTACCAAAACTTTAATCGTTTTCAAAACCTGTACTAGGGGTACAGGTGACTTGTGGTCAAATGCTACCGTGTAGTAAAAGAAAGGAGGTGTGTCTTTAGGAATACCACAAGTTAGTTCTTTTACTAGGTGTTAAATTAAAAGTAGATACCTACTTTGTTTTTTTTTTACTATTTAATCTGTAGTCTGTGGTATCCAAGAGATGAATATAACCTCTTGAATTATTTCAAAGTTAAGTAAGCCGTTTCAAACAGATGTAACCTTAACAGCAAGTTTAATCTCTCTTGGACATCTCTTTCAAGAAACTTCAGGTTTTGAGGTTATCTGCTGAGAGCTAAAAATAATTTATGGTCCTTTGAGACGGAGAACAACTTTGCTAACAGACAAACTGTTCTATCCTTATCGTTGGACTGTTTAATAACATTAGCTGAAATTCTTAACTCAAATGTTTATATTTTGCATGAAGGCACACGCACACTAACTACGGGCTTTTTGCCGCATGGCAAAAAGCGCTGCAGCAATTTTACAGATTTGTAAAAGAGAATTCGCGTGTAATGTAAATTTTCATGTGTAAGTGTGGATTTTGGTCACATAATTCTTGAGGAGAGCTTGTTATCTATGCTAGAGTGACAATAGTTTTGTTTTTTGTTGTTAAATTTTCTAATCCATCCTGTTAACCTGTAAGAACCTTTCCCGGGATAAAGAGAAGCTTTTGTGATAATCCAGGGTGTAAGCTATATCCATTCCAAATTTCATCCAGATCTGTTTAGTAGTTTTTGCGTGAAAGAGTAACAAACATCTATACATCCATACTTACAAACTTACTTGTTTAATATTTGTGTCTTGAAGGCGGTTGGGAAGTTTACTTGGAGTACCTACTTTGGGATTAACCCCTCCAGTCCCCAAAGAATTAATTGTGACAACAGGCAAAATGTTAACCTCATTTTTTAAATAAAAGCTTCACGAAAGCTTTTCATGGCTATTAAGCTTTTAATCTGGAAGCCAAAATGTTTTTACAGTGCGAGAACATTTTTTTTTAGCCGAAACGTATGTACAGTCAGCGACAAAAGTAGCTGATCGTTCTCGATTTTCCAAATGTGTTTCAAATCAGTAATTGTTGTTTTTTTACATTTTACATGGTATCATTTTGACCACAACATAACACACCTGATTTTAGGTGATGATGAGGTCAAAAATTAGTGTCTAAGATGATGAGGATAACAGAAAAAAGTGTGATTGTTCAGCGACTTTTGTCGTTGATTGTACAATGGAGTTAAATAAGCTAAGCTATTCTAATAATATAGGAGGGAAAGTTTGTTCGTTTAAATATAATATAGGGATAATCTCCGAAACTAGACCCCACAAGCAGCACCCGTTCACGAGTCGACGCATGTGCCAGCCATCGCTCTCCTTGGCCATATTAGAGGGGAGCTCAATCTTAGTATTTATAAATCTTAGTTTTTATATTAAGTACACAGTAATTGTTATGACAGTTTACATTTTTGGTGACAGATTAACTAACCCGCCCGGATTTGCTTACATAGTCACAAGTGGAGCCAAAAAAACGCGTTAAAACTAGAATTTTCTCCACATGGTTTATTAGATCTGCTAAATCGTTTCTAAACAAAATATGGGACAACATCTTTCCAAAACCAAAAACTTTCCCAATCTCAGCTGGTTATCGATCTTACTTGTTTTGTAGGCAGTTTAAGTTATTTTTAAGGTTCCGCACGTCAAGGGGAAAACGGAACCCTTTTAGGATCACTTTATTGTCTCTACAATCTCTTTCAGCTGTAAAAAAATCAATTTTTAGTCAACACCTTTTTTTTTTTACTAGGTATTTACAGGGTAGCGTTTGACCACAAGTCGCCTGATGTTAAGTGACGATGCGGTCGAAGATGGCGCCACGCTACACCTGGACTGGGAACTGGTTCTCAAGTGAGGCTGTCACTACCACTGAGCCATCATCGCTATAAAACACAATCAAAAGATATGGCCGTTTATGTCGCATATTTTACGATTTTACACTTCCCGTTTACCTAAAGTCATGAAATTTGGCATGAAGCAAGTTCTTGCAGCAAGCACATGTAGGTAAAGGAAAAATTCTAAAAACCAAAAATATGTGGTTGATTAACAAAAAAAAACAATTCTGTACGGAACCCTCTGTCCGCAAGTCCAACTCGCACTTGGCCGATTTTTTTATTACCAGAGATACGTGACTAGTTCGCGGCCGTCCTATCAATCCGTGCAACAATCTGTCGTCCAAAGTTTGTCTTGCTAAAGTTCTGACAACGCCCCTGGACATGCTTTCAAAGATCTCAGTTTGGAAATTTGAATAGAGTTGTCTCCGTTTTCGAACACGGAAATGTGCTTAACTTTATGACATAACATAATAGTGCATTTTTTAAAAGTGCAAATTCTGTGAGCTATGTCTGTGACTTTAGTTCTTTGACGGATCGCTTCATTTCTGATTCGAGAGAAATTCCAAGCATACCTAGCCCTTTTCATACCTCGCTCAGCAACTTTAAAACGTACTTTATTGGCGGCGTTTAGTGATAATGTGTAATATTGGTAGATTATTAACCATTATGTGTTCGTTAATGTGTACGAGTGTGGGAAATTGAAATAAAGTTGTGAAAGTGACTTTTCTAGTTGCTCCAAAAAAGTCCGTGTAAAGTTTAAGTAAAGTGTCACTACTTTACTTAAACACTATCATCTTTGACCAGGCTTGTTGCTGGGTCCCATCATCTCATCATCATCATTAATACTTGATTCTACTCTTTGAGTTAGCTAAATATTTAAATTCTTGACACTGGCAAATACTCACTAATAGTGTGACGCCATAACAAAAAAAGAATACCGGAGTCGGATATTTAAGAAATACCTATTCATAGCGATGATGGCTCAGTGGTAGTGACGTCGGCTTGCGATCCGTAGGACGTGGGTTTGAATCCTACAATGAGCTTGAGCTTTCGGTGAAGGAAAACATCGTGATGAAACCATAGCTTGGTGGTAGGGTATATTCTAGTACCCACCTTTCGGTGTGTTCCGGCAGCCTCACTTGAGAGCCAGTTCCCAGTCCAGGTGTAGCGTGGCGCCATCTTCGACCACGTCGTCACTTAACATCAGGTGACTTGTAGTCAAACGCTACCCTGTAAATAGTAAAAAAAAAAACCTATAGTAATGATCTATTGTCAAAACAAACGTTATCTCTACCATAATAATACAAGCAGGTAGTTGAAAGCGAAGTCATGGAATGCTAATTACCCGCTCGCTATAAATCAAGCTTGCTCGTGAAAGCAATGATTAATTAAGCTAAATTAATTAGTCTCGAAGTGGGAAAATCTCATTTACATCGAAAGGGCTATCTTAGAAGCTTTTTGCTAGTTCGGCTTGATTTAATTTTGATTGAGAGTGCTGACTGCTGAGTCTTTCGTCATACTCTCTCTCTCTCTGTGAGAAGATGAGAGTCCCACGGAACGTAATAGGCTGATGATGATAATGATGGACGTCATTTCATAATTATTCATAATTTATTTATTCCAAGAATGTTGTACATATAGATATGAGTTCTTAAAATAAAAATTTGCTCATACATTCTACCATAACAATGGTGTGGAATGTCATCTTAAGTTTACAATTTAAAATCTAATATATAAAATTCTCGTGTCACAGTTTTCCTTGCCATACTCCTCCGAAACGGCTTGACCGATTTTGATGAAATTTTGGGTGTATATCGGGAAGGTCTGAGAATCGGCCAACATCTATTTTATATATTAATTTTTTATCGAGTTAAATGTAGTCCACGCGGGTGAAACCGCGGGGTGCAGCTAGTAATTAATAATAATATGAATTAGGTACAATGTCAGAATTAATATGTCAGAACAGAACTAAAATTAAGATTAGATTGGATTGGAGATGTCAAATTAAATTGTTTGTTTAAATGTCATGTATTCATTGAGGTCATAGAAACAATTATCTAGAAGCCAATTACCAATTTGCGTCACTTTTGAGCAGAATGGCAATAAATTCAATTTAATTTTTGTGATGAAACCATAGCTTGGGGTAACTTGTAGTACTCGCCTGATGGCTAACTACCATCCTCAAAGTAAAGAATCTGTCGCCAAGCACCTTTTGGTATTTTCTGTTTGTCTTACTTGAGACGCCACCTTCGACCACATCGTCACTTAGGATCATGTGACTTGTGTTCAAACGCTACCCTGTAATTGGTAAAAAAAGGTAAAAAATTACAAATTCAGCATAGGCAACACAAAAAACGTCTCCTTGTTAATCTACATACCAAAAGGTAGCCAGACAGTCGTAAAACACAGTTGTCAATACAATGCACGTTTTCTATCAGGCGTTTTACTCCGATAGCCTCATCCCTCTATAAAACATAGAACAAGGACGACGCAGTAGTAAATATGTAGTGACATTGATTCCAGACCCGTACCCACCTACATCGTAAATTTGACGGTTTTTACGACGTGTACCTGTAAGTACTGGGCTAGGGCGTGCAATACCGGTATATAATCCGATATTAACATTGTTGATGCGAGTGTGGAAGAAAACCCAAAACACTGAGAAAATAATTCTGACTTACCTTCTAAGTCTTTACCTTCCAAGGCCGTTTCCTTCCATATTTTGTATTAGTTTTCCTTCTGAATTACAATTCCTTCCCTTTTGACTTAGAAGGAAAACGGTATTTCAGAAGGTTTTTTTTTCTCCGTGAAGGCGTGCTTCCTTCTCTGAAGCTCTGTACCCCTAGTACAGTCAGTGGCAAAAGTAGCTGATCATAAAATATTTTCCAATTTAAAAAAAGGAGTAAAGAGAAGATGTCATAATTAAACCACTGAACGAAAACAGACGAAGGGCAAAACGTTTTACCGTAAAGCCAGCCAACTCATCCTCCTTGTGGTTTTCAACAAAATCAGTTCAGCGGATTAGGCGTGAAAAGGTAAAGGTTTTGTATTCTACTTAGTTCTGGTCATCAAACCTTTGCATTCGATATTACAAGGAGACAACACCGCTAGAAATGCGTTCTGCTGCGTAATCTCCGGCCACATCTTCACTTCACATCAGGTGACTTGTGGTCAAAACCTACACTGTAAACAAAAAAAATAATAGTGCCTAATTCATTAAATGTAACTATATAAGGAAAAAAATTGTTTAATACCGGGATTTGGAACTATCAATACCGGAATTAGATAAAGAAAAAAAAACGTCTGAGATTCCGGTATTACAAAACTCCGGTATTCCCGTCCTAGTACTAACGTTTGTGTACGTGTACTGAATGTAGAATTACAAATAAGGGTAGCGCACACAGGCCGTATTCTCCCTTGCCATTGTTTGTTAACTAAATTCACGAAACGGACCGGGGCTTATGGGACGGATGCATTTTGTATAGGATTCTAAACGCAAAGGTGAGAAAAGATTGGAATATAGCCTGTGGAGATAGATACTTGAACTTGCTCCAATTCCATCAATTAGTAGTAAGATTAAAATTTTATTGTAAACTAGCTGTTCCCCACGGTTTCACCCGCGTGGGCTACAGTTTATCGTGATAAAAAGATGTCCTTCCCCAGGGTTTAAACTATATATTATGTACCAAATTTCATTTCAATCAGTTCAGTCAATTTTTCAATTTTAAAATATCTTTATTATCATGATAAATAAATATGTACAGTTCTAGTGTAAGTTAAATCCTAGAATTGACAATAATATATTAAATAGTTCGTTTCTTAAGCTATCACTTCTATAAAACTTATGTCTTGTACTTAAATCTAATTATGGTTTGACATTTCTAAGCGTAGTTATTAGGTACGCAATGATAGGGCTACAAAATATGTAAGCTTTAGTAAGAGCATTACACTTTTAAAAATTTAATTATTAAGAATAAGTAGCCAGTGGCGGTGGATGAAAAATTTAATCGCGAGCGCAGTACGCACGTCAGTAGGCAGTTAGCAACAAGAACAAAGCGAGCTGGCATGCTGTCACTCACACATTGACAAGCGCGTTCGGGCCGCGCTGAGAGTCGCGCGCGCCATATCGCTCCACATACACATGTATACTTAATATGTACGTAATAAAGGCTACAAATGAAACAACCGTTGCACTTGGTGACAGGTTTATTACTGCGGGCCGCGCCGCTAATCGCGCTCGTCGTAATACAATACACTTCACTCCTCCCACATTATTTTGAGGCCCTGGCAATATACAAAACACGATTAGAAAAACTTCTTATAATCTACATTTTTCCTCTGTCTCTGAGCTCGCCCAACAGCCGGGCCAACTTCCGGTTGCACTTGAGGTTCCGGTGTATTGTTATTCGAACCGACTTCATTGGTGGGGCTCTTGGGGTCTATACTGTCAGATTCGACAACAGGATTATTTCCTATACTATCACTAGCCTCCTCCCATTCCTCACCGTCCCCTTCCCCGTCACTGTCAGCGTCGCCGTCACTATGACTATGCCTAACAGCGGCTGGGGCCGCGGAATCTGACACAAATATAACGGAGTCACCCTCTGATGGCGAAGAAGGCGGCGAGACGTTTGTTAGGGGAGCCTGCAATGTTGACGGCCCGGGAGGAAGCAACGGTAAACATCCAGTTGATACCTCCGGGCCGTCACCATAATCATCAACATTATTGGTAACGGGCCATGGTTCAACAAATTTCCTTATTTGGTCTAAATGTCTTTTACTGGTTGTATCAAATTTCTCGAAATATACATCAAACATTCTATTACCCATTTTATTTGTAATTTTACCTACCATCCATTTAGCCTTACGTGCAGAAAACCATCTTGCCCAAACCAATTCGCCCACTTCAAAACATCTAGCCTTGTTCATTTTTGAAATGTTATCATTATCCATGGGCTGTTCGTTTTTCTGGGGTAGAACTAAATCTAGTCTAGATCTGAGGTTCCGACCAAACATCAACTCCGCGGGCGTGGCGCCGGTACTACAATGCTTTGAATTACGATACTCAAATAAGAAACCTATCAATTTATTGTGAATTTGTCGTAACGCAACATTCCCTTCATTAAAAATAATACATTTAATCATTTTCTTGCATGTTTTAACAGAGTTTTCTGCCTGCCCATTACTAATTGGATGGTAAATGGGAGAATTTAAATACTTGATTCCATTATTTATACAAAAGGTATGAAACTCCGAAGAACATATTTTTATATCATTATCTGATACAATTTCATGCGCAATTCCAAATGTAGAAAAAACATCTTTCAGTTTATCAATGAGTGCGCCGGTTGAGGTGCCGCAGTTCATATGAATGCATTCTAACCACTTGCTATATGCATCTATAATGATAAGGTATACCGCTTGCCCAATAGACATATAATCTATGTGTATGCGGTGCCAGGGCGCCGGCGGGCGGGGCCAGGGCGCGGGCGGCGCGCGCGCCGGCGCGCTGCGCACGCTAGCACACGCCGAACAACTACCTATGTATCGTTCTATATCCGCGCTCAAGTTAGGCCACCACATTCTACTACGAGCCGCGCTTTTTGTTTTAACTATGCCAAAATGTGCGGAATGTAACTCTTGTAGCATTTTCTCACGAAATATTGCAGGTATAACAATTTGATGTCCACGAAATAGACAACCATTATTCACTTCTAAATCTGTTCTGCAAAAAAAATAGGGCTTAATATTTTTACAGCTAACTTTACGCGGCCATCCACGGTTCATATATTTAATCACAGTAGTCAACACCTTGTCGACCGCCGTGGCGCGCTTGATCTGATCGAATGAAACCGGTTTTGTAGTAGCATCGAGGAACAGTAGGGGAATAGGCATTTCGTCGTCCTTCTTATCGTCATAACCTACTGTCTCTGGTAACGGTGCTCGTGAGAAATAGTCTGCAATTATATTATTTTTGTTACTTATATATTGTACGGTGTAGTTATACGCCGACAGCATTATTGCGTAACGTTGGAGACGAAGCGCGGCCGTTACCGCAATTCCGTCTTTTTTACCAAAAATTGAAAGAAGTGGCCTATGATCCGTTCTTAAAACAAATGGTTTTTGGCATCCGTATAAATATTGATGAAAGCGTTTGACTCCAAAAACAATAGCCGTCGCTTCTTTATGAATTTGACTGTAATTCTTTTCGCTCACCGTTAAGGAACGGGAACCAAAAGCGATCGGCTTCTCAGAGCCGTCTGGTTGCACGTGAGCGAGGACCGCCCCTAGGCCCGCGGGCCCCGCGTCTACCGTGAGCACGAGCGGCGCCTGCGGGTCGAAGTGCGCCAGCACGCGCTCCGACGCAAGCTCGCGGCGCACCGAGTCCAGCGCGCGCTGGTGCCCGGCCTCCCACCGCCAGCTCGCGCCCTCACGAAGTAATGCGTGCATAGGATTTAACAATGACGAAGCGTTCGGAATAAAATTTCTATAGTAATTAACTACGCCGAGGAATCTCTTTAATTCTAATGCATTCGTGGGAGTAGGGGCTTCTAAAATTGCTTCTACCTTTTTGGGGCAAGTTCTCAGACCGTTTCTATCAATCACGTAACCTAAGTATGTAACGTTTTCCTGGAAAAACGCACACTTCGTTTTTTCTAGTCTTAACCCGGCGTTTTGTAACCTAGCTAACAATTCACGAAGTCTAGCCAAATGCAGTGACCTATTTGGAGCCGTCAAGCAGATATCATCATACCAGCATGAAACCCCTTCAATGCCGGCGACTAACGTTTCCATGGTGCGTTGGAAGATTGCCGGTGCGTTCGCAAGTCCGTATACGAGGCGCGTATATTTAAATAACCCTTTCGGTGTATTGATGGTGGTAAGCTCTTGTGATGACGGAGACAACTTCAATTGATTATATGCATTACTTAAATCGAGCTTAGAATAAAATTGCCCGCCCCCAAGCTTTGCAAACACCTCTTCTATGTGCGGTAAGGGATATTTATCTATCTTTAAATCTTTATTTAAAGTGCAAGAAAAATCTCCAGCTATTTTAACCTTGCCGTTATCTTTCAAGACAGGAACAATAGGTGTCGCATATTCCGAAAATTGAACTGGAACTAATATTCCTGCGCTAACAAGCCTGTCTAATTCCTGTTCTACTTGTTCTTTTAGTGCAAACGGTATAGAGCGTGGTTTAAAAAATTTTGGTGTAGTATTTTCTTTTAAATGTAAATTGACTTCTAATTTATTAAAACAACCAAGCTCATCCTTCCAAAGGTCAGGATACTCATTCAATATCTGCTGCACCTCACCGGGCAAGGTAACATTTAAGTTATTATTATCGCATACGGAAACCAAGCTCATATTAAACTGTTTCATAAAATCACGTCCCAATAGTGGAGGTCCACCTTCTTTGAATACATAAAATCGGATTAAACGTTTCATATTGTTATAAGCTACTTCACACGAAAAATACCCTAGGGGCGCAACCTTATGTTTTGTATAAAGACAAAATACAAGATCAGTTTCCGCCAGTTCATAATTTTTAAAATGTCTTAGGTAATAATTCTCTGACATAACGCTGCGTCCAGCACCACAGTCGAGTTCCATAGAAAAGGTATCGCCACCCACTACCACATCCAAGGTAATAGGATCATAGTTAACATACCTCAGGTTAAAAAGGTCACATTCCTTGCAGTCATGTCCGTCAACTTCCGTTTCTACGTTATTCAACGCCACATTACCGACCTTCTTTGCGTTACAAACTTTTTTAAGGTGCCCCTTCTCACCACAATTTTGACACCTATAATTTTTAAAACGACACTTATCCGCCCCGTGGTTTCTTAATCCGCACACAGAACAACGCGCTCCAGCCGTAGCCGCGGCATGCGCCGGCGCGGGCGGACCCTGCGCCCGGCGCTCGCCCACTCGGTACACCATCTCCTCCTTGACGGCATGCCCCGCGGCTCCGCAGGCGCGTGCAGCGCGTGCACACGCCGCCTGCTGGGCTATCTCCAGCGCCCTAGCGAGCGTCAGCGACTTCGAGTCCTGTTCGAACAGGCGATCTCTCTCCGGGCCCGACCTCAGACCCAGCACGAACCTGTCCCGCAGCAGCGTCTCCAGCTCAGTGCCGAACTCGCAGTAGACGGCGAGACCTCGCAGGCGCGCCGCCCACTCTTCAACGCTTTCACCTTCGGATCTAGTCGCTTCATAAAATTTTGCCCTGTCGGCAAACGTCGATCTCTTCGGCTGAAAATGCCCGTTCAACACTGTCACCAGCTCCGACCACGAAACACCTTCTAGCTCTCGAGGGTGCACGAGATTTCTTGCGAGCCGATACGAGTCGTCCGATAGATGCGTCAACAGTACCGCGCACCAGTTATCGGCCGGTATTTCATTTAATTTAATGAAGTTCTTGATTTTTCCGTAAAAAATCTCCCATTCTTGACCTTTATAATCAAAAATAGATAAACTTCCTATAAAATTAGCCATTATTTTTTTTTTTTGTTATTGCACACGCGGGTAGTCGTCGCCAGTTAATATGTACGTAATAAAGGCTACAAATGAAACAACCGTTGCACTTGGTGACAGGTTTATTACTGCGGGCCGCGCCGCTAATCGCGCTCGTCGTAATACAATACACTTCAATACTCCAAAATTATTCCCGCACTTCGGTGCCCGCCGCGTTTCCCGCTGCGCTGCGGCCACTGCATAATAGCCATGAATGGCGGGGCGGGGCGCGGGCGGCGCGGTGATTTTATTTTCCAATAGATTGGCATTTTAATTTCGTAATATCTTTTGAATGGAATGTCTGATTTCAACAATTCAAAAAGTATTCTGCAGGCATTGGAACAATCTTGAATACGAAATGATTTATTTGGATAAGGATTAATATAAAAGTATGGATAACACGGTCTGATTTTAGTCGGCATTTTTAATAACTTTTAAAATGTAAAAAAGTAGTTATAGGATGTTATCCTTATGAGATAGACATATGCCATAGCGGACTCTTTTTTGTAGACTTATATAAGATACACAATTCCGCCATACATCATTTTGTTATATCTCAAATGGTTTAGGCAGCGTTTTCTTTGAAAGCTCCCAGACGGCTTATTTTTTTCCGACTCTTCCAACAAATATCGTTTAAAAAATAACAAAAAATAATTGTAACAAATTATATCCTAAAACCTTCCTCGAGAAACACTCTATCTATTGGTGAAAACAGCATGAAAATCGGTGCAGTAGTTTTTGAGTTTATCGCGAACAGACAGACAGACAGACGCGGCGCGGAGGACTTTGTTTTATAATAAGTGTAGTGATAGTGATGATGTGATCGCAGCCATAAAATGTCCTGCCGGGCGATTCTTGCCTTTTGCCGGCAAAAGGAGATTGTAACAGGCGTAGCTAGTCTTAAGTTTGACGTTTTAAAATGGTCATTATCCTATTATATAAAGATTTTATGAATTTTGAATTTTGATAGATTACATTTTCTTAAAAGAATAGGATCGTGCGGTCAAACGAGCGTACAGTGGGCGGCCGAGTGGCCCTCGTCCTGTCGGCCGTCCCAGGTATCGCTGGAAAGACGAAGTCACGAAGGATTTGCGTGAGCTCGAGGTGGAGGACTGGCAGGAGGTGGCGCAGGACAGACCGAAGTGGCGTCTTTTGTTATCGGAGGCCAAGACTCACTTTGGTTGCGCCATATCAGTTAGATAGATTGTTTCAACAAAAAAGAGTTATAAGTACATGATATCGATATTACATGATTTCAAAGCGAAGTTATAAATCCTACTAATATTATTAGTGCGAAAGTTTGTGTGTAAATGTTTGTTACCACATTTTGATGAAATTTGTAATGGAGATTTTTATCCCGGAAAAAGGTCCCTGCGGGATAACGGAAAGACGCGGGTGAAACCGCGGGGCGCAACTAGTAGGATGGTAAACGTCCGATTAAGTTTGTTGTTGTTTAGCGATTTCTATCGTCGACTGTACCATTACCTCTTTCCAAGCAATACAAGTTTAATTATTCAACCGTAGCGTCACCTGATCCCTCCATTACGCCATTGCAGATTTACTCCGCGATATTTCTTAGACTGGCTCGAGTTTGGCATCAGCTGCCTCATTAGAATGCATTGAGAAAACTGAAAGGTGCACTAACCAAACTTCTGCCATTATTCTTTACAGCAGCTTTTGCATTTTAAAATAATATAAATATTAAGAAGTAGTCGCGCCCCGCGGTTTCACCCGCGTCTTCCCGTTATCCCGTAGGAACCTTTTTCCGGGATAAAAAGTAGCCTATGTGTTAATCCAGGGTATAAGCTATCTCCATTCCAAATTTCATTCAGATCCGTTTAGTAGTTTTTGCGTGAAAGAGTAACAAACATCCATCCATCCAAAGTCACAAACATTCACGTTTATAATATTAGTAGGATATCAATATATCACATATTATATTATATTATTGTAGTATTATATAAAATACCAAACTAATAAGATGGCAGAAAAACTTCGGATTGTACCGAAATGGCTTCAATTCTATCAATTAGTAAAAAAAAAGAGTGTGATCAGGCCCAAAAAAATACCTGAAAACGTCAACCTTTAGTGAAAGCTTAAAAGTTCATTCCAGGGTTCGTATCCAAGATCCAAAACGGGTCTACGGGTCGCAAGTCAACGTCACTACTTTTGAGCTATCATCGCTTCATTTAAAAAGAAAATTCCACCAGAAATAAGTGACGTTTGCGTAACTTACGGATTTCCTGCAAAAAAACTTTCATTGTATACACAACTGTCAACTGTAAAACTCGAATAACAAATCCGGAAAGCCGCCGGTCGCCTATCCGGAAACACGACGGTATTCTGTCAACGGTTCTGAAATCCGGCTTTGACTTTAAAACTGTTTTATGACTCAAATTACATTTTTAACTGGTCATTAACACAATTTGCTTTTGTGTTTGTTAGAATTCTCGATATTTCGGCACTTTTGCAACTTGCAAGCGCCATGATCACGGAAGTACTAAAAGTTTCTGCGGGTAGGATTGTTGATATTATAACGGGCAGACGTCGTGATCGTGGCGCTTGCAAAAGTGCTGAAATATCGAGAACTGAAACAAAAAATTGGTTGCCTGTAAAGTCGGTATACGGGCGAAAGTTTTACGTGACAACGACTTTGAGTGGTAAAATAATTTTAATGTGAATATTCATCTGGACGCGTGCCTTTCACTTTTTATGTCTGTCTCTCTCGCTCTTAGGCGGGCTAACCATGCCCGAGTGGAAGGGACGCGTACCTCTCACTCGCTCTCATTGTGAGCGCATAACGTGAGCGGAGCGTAACGCAGTTTCTTGAAGTGTCACCCGGCAAACCAATTTATAAGACGTTGTCACGTCAAAACAAATACGTGGTAAATATCCCGTTTCCAAACCAAACTCTAATATATTTTTACTCTTACTATAATAGTCTTCGTATCGTATCTGTATAATCTGTATTCTGTACTACTTAGAGGTAGTATTTAATAGTGTTGTGGTCAGTTATATCGAGTAAGATATTGACGTGAACCAATAATATGTGAGAGTTGACATTCAATTTGAATCGGAAACTGTTTTCTTCTGTTTTTTTGAAGCGACGAACGTTGTCACAAAATGGCAGCTGTTTTAGGATCTAAAAAGGTTTTTGTGACAACTTTTTGCCATCAATTCTACTGTTAAACTAGTTATTAATTATTTCATCGAGTGATAACGTGTGATATTGATGGATTTACTAACCAGTATGTGCTCGTTAACGTGTATTAATTAAAGTAGTAAAGAAAAGTAGTAATATCATATAACTTGAGAATGTTATATACTTAAAACTGTCTAAATGCACAGATGATGCTAAGCTTTTCCTAAAATATAGGTCGGTTTTTTATATCCAGACTAATCCAGCGTAAAATCTTCAGTAAATTATTAATTATACTAGATATTTGTACAGGTCTGAAAACAAATATTTTAGAGCACCCCTACTCTGTAGGGCTGTCACTCGCATAATCACAACCCGTATTTTTCATCCGCTGAGCTCACATCCATGATTTAGAAGTCCCGTTAAATACAGATTAGGGCCTTTCGATAAAATTAATCACTGGGACAAATACCCATTTATTTTATTGAGGTTTTCGGGTTTTTCGGCGGTGGCATCAGAAGTGGGATTAATCGGGATTAATAGGGGCTTACGGACTACGAACATTAGCGGTTAACAACGGTTTTAAGCAATGCTTAACGCGATAAGGGTTTGAAAACTGGGACATTTTTCATTTTGAGTGCTGGTGGTTGGAAATCTACTTATATATTATATTTTCTTTTTATCTTTTAATAGCCTATTGGATTTCCAATATTAGGATTTGAACCTTCTTTCAATTAGAATTGGGACTACAATCGTCCCTGTCAAAAAGATAGCTAAAATCATAATCAATGACAAATAAGCTTGAACCGCAGAATATTTAATATGTACAGGAGGTTCACTCCGCACACATTTAAATAAATAGCGACTCTTTTTAAGACGCAATAAAGTGAAATTCAGCTTTCACAGCACTGTGTGCCTACAATTGCAGTCGCCTACAAGGCGCCTTCTTTCTATCGCGGAACTTCTATCACTTCTGGCCCGCGCCAACCTTCTGAATGGGCCCGTCAAGATTATTTTTTAAAAGACTCAAAGACTTAAAAAGTATTATCAGAAAATATTTTGTATCTGGTATCTGAAATACTTAATATCTAAAGTATCTTGCATTATGTGTTCCAGATACTTTGTATCGAGTATTATCTTGTAGGTACATCGCTGAATAGATGAGTAAATAGTTTTTTTTGCCTGTACGAAATAAATATAGTTAGGTACATAAGAACTAATATGATTTGCGATTATACGTGTCTCCCACGGTTGCCCCGAATAAGAGAAGAAAGTAGGATTTATTACAATTCCCAGTAAAAGGGTTCGGAACAGTGATAAGCGGGAATGTTCGCAATCTGGAGCACATAAATTTCTATAAGAATCTTCTTACTAAATCCTGCGATACGTGTTTCTTTATTTCTCACAAACCCTACCCGTGGGCCCTCGCTATGACCATCAAGATTCCTTGCCAATAAGAGAGAGCCAGTTCCAACATCGTCACTTAACATCAGCGCCCCTAGCTAAGATGCATTCTACAATCGCTGACGCTAGTAGAAAACAAGAAAAACGTATTGGTTTGACATATTTCAACGCTAAGTCACGTGGTCAGAAATATGTCAAACCAATACTTTTTTCTTGTTTTCTATTAGCGTCAACGATTGCAGAATGCATCTTGGCTACGGGCCCAGGTGTCTTGCGGTCAAACGCTTCCCTGTAAGAAGATAGTAAAAAATTAAATAAATTTCGTGTGACGTCATTAGCAAAAACTACCGAACGAAATTTGGAATGGAGATAGCTTATACCCTGGATTAACGATGATGGCTCAGTGGTAGTGACGTCGACTTACGATCCGTAGGACGTGGGTTCGAATCCTACAATGAGCCTGAGCTTTCGGTGAAGGAAAACATCGTGATGAAACCATAGCTTGGTGGTAGGGTATTTTCTAGTACTCGCCTGGCTAGCTACCACCTTCATGTTAAGAATCTGTCACCAAGCACTTAGCGGTGTGTTCCGGCAGCCTCACTTGAGAGCCAGTTCCCAGTCCAGGTGTAGCGTGGCGCCATCATCGACCACATCGTCACTTAACATCAGGTGACGTGTGGTCAAAACCCTCCAAAAAATTAAAAAATTAAAAATTAACACATAGGCTACTTTTTATCCCGGAAAAAGGTTGATGAAGACACGGGTGAAACCGCGGGGCGCAACTGATCTGCTATAAAAACACAATAGGTCTAATTCTTCTCAAGTTTGTAACAAATATCTGGGCGGCGATCCGTGCAGTGGTCAGCTTTGTGAGCATGGCACTGATGGATATAAAGGCGTGGTGCCATTATCCTTCCATACACCCCATTGCTTTGTTATTGTTGAAATGAAAGCCTCCATTTATTTTCAAGCAAAAGTAGAGAGAACGCGTTAACTTTATTCACGATCCACCATTTTTTTTTTTGCAATATCTCTAGATTGATAATAAAATAAAGGAAAAACTAATAAAGACCTTTCTCTTCTTAATTCCAAAGGTGAAAAATTAACAGGTATTATTATTAACCTGTCTTTTATTAATTGATTTGTGAGATCAGCCAGTCTCGTCTCAGTTAATCTCGATAGGTACAATCAACGACAAAAGTCGCTGAACAATCACACTTTTTTATCATCTTAGACACCAATTTTTTACCTCATCATCACCTAAAATCATGTGTGTTATGTTGTGGTCAAAATGATACCATGTAAAAGGTAAAAAAAACAATAATAATTACTAATTTTGAAACACATTTGGAAAATCGAGAACGATCAGCTACTTTTGTCGCTGACTGTACTGTTATACCGGAAATTAATAAATCGATCCTGATCCGTTATCCGCGGTTTTGGATCGATATGTTTTGTCATAATATGTCATTTTAGTAGTAATATGTCAATCCCGAGTTCGAATCCTCTCGGCCCCGCACCTATGACTTAATAAGTTATGTGCGGATTTGCCATCGCTCAAAACAGTGAAGGAAAACATCGTGAGGAAACCGGCATGCCCAAGAACTGCAACAATCAAGGGCATGCGACATCTACCAACCCGCACTGGGCCCGCGTGGTAGATTACAGCCCATACTCTCTCTCTGAGAGAAGGCCGGAGTCCCAGCAGTGGGAACGTGAAAGGCTGATAATGATGAAAATGTCAAGCCTTAGCTGTCACGACTGAATTTTAGCTAAATAATAATTTTGTTTTAATCTGTTTTGGAAGAAGTCTCCAATAATATATTATAGCGCGCTGCCTTTATAGTTAGCTACATCGTAAATTAGAAAGCCGAAACGATATTTAGTTACGAAATAAATTAGGACGTTGCGCCTTGAAATAATAATATTGCTGCTTCGGAAGGATATAAACTGGCAAAAGAGTCTCGGTAAATAATGATCATGATATTTATGGGATAAAATCCGGGATAAAAAGTAGCCTAGGCCAAAACCAGGGTATAAGCTATCTCCATTCCAAATTTCATCAAAATTGGTTAAGTTACCATGATATGTGGTAATAAACGTTCACACACAAACTTTCGCATTTATAATATTAGTAAGTTAAGATGTTATTTTGAACGTGAAAATCACATTGTCAGTTTATTTGTTTTTTATCTTTTCACGGCTTCTAGTGAATCAAATTTTCACTTCTTGCTCGTGGTACAGTCGCGACAGTCCGGTTGACCGGACCATGGTGAAATTTTTTTTTCGGTAGTACTGTTAACCGTACTATTGAAAAACATTTTGTGTGGAGATACTTAGTTTGAACCTTGAGGAAGGATGTAAAATGCGTTAAAAATTAATGCGTTTCTTTTAATGCGTTTAAAATTTTGTCAACTTGGGTGAAACCGCGGGGAACAGCTAATTAAATAATATATAAAACTTCCCCAGGCTCTGAGAGCGCAGCCATATTCTATTCATACTCATGTTTTCAACCGGTCTCTTATACCGGTTCATATTTACAAGCTCGTTAGGGTTGTGTTATCGATTGCTCTCTACACTTATCGATTTATTAATCGTTTGAACATTCGATGACTTTAAAATGATCACACTTATTCACACTAATGTTATAAATACGAAATTTTATGAGTGTGTACGAGTATGTTAATTTGGAAAGGAGATAGCTTATAGCCTGGGTAACACATAGGCTTTTTAGCTAGTTCCTGCGGGATAGCGGGAAAACTTATGGGTGTAAACGCTGGGTGCAGCTTGTTTATTTTATTGGGTTCGTAAACTTTACGGCGGGTCCCGCCGCATTTCACTCTCGAACATTAAGTAAACTACAGATATACACCACATGCATATTTTTCAATAACTTGCGGCGTGCCCACCCAAAATGCAACCATAGCGTAACTAAGTGAATTTCTATCAGCTAAAGTAGCTTAGTTCCAACTCCGTGTATAGATGGCGCTGTTGAGACACGTTTGTTCTATTCGCATGTGTCTTTGAAAAGGAAAAGGAATCCGAACCCATGCAGCTAAACATGGTTCTTTTTAGTAAAAGAGCAAAGCGCATGACAGTACTATATTTCTCTTACGACCACGTCGTATGACACCAAGCAACTGTCACTTCGTGTTTCTCTGCGCGTCACAAGGTGAGTTCCTCTGTTTATATAAACTTACAGTGCAAGGTGGAAGGGATAAAAAAACAAGCGTGACAGATTAGATATGGAGTGAAAGTTTTTTATGTACATCACCTATGGTGCTCTTGCAATAAGCATGTAACGTCAACGCCATCTACCGATTTTATCTTTAATCGCATGTCCGAAAACATCCCATTGCATTACTAATCGATTAGGATCGAATGATCTGATCAGTTTTAATTTATATTTATTCACATACTCGTTTCTTGAAATTAACGAAGGTGCGAACTGATTCATTCGCAGTTGTTGGGTGTTGTGGACATATTGGCCTGCAAAGATATTTTAATCATGTTACGGAGTTTGTTAACTATTGGGATTATATCCCTCATAACTCAGGGTAAGAAATCTACTAAAATTATTAAATCGCTAGATATACTTATATCACGTATACTTATATCACGTTTTTAAACGGACTAAAAGTTATAAAATAATGTATGTTGATCCCATACAAATGTTAATGTATGACTCCTTATCGATTCCTAATGTAGTTATTGCCGTTTTCTGTCATATTTTGTAATACTCATGCCTGAAATAGTATTTTGATCCCTACATGAAATAGGATCGATTGGCATAATTATATATCTTTTTAAAACACTTTTATTAGCTTGACTTGTAACTAACTAACTAACTAACTAACTAACTAACTAACTAACTAACTAACTAACTAACTAACTAACTAACTAACTAACTAACTAACTAACTAACTAACTAACTAACTAACTAACTAACAATGTAATCAAATCTTAGAAGTCAATTTTCACCTACTTCTAATTGTCGTATCGACTTGAAACTTTGTATGTGTATGTAATCTCGGTGACAATGCAATAATTTGGTATCATCGACCTGATCTGATGATGCAGCCGGAAGGTGGGTAGGGCATCTCTTCGCTGGCTACTAGTAAACCCCTCGTGTTTGGGCTCATATGAATCGTCTTGATGAGTACAATGGATTGGACTTGGTGACGAGGGTCTGATGATGCAACCGGAAGGTTGGTAGGGGATCTCTGCAGTGGTTACTAGTAAACCCCTCGTGTTTGGGCTCATATGAATCGTCTTGATGAGTCCAATAGATTGAAATTGGTGACGAGGGTCTGATGATGCAACCGGAAGGTGGGTAGAGGATCTCTGCAGTGGCTACTATTAAACCCCTCGTGTTTGGGCTCATATGATTCGTCTTGATGAGTCCAATAGATTGAACTTGGTGACGAGGGTCTGATGATGCAGCCAGAAGGTGGGTAGGGGATCTCTGCAGTGGCTACTAGTAAACCCCTCGAGTTTGGGCTCATATGATTCCTTTTGATGAGTCCGATAGATTGGACTTGGTAACAAAAGACTAAAAAGTAAAAAAATAAAAATATATAGTTTAAAAAACTAAAAAAAACACTTTAAAAACGCACTCAAAAATATAAAATAATTAAATTGACTTGTATTAGTTACGATATAATGGTTAATTCAAAAAGTGTGGAGCGCATCTTTTACTGGGTAAATAAAAGTACATACAACCAAAAAGCGCTCCACTTTTTTTGAATTAACCATTATATCGTAACTAATACAAGTCAATTTAATTATTTTATATTTTTGAGTGCGTTTTTAAAGTGTTTTTTTTAGTTTTTTAAACTATATATTTTTATTTTGGCATTTTGCCAAAATCTGTGAATGCAGTTCAGAATATCTCAAAAAGTCATAAAAGGTCACCAAGGAACTTTTTTCTGTAACGGTTAAGGTACCTGCCCTTACTGCCCCGTCTCCGAAATCCACCCAAACTCGTGATTGAAATGAGCATTATGATTGTAGCGAAGGTATTCAGATTTGACTACGAGTTCAACGAGCTAGCAGATGGCTGGATGAAACTCCACCTTGTTCCCAGCACGTGGAGAGAAGCCAGGATGCGATGCCACGCTGAAGGTACGTGACAAGTGACAAGAAAAGCAGAATTCAATTGGCATTGTAACTTAGCCGACATTAAGCAAGTTTAAATAGCAATAAACAGGTCACATAGCTTGTAAAAGTTAAGAAGATCAAGTTTATAATCTGTCGTCAAACACCTATTGGCGTGTTCCCGTGTTCCGGCAGCCCCACTTGAGAGCCAGTTCCCAGTCCAGGTGCAGCGTAGTGCCATCAACGACCACATCGTCTCATAACATCAGGTGACTTGTGGTTCCGACAACCAGAGTATTGATATTAGCTTTTCCACAGGAGCTGTTCTAGCATCACCTTTAACCAATCAAATGAAGAAAGCGATTATAGAATTTGTACTGAGAAAAAAAGGCCCGTCCCTTACCACGATATTCACTGGAGTTCACGCCAGTTTCTCCAAGGGGGACTATACGTCTATCGAAGGTGAGCTGTCTCATGCATTGTTATTTGTATTTACATGATTTAGTATCTCGAGGACCAGTCATTTAACATGCAGAACCAATGACCTTTGAGGGAGACGTGTATTTGAGTGAAGACCGCGACTTGGCAAACGTAGTGGAGGACGCCCTGCGACTAGGTGGAGCGATGACTTGCACCGACTGGCTGGCAATCGTTGGATGAGAAGAGCCGAAGACCGGGCTCAGTGGCGTACCTTGGGAGAGGCCTATATCCAGATTATCCAGCAATGGCTAATGAGTTATCTCAAAAATATTTAATATTCTGCAGGAGTACCCATGACTCGACTTGCAATCACGTGGGCTGCAGGCGAACCAGATAACTACGAAAACTCTGAAAGCTGCCTTGCAATGGTAACTGACAGTAATGGCAGTATGTCTGACGTGCGCTGTGGCGATGTATTCCCCTACGTCTGCTATAAGAAGTACAGGGCATTGACCATATCTGAATGTGGAACTACTGATCCTGGTATGTTGGTTTTTCATTATAGTAAATCCATTGCTAGTTATAAGGTTATAAGATTTTAGTTCCAGTACAGTCTGGGGATGAGGAAAAAAACCTAGAACTGAAGAACTGGTGGCCAAACCAAACATTATCAGGTTAGGTAAGAACTTCGCTGCATCGGCCACCTGAAAAGAACAGGTGAAGATCGTGCTGTGACACGAGCATACATAGGATGTATGACCGGCCAACAGTTGGTCGTCCCAGCTATCGCTAGCAAGACTAAGTTACGGAGGACTTGCGCAAGCTCCTGGTGGACGACAGACAGGAGGTGGCGCAGGACAGACTGAAGTGGCGTCTTTTATTATCGGAGGTCCAACTCAATCAGTCAATCAAAAACCAATGCAAAAACATCTAGAAACCTTATGTATAGCATGTTTATCTATGTACTCGTATGACTTACAGATTACAAACTGGAGCCCAGGACTGGTAGCTGCTACAAGTTCCACAGGAGGGGTCTGGTGTGGCAGCAAGCGTTCATGACCTGCTTAGCCGAGGGAGGCTACCTGGTCATCATCAACAGCGAGGTTGAGGCGAATGTGATCAGAGAAATCTTCGAGAAGAATCCGAACAAGTCCATCCGGGCGACTGACACCGGGGCGTTGGCAATTGGGTTCCATGATTGGGGCGAACATATGACTTTCTTGACCATTCATGGTAGGTGATTTACAAACTTCGCTATTATTGAAATAGATGCATAGTTTAGGAAGACTTTTCAGCACAAATCACACTTAACCAACCAAAAATTTTAAAATATCATGTAAATAGTTTATCCCGCGTGAATTACCTACAGTTTATCGCGATAATAATATATGTAATTATGTCGCCAGGTAATCTATTACCAATTTTTGTTGCTCGGAACCCTAATTCCTCATTTTTACAGTATTATTTGCACTAAAAATACGACTAAAACCCACCACCTAAAAAAAACCTAACAAACCTAATAATAATAATAATGCCCGCACAATCACATACATAGGCTCTGACCGCTAACTAGGTTTCCCTGTATCTAGGGTATCAGAAACTACGAGGATCGGGAATCCACAACACCCAGACACAGAACAAATACTTGCGCTTTTTTTTCAATGCACAAATATTTGTCCTGTAGCGGGAATCGAACCCGCGACCTCACGCTTCACAGTCGGCTATCTGCCCATTGCGCCACATCGGTCGTCTAATATACCTAAACCTGCCACTTTGAAATCTAAATCTCTGTATGTCTTCTCATTGATTTTTTTTTTCAGGTGAAACCCTCAACGATGCTGGCTATGACATGTGGGCCCTAAACCAGCCTGATAACTCCACCAGGGCTCGGAGCAACGACGAGGGGGAGTTCTGCGGAACTGTATTCAGAGACAGCTTGTTGAACGACCTCTTTTGCAACATACCTCTACCATTCCTTTGTGAAAAGAATCGGGATAGCCTCCTTCCTTTATAGTGTAGACTATAGCAATTTTTAAATAAAACGTTCGAACAAACCCATCATGGCACGGAAGAAGAATATTGAAAACTGAAATACCATTGTAGAACTTTTTTCTCGGTCATTTTTTGGCGGCAATTGAACTGTCAACGGGAATTTTTTTTTTTATTTCCAAAACTTGTCTTGCTTTCGAGTGATAAAATGTGTGATATTTGTGAAGGTTTAACCATTATGTGTTCGTTAATGTGTACGAGTGTAGAAAGTTGAAATAAAATTGTTGATAGTGTCCGGGTTTAAAAAATTTAACAAGCCATAGTCTTAGAACGCCGTAGTGCTGAGGACTTTAAAAAAAAGAAAGAGGCCTACTAGATTTGTCGCGCCAATAGGGATGTTAATCATTTTTCGGAATTGCTTTTATTTTAAAGATTGACTTACGTATAGCATTTAAAATCATTTTTATTTAAATTATTAAGTTATATTTAAATACAAAAATATGTTTTTCGATATCCTACAAAGTAACATAAAAGTAAGATTAAACATTATTTTGTAATTAGTGTTAACATCCCTATTGACGAGAAGTTTTTCAGGGCGCATGGAAAGATTAAAATATTATAACTGCTTGTATGAGGAAAAGGATATTATTAAAACTAAATACTTGAAACATATTGGAGTTTCATTGTAATAGTAACCTTTTTAGTTACTCCCAAAAGACCGTAGACAATCGACAATATTTTTATTTGTAGCCTAAACACGTAGGGGACTATATCTTTGGCCCGTTTTGTAGCTGGGCCACATCATCTCATGATCAATATGATTTGATACATCTAAAACTTAACGCTGATTAAATACTTATACAAACTAGATTTTAGGACATTCGTTTTCGAAGTTTTTCCTTTGCGATACCTCAAAAGTATTAAGTTTAGGTTTTTCCTTATTTGCGTCATTCTCAATGCATACCGGTTTTACCGTTTCAAGTTTTAAACATGTATTGTTTTTTTTTTTTCAATCCTCTAAGGTTATTGACGTAGAGATGCCAGTTAAAAAAAAAATTTTTAATCATGAATCGATTTTTATATATTTTTTTAACCTTATCTTGTTAAGAATCTTAATAGTAATTATTTTGAATTACAATTTATGTGTACATTCATGTATTTCTGTTTGTTTAACCTTGCTAACCTATCAGCTTATCTCATAACCCATTCCCACTGTCGATGTCGGCTTAAAACGCGATCAATATGTAAAATATTAACATTAAATAAATATATTATATTAATACGCTTTGATTTGAAAACCTATTTCTTTTTTTATGTGCGACCATCTATAACTTTTATAAGCGTTTTTACGCAGACCTACATAGCAAAGTAAGAACGTGGTGCGCTTTTACATCTGAAAATTCCGGACCATTTTTATTTCCCCTCACATTCCGGACTTGTCCGGAAAATTCCGGACGTATGGCAACCCAAACATATGCCTGTGATGTCACCGGAAGCCAACCCATCAAACCAGCAATGCTGCTCAGTGGAAAAATAAGTTGATGATAGTACTTCCCCGGATGAGCTGTTTGAAAATAACCTTTATTGCGATAAGCTTAAGGTTCAGTTTAGACACTTGTACTGATCCTGAACAGGTCTTCATCTACCGGTTTTAGTCATGCCGTTAAAAAGAATTAATTTCGATTCTGTTTGCCTGAATCAATCGGTTTATTATACAGACAACAAACTTTTGGACTTTCAATGAAGTTTTTCGATACTCCAATATGAAAGTAGATTTAATTTGTTGTCGATTTGTTTGCTAATCGTCCCGATAACAAATTTATATCGATTAAAATGTAAGGGGAATCGCTTTCAGATACACCTTACGATTGATGATTTGTGCAATGTTTTAAAGAAGAGATAAAAATATCGATTGAAAGGGCGCATCTCTACTTAATAAGACATAAACATATTATATGTTCTTTGAGGAAAACTGATATTTATTATTCATTGGGTCTCAGTATTGTTACTTATATTAGTCGCGAAGAAGACTCCACCAATATCACAGTGTTATTGCACCAAAAATGTTCAGAAGTTTATTTATTCTAGGGATTTGGTGCCTTTTATGTCAAGGTAAGAATATAATAATCTACATAATTAAAAATCATTTGCTATTTGTTAGTCTTGCTAAAACTCGACAACGGCTGGACCGATTTGGCTAATGATTTTGGTCTTTAAATGTTCGTTAAGGTCTAGAGAAGGTTTAAAAGGTGATAAAAATAAGAATAATTGCCGGGAAAACCCTAGAAACAGCGCTTTTTTCTTTCCCATATAAACGTTTTCTAAATAAAATGTAGAAGAGTCAATTTGAACTTTATTGCTATTTAATAGAGTTGATTGATTTTTTGATTTTCGATTGAGGCAGTACGAAGTCTGCGGATCAGCTAGTTAGGAGTCCAGTCGGATGCCCTAGATACCGCTGGAAGGACGCGGTGGATGCGGACCTACGCGAGCTCCAGACTGAACTGGGCTGAAATCGCTCAGGATAGAGCAGGTTTTTTTTTTGAGATGGCGTCACACGATTAGTGGATTTGCCAGTGTCAAGTATAAAATATTTCAAACTCAGAGAGTTGAATCAAGTTTAAATGATGATGATGAGATGAAGGGATGAGGATAGTGTTTAAGTAAAGTAGTGGCCGCTTTACTTAAACTTTACACGGACTTTTTTGGAGCAACTCGAAAAGTCACTTTCACAACTTTATTTCAATTTCCCACACTCGTACACGTTAACGAACATATAATGGTTAATAATCCACCAATATTACACATTATCATTTGAAGAAACACAAGTTTTGGAAAAAAAAACAAAATTTTCACATTGACAATTCGATTGCCGCCAAAAAAGTCGAGCAGTTTTGGATTGATATGTCATGTCATCTTTATGTCATTTAAGGGGTAAAGCTTGACATATTGATTGACATGTCGATCCAAACCCGCGAAAAACGGATCAGAATCGGTTATTTATTTCGGACGTTAGACACATTTCCGGTCACTGAGTCAGTTAGTTACTACTCCAGATTAAGATGTTTATTGGGATTTGTGATTGTACAATAACATGGTAAAGATCCTAAACAAAAACATTCTAGAGTTTTATCAGCGAGTTAATTTTGATGATATTAAAGTTTAAATTTAAAGCGATATGCGGATAACTGACTATTCGATTATCGAATATATTTTTTATGCCAGTGTTGTGTAAAAAAAAACAAAACAAAACAATTTGCTGAGCCTTCGCAGGGACATTGGCTCGCTATGTATATTCTACCGAATATACAACGGGGAATGCTCGGAAGAGCTATTCAATCTCATCCCTCCATCACGGTTCTACCACCGATCATCTCGTCATCGGAACAAAGCTCATCCACACATTATCGAGTCTTGGAAATCCCACACCTCGCGATTTATGCGCTCCTTTCTCCCGCATACTTGCAAAATGTGGAATGAGCTTCCCCCACAAGTGTTTCCGCTGTGCTACAGATTGCAATCCTTCAAGATGGGTGTAAAAAGAGTTCTTAAAGGTCGGCAACGCATCGGCAACTCCCCTGGTGTTGCAGATGTCCATAGGCGACGGTGACCGCATTCCATCAGGCGGGCCGTCAGCTTGTTTGCTAATCTATTACATAAAAAAAAATTAAAATTTTTTTTTAATATTAGATGTGTCGTACGGTGATATTGGTGTGCATTAAGGATTTTCCTTTATCCAATCGTCTCCTCGGTAGAACAGTTTATAATTACGTCCTCTATTTGCGCTGACGATTTTTCTACACTTTAATCCATTTACCCCAAAAACCAGCGAATATTTTCTTTCTATCGCTAATAGATACTCTGACATTTGGGTTCTACAAAGTTTGTACTGTACAGGGAAGGAGTACAGATATGACTACCAGTTCCACACCCAGGCTGATGGCTGGATGAAGTTCCACGTGATTCCTGGCACCTGGCGAGAGGCCAGGATGAGATGTCAGGCTGAAGGTAAGCGCACTTGTCCTGATTATCCACTAGCTGTTCCTTACGTGGACTCCATCGCCTTTACTTCATCGCGATAACATGTACCTACCATATGGTCCTTCCCCAGGGCTCCAACTAATTCCATATTAAATTCAAAGTTAAAGTTTAGGTCAATGATATGTTTATTTAGTTGGATACATGTGATCACTACTTAAAACTGTCTACGCTTGTTCCAACCTCCTTTCGCTGGCAAAAGAACAGGCAAGAAACGCCCGGCAGCTACTTTTTATGGCGCAAATTTTGGCAAGATCAGTTGAGTCGCTTAGACGTGGAATGGTAACAAACAGGCAGGCAGTTACTTTAGCACTTATACTATTAACAAGCACGTGGTTTCGACCCGTGGACTACACTTTATCTTGAGGAAAAAATATCCTATAGTCTTCTTTAAGGTTCGAACTATCTCCACACCCATCAAGATCTTCTTCTTCTTCCTTTCTAGTACTCGCCTGGCTAGCTACCACCCTCTTGTTAAGAATCTGTCGCCAGGCACCTATCGGTGTGTTCCGGCAGCCTCACTTGAGAGCCAGTTCCCAGTCCAGGTGTAGCGTGGCGCCATCCTCGACCACGTCGTCACTTAACATCAGGTGACTTGTGGTCAAACGCTACCCTGTAAATAGTAAAAAAAAAACTGTCTAGAGGTTTAGCGTGAATGGGTAACAAACAAACAAAGTTACTTTACCAGCCTCGGTTTCGCACGGTTAGGTGAGTATTTGAGTCTTGAGTTCATGTACAAAATTCCCATCGAAAAAAGCACTCTCACCAACTTATTAATGTAAAATACAACCATATCATTTCAGGCGCAGTTCTAGCATCGCCCCTGACAACGCAGTTGAAGACAGCAATGATATCTTTCGTAGTAGCAAGTAAGGGTCCAGCTCCCACGACTATATTCACTGGAGTCCACGCCAGTTTCTCCAAAGGGGACTATTCTTCTATTGAAGGTACTATATTATTTTTAACAATAATATTAAGAAAACAAGCTTAGGAGAAATGATGAAATTGCTGTAGGTACCCACTACTAAAGTCCATGAAGTCAGCAACTCCTTCAAATGTATCAATGTGTACACGTAGAAAAAAGACCTTCCAAATTCAGAAGGATTTTCCTTCCCTTTTGTAAAACTAAGGTAAAATAAGGAAGGAAAATGTTACATTTTGGAAGGGATCGGTCTTGGAAGGTAAGACTCAGAAGGAAAGTCAGGAATTTTTGCTCAGTGTATCTCGAAGACTTTTCAGTTGAGGCTAAGTTTATAGGTTAGGATGTAGCATGAACATCCAAACAAATTTTACCTGTAACATTAGTCATCATCAGCCTGTTAACGTTCCTACTGCTCGGACAAAGGCCTTCTCTCAAAGAGAAAGTATGGGACATAATCTACCACAATGTCACAATGCGGGTTGGTAGATCGCACAAGGTCTTGATTACTGTAGTTCTTGGACATGCCGGTGTCACGAGATTCCTCCCATATTACAATGATTATTATTGTTCAGGAGTGCCCCTGGCTCGGATGTCGCTCACTTGGGCCCCAGGCGAGCCTGATAACTACGATAACGCGGAGAGTTGCCTCGCGATGGTCACCGATAACAAGGGCAGTATGTCAGACGTGAAGTGTAGCGAGGTCCTGCCCTACGTGTGTTACAAGAGGGACACGCACTTGACCTTCACTGGATGTGGAACTACTGATCCAGGTACTTGGAATTTACAATAGTTTTTTTCTGACAACTTTTTGGGTAGCGTTTGACTACAAATCACTTGATCTTAAGTGACTATGTGGTTGAAGATGCCAACGCTACGCCTGGACTGTAGACTGGCTGCCGAAAGATGATATACCTACGGTGGTAGCTAGACATGCGACTACAAGGTAATGCTCCACCACCAAGCTATAGTTTCATCACGATGGTTCCCTTCACCGATAGCTCAAGCTCATTGCGCAATTGAACCCACGACGAACGGGTTGCAAGTTAACACACCACCACTGAGCTATCATCGTTGATGTTTGCAAATTTGCTATAATTATTTAGGGTACTTACCCTGCAACCAAGATTTCCCACCCTGTTATACAGCAAAATTAAATAGGACTAGCTGTTCCCCGCGGTTTCACCCGCGTGGGCTACAGCTTCATGCATGCAAAGTCTCAGCCCGATCGGTTTAAAATTGACAAAGTTTCATACAAACTTTCATCCCCTAGTTTATCCCCTTGGGGGTAGAATTAATCAAAATCCTTTTATAGCGAATGCCTACTTCATAACATCTACCTGCATGCCAAATTTCAGCCCGATCCGTCCAGTGGTTTGGGCGGTGCGTTGATAGATCACTATGTTAGTCAGTCACCTTTTTTTTTTTTTTTTTTTTATCTGTGTCTGTGCGCTAGCTAAAGTTCCATACCATAATTTTCCCTTTTTCTCCTACAGCATACACTCTAGACCCGAGGACTGGTAGCTGCTACAAGTTCCACAACCGGGGGCGGGCCTGGTCCGAAGCGTACATGACCTGTGTCGCCGAAGGTGGCTACCTGGCCATCATCAACAGCGACCTGGAAGCGACGGTCATCAAGGAAATATACGAGCGGCATCCGGACAAAATCATCCGTTCTACTGATCCGGGGATAATGGCCATTGGTTTCCATAATTGGGGAGAGCATGGGACCTACTTGACTATCCATGGTACGTTTTTTTCTTTATTACATCTTATAACATCATCATCATCAGCCTGTATCATCTGGACATAGGCCTCTCCCAGGGCACACTACTGAGCTCGATTTTCGGCTCTTCTCATCCAACTCCTGGCCTCCACTCGGCGCAAGTCATCGCTCCACCTTGTCGCAGGGCGTCCTAAGATGTTATAAAGTGTGATGAAAGGTGACAGAACGGTAACATGGCACAGATACAAATCTAATCCGATATCGGCCACGCTAGTTTTGTGCAGATTAGTCATCGCTCGAAACAGTAAAGGAAACCAGCATGTCCAAGAAACACAACATTTTTCTATGAGAAAATACAATTCTCGGTAGAACCATCGTAGATCTGTCGAGCGCAGTACATTTCCGACCAAGATTTTGAACTGTTGAAGTTCAAAACTCTGGGTAGCACTGAAAGGTTCTAATGAGAAAAACAGTTCGCTATAACCCTATCGTGAATCTGAGCCATGGATCTAACGAGAATGATCGACTTAATCTGTCACAGTGGAACGATTTTAAGGTAACGGCAGAGATTGGATGGAAAGAGCCGAAAATTGGCCTCTGAGGTGTGCTTACTGAGAACATATAGGTAACCCTCAAACCTTACCCTCTAGACTTTATCTGTATGATTATTTGACAGAAACGTCATTATTTTACCCCATTGGACCTGAAAACAAAAAAAACTGTTTTTTTCAGATAGATACAGATAAATTGCAAGTGTTTTCAGCACTAAGTACTTAGTTCTTAAATGAAAAAAAACATCAAGTGGTGGTGGTGACGTTGGAGCGTTGGATGAATCCATGGGTTTTGGTTTGCAATCCTGCAATAATCTTGAGCTTTCTGTGATGGAAAATATCGTGATGAAACCATAGATGGTAGGGCATTTTCTAGTGCATTTTCTAGTGCTCGCCTGGCCTCAAGTAAAGAATTAGTCGCCTAGCTCCTATCGGTATGTTCCGGCAGTCTCACTTGGGAGCCAATTCCCAGTCCTGGTGTAACGTGGCGCCATCTTCGACCACATCGTCACTTATCATCAGGTGACTTGTGGTAAAAGCAAGCAATTGAATAAATTACTACCCCGTGAGATATAAATCTTCTTCTAACATGACAGACCGATGTGGCGCAATGGACGAATAGCCGACTGCGAAGCGTGAGGTTGCGGGTTCGATTCCTGATACAGAACAAATATTTGTGCATTGAAAAAAAGTCCGGTTTGTTTCTGACACCTTAGAATCTAGGGCCTAGATACGACAAGGCATCCTAGTTAGGGGTCACACGGAGAAAAAAGACCTTCCGAAATGCCTTCCCTTTTGACTCAGAAAGAAAACTAAGGTAAAATAAGGAAGGAAGAGGTTACATTTTGGAAGGATCGGTCTTGGAAGGTAAGACTCAGTAGGAAAGAAGTCTGGATTTTTTCTCAGTGCAGAGCCTATGTATGTGATTGTGTGGGCGTTATTTATTTATTAAGTATTATAAAGATACACAACTTGATTCTTGAACCTTCACCTTTCCAGGTGAGACCTTAGACGCCGCTGGTTACCAGAAATGGGCGGACAACCAACCCGACAATGCAACAAGGAGTCGCACAAATGACGTAGGAGAATTCTGCGGCAGTGTCTTTCGAGCAGCCGTCCTGAATGACGTTTGGTGCAACGTCGCTGTACCCTTTATATGTGAAAAGAGTCGCGACAGTCTACTTAAAGTTTAGTTTGCTAGTTTGGGGGCTCTCACACAAAACTACAGATTCGCATCGCATCGCTAATATCTGCGAGCTCGCAGGAATGCACCACAAGAGCTGCCGATCTGATTCGCATCGCGCCGCATCGCAGTTATGTGTGCGAGCCCTAAGTTAGTTTTGGCCGAGGCCGACATGATATGGATTTCACTGAAAATGTCAATGACTTCATTATTATTACAATACGAATTTTTTTTTCTTTATTATGGCGTCACACGATTAGTGTATTTGCCAGTCTCAAGTATAAAATATTTCAAACTCAGAGAGTTGAATCAAGTTTAAATGATGATGATGATGGGATGAGGATAGTGTTTAAGTAAAGTAGTGGCGCTTTACTTAAACTTCACACGGACTTTTTTGGAGCAACTAGAAAAGTCACTTTCACAACTTAATTTCAATTTCCCACACTCGTACACATTAACGAACACATAACGGTTAATAATCCACCAATATTACACATATTTTTGGAAATAAAAACAATAATTTCACGTTGACAATTCGATTGCCGCCAAAAAAGTCCAGAACTGATTTTATTCGCTACGAAGCAGCTAATCACGTGGACATTGTATTAATGATTATGTAGGAGAGTTTTTATTCGCCACAGCTCAACAATAAATAGATGAGAAGTTGCTATTCATCGCGAATTCCCTACTAAAATGCGTTTTGTTTTAGGGAGATAATTATCTGTCTGACATTTATTACTCTTACTTCTGTCGCTTTGATGTCTGTCACTCTGACTGCTGTCACTTTGACATCTGTCACTGTAACTCTGATTTCATTTTACAAGAAGTTTACTTCGGTGAAATCAGCGTCACGTCGCCGCTATCGCGTTTTAATGCGGGCCTTAATCCTCATGCAACATAATTGCAGACACTTCGTATTATTATACCACTTACTTATATGACGCGACCTTGATATGTCGGGTGGTGGTGAGAAATTCCGTTAAATTATTTATTAGCTAAGTAGTTACCTAATAACATGCCCTCTGCATTTATCCAATCAATATTCTCTGCACCACTCTATGTCGCCAAAATTGTATTTAGTTGTTAAAATTCTTATTTTAGTTTTAAGTTGACGTTTTAAAGTGATCACAATGTATCCTATAATTGAATAAATATATTTTGAATTGAATTGAATATTAATAAACGATATAAAGACGATTATTCTGTAGTTGTTGTTAGCAGCTTTGTTTGGGTGCTACAGGGTTGTTACTAGTGTTGCCGATCGATAGTCTATCGATAGCCAACCAATCGCAACACTATCGATAGGCCCATCGATAGTATCGATACGAAAACGAGAGTGCAATACTATCGATGGTATCGATTATCTTAGACTATCAATAGTTTTTTATTCACAAGCAACAATACTATCGACAGTATCGATAATATCGACGGTTTATTCTCCGCGAGCAACAACACTATCGATAGTATTGCACCCACTCGATGTATCGATAATATCGATGGTATCGACACTATCGATAGTATGACGTTTTCAGATGAAAACTATTACTATCGATAGTGTAGCAACAATAGTTGTCACATTCGTCACGAAGGCGAAAAAATCGTTCCCTTACATTTAGGATAAGATAAGGCAACATAAAATATGACGCGATGAGATATAAGACGCAACGACCCAAAGTGAGTCTTGGCCTCCTATAACAAAAGACGCCACTTTTGTCTGTCCTGCGCCACTCCCTGTTATCCTCGCTAGATCTTTACAAAGGACGAAGTGTGACTGTAAATAATATAGAATATAGATTAATCTCCTACTTTTCTCACAATCCCTTACACCATTGGAGCCATGCCTATGACATTTCTCAGTTTCCGTTTTCTGCCGGTCCGTGGGAGCTTTCCAAAAAAAAAACACAGATGTCACAGTGCGACACGGTGTTCACCGTTTCTAGTTCCAAGTACGACACAGTGGGCCACGGCGGAACTACAGAAAAGTTTTCGCTTGTATATCTTTTTTTTGGAAAGGAGATATCCTATGGGTGGTACCATGATAAGGAAACCAGGATCTGATGATGGCATACCAGAGATTTTTTTGATAAAAATTATTGTTACTTACTGAAAAACATGTACTTACCAACCTAACACAAAATAAACTCTAAATATTAGACAGAAAAAACGATGCCTGCGCTTTCTGGCGTTTTACACAAATATTAAAAAAGGCTATCCAACAAGCACCCGTACACCATGTTCTGTTGCGTGAGTGTGACACGGTGCTAGCTTGTTGGGAAGCTCCCTGTGTGACGCATCGAGATTGTAATTTACATTTTTATCAGTCTGTCGTGCCGTGCTGCTTCGTGGGCCGTCGTGAAGATACGACGGGATGCAGTTTGCATTCGGAATATCGGAATAAATGTTTGCTTCGTGCCCTTTGTAGATGTTCTATCACTGGTGCTACTTTCATACATACATAGGTACACTTAGAGGAACTGGACTCAAAATTTCATGCAATCCACTTTGCCTCATCAGTGGGGCTTGGTGGGGCAAAGTGCAACCATAGTAAAGAGGTAGTAGTTCAGCTTCATGCAAATCGGCCGCCGCGCGCCGGTTTGAATGTGTGCGAGAGTAGCGGTGCCGTGTACGCACGCACTTTTCACGCACACAATCACAAACGAACGAGGCCGCGGACGGGGCCGCGACCATGCACTCAGTACGGAACGCGCCGCCTATGCATCACCGCAAGAGTAGGCAATTAACTCGTCGAGCGGCCTTAGCTAACCTACTGTTCTTACTTTACTGTGGTGCAACTACCCGTTTTGTTTACCTACTTATGACGTGTCACATCCAACAATTTTTTTATAATTGTTTTTTTAATTAATGTGAAATGTTATGTCACGCCCGTGCTGACTGTTCTTCACTTACTAAACACAGCAACCAACGTTTAATACACGAGTGCACTCTAAAGTTTCACCTCTCATCGCTCCAAAGGGAATCGTAAGTGTCAGACTTGAAGTAGGGATGGGCAGGTGAAAATATAAAATCGATTTTTATCGTATCGATATTATGTTTTTACGGGATAATGAAATGACATGGATAATTAAATCAATATTTATTTCTGACATACATAATATCGCTATAAAAGAACAATGACTTCGACAAGGGTATCGAGTGGAAAATATCGATCCATTCTCATGCCTGTTCTTTTGCCGGCGTAAGGAGGTTGGAACAGGCGTAGCTAGTTTTAAGTTGACGTTTTAAAGTGATCACAATGTATCCTATTAAATAAAAAAGTTTTGATTTTGATTTTGATATTTGATTTTTTTCAAATGACAATTTTGTTAAAGTATTAAAACCGCTCCGTTCCGCTTCCGCTATATAAAACTTTTAGCATCTGTTTCTGCTTCTACTTCTGTTAGGTACGACATTAAATACGAAACCTGAGTTGCGTTAAAACATATACCTACCTACCTATCGAAGTTGATATGAGTTCGATGTATCGAATGTCGATATCTCGCTATAGAAAATATCGATATTTTTTCTTCAACCCTAACATCAAAGACAGACCCTTTTAAAATGGTCCGTGCGAAATGAACCTTATTGCCAAGCAGATAAGGTACAAAAATAAAACAACTGATGTACATAATATCGTTTTAAAAATTAAATAAAATGAAGCTGAGAACTTTCTAGAAAACACAGGTGGGCTTTACGTCTACACTATGTGTGTGTGTCAAGGCTGCTAACTTCTTCTACTTTTACTTCTTACAAAGGCTACCCTGTTTGACAAGTCACCTGTACCCCTAGTACAAGTTTAGAAAACCATAAAAGTTTTCGTAAACGTCGACGTTTACCACCGCTGACTTGTCCAAGTGGCAACTTGATCTGCTTAAATTCAAAAAGTAACTCAATAACATTGTTGGAATATGATTATAACGATTTGAAATAACCCGTATTAACGATTTCAGTTCCTCCCAGTCTCGGTAAGATTCACTGAAAAAAATATGTATGGATGGAAACGAAAACTTTTATAGTTTTCGTAAACTATCAAAACCTATGCTAGGGGTACTGATGGTAAGTGACAACTTTTTTTTCCGAATGATGTCCGGAATCTCCGCGTTACGAATGGTACATAGGTACTACTATTTAGCAATTTACGAACGCCGTGTACAGCCAAATCAAAGTTCTTTATTTTTTCTTTTGAAATCATTTGATAAACGTAATAAATGAAAAACTACCGTGGTAATAAATAAAAATTATCTTTCATTTCGTACAAGTTTAATAATGTTTAAAATGAACAGTTCTCTTTTTTTTCACAATTTATTACAATTAGGTAAAAGGACTACTTATATTTTGTGACAGGCGCTACCTGATCTTTAAATTTTTGCTAAACTACGTTTAATCAATCATCTTTAAAATAAGTACGTTTTGCTTTTACTACATTTTCTTTAAACAAATTTGTGAAAGGTTTCTTTTATATTCATCTCTTAATACAACGGTTTTTGCGTTTTGTCCGAGCATATCCCTTTAAATAACCGACAAAGGAGTGGTACAGTCAGCGACAAAAGTAACTTTCATACTCGATTTTTCAAATGCATTTTAGATGGTAGCATGGATGGTGGCGGCGGGTTTAGATGGTGGTGGTGGTGGTGGTGGTGGTGGTGGATGGTGGATGGTGGATGGTGGTGGTGGTGGTGGTGGCGGTGATGGTGCATTTTGGATGGTGGTGGGGGTTTTTGGTGGTGGTTTTAGATGGTGGTTTCTTGTTTTTTTTTTTTTAGATCACTAATGTTTGGGTTTTTCTTACAACTTTCATGATAGTGTTTGACAACAAGACAACACACCTGATGCTAAGTGATGATTCGTTCAAAGATCGGTGTTCAAGATGATAAAGGTGATTGGAAAAATTTCAGCTACTTTTGCTGCTGACTGTACTCCCGAGGCGGACTCCGCAAAAGAGCGCTGCCGTAATGTTTTCAATGTCTTCTTGGTTTCTCATCGGTGTCCTTCTTATAAAGACTATCTACGGTCTTCTCACAGAGGAAGCGATACTTGTTGTCACAACTCAGCGCGACAAAGTTACCGCTAGAATCTAAGCCACCGCATTCAAAACTCTCGTCTTCATTGTCTCTTCTACGAATTGGAAGGGACATCAAATTACCTGGAAGAAAAGCTTTATGTTAATACGCTAAAAAAGCTCCAAAAAGAGGAATGGTCATCGCAGCTCCCAGTCCAGGTGTAGCGTGGCGCCATCTTCGACCACATCGTCACTTAACATCAGGTGACTTGTGGTCAAACGCTACCCTGTACGTAGTAAGCAAAAAGTTTAATACTAGATACAAAGATAAAATAGCTGTACCCATTACTTGGCTCCATAAAGTCAGAAACTCCTTGAAAAGTACCGTTATTTCAACAAAATCCCAAGTGAAATCCAAGACTTATCGATAACAAAATTTCAAAACCTTGTAAAAAGAAATCTTATTCGTAAAGCTTATTATAAAATATCGGACTATTAACGCCCGAAATCAATAATCGATCCGATCAGGATCGATTATTACTCACCATTGATATCCCACCAGGTGTCACCAATTTTCTTGAAGCCAGTGGCTATCTTGTACATAACCTGTTTCCTCTGGAGCCAAAAATCATCATCATTCAATTTGATTGTTATTTCCTTGTTAATGATAGCCAATTGCGCGCCTTCAGCCTGACAAATGGTATATGCCCTGAACCAGTTTTGTTCGGTGCCATGGAATTTGTAGCATTTACTAGTACTGTTACTGACTTGTTCGTAGCCTGTAAATAGAAGAGAATCTCAAATCTTTTGTACTAGTGCTTCTTCTAGCGGAATTTGCCTCGACGAAGCAACGTTCTCTGTGTTCACTACTTAGAAGGGTGACCACTTGTAAAATTTACAACTGATCGCTTCCGTGCTTTGGAGGGCACTGTAAGCTATCGGTCTTGATTGTTGTTTTAGGGTGGATAGCAGGAGGTTGTCAGTGGGGGGCCGGAAGTTAAAGACTATGTCAGATACCCAGCCCTCCCCCACATAGACGATGCGGAGAGCACCCTGGGGTTTTAGTGGGTAGGGCGCGACTCCAGCGCGAGTCCGACACTCCCTCCGAGCCCCTCCCCTTCTTGGGGGGGGGGGGCATTGCACCGGAGGGGTTCGTGTGCGTAAGTGCTTGTTCCAATGGGTTCAAAAAGTGAGAACGAACGAACCAATCACTGTCGCATTTATACTAGTGTTGTCCATCGATAGTCTATCGATAGCCAATCGCAATACACTATCGATATTATCTTAGGGCCGGTTTTATAAATATCCGTAAGTTAACGGTCATACCAAATTTCGGTAAATTTGACATTACTATTGTCGAATTTTCCATACTAAAATTTGACAATAAGATCACTTACGGACGTTTATGAAACCGGACCTTACACTATCGATCGTTTACCAATTTACAACAGTATTTTTCAACTATTAGTACCGTTCCCGTTATTCCACAGGAACCTTTTTCCGGGATAAAAAGCGTATGCGTTAATCCAGGGTATAAGCTATCTCCTTTCCAAATTTCATCAAAATCCGTTTAATAGTTACGGTGATACGTGGGAACAAACATTCACACACACACAAACTTTTGCATTTAAATTATTAGTAGGGTAGTAATAGGATATTGCAACTATCGATACTCAAAATAATCGATACTATCGATAGTACCGATAGTATTGCACTCACTCGATAGTATTGCCTCGTTTTGAGCTATCGATAGTATCGATACTATCCATAGGCGATAGTAAGGCTTTTTCAGAAGAAAACTATCGATAGTTTGCCAATACTTATGGATACTGACCGTTGTCAACCGTCCCGCATTTGTTGACGACCAAATTTGGACTAAACTTCTTGTAGCATATGTAAGGCAATTCATCAGTACAATCTTTGTACCCCATGGTCCCATTAGTGTGGAAGACTAAACAGTTGTTTGGGTAACTCACCGGCGTGTATGGGTACCAATAAATAGTCATCCTTTCTAAGGGCACTCCTGAAATAATACAAATATAGTCAACGAATTAGTGAAGGAAAAAGACAAGAATGATTTACTTCAATGGAGCTACGATATAAAGGGGGTAAATAAAAAAAGGAAGAAGACATGGAATAATTTTCTAGAGCTCAGCCTGAATCTTGATCCAAAATGACGAACAACTCGTCTGTCATTAGAACTGCTTGAAACTCGGTCACTGATTTAACTAACTGTTAAAAGTTGACTTTATTATTAAGTACTCTCCTTCTTCAATATGAAGTGTGGCCGCTTTAGCACTTTAATTCTCACGCTAATCTCTTTGATGTACCGCCACTTGAGTTATCGGCTAACGTCAAACGCCAATGTGAATGCCGTTGTCAAATTATCGCGTTAAGTCGTGGCCACAGTCAGCCACACTTATGTCAAACGACAATCATCGCGACAATTAATGGCATTTCCCGTTAGTGTGGCCCCAGCATGAGCATTTTAGCGTTAACAATGATGATGATGACCCACCCTCGACAGAAGTTGGCGCTTCCGATGAGAAATGAGAACTTATTCCTGAGAACATAACTCCCGGACATGTTTTTTGCTGCCCCCACAACTCATTTATGGCAGACATCAGCTTCTCATTCAAAGGTGACACCAACACTGCACCTGAAAGTTAAAAAATCGCTAGTTAATATAATCAAGGCAGTATATGTTATTTAAACAAAAAGACAACATTTTAGAATTAGTCATGTGTTTGTTTTTATTTGATGTAAATATATTATTAATATCGAGAACTCAAACAAAAGAAATATCTACATGGTAATAATCCGGTTATAAAACCTAATTCTAATGTTATTGACAATGGCAGTTTAAAACAAAATTTTGTTGCAAGTGACAGACCACGTCACGTGGCGGCCGGACTGACGGTCAGTTGACGTATATAATATAATTTAAAATATATATAATTTTTACGATTATAATATTTATTTTCATAATGACAAATAGAGACGCAAACACACGGACTTATATCACCTATTTATATTAAATTAAAAGGTCCATGTAGATATTTATATCGATTATTGCGTTCTTTAGGACATCACTAACTTTGTCAGTCGTCGATCTGTCAAAAAACCATTATAAGATGGATAGAGTATATAATATAACTCCGATGGCTCAGCGACCCAAAGTGTGTCTTGCCTCCGAAACGAGAGAGCGCCACTCCTCGCTATCCCGAGCAATTTCAGCCCAGTTAAGAGCCTGGAGTTCGCGAAGATATGCCTGATTTTGTAATAACTGAGATGGCGCAACGACCCAAAGTGAATCTTGGCCTCCGATAATAAAAGACGCCGCTTTTGTCTGTACCTCCTGCCAGTCATGTATACGTCGCATCCGGCCATAATCACGGAATGATACGAAAGCGCGCCTTCTTTGTTTGGCAGCTCTATGAAAACTTCACGATGGTGCGCTTTGACAGAGTCCTGCGCCTCTAGCCAAGATGCATTCTGCAATCGTTGACGCTAATAGAAAACAAGAAAAATGTATTGGTTTGACATATTTCAACGCTAAGTCACGTGGTCAGAAATATGTCAAACCAATACTTTTTTCTTGTTTTCTATTAGCGTCAACGATTGCAGAATGCATCTTGGCTACGGGCCCTGGTGTCATTGCTTAGGGTGATCAGGGTATCAAGCTCGGCTCGGTCACCAAGAAGTAAAGGCGTCTTGGAACTGTCCTACCGTTTCATTCGTTACTTACATCTGTGCGTAATAATTGTGTCGCTACAAGTTAACTGAAAAATACTTTCCAGTTGTGAAGCGAACAAAGTGTATTCAAACTGCTATTTCAGTCATTCGCACGGTTACCCATCGTTTTCCCACATAATGTCAGCTCAAAATAATGTCGATTCGACATATATATGTATATATATATTCAGGACAGGCTATGTTACGTGCCCTATTAGGTATACCTTCGTAGTAGCAATGTTGTCTAGCGGCTTCCCAGTTCAGAGGGCTGTGGTGAAGCTTCAACCAGCCATTCGCGTCCTTGAAGTACTTGTAGTCATATCTGAACTCCGGATCTAAAATGAAAAAATATAATTATCACTAACGCCCGAAATTGATAATCGATCCTGATCCGTTATCCGCGTTTTTGGATCGATATGCCATGGTCATAATATGTCATTTTAGTTGTAAGATGTCAAGCCCTTGTATTAAAATGACATATTATGACGTGACATATGGATCCAAAACCGCGGATAATGGAATATTAATTTCGAGCGTTAGTCAAACAAATAATGATAGAATGCGGATAAACCTCCTTGTTTTAATTTTTTTATTATAACTAGGCAAGCATATGACCCCGGTTGCACTTGACGGTAAGTGATGACGAGGTCGATGATGGAGCATAGAAGATACCTTTTCACTCTTGACGGCTCCCAAATATACTTATCGGGAAACAAAGACCTCTTCCTCTTCGCCGTTCGCATTATAGAAGTAGAAGCGAAGTGTTTCTTTAGTGGGAATCGAGCTCGCGACCTTGCAATCGGCTGTTCGCATCCACATCAATTGTCAAGGATGTTGCAGTCATATGTTTGTGGGAAGTGTGACCGCATCTGTGGCTCCCGGATTGGCATACTTAGTCATGAGCGCAGATGTTTTTCGGACGTTACTTAATATCATCTCTTGTAGATGGACGCAGGCCAATGATGATGATGATGATGATGCAGTCAAAGGCAAAAAAGAAGGAAAGAAGATTGATCTCTTACCCGTGTTTCCTTTACAATAAACGCTCAAAGTGACCAATATTAGTATTTTGGTAAACATTTTTACCACAAGCGCTTGCCACTAAAATGAGACATGAAGTAAATTGTCTACAATTATCTCATTTCATGTAAAATTGTATTAACATTGAACTCTAAAGCAGAGGTTCTCAAAGTTGACTGGACTGCGATCTCGCCTAGCAAAAAGTTCAAATTCAGGACTCACTTCTTGGTTTCCATGGAGAAAAAAGAGGCATAACTTGGTAATATGAATAAAGGACTGTTCCTTAGAAAAAGAGATCGCAATCCTTCAAGATGGGTGTGAAAAGAGTTCTTAAAGGTCGGCAACGCATCGGCAACTCCCCTGGTGTTGCAAATGTCTCTGCGACGGTGACCGCTTTCCATAAGGCGGGCCGTCTGCTTGTTGTTTAAAAAAAAGAAAGAAAACTTAACATTCAGTTCCGATCCAAAATGTTAAGACAATTAACTAGGACTACTATTATTTAACGAGAAGGATGCATTTGTTTCCTATTTTTGACATTATCATCAGCCTTTTACGTTTCCACTGCCACGGCTGTGACTCCTGCAGTTCTGACTCACACGGAAACACTTCCGAACACGGAATCGGAAAAGTTTTCGCAAGAATTTTGAAGACTCGATTAATTAATCTGAATTTCGAAACTGATATTTAATTAGACAAGCCAGCTCTTCATTCACGGCGAGTTCCCGCCACCTATTTGCTCTCGGAAAACGTTTCCGTGAAGCGAAAGTGACGTCGAATCCGACATGGAAACTTTCCGAGTGAATTCGAATCGCACTGCTGGATACATCCAATTTATTTTGGTATTTAGTTTTACCGTTTGACGTCCATCATCGTCAGTGGTGGCCCGCCAGCTGGCCTGGGCCCGTAGCCAAGATGCATTCTACAATCGTTGACGCTAATAGAAAACAAGAAAAAAGTATAGGTTTGACATATTTCAACGCTAAGTCACGTGGTCAGAAATATGTCAGTTCTATAATTTTTTTGTTTTCTATTAGCGTCAACGATTGTAGAATGCATCTTGGCTACGGGCCCTGGTCCGTCAATCTGTTGTCCTATTATTCAAGGCCCACCCAATATTCGCGACCCATACTTTGGGAACTACTGCGTCTAAAATAAATAACGCAAAGGTTATCAGTCCGTCTGTATATCTACCACCAATATCCATCCATTAAGCAACATTATATCGGTTCAACAACTATTTAGACAATAAAGCTTTTGACCTTGCTCTAATTCAATCAGTTAGTAATCAGAATAAAATTATAAACCTACTTAGATATATTGTGATCACGCCCAAAAAAATACCTGTCGGGTGTTTCTTGCATGTTCTTTTGCCGGTGGAAGGCGGTTGGAGTAGCCGTAACTAATTTTAGGTATGACGTTATAAAGTAGTTGAATAAATAAATATTTTTACTAATTTTAGTATTTTTTATTTTTATTTTTTAAATAAACCACTGATTTCTTTTTACCTTTCACGTGGTTGGTGTGAAGCTGTACTGAAATAGGAAGAAGATGGAATCGATTTTACCTGAAAACTGAGTAGTAGAAGAAAAAAAATTAAGTTTAATTCATACAAATCATTTAATCCATTTTCTGATTCTCAGCCGGAACCGGTTTCATGAAATCGCGTACAAGTTTTAAAACAATTCGGAAAATCAAAACAGTAACAAAAAAATAAGAATTTAGAAGACACAGATTACAAAACCTAATTCTAATATCTAGAGGAGGCTCTCTTGAGCCTTTTCACAAAGGAAGGGTATCGGCATGTTGCACCATATGTCGTTCAACCGGCCATCCCTAAATGTAGACCCGCAGAACTCGCCCACGTCATTGGTCCTCACCCTGGTGGCGTTGTCAGGCTGGCTGGGAGCCCAGGACTGGAAGCCAGCTACGTCGAGAGTTTCACCTGCAAGAAAGATATTTCTCAAATAACTTATTTTGAGAGAATCATCATTATCATCATCATCAGCCGGAAGAAGTCCACTGCTGAACATACTGACATAGGCATCTCCCTTTGAACGCCACCATTAACGGCTATTAGCCATTTGCTTCCATCGGCTCCCTACGACTTTTACATATGTCGTCGGTCCACCTAGTCTCCCACTGTGTGCCTCACCGACAAGAAGTCTGCTTTTAAATAAAAGAAAGAGAACTTATTTTGTCCTTCCACATACCTAATTATTTGACCACAAGTCACCAGATATAGTTACTTGACGATGTAGTCGATGGTGGCGCCACGCTTCACCTGGACTGAGAACTGGGTCTCAAGAGTGGCTGCCGGAACACCTATTGGTAAGTGCTTAGTGACAGATTCTTGGATTTGTATCCGCCCCGAATATCAGAATAATCATCGGAAGAAAATCTCGAAAATACATTGGACTTGGAATGGAGATAGTTTATAATCCAGATTAACACGTAGGCTACTAATGATCCTGGAAAAACGTGCCTGCGGGATAATGGGAGAATCTAGTTAATATTATACACCCACCATGAATGGTCAAGAAAGTCATATGTTCGCCCCAATCATGGAACCCGATTGCCAAAATTCCGGTGTCAGGCGCTCGGATGGTGTTGGCCGGCTTCTTCGCGAAGATTTCTCTGATCACATTCGCCTCAACCTCGCTGTTGATGATGGCTAGGTAGCCTCCCTCGGCCAAGCAGGTCATGAACGCTTGCTGCCACACCAGACCCCTACTGTGGAACTTGTAGCAGCTACCAGTTAAGGGCTCCAGTTGGTAATCTGTTGGATAGACAGTGAAGTTTCTGAGCTTCCTGCATTTCGGGGAACAGTTAGTAATCAGAATAAAATTGTCAACTTGATTGCGCCGAAAATATTTCCTGCCAGGCGTTTCTTGCCTGTCCTTTTGCTGGCGTAAGGAAGTTGGAACAGGCGCACTAGTCTTCAAGTTTGACGTTTTAAAGTGATCACATCATGTTGTATCTTACTAAATAAATACATTTTGAGGTTTGAAGTTCTCAGCTATTTTGTAACAGTGACATACCAGGGTCCGTGGTACCACATGCAGTCATGTTCAACGTTTGAGTGTATTTATTGAAGCAGACGTAGGGTAAGACGTCGCTACAGCGCACGTCAGACATGCTGCCGTTGTTGTCAGTTGTCATAGCGAGGCAGCTCTCCGCGTTGTCGTAGTTGTCGGGCTCGCCTCGGGCCCATGTGATTGGCAGCCGAGCCAAAGGCACCCCTGTATAACAAAATAACTTTAGGACCTGATACAGTAAAATATCCTCCTACTAATATTATAAACGCGAGAGTTTGTGAGTATATATGTATGTTTGTTTTTGTTGCTCTTTCACGCAAAAACTGCTGAACGGATTTGAGTAAAATTTACCCTGGTTTAACATATAGGCTACTTTTTATCCCGGGAAAAAGTTCCTGCGGGATAACAGGAAGACGCGGGTGAAACCGCGGGGCGCAAATAGTAATGACCGGTTTACATTATTCCAGTCCAGTGATCCAAGGAGAATCCAGTCCAGTGCTGGACTGGATCTGTAACGTCTACATTATTGCAGTTGCACTGGATTGGTCGCACTGGATTCAAAAGTAGACCGCCAATCCAGTTCCTGGACTGCTAACTGAATTCAGTGCATTCCAGTGCCAGTTTACATTTTTCCAGTAAGCAATCCAGCGCTGGATTCGATCGCTGGACTGGAGTAATGTAAACCGGGCATAACTATTGTTGTTGACGGCGGGCGTCGGGAGCTGGAAGTTGTAACACGAGTTGCGTGTACGTCCTCATGCCTGTTACCTTCGACCGACGTATAGTCCCCTTTGGAGAAGCTGGCGTGCACTCCAGTGAATATAACGGTAGGTTCCGAAGACTTCTTCGCTGATACGAATTCTATGATGGCTTGCTTCAGACGATTGGTAAGTGGTGATGCTAGGACGGCACCTGCGAGAAATCTCATATTAGATTTAGAAATAGGTTTTGAAACGGGATAATTAACTTGTATATTTCGGCACTGTTACAGGTGCCATGATCACGAGAATACTAAAAGTTTCTGCGGGTAGGATTGTTGATATTATAACGGGCAGACATATCTATCTACCCGATTCCTCTCACGTTTTTTGCTTACGATGTCATTACCATTTTCACACAAGTCACTCGCAACTCGATTTAAATCTCGACACACAAAACTCACGGTATCCCCTCGCGAGCTATGACAAGTGCTTTTTGTGCTGCTCATATTAGAACTTCTATCACTACAGGCTTCAGAGCGTTTGACCATAAGTCACTTGACGTCAGGTAACGGTGTTATCGAGAGGTAGCGAGCGGCACGCCACACCTGGCTTAGAAACTGGCTCTCAAGTGCGGCTGCTGGAACTTACCGACATGTGCTAGGCGACTGATTCTTAACTTGAGCTAAACAGTTTAGCACTAAAAATGCCCTACAAGCTTGAGCTTTCAATGAAGGAAATTATCGTTGTGAAACCATAGCTTGGTGGTAGGACATTCTAGTGCTTGGCTAGCGAATCTGCCACCAGGCTCCAATATATGTGTTTCGGCTATCTTACTTGAGACACGGTTCTCTATCTAGGTAGCGTGCCGCTACCTATGAACATTTCATTACTCATCATCAGGCGATTTGTGATCATACTTTTACACGGAAGTGGGACAGTAGAGGTTAAGAAAGATAGCTTACTAATGACATATTATGACATGACATATCGATCCAAAACCGCTGATAACGGATCAGGATCGATTATTAATAGCTCCGATGGCTCAACGACCTAAAGTGTGTCTTGGCCTCCGAAGCGAGGGAGCGCCACTCTTCTCTATTTTGAGCGATATCAGCTCAGTTCAGAGTCTGGAGTTCGCGTAGTTTTTATGCATTTGCTATTATAATTTCTCTCCAGCTGGTATATACTTCTCTTGTGATTGTCACGTACCTTCAGCGTGACATCTCATCCTGGCTTCTCTCCACGTGCTGGGAATAATGTGGAACTTCATCCAGCCATTTGCTTTCACGTTGAATTCATAGTCGAATCTGAACACCGTGGCTAAAAGTTGAATAGTTATATCATCCTCCTTCCCACTCATGTCATAAACGTGAAAGTTTGTGAGTATCGATGGATGGATGGATGTTTGTTACTCTTTCACGCAAAAACTACAGAACGGATCTGAATGAAATTTGGAATGGAGATAGCTTATATCCTGGATTAGCACATAGGCTACTTTTTATCCCGGAAAAGGGTTCCTGCGGGATAACGGGAAGACGCGGGTGAAACCGCGGGGTGCAGCTAGTTATGAAAACATGACAGAAACAGGACATTTAATATACAGCTTTTCATTTAAATGGTTTTTAACTGTTTTGATAAAACTTCCAGGCCGATAACGGAACTAATTGCATCGCATCGAACCATCAGAACGTACGAATGCAATTTGAATCGACAATCGATGCGATATCGCTCAAATTGTATACCGTCATGAGGAAAGTCCCTCAATAAAAATGAGATTCACAAAATAAAACTTATTTATTCCTTACCTTCACATAGTAGGGATAAAATCCCAATGCACAACAAACACTTAACCAAAAGTGACATAATTTTTATAACAGTTACGCTACAGAAGATGTCACAAGTTGAACTAAACTTTTACTTTAACTGGGACTTAATATAGTAAGTAATAAATAGCATCGTTGCTGCAAATTATCGGAAATACCTACTCTAGTATAATTTTCCTTGTTTTAAGAAGGAAAATAGTATCAATTTAATTTAGCACAATTTTGAACAAATTTTATATAATGAAAATAAAATATTGCAACGTAATCTCAAATGGGTCAAGAGGTCAAATTAAACAGGCACACTTCTTCTCAGCTTGTAAGCTACCACGTCCAGGACTTGAGGACTAAGGTTGGTGAGAGTCCAGTCTCCATCAGGGTACACCCTGCTGCTGAACACGACCTCACCCTCACCGCAGAACAGCTCCAAGGAGCTGGCATCCAAGAACAGCCTCCAAGGGTAAGATCTGATTGGTGACCACTCCGCCTGTCTGATATCACCATTTCTATCCACCACCACATTTCTAACTTCTGGGTCCCATCGCACCCAAACTTTATCACCTCCATTGCGACCTTCAATGAGTATTTTTATTTTCTTTTCCCAGTCAGCAGTAATTAATAGTTCAGCAGTCTGCCCAAACTCCATCACCTGCCGTGGTTGAACATCTCCTTTTATTACGATTTCTTCTCTTAATTTGACCATGTCGTCTACGGGTTTCATGACAACTCTGTCTCCGATTATGTGTAATTGTCTTATGATAGTCATTTGTCCAGCCCAACCATCAGCAGCTTCGGGAAGAGCTTTCTCCCAAGTATTAAACCACGCAACTACGTACCTCTTGCCATCTTTTTCTACCGTTTGGGTTGCATAGAAGTCGTGGCCGTAATCAATTTCTTGGAAGCTGGTTTCAGGGACAAACTCAAAGTTTTCGTAGTTGAATCTACCGATAATGAATCCTGTTTGGTGAATGTTTTTGTATCTGTCACCTTGCGGCTCCATTCCCTGCGGTGACCAAAGTAAGACGAATTTCCCATTAAGCTCAAAAAAGTCCGGGCATTCCCACATGTATCCCAAATCGCCTGTGATGCCGGTCTCTCCCAAAATACTTAAGAACTCCCAGTTGATCAGGTTCAAGGACCGGTACAGCAGCGCTCTCCCTCTCTGCATGTCATCGGATTTGCTACCGAGAACAACGTACCAATGTTCTCCGTGCTTCCAAACCTTCGGGTCACGGAAATCTGGAGATCCATTAGGAGCAGCAGGCAGTACGGGGTTCCCTTCGTACTTGTGGAAGTCCACACCATCGTCACTGAAGGCCAGATATTGGGTCTCGTTGTAGTAAGGTTCATTATCAGTTGACGCGTGTCCAGTGTACATTAGGATCAGGGTGTCTCCGTCGACGACGCCGCTGCCGGAAAAGCATTGTTCTTCGTCTGGAAGTAGAGCAGTCGGAAGCGTCTGCCAGTCGACCAAGTTAGGGCTGGAGGAGTGTCCCCAGTGCATGGGGCCCCAGACACTGTCATATGGATAGAACTGGTAGAATAGATGGTACTCGCCTTTATAGTAGGAGAAGCCGTTCGGATCGTTCATCCATCCCACAGGTGGGGCCACGTGGTAGTGCGGTCTGTACCGTGGGTTGATATCTGCCCTCTTTCCTGCAATTTATTCCTCAAGTTCCGCCTTGGCCAAGTCTGACTGTCGGAAGGACTTGGAACAGGCGACCGTGAACAGGTAAAACCAGATAAAACAGCTTCGCAGTGTCATGATGGATTAATTAATGGTTCGATAAGGTCCAAAGTTTTACATATTTATACGATACTCTATTTCAAGAGATGCTGATAAGTATGTTATCTTTTAAGTGTTTTGTTTGGTAGTAGTAACGAGGAAATGTACCTTGAATAATTTTATCTATTCTTAAAAAAACAACAGAGTAATCTAAAGTTTAAGATAGCTCAGTAAAGAAATTGTATTTTATTGTTAGATGCAATGTTGCTACCTCATACCGTCATGAATAACTTAACATCACTGGAGGGATGGTGTAAACTGATGTAGGTACCTATTATAGATTTTGTAACAGTAAACTTTCCTAGAATGTTCTAGAACAGCAAGAAGCACTTTCTAAGTAGACGAGGTAAGTATTGGAGCGATGGTGGCCGAACGGTAACGCGTGCGAATTACAAGGCGCCGACACCGAGTTCGAATCCTCTCGGCCCCGCACCTATGACTTGATAAGTTATGTGCAGATTTGCCATCGCTCGAAACGGTGAAGGAAAACATCGTGAGGAAACCGGCATGTCCGAGAACTGCAACATTCAAGGGCATGTGACATCTACCAACCCGCACTGGGCCAGCGTGGTAGATTACGGCCCACACTCTCTCTCTGAGAGAAGGCCAGAGTCCCAACAGTGGGAACGTGAAAGGCTGATGATGGGAGGTAAGTATTCTTCAAAAATTTGCCTCCAAATTTCAACTCCCATACAATTTCATATCATAGCTCTGACCCCTGACTAGAATACCCTGTACCTAGCGTAACAGATACTGTATATCGGGATCCACATTCCACATAGCAAAATACTTGCGTTTATTTTCAGTGCCATTGTTTGTCCCGTAGCTGGAATCAAATCCTTGACCTCAGCTCTTTGCCCATTGCACCACATCGGACGTCTTTATCTAAACTTAGCTCATGGTCAACGAATACCTATTATCTTTATATTTATATATAAATTCTACTGTACGTGTGTATGTCACTGAACTCCTAAATGGCTGGACCGATTTGAATGATTTTTTTTAGTATGGGTTTTGGTGGCGCCCTGGATGGTTTAGATTCACAGATCAGCCTAGCAGATGGCGCTGCAGTCGGTATCTAGGTACCAGGACAACGTCTGTCGGGTCCGCTAGTACTCGTAATATTACATAGTAGCTCAATTCAATAAATTGTCGTCAATCTATTTGGGATGGAAGATAGGGAAATAACATACAACCGAATATAACCAGTAAAAAAATTAATATTAATATTTCTTATGAATATAAATAACATTTGGGCAAACAAAATTCCTAAACATAAATAACGCTTAAAATGATTTAGCCTAATTTTCTAAGCTTCTAATAATAATTTAACACAGTTTTAAACAAAGTTCTAAAATAGACCAAGATAATACTCCAAACTTCTGAAATATATCAGTTAGATAACAATTATTCAGTCACATGTGAAGGTTAAATCAAAGAGGTACACTTCTTCTCAGTTTGTAAGCTTCCACGTTCAGGGATTGAGGACTAAGGTTGGTGAGGGTCCAGTCTCCATCAGGGTACGCCCTGCTGCTGAAAACCACCTCACCCTCACCACAGAACAGCTCCAAGGAGCTGGCATCCAAGAACAACCTCCAAGAGTGGGAGTCGATTGGGGACCACTCCACTTGTCTGACATCTCCATCTCTGTCTACCACCACTTTGCCAACTTCCGGGTCCCACCTCAGCCAAACTTTATTACCTCCATTGCGGCCCTCAATAAGGATCTCAATTTTCTTTTCCAGGTCAACGTTGATGATGATTTCACCAGCTTGATCAAACTCCACCACTTGGTCTGGTTGGAGAGCACCGTTCAGTAATACTTCTTCTCTCAAGCTGATCATTTCATCTACTGGTCGCATGAGAACTCTATCTCCATTTAAGTCCAATTCCCTAAAAATGGTTAACATACCGGCCCAACCGTCAACTGCTTCTGGATGTACCTTCTCCCAGGTATTCAACCATGCAACTTGGTACCTTTTACCATCTTTTTCAGCTGTCTGGCTGGCATAGAAGTCATGTCCATAATCAATCTCTTGAAAACCAGTCTCAGGAACGAACTCGAAGGTCTCGTAGTTGAAGCTACCGATTATGAATCCAGTTTGATAAATGTTCTTATACCTGTCACCTTGAGGCTCCATGCCTTGCGGTGACCAGAGCAGGACGTATTTTCCATTGAGTTCGAAGAAGTCTGGGCATTCCCACATGTATCCAAATTCTCCCGTGATTCCGGTCTCGCCCAAAATACGCAGGAACTCCCAGTTCATTAGATCCAAAGAGCGATAAAGCAGAACTCTTCCTCTTTGCATATCATCGGTTTTGCTTCCGAGGATGGCATACCAATGTTCTCCGTGCTTCCAAACCTTCGGGTCACGGAAATCTGGAGATCCATTGGGGGCAGCAGGCAGTACAGGGTTCCCTTCGTACTTGTCGAAGTTCACTCCATCGTCACTGAAGGCCAGATATTGAGTCTCGTTGTAATACGGTTCTTTGGCGGTTATTTCGTGTCCAGTGTACATGAGGACCAGGGTGTCTCCATCGACGACACCGCTGCCTGAGAAGCATTGTTCTTCATCCGGTAGCAGAGCAGTCGGGAGCGTCTGCCAGTCGACCAAGTTAGGGCTGGAGGAGTGTCCCCAGTGCATGGGGCCCCAGACGCTGTCATATGGATAGAACTGGTAGAATATGTGGAATTGGCCCTTATAATAGGAGAAGCCATTGGGATCATTCATCCATCCTACAGGTGGGGTCACGTGGTAGAGTGGTCTGTACCGCGGGTTGATATCTGCTCTCTTCTTTGCAATGTACTCTTCAAGTTCCTCCTTGGCCAAGTCCGACTGCCGGAAGGACTTGGGACACGCGACCGTGAACAGGCAAAAAAAGATGATATATCTGTGTAGCGTCATCATGTATTGAGTTCTGTTCCGGATGAGTTCTAGGATTTATATGCTCTGCTTGAGGCCGATGATAAGATTATATTTCAAGTGTTTGTTTAGATAAAAGCTCCTACGTAAACCAGAGGGGCATGTTATCTGTTTTGTTGGTGTATACTCGTGTAAATTTAGACTTTTATAGTTTTTTTTTACAATTATTGTGCGTAATACGACTGTGTGCTAGTGTAATAATATTATTCTGCGATGGGCGTTAACGCACATCACGCGATACGCCTGCGGTATTGATTGGGATAAGCAGCCGGTGATGGGAGGGCGGAATCCTGGTACCAATGACGTTATTGCTAGTATTGTGAACTGTTCTGTCCCATCTCCTGGACCGTACTGAATCCTCACCGATCACTTCGTTCAGCCACAATACTGTGGTGTATTGTGTTCTCAGACCACAATGGTAGGCGCGGGCACCGGACGTGACGTGCTATACAATAGCAGCTATACTTACCTATAAATAAACACATTACCTAATTCTATACCTGATACTAGCTGTGCCCCAGGGTATTACCCGCGTGGAAATTCCCATGAGATCACAATCAGTCAATAAAGCCTATGACACTCAGAGAGAGTGTTACTTCGTAACAGTGAAAGAGTTCGTGAAATTGGATCCGTAGTTTCAGAGAATACCTACTTCCTAACTTTACCTGTTTATTTATACCATAAATATTTACACAGCCAAATTTCATTGTATAAGTAAATTAAATGAAATATTCATTTATCTGTGAGATGCATTTAAATGATTTCTACTGATATTTTGATTTTGTAAATTCTTTCACGATTAGAAAGCTACCCTGTGTGTCCAAAAGCTATATTTTATTGTGATAAAGACCATGTGAGAATTTCCACGTGAGCGGACCCGCGGGAAACAACTAGTAATCCTACTAATATTATAAACGCGAAAGTTTGTGTGCATGTATGTCTAAATGTTTGTTACTCTTTCACGCAAAAACTACAGAATGGATTTGAGTGAAATTTGGAATGGAGATAGCTTACCCTGGATTAACACATAGGCTACTTTTTATCCCGGGAAAAGGTTCCTGCGGGATGATGGGAAGACGCGGGTGAAACCGCGGGGCGCAGCTATTATTCCTAAAGAAGGAATTGATAATACCTAATTCACTCCTCTTAGGGCCGTCAGTGAATTAGACGTGAAGATTTCTACGTTAACATTTTATCAATCTTGATAAGGGCTATCTCAACAAGTTTAACTCCTTCATCATCGTCACTCATGTCATGTATGTACAAAGGAAATTAGGTTGGAGATAAATAGATAAAATGGTAAGCATATTTTTATTTGACGACGCGGTAGCCGAGTTGGTAGTGTCCCTGCCTGTGAAGCTAGCGGTCCCGGGTTCGAATCCTGGTAAGGGCAAATGTATGTGTGATGAGCACTAATGTTTGTACCTGAGTCTTGGATATTTCTATCTATATAAGTATTTATTTCTCTATTTAAGTATGTATATCGTTGTCTAGTACCCATAACACAAGTTTCGAGCTTAATTTGGGGCTAGGTCAATTTGTGTGAAATTGTCCCCGATATATATTATTTTATACACTATACCAGCTGTTCCCCGTGGTTTTACCCGCGCGAGCTACAGTTTATCGCGATAAAAAGTATTCTATGTCCTTACTCAGGGTTCAAACTATCTCTGTGCCAAATTTCATTTTAATCGGTCCATTAGTTTCGAGCTGATGGAACCGCCCGACGACGAAGGTCGTTCGTGCCGTCAGACAGCCCCAGAAGGGGGAGAGTGCGCAGGGAGTAAAGGGGACAAATAACTTGTAGGACACCGCAGCTTCGGCTGGTGTGAGCCTCTGTTTCGGTCCGTATAACCGCAAGTTTGGTAGGACCATGGGAGGAGACGGGTCCATTAGTTTAGCCGAGAAAGCGAGACAGACAGACATAGTTACTTTCGCATTTATTATAGAGAGGTGAAATTTGTGAGGCTGTACTGCCCCCGTTGTTATAGTTACAGTAAGTCGTTTTACTGGTGTTATGACTTTTTAACAGTACCTACTGTGATCTGTAAATCAAGTCCTACTTGGATTTTTTTTTTTTTTTTTTAATCTACGCAAATTTAACTTTTGATATCCGTTACTATATCCAAGTTATCTGCTATAATCATTAAGATATACCATTTTAAAAATGTTAATTTTTTTTTTACTTACTGTAATTATAATAACGGGGGCAGTGTAGGGGGTAATGGATCTATTGAACCGATTTTGAAAATTATTTTACCATTAGGAAGCCACGTTATTTCTCTGTATCTTATGCTATAGTTTAAACGAATGTAGTATATATGTAATACAATGTAAAAAAAAAAAAATTTTTGTTAAAAAAAAAAAATTAAAAACTAAATTAAAAAAAAAAAAAATATCTAAAGTCTTAATTTAACTTTAAAACTATTGAACTTTAAAAAAGTCTTATCACCAAGCTACGTTTCATCATCGCCGCGATGTTTTCTTCAGAATTTGATGACGTCACTACCACTGAGTTATCATCACATTGTTGATATAAATAAATTGTATAAAAAACTGTTATTAATAACAGTTAGTGTTAGTTTGGCAGGTCTAATAGTTTGGCTGTATTTTTCTAACCACTTAAGTAAAGAAGGACAGCATTACTTTTACACCTCTCAAACTTAGTGTCGTTTTAGAGAATGCAAAAATGAATCGACATTATTATGTGTTAAGAATTGAAATCATGAAATGTTACGAACTGATGTTTGCTCGCAGCGCGACTTGCGACCGACCCAGTCGAATCAGACCTCGTAACTAGACTGCCTATAAAAAACAAAAAAATACCTATCTACTGTTATCCTGAAGATGACCCAACAAGCATTATAAATTATAATTATTCATTATTAAGCACCTGCTTAAACATTTTTCATCATTCAACAGACGACAGTCATTGTGGCACCTTTAAAAATATTATTTACTCAAACTATGTACAGTCAGCAACAAAAGTAGCTGATCATACTTCTTCTTCTTCTTCTTCTTCTATTTAAGAGCCAAGCTCTTGTCGGTGGAGTATTTTCCATGCCGTTCTGTTTTCGGCCATCCTTTTGACCTCTTGGTACGACATGACGTCAATCCTTTCTTTAACTTGATCTATATATGTTCTTCTCGGTCTACCTCTCCCTCTCTTCCCTTCTACTTTTCCTTCTAATATGGTTTTTATATATTCGTCATGCCGTACCAAGTGGCCAAACATCTTTCAACAACATACTAGATTTCCTCCAAACATACTAGATTTCCTAAATGTGTTTTAGATCAGTAATGCGTGGTTTTCTTTACATTTTATGAAATGGCGCTCTGACCACAACTTATCACCTGATTTTAAGTGATGATGTGGTCCAAGGTTGGTATTTAAGATGATGCCGGTAATCGGAAATTGTGTTAATGTTGAGCTACTTTTGTCGTTGACTGTACCTATATACATAAGTGAGTTTATATTTTTTTAGCTACTGTCTCACAGAAGTTTGAAATTGGCACCCCTCTGTAACAACAAGGGAATGCAAATGCTATGTTACATTCTGATAAGGTTTTCAGTAAAAATCGCGATATTTTTATTCTTTTTAGTTTTTCGGGGTAGCGTTGACCACATATTCATATTCATATTCAATCGTTTATTGCATTCATATGTTAGTATACAAGAGATCTTAGTGGTTAAGATTAGCGAACATATGGACCCGAATAGGGTATAGCAATGTAGGAGCGGACCGATCCATTCTAATCATTTCGAAAAGTCGTCGTTGAGGAATTCATCTAGGCTGTAGTAGCATTTGTCGATTAAAAGCGTTTTTAAGTTATTTAAAATACGTGATTTTTTTCTTCGGATTTTAATTCGTCGGGTAGTTTATTAAATATTTTTATTGACATTATGTTTGGTCCGGAACTGTGTAATTTTAATTTTGACGGTGGTAATTCTAGTTTATACATATACCTGTCGAAGGTAGCGCCACGATACACCCGGACTGGGAACTGGCTCTCAAGTGATTATACCGGGACACACCGATTGGTCCTTGATTCGTAAAAAAAGTCAAATAAAAATAAGACGACTGGCTTCATCATCAGCTAGACACGGCATGATTAGAGTTCATGTAATGTATGAAAGAAATGTAGGCGTACAGTATGGCTACAAAAAAGTATGTGACTTTATATATCTAGCTTTCATTTTTAACGGTTTTGAGATACCTTCTATATCCCAATTTTGAGAAACCATTTATACCCCTAGTTCAAGCAAGTTTTGAAAACTATAAAAGTTTTCGTAAACGTCAAAGTAACAAGTTAAGTTAATTTATTGTCAATGTAGAATGTAGTAGCTCTACCTAAATGCAAAACGAAACTCGAAAACTTTGTTCGAATTCAAATACAACGATTTAAAATAACTCGTACCTACCTTCTGCAGATTTGAGTCCCTTCATGTTTTTTTTTAATATTTACAGGGTAGCGTTTGACAACAAGTCACCTGATGTTAAGTGACGATGTGGTCGAAGATGGCACCACGCTACACCTGGACTGGGAACTGGCTCTCAAGTGAGGCTGCCGGAACACACCGATAGGTAGTGTTATGATTCCATAAAGGCGCTGAAAGAATAAAAAGTATGGAAGAAAAAGAAAACTTTTACAGTGTTCCATCTAAACTTGTAGAAACTAGAGGTAGGTAGGTACTGGTTGTAAGAATCTTTGCTTACCCGTGTGGAGTCGATGCTGGTTAGTTGTTCATAATTTTAGTGTAATGTGTGTGTGTGTGTGTGTGTGTGTGTGTGTGTGTATCCCGGAAAATTATCAACTTATCAACACCGTTGTAGCCGCGGGTCGTGTCACTAGAACAACTCAAACGATAAGGTACTTTACCGAATGATTACGTTGTCTGGAAAATTTTAAAGTAGTTACTTAACCTACATTAATTTTCCAGACATCGTTTAACTATTTTACTATTACTATTTAGATACTTATTAAGAGCACAGAATAAATAAAATCGATTGCAAGTGGCACATTAACTTTGTAGCTAACCAAACATAACAACGACAAATATCGCTGAACATAAACAAATTTTCCAATTTTCCTTTCGACCGACAGTGCTCAGTGGCGTATCATGGAAGAGGCCTATGTCCAGCAGTGGACTGATACAGGCTTATGATGATAAATATGGGGCAGTATTTAAAAAATCTTTGAATTTGTCGATTTTTATGTACTTTTCTGTTGCTGAAAATCGTTGCATAGTTGTAAAGATCTAAGTATACATAGGGACAGACAGCGAGAAGCGACTTTGTTTTAATATTATGTAGTAACCAAAAGGGCGTGGTGCCCTGCCGGGTGCTTGTAGCCCACAGGACGTTGTCCCATTGTTTCCATCTGACAGCATTACAGAATCAGTGAGTCAGTTATCACCAGTGAGTAACTGATGACCGTAAATATATATATAATTATGTATGTGACATTATTTTTATTCCATAGGCATTTTATCAGTAAAATGCAATAAACTACTTAGATGAGTCATGGCTAAGAATAGCATGAAACAAAGTAAGTAGGATAATGCATCCGTTTTGTTTTTATTCTAAGTTGTTTTGCTTATTTCAGTATTATCGTACTTATGTCTAGGTATTTTAATTGCTCGCTTGCTTACACGGGGTTTCTCAAAGTGTAATAACCTACTTAGTAGATCAAATATAACGATAACTAGTTAAGTTAATTGGTCGGCACGTGGATGTAATGTAATGTTTCATAATCGGATAAATAACTTAATGACCAACGAGTCTTATTAGAAACTAGCTGTTCCCCGCGGTTTCACCCGCGTGGGCTACAGTTTATCGCGATAAAAAGTATCATATGTCCTTCCTCAGGGTTTAAACTATCTCCGTACCAAATTTCATTTAAATCAGTTCAGTAATTTAGGCGTGAAAGAGATTGGCGGACATACAGAGTTACTTTCGCATTTATACAATACATACGAGTATTAGTAGGGATTACTAGCTGTGGCAAAAGCTACCTTCTAAGATGTAAAAAAATAAACTAGATCCATTCTTTTGCACGCAATAAATATGGAACAGAACGATTCGTGCAAATTGGCGGAGTGTCTACAATATAGAAGCACTGTTGTAGGGTGATATCGTTTGTACATAATATTACAATATGCTCTGATAACATGTCCCTACGTAAGTACATATAATATTTGTTTGCTAAATTCGCAGAAAAATAACAACTGTTTAAACCAATTTTTTACAATCGTGGACAATGACTATCTTGAATTCTTATCGGCTGACGTCAAGACCTAACCTTTGGGTCAGTGCTTGCTACCTACTAAACCAAAACAGTACTACCGACTCAGTCCGAGTTACACACTCATAGTCATGTACACGTACATCGCAATACTACTTTTATTATCATCGCCGTCACTTCAAGAGGAGTGGATCGCACAAAACTCCATACAAAGCCTATTCGACGATTCACCGCAAAAAATGAACGAGTTCTTTCAAGAGCAGAAGAAGAAAGTCGAGAACCTGTTCAGTACAAGCTACGAAGACGCCGTTAAGATGAAAGATTCGGTCAACGAATTCGTGGAAAGTAACCAGAAGAAGATCGCGGACGAAGTCAATAGCTACATGAACAGCGTGAAGGAAAGCGGCAGAAAAATGGCGAACACGTTCTCTTTCGTTCCCGAAGACCATGAAGTTGAAAGCGGAGAGCGACTCGACAACCCTGATGCAGCGCTGACAGTTCCCTCCATCATACTACGGAACGGATATCCATGTGAAACCCATACTGTAGTATCGAAAGGTTACATCTTGAACATCCATCGGGTTCCAAGATCGAAGGAAGGCAGCTCTACACCAAGCAAAACAGTCATTCTACACCATGGTCTCTTTGCCAGCTCCGCCGATTGGATCCTCAACGGACCAGGTAAAGCTTTAGCGTATGTCCTAGCCGACGCTGGCTACGACGTCTGGATGCCAAACATCAGAGGCAACAGGTATTCGAGAGAGCACACTTTGAAGACAGATACAAAAGCTTACTGGAACTTCTCTTGGCACGACGTGGCTTTACATGACGTGCCTGCTATTATTGACTATATCAAGAAATCTAAAGGTAGCGAAACAAAAATTGCCTACATCGGACATTCTATGGGAACCACTATTATTTTCGCCATGTTGTCTCTTCGACCTGAATACAACCAGAAGCTGATTGCTGGTTTTGCTCTAGCTCCAGTGGTCTTCATGTCAGACATTAAGTCTCCAATAAAGTCCCTGACTCCTATTGCCAGTAACGTCGCTTATATGGAGATGCTGTACGGATCCCACGAGTTCATTCCGAAGAACTCTGCCCTGGGAAGTTTTACCAATTCCTGCAACGCCGACAATATTGATGGGAAGATGTGCAAGAATGCGGTCTTCCACCTGTGTGGGTACAACGAGGCGCAGTTTAACAAGTCGCTCCTTCCGGTATTCTTGGCTCATATTGGAACAGGGACTTCCTGGAAGACTGCCGTGCACTTCGCGCAAGAGATCGAGGCCGGGGGAAGGTTCCAGAAGTTCGACTACGGTTCCTACTATAACCACAAGTTGTATGGAGCGGAATCTCCTCCGGAATACGATTTGAGTAAGATCACGTTGCCTATAAAGTTGTTTTGGGCGCAGAACGACTTGTTGTCCAGCGAGAGGGATGTACGAACACTTCACGATAAATTACCGTCGGGGACCGAGATGCACATGGTGTCAGACCCTAACTTCAATCACATAGACTACCTTTGGGCGACGGACGCACCTAGTCTGTTGAACAACAAAGTTCTAGAGACTTTAGACAAAGCGTTTAACAAGGGACACATACATTTCTATTTTAAATTGGGCAAGTAGATCTATTTTAGTTTGCTAGTTGTTTTACTGTGATAGCTCGAAGTGGGCCTTTTATTTAGTGAGTGGGTGGACGATGATCAAAGCTCGCCTACACATTGTGAACACGTTACAGCGTCTACTTATGTATTTACTTACTTTAAAAGTGTTTTATGTAAGTTTAAATAGTTTCTTCTCATGTACCTATAACCTAACCCAAATTACGAGTAATTCTCACGAGCTCCCGACAATTACAGCTAAAACCTTTTTTTGTAAGGGGTTAAAAATAATCTTTGTGACACTTTCCTCTAATTTCTAATGCCAACCTACCTATCTTAATTGACACTTTTTTTTAAAAATTATAGCATTATTTGTGTTATTTACCTATTGTATGTGAAAGAAACTGATAAGAATATTTTTTTTTCCAATTTTTACCGATCGTAATTATTGATCCTAAACCAAAAAAAAAAGCTTATTAGCCTTAACTTAGTACGTAGGTACTGACTTTATTTTAAGTTAGTTAAAATAGATATACTTACTTAGTTTTTTAAACATCTTACAGGGTAGCGTTTGACCATAAGTCACCTGATGTTAAGTGACGACGCGGCACCACTCGTCACCTGGATTGGAAACTGGCTCTCAAGTGGGGCTAGCGAAACAAACCGATAGGTGCTTGGCGACAGATCCTTTACTTGAGGGTGCATGGTAGCTGACCAGGCGAGCATTAAAAAATAATAAGCTTATATTTGTAAGGATTTCCTTATAACGAATTATATACGAATGTCAAAATTAATAGTTAATGTTATACTAGCTACAAAGACTTAAACGTTTAAAAATCTAGTCCCGGCCCGGCTCGTGAAAAAAATTATATAAGAAAAAAACGTAAAGAAAAATTACGTTTTTAATTTCGCATAAGTAATTAATTATGCCAATAAGGCCCCTAATTACTTGACTAATTGTTTTGTAGAAGTTACAGAAAGCGTGCTCTGATCGTGGACCTTCAATTTACTGCCTTTGTATTAAAGTCTATTTAGATAACAAAAAAGCTTGGGATTGTAGTAAATTTGCTCCAATTTACCATAAGAAAATGAGTGTAGGTAAATTTGACGCGAGTTCGAATCCTACAATGAACTTAAGCTTTCGGTGAAGGAAAACATCGTGATGAAAGCTTGGAAGCTACCACCCTCATGTTAAGGGGATATGCTCGGTCAAAACGCAATGAAAAACGTTGTATAAGAGATGACGAAAGAACCTGTTTTAAAAAAAATATAGTATGAAACATATATTATATTGCAACCCAATTTGCACACCGAAAGGTCAAAATATGGCGATCTAACTATTTCGTTTTATCACCCTTTATTGTTTACCCCATGTTTATGCAAATAAATTATATTGATTGATTGTTTGATTGATTGATTATGTTGAGGATGATTAAACGTAGTTTTTCAAAATTTCTAAAAATCAGGTAGAGCCTGTAAAAAAAAAAGTAGTCACCCACGTGTCCGTTGAAAATGAAACGAAAATCTTAACTTGGGGGTTACATTAAGTATTTATTTGAACTAAGCTTAAAATATTCATTGCACTTCGTACATGTTCATAAAATTGTGACGCCAGCATCAAAAATATTGATAAAAACATTGCTTCCTCACCACTATAGTCTCACAAGCAATATAAATATATTTCAATGCATATAATACTATCCGTACGAAATAAACATCGTTCATCACAATATGTACAGAAAAACCTGGATAACTCGAATTTAAGGAGAAAAAAAATCCTTTTTTTTGTTTTTTGTAAATAATGCGTTTTTAACTTAGCAACTACTTTGAGATAGGTACTCGCAAATATGTAGTAATAAAGTACTGAAATTAATTGAACTCCTTTTAAGCGATGAGTCAAACAAGATACACATAAGTGTTACTTGAAAGGTATGCATAAGACAATAGAAAAAACACTTCACATTTCTGAGAAAACAAGAGAAATCTTATTAGTATAGCTAATTAAAAAATATCGTACTATTAGATGACAAAAAAAAGCTTGGGATTTTAGTGAACTAGCTCCAATTCAATCAATTAGTAATAAGAATAAAATTGTCAATGTGATCGCGCCAAAAAAAATAACCTGCCGGGCGTTTCTTGCCTGTTCTTTTGCCGGCGTAAGGAGGTTGGAACAGGCGTAGCTAGTTTTAAGTTGACGTTTTAAAGTGATCACAATGTATCCTTTTATAAACATATTTTTGAGTTTGAGTTTGAGTTTTGAGTTTGAGAATGAACAAGGAAATTGTGACGACAAAGTTCGACATACCGAGACTGTCTTTTAAACTTCCGAGTTATAGAGGCTATATAAACGCTCAAGTGTGGTTGTGAATATTAGCATCATCATCAACAATGGGGCAGAAATGCGAAATTTCAGCGTCACTTCCAGTATCGGCACTGCATTGATTGCTGCCTATATTCGTATCGCGACACGACCCAATAATCTTGAACTACGTATTTGACCGACCGCAAGGGACAATATTATTGGGCATTGTCGCTTTCGCTTGCGAATTTTGACCAATCAGAAATAGCGATTTCAAAGCAAATCGTTAAAATATTTTCTACAATCAAACCCACATTTACTTACAAATTCATAGAATATGTATGTACATCCTATAATCATTTTTACTAAGAAATTAATTAGAATCTAAAAGAACATTGGCCACTTTTCATACTGGACCTGAACGCAATATATTTTGTATGAAAATTTTCGTTTCTGTCAATGTCACATAGTTTTTGTTCATATTTGGTAAATGATGTTGATTTTAATGACTTAATTTAAGTAGGTCCGACTTCCAAAGCGTGAAACGGAATGAAAAAGAAAATGCGGAGTGCGTTCAAAACATGCAAGCCTTGTGTAAGTTAAAAAATGTCCTAAGAAACTCTGAAGTTAAAAAATCGATTTCTTTTTTTTCTACACTTTCTTTAAAATATCGTTTGTATAATCTGAAAAGGCAAAAAATTAAAAAAAAATTATCGTATATAAATCGTTTTCATACGACCTCGGGTCCGTTTTGGCCATTGTTCTTTAAGTAATGCCTCGTAGGAAAAACTTTCTTTCGAGTTAAGAAAGTGTTAAAAGTTCGAGATATCGTGGATTTAGAGCTTCAACGGGAGCTAGCTTTTTTTTTACTACTTACAGGGTAGCGTTTGACCACAAGTTACCTAATGTTAAGTGACGATGCGGTCGATGATGGCATCACGCTACACCTGGACTGGGAACTGGCTCTCAAGTGAGGCTGCCGGAACACACCAATAGGTGCTTGGCGACAGATTCTTCACACAGATTCTATTCGCCTTACTGAGGCTTACGACTTAACGAGGTTCGAGTTATCCAGGTAACACTGCATTTAACTACACAGTAAGGGCGTGACAGAAGCGGTGAGATATATACATACAATAAATCAGTTATTCATACAAATCATTAGATTCTTTAGATTGCCATGTGTACAGGGTGAATTTTTCATGGAGTGGATGGGCGGATCCGAAGATATCACAAACTTATAGCGAAAAGTGCACTTTCTTCAATGAAAACTGAAACTAAATCATTAGATATTTGAAAAATTAGGTTATTTAATAGAATACTTTCTTTTGAAACTGCAACATTTAAATTTTCAAACAAAATAGTGTTCAAACTCATTTGTACCAATTTTGCTATTTGCCGTATTTTCGGATTCGTTCATTTCGTCACACTTGATTAATTCACCGCGTAAAAATGCATTTCACATAACAAATCATGTGGAGCAGTTCATTTTACTGGTAGTAAGCGCAATGCTGGCAGTGCCAGACAAAACTTTGAATTCCAAAATTTCGCGCGACATTACACTAGGCATTCTTGTATCTCATAACATTATCATTATATCCAGTAATTTCTCTACCTGCAGTGCACTGAAACCGGTATACCTTACACTTACAACCTGGTATAGCGCGACGAAACCGGTATACCTGTCAAAACTATAACTATAATATTCTTGTAAAACCGGTAATTGTATGCTTACGTATAGAACACACTCCTCGAATCAAATCAGACTGCTTCTACTAACACCCTCAATGGTTTTACAATGTGTCATAGTTATACATGCTTTCTACTTAACATTAATATCTTACCCTCCCTCTATCTATAAATATAATATTTTTGAAGCTGGCAATACAGCACGCAATATGTACAAAAAAAGAACAAAAAAAAAACAACAATCATGTCAATTGAAATTTCGGACTTTCAAGTCTCCGGATCCGAATTTAAAGCTCGTGTACATCGTCAAAATAAAATTAGGAAAATAAAATATGTCGCAATATTCGCCAGTAACAACAAAATAAGAAAATTACTAAAGCATGCCTGAGCAATGTCACTTAAATTATCAACTTATAAAGTACTGAATTGCATTGCAAATAGAATATAGCTTTCTCTTATAACTATTCGACTTCTATTGTAATCGGGTAGTGTATACTGCGACTAAACAAACCACAGATAAAAACTCCTTTCGTTCTTCGACCGCTTTCAGTGTTCATCGTGAATGAACCCAGTTCTTTCAAGTCCGAAAAAGAGTGGTTCAACCTGTACTGTACGCGATCACAATCAGGAATCGTTCACACACTGTACACAAGCGGTGCGCGACTATGAATGATTCGATTCGAATTATTCGACTTAACAAACCATTCGAATGACCAAACTAAGTTATTAACTACTGGGGGCGAGTCAATTGGAGTCGCCGCGAGTCGCTCCGACTTGACAAGACTCGAATCCATTCGTTCCGCACGAGCGGTGCCCAGCGACTGTCAATTCAACTTTTTTGTATGACTTCTGCGGGGTTGCCTCAATTTCTGTCAAGTCAACTGTCAAGTCGAATGATTAGTAATCATTTTACTAATATTAGTCATAATCATTCAACTCTGAACATTAGTAGTTACTGTTACTAATCATAATCAAAATTCGATCACAAAAATTTGCAGTCGCAGATTATCCGAACGATCGGATCATTCGCAGTCGCACATCTTTACTTTATATTACAATGTCCATAATTACATCTGTTAACCTATTACAACAACTGTGAACTATATTATGTCAAATTTGAAAGTGACATTTGCAAACAACCTGCCAACATGAGTATACAGTGTTCGGACTTCGGACAGCTAGCCTGCGAAGTCCGGCATTTGTCCAAGCACACTCCTAGTGTTTCGTACCGAGATTTCTGTAAAAGTAGCGTTTACTTTACGACCACAGATAGGGAACAAACGAGATACCGCAAGCGCGACAATTTGTATGAAAAACAAGCTTGTAACAGATTCTTACCTTACCTTTTCTGTATGGTACTTACCGACAAAACTTGCCCGTTTGCATAGCCAAGTCGACTAGCGACTTTTTTTTTACATCTGGCAATATTATTCGAGCACAAGTCGCCTGATGTAAGTGACTATGTGGTCGCCACGCTATGCCTAAATGTGACCCAAGTACGTGAAATTGTACAGTTGACAGCTAGTTGGCGCAATTATTATTTAGTACATAAAAGTCCGATGTGCTACTGCGAATCCGACCGAATCGGACCGAACGGAGCTTTGATTAAACTTATGACGCAGAGTAAGTGAACTTGCGTTATCTGTTTCAATCTATATCTGTGGTCACGACACAATGTATAAGAAGCAAGGGAAGTTTCCGAAGAAAGAAGTAGTTTCCGCACACACTTACACCAATACACGTGTATCTGTAGCTGTGATAGCTATCGCTCTCAATGACGAAAATCGGATCTACTCCGGCAAACAAGTTGAGCTGAAAACGATGTATACATCTCTTATGTGGGACGAAGGGTGCGCGGGGGGAGTTCACCGAAACGCGTGCGCCTAATTGGTTAATCAGCTTCCCGCGCTGTGTCTACGTCACGTTAGCATCCAACTACGAACTTGAACGGAAGTGCACATGCGCGAACTTTCCCCTTCCACGTCACTCTTGGCTCAACTTGTTTGCCGACCTCTACACGTACCGACCGCTCTTCCGGTACTAAAAGTCCAGTTTAGTTTGGTATCTCAATCACACAATCAAAAGTGTATAGAATCAACCGACAGTTCGTTATTGCACTAGTGTGCGTGAGACAACCACGCTTCTCTGTAGCGCCCACACTGCTCATACATCGCGTCTGTACGCGCAAATCTACACGGAGCCGTCAGCACAACTTAAAATAAACTTCAGTAACTCGATATAACACTTTATTCTTACCACTGTGGAGTCTAATTTACACTGAATAAACGTCAATCATCTAGTCAATGGGCACGCGAAATCATAATTCATTATACGGATATCACTTCAAACGGTACCCTAACGATGCTACTGTCCTTTTTGAACGTCGACCAATGAGACGCCTGTAGAAATAAACAGAAATGTTGTCTACAAAAAATCGCTATTTAAAGCGAAAACAAAGATCATCCTTTTCTAAGAACCAATCGGTGTTATACGATAAAGCTTCGTGTACAATAAAGTGTTTATCTTGACTTTGACATCTGTCACAAAGTTTCACATGTGTCAAAACAATCTTTTGTCACAGTCACATAATCCTATTGTCTATTTTCATGCTTGTCACGTTAAAATTATCTATTTTTCTATAAATAAGTAACTACGAACCGTACGTAGTTGAGAAATGTAATAAATAACTTGCTCGCGCAATATCAACGGAAATTCTTCTAGTGTCATACAACTTTAGTTAAATAAATTGATATATCGTGTGTCCTTCAGTACATCTGAGGACATGCCTATCATATCAATAAGATCACGTCAAATATTTAATGTACACCTGGTACTAAAAAAACGTGTTTTGTGATACTTAAAACCAGTACATACAATTTTGTGGCTTGTAGCTAGAATACAAGTCTACCTTAGCCTTTATGGTACAGTCAGGGACAGGTAGATTAGTAATGTTTGTTTTTTTTGACGTGACAACGTCTTATAATTCGATAGACCCCGCTGCACGCACGAAAAAACATGACTCATGCGGCGTTACCTCGCTCTGCGGCGTTTACTCGCTCTGAGGCGTTCCATGTAAGGCTTGAAGTGCAAGCGAGAGCGCGGAACGAGCGACAAAGAAGCACAATCGGCCAATCGACGTTGTCACGTTCAATTATCGTCAGTAAACCGACTTTACAGTCAACCAATTTTTTACATCTTACTTGGTAGCGTTTGACCACAAGTGATGATGCGGTCAAAAGGTTGGTGTTAAACGGCCGGTTTCAATAAAACCTCCGCGGTTTGTCACACTAGATACAGAAATTTGACATTACTTCTATGTAGCTTGTGTCGAATTTCTATCTCCAGATAGGTTTCCTAAACCGGCCGTAAGACGATGAAGGTAATCAGATTTTGTTTTTATTGTTCAGCGCCTTTTGTCGTTGACCGTACCAAGCTACACAATTTATGAAAACAAGGATATACAAAACAATATAGCGACTGCTAAAGTCTTCAATTGAATCATCAGTGAAAAAGGCTTTTCTACGCGGCATTACCTATCCAAGCTGGTTGGGTAGTCAAACCACACAAAAGAGCCGTTCAAAACTGCCTCAAGCGTATTTTACATCGGGAATTACCATCCGAAAATTGAAGCCAGTTTGTAATCGGAAGGTAAGGTAAGCAGCTAAGGTCTTACGCCCGAATTTAATAATTGATCCTGATCCGTTATCCGCGGTTTTGGATCGATATAGTAGTAATATGTCAAGCCGTAGTGTTTAGCCGGCTCGAAGGACCATTATGTAGGGTCTAATGCGCGACTCCTACAATTGATTGATATAGTTTGATAATTATGAGTACCTATAACCGGAAGCTAAATGCAATGATACGCGTGCTATCCGTTTGATGGCTTTATTGATACTGAATATGAAACAAAATGTACGGTTAGACCGTACAGTAGTCAGAGAACTAAGGTCACCGACATAGCTCAGCTAGAATTAGCAAGCTGAAGTGGCAGTGGGCTGGTCTTAAAAGCCGCAGAACCGACAACCGTTGGGGTAGACGTGTTGTTGAGTGGAGACCGCGACTTGGCAAACGTAGTGTAGGACGTCCTGCGACAAGGTGGAGCGACGACTTGCGCCGAGTGCTGCCAGTAGTTGGATAAGAAGAGCCGAAGACCGGGCTTAGTGGCGTATTATGGGAGAGGCCTATGTCCAGCAGTGGACTGATACAGGCTGATAATGATGATGATGATGACGAAGCCGTAGTATTAAAATGACATTATGACATGACATATCGATGTAAAACCGCGGATAACGGATCAGGATCGATTATTAATTTCATACGTTAGCTCGCTTGTCACTCCGAGCCAAGTAGACAAGGACACAGCTATGCATTAGAAGAGGACGCAACCATATTCATCGGTACAGTAAGCGACAGAAGTAGCTGATCATAGTCGATTTTCCAAATGTGTTTTAAATAGGTACAGTAATGTTTGGGTTTTTTTCCAACTTACAAGGTACCGATTGACCACAACATAACACATAACCTGATTTTTAACCCCCGACGCAAAAAGAGGGGTGTTATAAGTTTGACGTCAATGTCTGCCTGTCTGTCTGTTTGTGGCATCGTAGCTATCAAACGGATGGACCGATTTCGATGAGGTTATTTTTCATTTGAAAGCCAGTTTCCTTGCAACTGTTTGTTTAATATCAGTCCAGCAGTGTAGGAGTATCATCAGCTCTTTTCCAAAATGGTGTAAGGGATTTTCAGCTATGTTTGATGAAAATCGGTCCACGATGTCGGGGTTTTTTTTTAATTGTAAATGAATATGTGGTCAAAGGATGGTGTTAAGAATGCTAAAGGTAATCGGAAAAAGATGTTATTGTTCAGCGACTTTTATCGTTAACTGTACAACGTAGACTATACTTCAACCAAGCGTACAGAGACGGCTATACTAAAAGTTAATTTACATTAAGTATATTTATAATAGTCTACTAATTCCAGATACAATATATTTCCTATTGTTCGGGCCCCCACACGAGCCAGATAACAAGTTAAATATACCCGACACGGCACGTTTACAATAAATACCGCGTCGTCTTCCGCGGCTAGAAGCAGATTCCGCTCGATTCCTTTAGTTATACACGATTATATCATTATACAAATATGTGCTTGTAAGTATACATAGTACAGCAGTAATGGGAGGTTTTCTGACACAACTCAGAACACAACATAACAACTGCCGCTTCAATTGGATCGGAATAATCATTGCCAAGTTTTAATTGGATCAGACCAACTCATTCAATTTGATCGAACGAATTATTGCTACGTTCCAATGGGAGGTTTTATGATAGAGGACGAAACCTAGTTCCAAAACCGTGAATAGATGGCGCTAGCAATACATGAATATCTTTTTTTTCCCATTTGATCAACGATAAAAGCAAAGGCGCAGGAGCCCAAACAGCCAAACACGAAAGAAGGCCAGAAATAAAAGATATTGTCAATCAATCACCTGTCAACTGTCACTTCACTTTACTGCTTTACCGACTCATACGTGTTCCATAAATAACAAAAAAAGCAGAACAGATTGGATCAGCAAATGAAAGTTTTTTTTATAGAATTTCTTTGCTCCAAGAGTCAGAACTTTTAGTATGTTTTTTTAAATCACCTATCAGAAAACCTCCCATTAGAAGATAAGAGACCTACTTCCAACAGTGGAACAATACACGCTATTGATGCTAATATAGGTCGATACACAGTCAGATATAAAGCGTCTCATCGGTCGACGTGTGTGTACGCGGCGCTTACCGCCGGGGGCGGGGGCCGGCGCGAGGGAAGGCGCGGGGGCCGGCGCAGGGGCGCGGGCCGGCGTGGGGGCGGGGGCCGGCGTGGGGGCGGGGGCCGGGGCGAGGCGCCGCGCGGGGGGCAGAGCTCGGGGCGCGCGGCGTGCCACCGGCGGGGCTGGGTCAATACGCGCGCCGGTCGTCCTGCTCCATCTGGAACATTCCAGCAGCCGAAGTCAGACGGACGCAAGCTGCATTCTATTCAGACTATTGCTGATGTTAAGAATCCAATAAACGCCCAATGCAATGATTTTTTACATGCAATTTAATTGGAAAAATGTTTCGGATCTATTATTATTATCGTGACATCCATTTCACTCCAAGTTTTCAATTCTATTCTATTGAATAAAAAGCAACGAAATTAATCGAGAATCTACTTGTAATAGTTGTGATATACTATACTGCCCAAATTTTATCTCTATTTTTGACGTCTTCCTAAAATCACACTAAAATTATAAATTTCATAAGTCGTGATTGAGTGTATACGTTTGTTACTTCTTCACGCTGAAACCGATTTGAGTGAATTTTGAAATGATGATAGCTTATTCCCAAATTATCACTCGGGCTACATTTTATTCCTGTAAAACGTCTAAGTTCCTGCAGGCCGAGGGCCGCAGCTAGATAAACAGAAAGGGAAAGGTGTAAGTAAGTAGTATGTGAAGTGAAGTGTGGAGTATAAGTAGGTAGTGTGTAGTAGTGCGCTTACGTTGTGATGGCGCGCCCGCTTGGGCGGCGGGTCGAGCGGCGCGTCCTCCACCACCAGCTCGCCGCCCACCGCGCCGCACTCCTCGCCGCCGCTGCCGTAGCTGCCGCTGCGAAATGTATGTACGACACATTTCAGAACATAACTAAGCAATTGTTGCGTCAATTGGATCGGAACAGCTATTGCTATGTTTTAATTGGATCTGATCAAATCATACTACGTTTCAATTTGATTTAACCAAATACTGCTACGTTTAAATGGCAGGTGTGCTGACAACTGGCAAAACGTAATTCCTAAACCGTGGACAGTTAGTCATACGCATTCGTAAGATAACAACAAAAACAAACATGACAGATTGGATATATGAATTGAAAGGTTTTTACACAGAATCTGTCATGTGTCGCTAACTCTATCTAACAGAACTTAAACTTTAATCTTTTAAAATTGCCTATTTATAATCCACACATTGAAACGGACCAATTATTGCCACGACCAATTGGATCAGACAAATGATTACCAAGTTCAATTGGATCGGATAAACATTTGTTGCAGTATTCGCGAGTACTCACGCGTAGTATGGCGAGTGCTGGTGTATGAGCACGGCGGAGGGCGCCTCCTCCTCTTGAATGGACACCAGGTTGCCGCCGGAGGTCGTGCCCACCACGTACTTCTCTGTAAGGAGTTGGTAACACGAACCAATCAGCATTTTTCACATTTACAAAAGTAGCGTTTGGTTACAAGGATTCGATAATCCTCCGATGACGTTTAATGATTGCCAGATCCGCCGGAATATCGGATCCTAAATTGCAACCCTTTCATTTTGGGTGGCACTGAATTATAGCCATTGCAATTCAGTGCCACCCAGAATATTGAACTACAAAATCCTGCAATGATATATAAGATGACAAATCTCTTTACGCTCATTAATTTCGCAGAAAACATTGCCTTCTTGCAATCGGGAGTACAGTAATATTTGCTTGTCGCTGGAATAACTAACAAAGATGTGGTACTTCTTACTAATCTCGAAGATTGTAGCTAGGCAGCTACACAGGTTGTCACAGTAAAAGATTTTATGAGCACCAGGTGGAGGACCGGCAGGAGGTGGTGCAGGAGGCAGGACAGACCGAAGTGGCGCCTTCTATTATCGCCATCATCTCAGTTAAAGATTGAGGTCTACTATGTATCGCGCCCCCACTTGCCGCATTACTCACCTTCCCTCTCTCCGCCGGCGCCGTTGGTGACGACGGTGATCTGGTGTCCCGCCATCACAAGCGCGCCGCCCCCCGCGCTGTACGCCAGCCCGTGACCTGACACAACGAACCGTTACTAGCTGAACCCCGCGGTGTTTATCTATTTATTTAATACACAACACAAAACAAATTACAATCACTTTCTTACACAAATACTAGTTGCGCCCCGCGGTTTCACCCGCATCTTCCCGTTATCCCGCAGGAATCTTTTTCCGGGATAAAAAGTAGCCTATGTGTTAACTCACGCACACAAACTTTCGCATTTATAACTGGATTGCAACTCAACATAATATGCGTATACATAAAAACAAACTAAGCGCCAGTTTTGTAAACGTCCGTTAACGTCCGTCAGAACAAATTTCAATAAATTTGAACTTTTTGACACATTTTCCGTACTAAAATTTGACAATTAGATCAAATTAACCGAAATGAGGTATGACATTTAAGTTACGGACGTTTATAAAACCGGCCCTAAAAGAGCTTTGAAGATGGGCACTCCATCACGGTACAATAAATTTTGCCTACAAACTATCTGTGGTATGGTTTGTTCGGACGCAACACAGCTGCTGCGTCCACACCATCCGGTTCGGGATGGAGATATGGTGGTAGGTGGTGGTACCTGGCGAGCCCGGCGCGGACTGCGAGGCTCCGCTGCGCTGCGGGAACAGGTACTGGGCCGCCGCGCCGCCGCCCAGCCGCTGCTGTCCAGCCGACTGCAACACGCACAAACCAACGGTTTTAAAGCCATGACGGCTCAGTGGTACTGACGTCGGCTTGCGATCCGTAGGACGTGGGGGTACAAAGAGCTTGAGCTTTCGGTGAAAGAAAACATCGTGACGAAACCGTAGGTACGGCATTTTCTAGCGCTCGCCTGTCTAAATATCACACTCAAGTTAAGAATCTGTCGCCAACTATTTCAACGGTAAAAAAGCATAGCAATCACATGCTTAGTGAACCTATTCAATTAATTAGTAATAAAAAAAAATGATTGCACCCAAGCAAAGACCTGCCGGGCGTTCCTTGCCTTTTATGATTAACGGGCAAGCATTTGACCCCAGTCTCATCTGGTGGTAAGAACCGGAAGAAGTCCACTGCTGAACATAAGCCTCCCCCTTTGAACGACGACTATTAGCCATTCGAGCGATGTGGCTTGCCTATTGCCACATCAACTTGCAAATTCTGAGAGCTAAATCGGTGATTTGGGTTCTTCGGCGAACTTCCTCGTTTTGGGTTTCTTTTGAGGCACGGAACCCTAAAAAGAGGGTTTAGGTAGCCCACCTGCTGGTCGTGGTCCTCGCTGGGGAACAGGTCCGGCGTGGGCTCCCGGGACAGCTCCTCCGGCGTCACCAGCCCGGAGACGCCCACCTGCGACGGCGAAGTCGGCGCGCTCCTGCAACAACAACAAGCACGCTAACACACCGCCAAATACACCGGGACGTCCGTCGGACAACAGACACTGAACCAGTATTGAAATCTATATAATCTATACTATAAAAATGAATCGCAAAATGTGTTGGTAAGCGCATAACTCAACAACGCCTGGACCAATATTGCCAATTCTTTTCTAATGTTCGTTGAAATGAATGAGCAAAGCAAAGTGAAATGAGCTTGAGCTTTCGGTGAAGGGAAACATCGTGATAAAACCATAGCTTGTTGGTAGGGTACTTGCTAGTACTCGCCTGGTTCTACCACCCTCAAGTTAAGAATCTAACGCCAAGCACCTATCGATGTGTTTCGGCAGACCCACTGGAGAACCAGTTTTCAATCCAGGCGTAGCGTGGTGCCACATCGACACTTTCCATAAGGGGACTTGTGGTCACGCTACCCTGAAAAGAAAAAAAAACCGAAAACGGCCACTCAAAAAGTTTTTATATGTAGAATCGAAATTGTATTACCGCTCATTAGATTTCTTGCTTGGCACACGCTATCTTGAATCTGCAACATCAGAATACTTAAATGATGTAGTCCAGATAAACGACATTCAGTTGGTTTCGTGGTATTCAATAGACTGGCTCGTAGGCTTTTTTTGGCGTCCAGACTTTTTATAATCTACACCACACTTAGGCAACCCCCAGCCAGCTGCGGCTTTTGATAAGGACAGCAAAATATTATAAAATAAAATAAAAAAGTGGAACGTGCTACGCGTTAAAAGAAAAATAACTAAAATAAAATCTAAAATCATCACAGCGGGGTACCACATGGCACCAACATTACTACGGCTAGCTAGGCTCTCTTATTACTGTTATATGTTACCAAGTTGATATATTATTTGATTAAATAAATAATTTTTGAATTTTGACACTAACGTCATTACAACCACCGGACAACAACATCACTACAACCGGGCACCAACATCACTACAACCGGGCACCAACATCACCAAAACCTTGCACCAACATCACTACAACCTTGCACCAACATCACTACAACCTTGCACCAACATCACTATAACCTTGCGCCTACAACACTGAAGCAGGGCACCAACACCCACCCACGTTACCTGGAGGAGAGTCCGAAGGGTGCGCGGAACTGCACCCCGCGCGGCCGCCGCGGGCGGAAGGCGAGCTCGATCAGCTTGCCCTCGCTCTGTGGGTCGATGCGCCAGAAGCTGCCTTTACCAGGCTCCTCTTGACTGCGGGGCACTTTGATGAAGTATCTGGAAGTGGAGAGGAAACATTTCTTCAAATCAAATAAAATATCGGACTATTTAGATGACAAAAAAGCTTGGGATTATAGTGAACTTGCTCTAATTCAATCAATTCGTATGATAAGAATAAAATTGTCACTGTGATCACGCCGAAATTAGCTGCTGCCTGTTCTTTTGCCGGCGTAAGGAGGTTGGAACAGGCGTAGCTAGTTTTAAGTTGAAGTTTTAAAGTGATCACAATGTATCCTATTGAATAAATATTCTTTTAACTTTGACAAATGGATTCAGAGCAAATGTCTGGTTTTCCAGGCAGTTCTGGTAGTTCTGAGGGCAAGTTTTCCCTGTTGCTTGTTCTCATTATTTGGGATCGACTCTCATCATCTCGTTTTGACTAGAAGAGAGGAAATGATTGCAGCTCAATCCTTTCGGAATCTTGCCTGTTGTTCGAAAAAATTTACCGGTTCAAATTCTGCCTGGCACCGTGCGACACTAGGGATAAGCAAAAGGGATACCTTTTGCTTATCCTTATCAGAAGGTAGACAAGGTCAACGTCCTGTAAATAAAGACCAGTTCTCTTCTCACCTGTTGAGCGAGAGGTTGTGCCGGATCGAGTTCTGCCAGCCCTTGTCCGCGGTGCGGTAGTACGGGTAGTGCTTGGTGATGTAGCTGTAGATGCCGGAGAGCGTGAGCTGCTTGTCCGGCGCGGAGGCCACGGCTTGCACGATGAGCTGCGCGTAGCTGTACGGCGGCTTGGCGTCGTCGCGGGCCTCGCGGGCCTCCCGCGCCTCGCGAGCCTCGCGTACGTCGCGCGCGCTGCCGTATCCAGACTCGGAGTTCGTTGAGGAAGCCTGAAACGTTACACCGTGTCTTGTAAATATCATCATTATCAGCCTATTACGTTCCCACTGCTGTGTGTGCCTTTCTCAGAGAAAGCCAGAGTCCCAGGAGGGTAGGGGCCAATGCACCAGCGCAAGCAAATGTCGCATGCCCTTGAATGTTGTAAAAGACCTGGATAGAATGGCAGGTACAGCCTTTTCTGCATGCTTTGAGATGATGAATTGTGCAGATCATATTCAACTTCTGGACGACACCGAACTGTAACAGGCAAGCGTGGAGCTTTCCATCAGGCGACCGGCTTGCTTGTCTCGTCACTCAGTTTTTTAAAACCTATATTGCTGCTGGGCAATGGTCTTCCCTTTCCTTCCAGACATCTCGATCCCTCGCCACCCCAGACTCTGGAAATGTGTCAAGATTATCACGCCATGTTTTTTGGGGCCTGTTTCGGCGAGTTTTCCCGTCCTCAGGTACGCACTGCGTGACGTTACTCAGTTCCATAACAACAAATGAGGTAGGCCCACTAGGCACTGGGTGACGTTACTCAGTTCCATAACAACAAATGAGGTAGGCCCACTGGGCACTGGGTGACGTTACTCAGTTCCATAACAACATATGAGGTAGGCCCACTGGGCACTGCGTGGCGTTACTCAGTTCCATAAAAACAAATGAGGCAGGCCCACTGGGCTGTCGCAAGGACAATGAAGTAGGCCCGCTCACTGGGCTGCCGCAGCGCGTACTCACAGTGGTCCCATTGGAGCTGGGCCGCTGGTCCGCCAGCGCGCTGTAGTGCGCCACCAGGCCGAGGTCCACGTGCCGCCTGCCCGAGGAGCCTGCGCCGCGCGGCGACGTGGGACAGCTGTTCGCAGCGCTTATCGTGCCTGGAACATTCACACACTTACCTTAGCGAACATAGATTACCACTTTATTGGTACACCACAATACAGAGAAATTTAAAACAAATAAAACTTAATGATAAGTGTCACAAGGGCGGTTATCGCTCAAAGCTTTCAGTGAACGAAAACATCGCGATTTTCACGATGCAGCCATAGCTTGGTGGTAGAGTATTTTCTAGTACTCGCCTGACTACGGTAGCGTTTGACCACAAGTCAACCAATGTTAAATGACGATGTGGCCAAACGTGGCTACACCTGAACTGGCTCTCAAGTGGTGCTTGGCGACACATTCTTAACTGCGAGGTGGTAGCTAGACAGGCTATCATTACAAAATACCCTACCATGCTATCATGCTATGGTTTAATCACGATGTTTTCCTTCACAGAAAACCCGCAAGCCGATGTCACTACCACTGGGCCATGATTGCTTCAAATACCTGTTACTATTGATAAGTGGTAAGGTCTCACCTGTAGGGGATGGCGCGGGGCTGCGGCCGTCGTTGTCGAGGGGGATGGTGATGCGGAGGGGAGGCATGGGTGCACCGGAACTACCCCCGGCGCCGCCCCCGCTCTCCTCCACCAGAGATTGGAACTCCAGCCGAATGTTTGTGGAAGGGAAGCGTAGTGCGCATCTGAAATTAAGAAAGAAGGATATTAAAACACTTTCTATTTAAGAATCTAGTTGTGCAGCATTGCAATCATGGGTTTTACCATCAGGCTTGATCGTCTCGGCACTTACGTTGTCAAAAACATAAAAATACATGAATGGCATGAACAGATTAGATCTAGGTTATATGTTTCTACGAGCGCAGATAACGTAAAATTATGTACAGTAGAGTTTGACCACTAGTCACGTGTTGTTAAGTGACGACGTGGTTGAAGACTAGGCCTAGATAAGGAATTAGCTCTCGAGTGAAGCTGCCGAAACACACCGGTAGGCGTTTAGCGACAGATTCTCAACTTGATAATGGTAGCTAGGCGAGCACTAGAATCTGCCACCAAGCAATACATTCTCATCTTACACAAAATATTTCACCATAAAACTCTAAGTAAAACCTAAAGCTTACAGTAAGTACATCTTTTGAAGTGTTTTATTTAATTATCGCTTCAAAAAAGATTTACATCTGTTACACAACAACAAAAGACGCAAGTACGGTTGGTAATTACTTTCAGGTATACTTAAGCCGCAGTCAAATCAAAATAGCGTTTTGGTAAACAAATGTTATACAATAAATTATTACAAGAGGCTGTAATAGAGCTTACAAACGTGATGAAAAGAGCCCCCGACTACGGCGGAGGCGGGTAGATATGCTCCACCTACCCACGCAGTCTACAACGCCTCGTTTTACTGAGAAAACGAAGAAAATAAGTTGTTTTTCCTCTTGCTTTATTTATTTATACGTGAAATAAGCTACAGGTGGTAGAAATTATTAAAACACTCTTCTAATTAGAAGCTTTCATAATGTTACACGAAAATGAAATGCTCCTTTGCAAAAATATTGGAGTGTCTTAGCAATATTACATTAATCAGACTTTCCATACATCCAAACTATCACACGTCCACGTCGTCACTTAGCATCAGGTGAGTCTGTGGTAAATAACTTACCTAAAGTCAATAAAATATAAATAAATAAATAAATATCGGGGACAATTGCACACAAATTAACCTAGCCCTAAATTAAGCTCGTAACTTGTGTTATGGGTACTAGACAACGATATACATACTTACATATATAGAGAAATAAATACTGATATAGATAGAAATATCCAAGACTCAGGTACAAATATTTGTGCTCATCACACATATATTTGCCCATACCGGGATTCGAACCCGGGACCGCTAGCTTCGCAGGCAGGGACACTACCAACTCGGCTACCGCGTTGTCAAGAAGAAAAAATGGATCTTTACTAATATACTAATCACACTTCCTATTAACATTGTAAACGCGAAACTTTGTGAGTATGTTATGTATGCTCTACACGCAAAAACGACTGAATGGATTTCAATGAAATGAGGAATGGAGAAAGCTTATACCCTGGATTAATAACACATAGGCTACTTTTTATCCCGGAAAAAAGGTTCCTGTGGGATAACGGGAGGACGCGGGTGAAACCTCGAGGCGCAACTAGTAATATTATAAATGCGAAAGTTTGTGAGTGAGTATGTATGTTTATTACTTTTTCACGCTAATTTGAGTAAAATTTGGAGATTAGCAAACAAGCTGACGGCCCGCCTGATGGAAAGCGGTCACCGCCGCCTATGGACATCTGCAACACCAGGGGAGTTGCCGACCTTTAAGAACCCTTTTTACACCCACTTGTGGGGGAAGCTCATTCCACATTTTGCAAGTATGCGGGAGAAAGGAGCGCATAGTGGAATTAAGTTTCAATATTTTTAAGAAAAAAATAAGGCCATTCTTTGAAATGAATCCATTCTACTCATTGAATGAATTTATGAGGATCCGTTTGGGTGGGGATTCATTTTTGTATGAGGATCAACTGTAGTTTCATAATTTATTTTATTGATTAATAATGTATTAAATTTAGTTTTTTTTTTAATTATTATTATGAATGTGATTTGCAATTCTGATTAATTTAATTTCTATTTTCTTTGTATTTGTATAATTAATTGACTTGCCTAAAATGACGAATTGTTATTAGGGTGAATAAATGAATCTGAATCTGAATCTGCATAAATCGCGAGGTGTGGGATTTCCAAGACTCGATAATGTGTGATAATGAGTACAACTTTTACCATAGACTAACACATAGGCTACTTTATGTTCAGCAAAAAGTTACCTGCAAGAAAACGGTAAAACCACTGTAATTAATTTTTAACAGTGCCTTTCAACGATCAATAAATGAAATATTCCCCCATCAATGTAAAATACTTGGAAAAGTAATTTTCCGTAGAGGCCCGTTTAGTTCTGACAGTACCTATGGTAGGGTAATCAAGGATTACGAGGAAACGTGGGGGCGCAGTGCAGTAACCACATCAATAAATAAACAGCAATAAATCGATACGAGTGCGAGTGTAAATTTTATCGAGGCATGTTGAACTTTGACATAAGGAAGCTTTTTTTATGTAATGGATTAGCAAACAAGCAGACGGCCCGCCTGATGGAAAGCGGTCACCGTCGCCTATGGACATCTGCAACACCAGGGGAGTTGCCGATGCGTTGCCGACCTTTAAGAACTCTTTTTAAACCCCCATCGTGAAGGATTGCAATCTGTAGCACAGCGGAAAGACTTGCAAAGAAGCTTCCAAAGAACGGCCCCTAAAGGCTCCACCTTAAGTAGAACACACAATGGTTAATAATCCACCAACGTCACACATTTACGGCCGGTTTCAATAACAAATCTATCCACGGTCTGACATAAATTTGACATTACTTCTATGGAGCTTATGTCAAATTTCCATCTGCAGTAGGGCAAATCGTGGATAGATCGGTTATTGATACCGGCCGTTAAAGAAAAACAAGTATTGGAAATAGAAATAAAAATTTCATACTGACAATTCAGTTGCAGCCAAAAAGTCCGAAAGTAACGTTTGCATACATCATACTATTACCTACTTTATATATACGAGGAGTAATATCACAGTATATAAAGAACAGTAGGTTAGCTAAGGCCGCTCGACGAGTTAATTGCCTACTCTTGCGGTGACGCATAGGCGGCGCGTTCCGTACTGAGTGTATGGCCGCGGCCCCGGCCGCCTCCTTTCGTTTATGTGATTGTGTGCGTGAAGAGTGCGTGCGTACACGGTGCCGCTACTCACGCACACATTCAAACCGGCGACGCCCGATTTATATGAAGCTGAACTACTACTCCTTTACTATGGTAATATGTACGTTTGGACGGTTCACGGCACGGTTATCTGTCGAGCAAACATTGAAGCTCGAGCAAATATAGAAGGGTGGTTCAATAACATGGTTCAAACAATCACAAAACGTCTAGAGTAGGGAACGAGCAGTCTTTGAATCGGCTGCAAGCTAAAATAAAACCTATAGATATGAAGCTAGGATGAAAAATGTAATGTCTTTAAGGACATGCTGCAAGAATTAAGCGCATGTTCGAAGAACTGCAAAATTCCAGGGCATGTGACATCTACCAGCGGGCCAGCTCTTTCAATCTCTGAAAGAAAGTCTGATTTCCAGCACGGGCAACGTAATATAGGCAGATAATGATTATTACCAGGAGAAACTGCTAATTATTAAGAAACTCCATTTTAGCGAACTTTCAATCAATTAGTAATAAGAATATTGTCAATGGCGTTTCTTGCCTGTTCTTTTGCCGGCGTAAGGAGGTTGGAACAGGCGTAGCTAGTTTTAAGTTTGACGTTTTAAAGTGATCACAATGTATCCTATTGAATAAAGAAAAATTGACTTTTGACTTTTATCACTTGTACCATTTATTTATAACTAGCTGACCCGGCGAACTTCGTATCACCAATAAAAGTCACCTTTTAAACCTTCCCTGAACTTCTAATATTTCAAGATCAAAATTATCCAAATCGGTCCAGCCATTCGCGAGTTTTAGCGAGACTAACGAACAGCAATTGAGAAATATTTTAAGGAAATATATTAATTATTCAACTATTTTTAAAATTTTATGTCAACAGTTTTTATTCAAAATGATTTATTAATTAACATTTACTATGGTAATTTTTTACAAATTCTACATACATATTTTCGATTTTACTTTATTGGAAAATGTTTTATGCTGTAAAACGTTCTCCGCCATATATTATTTGTAAGTAGTTTGCAGCACCCTATTACTACAATGGCAATAGGCAAAATACAATTCAGATTTTAGTTGGAAAATAAATAAATAGAATCAATGTGAGTTAAAAACAAACAGGCTAATAGACAGAGAGATAGGTGCGTTGTTAAGGCATTGCCTATCTGAAGAACTTTAGTGGTCCCCCCCCCCCCCCTTCTACTCCGCCACCACTCGCAAGCTCGCAGAAATATCGACAAAGCTCTCTAACAATAATTGTTTGTGAAAAGAAGCGTCGTTTCTCGCAACGTTACCGAGCTCAATAAAAACGTATTGCGCGAGGAACGAGCGCGTACATCTTGCGTTGTACGTATCAACTGGGACATGAAATAAAGCTCAGTGTGCTTTCACTGAGCTAGCGAGCGGAATTAATCTTTGAATTCATTTTTTTTTTACTATTTACAGGGTAGCGTTTGACCACAAGTCACCTGATGTTAAGTGACGATGTGGTCGAAGATGGCGCCACGCTACACCTGGACTGGGAACTGGCTCTCAAGTGAGGCTGCCGGAACACACCGATAGGTGCTTGGCGACAGATTCTTAACAAGAGGGTGGTAGCTAGCCAGGCGAGTACTAGAAAATACCCTACCACCAAGCTATGGTTTCATCACGATGTTTTCCTTCACCGAAAGCTCAAGCTCATTGTAGGATTCGAACCCGCGTCCTACGGATCGCAAGCCGACGTCACTACCACTGAGGCATCATCGCTATAATCAATTGCATTCCATCCACCGTATAAAAACTATTCTTGGGAGTAAGATAGAAAGAAAAAGCAATCAGTATGAATGAATGCCTACACAGACGTGTTGATTATAGTTACAATATTATGAGATCATGTTAACATGTAATCCTACTAATATTATAAACTAGTTGCACCCCGCGGTGTCACCCGCGTCTTCCCTTTATCCCGCAGGAACCTTTTTCCGGGATAAAAAGTAGCCTATAGATGTGTTAATTCAGGGTATAAGCTGTGACGAAATTTGGAATGGAAACAGCTTACACCCTAGATTACCACATAGGCTACTTCTCTCCCGGAAAAAGGTTCCTGCGGGATAACGGGAAGGCGCGGATGAAACCGTGGAGCGTAACTATTAATTGATAAATCTCTCGATAATGTCAATTAGTCATGATCGCACACCGCTATTGAAAACAGTTGCTAAGTATGACATTCGCACAAAATTCTAGACTCAATACAAATATACTTGCAACATCATATTCGTTCGCTTCTACGAATAGTGACGAATGTTATTGAACGGATATAAGTTTCACAATGTCACAGAAATAACCGATAACAACAGGCCGAAAGAAACATAACAAAATCGTAAAGAATAAGTAGATAAGTAATTATTCTTGTGGATGGATCGGTTATTGATGTCAGCCTTTATTTACTTAGGCTCTTGCACTAGAGAATGCCCAACTACCTAGCTACGGTTTCATCACGATGTCATCCTTCGCCGAAAGCTCACTGCAGGATTCGTATCTACGGCCTATCACATATCTACGTCATTGTTACCGAGTCATCGCCGCTTCAATGTGATTGAAATCATTCAAAATTCTTGGTCACTTAAAATTCTACAGGATGTGCAAAAGACAGATCAAAATATGTTTGCCAGATAAATCAGGCCTCTTTCAACAAGAGTCATTGTTATTCATTCTAATTTATTGATCGAGACGAGGGCGATGGTTCGTCATTCTATAGAGAGAATCTAAAGGTGGGTAAAGAAACTTTTCTGTCATCTACGTCGATAATCCACGCGAACTCCACACTCTGAACTGGGATGAAATCGCTCAGGGTAGAGAGGGAGTAGCCCTCTCTCGTTTCGGAGGCCAAGACACACTTTGGGTCACTGAGCATTAAGTCGTTAATCCAAATTGTCATACAAGCAAAGTATTTGACATTTCCTTGTGGAAGTAACGTGACGTCACGATAAGTTAGCCAATCCTCAGCGCGTACGGAAATAGATATATGTAGATAAAACTTTGTCTAGACCTTCAAGGCTGTGACCGCACTCAAATCCCAGAGCGTCTTGTCTAATACCATCTAACTAACTCCGATGGCTCAGTGATTTAGTCTCCAAAACGCGAGAGCGCCACTGCTGAGCGATTACAGTCCAGTTCAGAGTCTCGAGTTCGAGTAGGTCTGCATCCACCGCGTCCTTCCAGCGGTATCTTAGGTGTCCGCCCGACCTTGCTTTTTTAAGTTCTTACAGGATATCTTTTGTTTACAAGTCACCTAATGTTAAGTGATGTTGTGGTCAAGTTGGCACCACGCTACTCCTAGACTTGGAACTCGCCCTGAAATGAGGTTCTTAGACTTAGAACACACCAATAGGTGCTAGCCAGAACCACACACACATAATGCTCCATAAACAAACTTTCCTCCTCCAGTTTTCATGAAGGCTACATTACTATTTCAGCACCCTATCTAATCAATCTACTATCAAACAAATCAGGACGCAATATTATGTGTTTCGCCGTAAATCCACGTATTAATAGAAAAGCCCGACCCCCCATTTGCATAATCCGATTAGAGCAGATATGGTGATAAAGCGAATGATACCACGCGGGCTCAAAACAAACCACGTTCTGGTGAATATTCATTTTGTTGTGAACTAATAAAATAAAGTCTGTAATAAAGTCCAATTACTGCGAAAACTTAATTTTCCGTGAAGCTCTGCAATTGTCTCGGCTTGCAGCGACGGATACTTCATGCCCCAAGGCCGTATTCCATACCCCCTTTCCTCGCCCCTCTTTTCTACACATATCCCCTATTCTTTTACTTCTTACAGGGTAACGATTGACCTTATCACCTGATGATAAATGATAATGCGGTCGAAGGTGGCGCATGCTACCTGAACGCTGAATTTAGAACTAGCTTTTTAGTGGAACTGCCTGAACAGAACACATCGATAGGTGCTTGGCGAGAGATCCGACAACTACAGAACCATCTTAGCTTTAAATCAGCTTTACAAGATTCATCATCATCCCACAGCAGAGCGCAGTTCTGTCAGTCCCTTTTACGTGGTTCAGCATGAGGACACATTGTTTTTCCTTCGTTCAGTCTTGGAATTTGAAGGCTCTAAAATGGCTAAATAATAAGCAGTTAAGTCCGACTTAAGCTAAATAACATAAATAACGATATTTATTAAATAACAGCTTGTACAATTATTGTCAATTATTAGTTATTACGTAGCTGTACAGAATGCGTACATCGCGTGCAAACATCGACACGATGCAGGTAAATTCGCACAAACAATGTTCCGACTAATCGATAAGAAGGGCTGTTTACGACAAACAGTTCTAACTTAATTTAGCTACGGCAAAGCACGCTGAAAACAACTTAATTGTGATAGAGATAAGGACGCTAATCGCGCGAAAGAGTTGCCTCTAAAGGACGCAAACACTTTGAGCTTGTCAAATCAGTTGACACAAATAATTGACGCTAGACATGGTTGAACCTTTGAAGCGGAATAAGTTGTCAAGCTGGCTTGATGGGGGAAACTTAGTGAAGGAAGCTGAATAATTTAGGGGCGCTAAACATTTCAAATTAACGTTATTGACTAGGTTACAAAGTTACAACATGTGATCAATTTAAAACGTCAAACTTTTAACTAGCTACGCCTGTTTCAACTTCCTTACACTGACAAGAAACGACCAGCAGGTCAATATTCATATTCAATCGTTTATTGCATTCATATGTATATACAAGAGATCTTAGTGGTTAAGATTAGCGAACATATGGACCCGAATAGGGTAAAGCAATGTAGGAGCGGACCGATCCATTCTAATCATTTCGAGAAGTCGTCGTTAAGGAATTCATCTAGGCTGTAGTATTTTTATCAATTTTTAGGCTCTGCAATTTTTTTCTCATTACTGACGTTGTAAATGCCGTTTCACAGTTGAATATCCTTTATGCTGGGGCCACACTAAGGTCAACGTCGAGGGAAATGTCAATGCCTATCATCGCGATAAATATTATGTGAGTGGCTACACTTGAATGGTCAGCGCCAATGTGAATGCCGTTGTCCAATGTAGTGGCCACGCTTATGTTAAACGTCAATCATTGCGCTATTAAACGGCATTTCCCGTTAGTGTGGCCCCAGCATTAGGAAACAGGGGCAGCTTTAATAAGAAACGTCTGTTACGTAGTGCTGCCTGCTGATAGCAATCAACGCAATCAATTCAACGCAATAATGTGTCAAAACTGACAGCTGCAGTACTAGTGTTTATGTTGATCCGAGCACTATTTTACGGACATTGGATTGCTACAGAGTAAGATCACACTAATCATAATAATTCACACCAATGTAATAAATGCGAATATTTGTGAGTGTTTGTTTGTTGTTCACGCTGCAACGGTTCAACAGATTTTCATACCCTGGATTAACATAGAATGGCGAGAATACTGCGGGGCGAAGCTACTTTAGCTGTATTAAAAGATTGAATCAAAGATTCTTGTCAGCAGCAATTGCGAAAGCCATCAATGAAATTAAAAACCAGAACCTCACAAAAGGATCCAATTCAGACAACTGAGAGAAAACTCAGCAAGACTAGTAACTCTTCAACTCGAGGGAATAAGATTATATCATCGACCGCGTTCAGAATCGTAATTAGCGTTGCGATATTACGAGTGAAGCCGCCACGTCATCGCAAACTTGCGGAACATATATAATAAGGGCACTGTACAAAATTGAACGAACCCCAAACGAACTCGCAGTCGAAACACGTAGACGACCAACAGGTCAACAAGGCGCTGCTGCTGAAAGCTACGCCTTATCCTGAACGCTAGAAGGTTGAAATCTGCTCAGGGAAGGGGACAGACAGCGTATCGATCGACAATTTCCGAGCACAGCTCCGGGCGTCCTTCACCTCGTGCCCTTTCCTTATTATCCGGCGTAGTTCGAAAGCACTCCCAAAACTGTGCTCGTTATGAACTTGGCAATCCTCCTTTGGCGGCGGTTTACCTCTGGGGGGATGTGTAAAGGGAAATCAGTTATTTAGTTTTCAAGGACAACTGATGTTTGGTAAAATTAACGGTGCGTGAATCATCATCATTGGCGTCCGATATTTCAGGCTATGACTAACATGGGCTGTCGTTTTTCTTTTACAAATCCGTAAAGGGTTGTTATTTTGTAAATTCTTTTTGACAGCAGCGTTTTAATTGAACGCAATTATTCCACTTTGATATTGAAGGGGGTCATAACTCATTATTACGCTCTGCCTCTCGTCGCAGCGCAACCCCCTTAATCATACTCGAAAGGGTTGTTTTTTAGGGGTCCGAACGTCCGGTAACAGGGGATAGTTTGCCATTTTTTAATTTCTCATAAACTGTTTACTAGGGGCTGCGAAAGTACATGTAAAGTTTAATTTTGTTTTACAAGTAAGGTTTAAAATGTACTTAGAGGTTTACGGTACCCTCGCTAAGATTTCCCAAGTATTACCTTCCCAGAACTTTAGCACAATAGACGGTAAACCTCTTGTGCCACAGTTTTGAGAAGGGTATTACCGATGGTCAAAGTTTCCCACAAATTCCAATAATGATTTTCACCTTTCGTCCAGATGCTAAAGACAACACTGCATAACTTTATCTAAGCCATCGGATGTTTTAGTCAGCCATATCAAACTGAGCAACCCCAACCATATTACACTTTCAACTTTAACTGAAGGGACCTCATACTTTCAGACATTAAATATTGAATCCCTTATGTTCCCGAAGCCTCAATAATTCGGGTGCCCAATTCAGGTGTAACATCAGGTCAAAAGCTACCCTGTAAGATGTAAAAACAAAACCAGTTTATCTACAATAACCTCGTCGATAATGGAGCGAGCGTCTGCTTCGGAAATAACTCCCAATAGGTAACAAATAAATCGAAAGGTCGACTGTATTCCAGTTTGTATATATCTGAAACTGGGCTGGAGTACGGTACAATAACCCTATAGTAGTTGATAAATATACTAGGTACTAATAGAATTGTGACTAAATAGTCGGAATGGTGCGATAGTAACTAAAGATAGTAACGAATGATCACCGGATAATCTGAGACTACTAATTTTAACATTCGAGTTGAATATGAATATTCCGAGTCTAATGATTACTAATCAGTCGACTTGAGAGTAATAGAATAGAAGCTGATGGTGACCACTTTTTGACTCCGACTCTTACCAGTTCACCTTTTGCTGACATACCTGCAACAAACCAAATAGGAAATTAACATTATAGCACTGAATCATTCGACATGGCATAGTTCAGATTATTGTACAACTTAATCGAAGTCCACCTCAGAGCGACTCATGCAATCGCAAGTTTATATATAATATCGGATTGTCGTGTCGTCGTGTTGCAAGTCTTGGGAACTGGGGCACAGATATGACAGTGTTGAAGCTTTGAACAAATGGATCGGAGTCGGGCAAACTGAATCTGATACGACATGGCTATTGGTTAACTTTGCTGGCAGAATTACTTAGTTTGATGAGGATAACAACAACAACCGCACAACAACAAGGCACAAACGCATTGAGCAGTATTCGCACCATCACATAACATTAATGTTTTATGTATATTGTTACTGTTTTGTGCGTCTTTACTTTTGTTATTCCTGATTCATACACTGACATATTAACGCACAAGCTCAAGTGATAAGAATATAGAGATTTTAGGGTAGATTATTTTGGTAAAAAAAAGTATTTTCATAAATCCCGAATGGAATCGAATGGGACTTTAAAGATTGTATGTACATATATAATATGTATTGGCAAAGCCGTGGGGCAGAAAAACCCATGATGAGCTGTGATACTGCTGTTTCAGGAGGGAAGGGGGTTAGTAACAAGAAACACAGGCACGGACATAGTCCTGGCAGGGGGAAGGTATGACGTCATCCCGGTCGACGGCCCAGCAAGGTCGTGCCACCCAAGCACTGGGGTTTACCCTGAAACGCGCCACACAAGGCAATTCACAAGCTTTCTTTTTAAACTTTTGGCTTTGGAACAAGGCAAATTCCATTTTCTCTGTGTAAAATAATAGCGGTTTCCCACGTGTGGTAGGCAAAGATTTTGACAACCGGAAATTTTCTCAAAAGCTTTAAGAGCTATAGAGCCTTGGATTATTTAGAGCTTTAATGCCTTGGATTATTTTGTAGATCTACTGGCAGCCTCCATCTCTTTCATACACTACATCAACTCTAATCAAACCGTTTAGCCAGCGTAGGCTGATAAACGCCCGAAATTAATAAAATCGATCCTGACCCGTTATCCGCTGTTTTGGAACGATCCAAAACCGCGGATATCGGATCAGGATCGATTTATTATTTCGGGCGAAAGCCGCCCGTCATCTCAATCTTCTCAGATTTCCTTTTCACGCCTAAAGCGCTGAACCGATCTTGAAGAAATTTAGTATTCAGATAGTGAAGGACATAGGATACATTTTATCGAGATAAACTACAGTTTATCAGTTTGTCGACTACAGTCGACGCGAGTGAAACCGCGGGGAACAGCTAGTTTCCGTGTAAAAGAGAACCACTCACTCCCAACATCCTCGACCGTGAACGTAAGATAACAACGAACTTGAACGTGAAATTTCGGCACCGAAACATTTGCAGGCAGACACGCGTTTTCCTTCTCGTAAACCAAACAAACATAAATCTTCAACAGAATCTGGGTCCGAAGTCTTGTTCCGAATCAGAATAGATGAGTGAAAAATTCGGCAGTAGGTACGTGTTTGGAGGAAGTTCGCTTTGTATGCGTAGACGTGTGCCGCATTCGATAGCAGATGATTTATTCAGATCGATTCACCTACCGTCTCGGTGGGTTGTTTACGGACTAGTAAATATCGCTGAATTCTATCAATCTACGAATTATCATTTATCAGGTCACAGCTCACAAAGGAAAAAAATCATACTATTTTACAAATCGGATTCTCTTCGGATCAATTACTTATTTTTACCTCTTACAGGATCACGGAAAAAAAAAGACCTTCCGAAATACATTTTCCTACCTGAGTCAAAAGGGAAGGACTTGTGATTCAGAAGGAAAACTAAGGTAAAATAAGGAAAGAATCGGTCTTGTAAGGTAAGACTCTGCTTGACTTATTCCTCGGTGTACCTACAGCGTTCAACCACAAGTCACCTGATGTTGAGTGACGATGAGTTTGAAGGTGACGCCACGCTACACCTGGATTAGGAACTGGCTCTCAAGTGAGGCTGCGGAACACACCGATAGATGTTTGGTGACAGATTCTTAACTTGAGAGAGGTAAGCTAGCCAAGCAAGTACTAGAAAATACGATCACCAATTTTAATCACGATTTCTTCACCGAAACCTCAAGTTCATTGTACAATTTGAACCGAGTCCCTACGAGTCGCAAGCTGACGTCACTGATCTCCGACAAAATGTGGTCCACGCTAGTGAAATATTGCCGATATATAATCCACCAACTAACTTAAACCTCAAACCAAATTCACGAAATTAATCAACCCGTTGGATCAAAATCCCTAGATTACCAACAACCTAAAAGCGCTTTACACAAGCAGGCTGAGTGCTGGAACGTAGAGGCTAGATGAAATTCCATTAACCACAAGCGCCGCGGTCTCAGATCGTATAAATCAGCAGTCTGCGTCGGAACAGCACATCCGTGACGGTCATACAAAGTTATGCCACCATCCATACTTCCATACTACTATTATTAATGCGGAAGTGACACAAAAACATTTAAAACAACATGGATATTAGTGAAAGATTTTCGAAATCAGTAGTTTAGGAAGGAGTTTACCCCTTTTTTATACTGAGTTCAAACAAATCACCTTATTATATTCAAAACTATTTTTACCGCCATATACTATGAGCTCGCAGATATTTACGATGCGATGTGAATTCGCAGTTCTATGTGGGAGCCCTTAGGTCTACGAAAAAATCCGCAACTTTAAATCCATCTGACTTTAACATAGCTGTTTTGAACAACTTTCGGTTGTCGAAAATCTTTACCTACCCGTGCGAAGCTTACGGTTCTAAAAAGGTGTTTTTCCCCTGAAATAGAGGTTTATAGTTTTACATATACGTTACTGCTATACGTTACTGCTCCAGTTTACATGCCGAGCTCAGAGCAAGTGTTTGTTCCATCAGTTTACATATTCTAACATACGTTTACGTAACGTGTTTGCGAGGGTCGGGGGAGAGATAGACTCCTTGTTCTATTTGGCAGAGGGCGCCACTGTCGGCGAGATGGGAACGCGACGGATGAAACTTTATTGAAACACAATTTCTAACATTGTGAGCATTGGAGTTCTGACCCCCCCTGAGGCTGGCCATACACGGACAGCTTGAAGCAGTCGATTGTCTGCTTCAAGCTGCGACTACATAGTGAACTACAGACTTCTACATACGTACATACACGAACCGCTCGAGCAGTTGCAGTAGTTCACTATGCAGCCGTAGCTTCAAGCAGTAGATAGTAGATACCGACTGTTTGAAGCTGTCCGTGTATGTCCAGCCTAACTAGGATTCCCTGTATCTAGGGTATCAGATACTACGCGGATCGGTGATCCACAACACCCAGACACAGAACAAGTTGGCTCTTCGCCCATTGCGCCACATCGATTTAGCTGCACCCCGCGGATTGCGGATTTCTCGTCATACCGCAAAAACCTTTTTCCGAGATAAAAAGTAGCCTATATGTGCTACTCCAGACTATAACCTGTATCTGTGACTAGTGAGAAACGACTAAACCGCTAAACTGATCTTGACGAAATTTGGTGAGGAGATACACTGAGAAAAATAATCTGACTTTCCTTCTGAGTCTTACCTTCCAAGACCGATTCCTTCCTTATTTTACCTTAATTTTCCTTCTAAATCACAATTCCTTCCCTTTTGACTCGGAAGAAAAACGGTATTTCGGAAGATCTTTTTTATCCGGGTAGTTCGAACCCTGGAGAAGAACATATGATACTTTGTATCGCGATAAAGTGAAGCCCTCGCGGGCCAAATGCAGCTATATTAATATTACAACGAAGCACCACAATATAAGTAATATACATTGGGTCCGTCTGTTTTTCTGTGAACGCATTTCATTTCAATTCAATGTCCTTGCAAGTTCTCGCAGTGGAATATGTGCTTGGTTTTTGTCTGCTCGCGTTCTAAATGGTTATTTTATGACTATTGTCATAGAATACTTAATATCAAAGGCTATTACAGTGCGTTTTTATCCCGGGACTTCGGCGCAATATTTCATTTTTAATGTAAGTCTGGACTTTGTAAGCCCATGGCGACCATGCGATGGTAAAAAGAAGATTTTAAAATACAATGTATATGCTCGTAGATTCACAAAGAAGACATTTGAAAATGGACAAAGAATAACTTTTTATTATTAAAGCTATTAATATTTTTTACATTAAATTTCCATAAATACATTGACAAAACAACTGATTATTAGTTGGTCACGTATTTACAAATGATACAGATCTAGCATTCAATAAAACAGCGGAATGCCGTAAAAACAAGCATCCACCACCTAGTCTACATAAAATAGATATCAACAATACCTGATATAACGCGAACGAGTAAGAATATAGCAACGCCACTCGCGAATCTGAGCTCTAAAACCTTGACGACAGAATTGATTTTAAAAACTTTTGCATGCAACAACACGTGTACTATTCTCGCTTTTTACATAACACGACGTTCAATAAAATTAGATAATAAACGATTTATTTACACAATCAACATTTTCCATTCGGTGGACGTCACATCTATTTCTGGAGCTGATCGACGCCCGCGCGCGTGGATAACGTGGCGTCACTGACGTCACTGTTGGTATGCCCATGCCCACGTCATGGGACTTCTAGAATGTGACGCCTTCGCCCCCGCCGATTTCGAAGATCTAAACTACGAACTAAGGTCACCGACATAGTGCACAGAACTAGCAAGCTGAAGTGGCAGTGGGCTGGTCAATGGTCATAAAGCCGCAGAACAGACAACCGCTGGGTAGACGTGTTCTTGAGTGGAGACCGCGACTTGGCAAACGTAGTGGACGCCCTGCGACTAGTTGAAGCGACGACTTGTGCTGCCAGTAATTGAATGGGAAAAGCCGAAGATCGGGCTCAATGGCGTACCTTGGAAGAGGCCTATGTCCAGCAGTGGCTGATACAGGCTGATGATGATGATGATATTGCTGTAATCAGAATGCAATCGGACTTAATTACAATTTGTTGTTACAATCTGCTGTAAGCCAATAAATTGCAACGTTGCAAATAGGCATGTTTTGATTCAACTAAACACTTACTCTGGTAATCAATCAGCTGATTCACAAGACAACAGATTGTTAGAAAAAACTGGTAGTCAAATTGCACCGTGTGTAGGCTACTTTACAGGTATGGAGTTAAAACTTGTGAAGCCTTTTAACATCGGAAAATTTTGAGTGTTACACATGTCAATCTACGAAAAGGACTTTCATCCAAGAGAAATATTTGCGGATTAAAATCGTTCAGTCAGACCAAGACCTTTGGCAAATCCATGCCAATATTATAAATGCGATATTGAGAAATTACTTTCTCCGCCTGTTTGTTACTTTAGCATACATAATTACATACCTAAACCGCCGAACAGAACCTCATAAAAATTGGTTCGGATACTTTTTATCGCGATAAACTGTATTCCAAGCGTGTGGAACCGCGGGGCTAGTACTATTATAAAATCACATTATAGGCGGATCATTTGCCTCTCGCGTTATTCCGTCGCATCGTTATCTCCGATTCCAAGCTATTCAATTACAATTCTATCAAAGCGCGGTTAATTAGGAACGTCACATCAAAAGGAAACCCAGCCTATTGGCGGGAATCTGTCTACCTTCAATCCTCTTACGGAGAATCGAACATCTTTATTGATCTCGAGAGACCCGGACGCGCAATTATAGTCTCTATTCATGGGTAAAATAACATCGAACCAAACGATTTTTAAGTCTTGTTCCAATACTGCAGATTGATTAGTTACCTTCCTTGCCCGTCCTGAAATAACGAGCTGGGAAAATCATAATCATCATGCTGTTTACCTACCATCTGCGTATGATGTTCAATCTTATCTACATGCAATTACAGTTGGTTTTCCTACTTTATAAGTGTATATATCTTTATACTGTACCAACGTTAGCGCAGCAGAAATATTTTGTTGCAAGGTACTTTCCTACGTTATAACTTTATACTGAACCAGCAAGCAGAAATATTTTGTTGCAAGGTTCTTTTAAGGACCAAAGTTATGGCTTTATTCTACGATGTTCGCTTTCATTGATGTCTCAAAAGCATATCTTATCTACCATAGGGAAAGAAAATTCTGGAGTATAAAATGACGCACATATTCTTTGATCTTTGATGAGAAAGAGATCAAAGCAATCCTGAGAACAAAGTGACCCACATTTCAGATTTTTCCCATTGAAATTTTTTTTGACATTGTGTACTTTTTGCGGGAAGTGAATAAAAGGAACCATAATCATACTGTCGGTAGAGTAACCCGACAAATTTCCCGAACATAGACATCAAAGCAAATAAGATTTCATTGAAAAGTACCGTCTAAATATAGGTTATAAATCATATTTGAATAAGAAAGTGTCACCTTTGATGGAGTGGAAATCATCAATAAACATTGAAAATTTAGCTGCCATCCACATGGTAAGTATCTGATAAGAAAAATATGTACCTATTATATTGTGTTTCAGCAGCCTCACTTCAGAATCAGCTCCCAATACGGCACTTCCGACCACTGGCTTGTGGCCAAACGCTACCCTCCAAGATGTAAAAAAACATATCCTATTGTTATCTTCAGATAACCACATCGTCATATAACTTCAGGTGACTTACAGCGACTGACACAATCTCTCTTTGCTTCAAGTAGACAAGGAAAATTAACAGACAGACATTTTTCGTTCCATCATCACGTCTGAAGCCATTTCAATCAAATTGACAATCGCTGCTTATTTGCAAACAATATCAACCTCCATTGACGTATGAATGGACGGAAGAGTGACCAAAAAATACTATAAGAGTATTACTACACCCTATAAACAGTGTTGACGTCACACCATGATTCATAGAGACAGGCCCGTGTCCTGTCGCCGGGGCCTTGAAGCGTAATAGCGCTTAAAATGACTCAGAAGTATGTGAAGAGGCACCGCGTTTTTCCAGGACACTGCCAATGTTGCTGGGTAAAACCTGATAATGCTGAGATATAAGTGTATGCTGGGTAAGGAATAGTATGATGCTGCTGATGTTGAAGAATAAACTAAGCATTTTGAGATAATTAAGTCATGGCAATATTTCCACATTGTAGAAGTATAGTAGTTTTGCTTGGTGGTAGTGGTAAGGCATTTTCTAGTGCTCGCCTGCCTACCACTCTCAAGTTAAGAATCTGTCACCAAGCACCAATCGGTGTTCTGGCAGTCTCACTTGAGAGCATGTTTCCAGTTCAGGTGTGGTGAAGCGCCATCTTCGTCCCTTAACATCAAGTGACTTTTGGTCAAAAGCTAAAAAAATAATTAAAAACGATTAAGTCAGTTTCAGATATGAGCATTATTTTTTGTTGCTTTGATATCAGAACTGGGACCAAATACAGGAAGAAAACATTTTATGAGGAACTAGCGCGACGTCGCGTCGTTTACTTTTCCGAACCATCAGCTTGACAAACTACTTCCACGGCTTCACAATCAGGGATATTTACAACTTTCCTCCTTGCGACAGCTCCTTAGAACGTAGTCCATAAACTTGTCTACAGACTCCATTAAACGCCAAAAAAGGTATTGCAAAAATGCCGAGTGCCCGCCAAAAGGCTGCAAGAAAACTCGGTCGATAGTCATGCGTCCCAGACAAAGATTGATACAGGGATCTGTTGCTAACCGAAACACCTGCAAGCAAAAATTCACTCAATACCTTTGGGAGACTGCGCAAAATTGTATGAAGATATTCTTGCGTATCGACAATAAGAAAATAATGTTAACATTTAAGGAAACTTAACCTTATTCCGAAGAACGAAGAATGAAATTTCGAAATACTACACTGCTGCTCTAGTTTGTTATAGTTTGAGACATGACATGAACATGATTGAACGTTAACAACTCAACACGGCGGGTGCGTTACAAACATTACGTTAAGTGTTTGCGTAAATAATACAAGACTACCATATTGTATCTTTTAAACATTAACTCTTTTCAGATCCATGTCATTTACGATGACAACAATGTCGTCTCTAAACAAAATGTAAGTCCTAGTCATCGTGTTTAAACAATAACGTTTAACATTTCAGCATGACTGGACGCTTACGCAGCTTACCTATTCAATTATGTTCTTGACATGAAGCATTGTGCCAAATTAGAAAGAAAAAAGTTCAGTATACGTAGGCATAAAAGCGAGTAATAAAGACGAAGCATGGCGTCATATGGTCTCGAGGGAGCAGTGACCCCCGTGGTTCGCGAAAGCCATGGTGGATGGAGGAATGCGAGACGCCGTGAAACAGGTTATTTGGATGTGGGACATTGCATGACTGACACGGCAAGGGATTAATTAGGGAACTTGCAGCTTTGTGAATTAGCAAAAGATTTTGCGAGACACAATAGCAGAAAATGTTTACATGAAGTGAAACGTTATATCTTATGCTTGCGCAAACTACTCAGTCTCTGACCAAACAAAATCACCCCTCCTCCATTAGTCATATTCGCTAAGAACCCTTCCATTAACAAACTTGATGGTCTGGAGAGAATATCTTACAAAAGACCGGCTATATTTATAAACAATGATTAGGCTAGCGAGACAGAGTGCCAGAGGCATTTATTGATCCAATACCGAGAACATTCTTTCAATATGTCATACTCGTATTATATATCGATGCTACAACAAGAACGTGATATTTGTGCTCATTCACATAGGGAGACATCAATCAGACAATATACCATCACCTGTCTATTATAAGATTTTTTACAAATGTCTGTCTTATGCCTTAACAAACAGTACTTACTTGCTGTAATTCTATCAATCAAATGACGCTATTTGCGACTGAAAACTGAATCAATATTCTTTAAATCTAAACAAACCAATGTCAAAGTTCAACGATAATTTGATTTCATGAATACTGAATATCGTTTGGCATGTAGTGTAAGAGCGAACTTTCAGCCAGTCCGTTGTAGATATCCAGTTTGTTGTACAATTAGAGCACTGATACAATATTGGAACTTGCCAGAAAAGACTATATCACCAACACCATCCAGCGTAGTTAAAACACACATTCCTTTGTTCATCTCACGGACCCTTTGTAAACAAATCTCGCACATACAACCCACGAGGAACAGAAATAGGCCGCGGTGGCGCATCGTAAGATCCGTGAGCGAGTGACAGGCGGACATTATTTTTGGCAATGCACCGTTGCTAGTGTCGGCCTCACGAGTCTGGATGCGCTAAATGAGTATCGTCAGATACATTTAAAAAAGTCAATTGCTGCTGTAAACGATTTTGTTGAACTATGCGAATGCGTTAACGTGCCAATGTTGTGGGACGGGCTCGTTTCTTGTTCGCTAACTACGTTTAGAATGTAATTATGTCGTTTAATTGAAGTTGCATGTGGATCTCGTTTACATGGATGACATTGTTATGTAAAAAATAAATATTCAGTTTTGAACTGATCAATTAAATCAATTCGAAGCAAAAACATTATTTGCATCTATTGCAATGTTTATATATTTTCAAGGAAATTTCATCCATTCATAAAATGCATACGAAACAAACTTCAACAAAACTAGAATACAAACAAGTAAAATTGGCCCGGTAAACTACCCCAAATAATGCTTAGTTCCGTTGCATTTTACATGCACATGCAATCATTGTCGATAACATAGAGCAGTTAAATCGTACAGAAATACAGTTCTAACATATACTACCTACTTTAGCGGATATCTTGAACACATTAGTAGATTATTGTGGCTAATTAATACTGTAATTTTATGACAATAGCGTCATTTTATCCCGATATAACGTAGAGATCCTGTGGGAAAACGTGGATACTGAAAGTGTAAACACAGGACGTGGTGAGTTTAATATGAATCCTTTTTATCTATACACATATTAAAGCCAGACTGACTGAGTGACAGACATATCAATGCAGAGATTAGACCTAAGTTCTAGAAACATGAAATAGGGAGGAAATATTTCTAACGTAAGCGGATACTTGGAAAGGACATTTCGAATTCAAAAATTCCACCCCCACAAAGACATCTCGATTACAGACTAGGTAATGCTTCGCAATGACTAACGATTCTCAAAGTTGATTGCACTAAGAGCAAGGCACGTGTATTCATTGTACACATTGGGATCTGTCGTGGTCGCGTCCACGTTCCGGGGGGTCATCGACCGTGTCTTGGAAGTATTCGAAAGCTAGCAGTCTAGCCTGCGGTATATCTGCGTCGCTAGTGTTTGTCCGTCCAAACGTTTCGGCGTCGCGTCGCGTCGGCATCATTGTTTTGTAAGTCGGTCACGGTTCGGTTTCCATTATGATTGTGCCGCATATATACAGGAATTTCTAACGTTACTGTTATCGCGTACGTCAATGGATTTCTGCGATATATTTATGCAGTTTGTTATCTTGCGCGGAATGTTCTGCGAAAATGACGCTCTGTAAAGTGGGTTTTTTTTTGTTTTGATTATAGGTTTTTTGAAACAAAACGGAGAATGCTTACAAACTTGGGAAAATCTAGTTACTTAACATCTATTCAACGCCCAATATTTAATCAAAAGGAAATAAGGAACAATAAAAGGCATTGAAATCACCATGACTTAGCGTTATGCTGATTGTTAAAAAATAACAGATAAGTTATTGCATCACATTTTTTTTACTGGTTCTATGACCTTTGCGTCCTATAAAGCATTAATACTGCTCAGACAGACGTTTTACTATTAGGTTGTTGGATAAAATAATATAACAGGATCTCAACGACTTTAAAATCTATTTAAATAACAATTTCCATGCGTTTACTGTTGCATGTATGCAAAAATATTCATATTCAGGGTGTAAAAACGAAATACAAATATGCGATATCAAAAACGTTGTAGTGCAGTCAGTGAGTGATCTTGATACGTTATCTACAAGGCTTGATATCGCAATTTCAGCGTGTATGGAAACAATAAAATTGTTTGCAGTTACCATGGCGTGTCGCCGAGGTGCACTAAAATAGCGCTATCTCGACCCACATATCTGTGTTGACCCAATCTACCTGATAACGCGATTACATTGCTAAATTCTACATTTTACTAGACGTAGCTCGTGACATGGACCGTTAACAATACAGAAACCTAGAGACAAAGTTCATTTCTTTCACAAATTATTACCGCGAGCTTTAAGGCTCTGGTCTTAAAAGTCTCACCCAGCACGCGACAGGGGGGGTACCTCATGCTAGAGTCGCGGAAAAAGTAAAAAAAAAATAGTCAAAACGCTTTCGGGGTATTGTATTTTTTAATACGCTGATGGTATTGGCAAGTCTTCCTAAGTTTCCCTATGTACATATAAGGTTTACAACCTTGTTCACTTTGTTATTTTTATGTATCACGTAATTATCCGTGAGGTCCTATATTTGGCTCTCTGTTTTTACTGATTATTTTTCAAACGTAATAAGCTGTTGATCTTCCTATTAGTAAATAAATAAGTCTTTGTTATTAACAAGAAAAAGGGTTAGTAGAGAAGAGAGGGCAGTTTACTCATCTTTTTCAATTTTTTTTTCCTGTAGGCCTCTTGCTGCATATCATGTACATACTATTTTTAAGATTTCTTTTTTAGTCATTTACAGACAAAAGCAGTTTTTACTAACTCTAATTTTCAGCATGGATTTAAAACCGGCGCTTTAATATTGGCCTGATGGATTTCGAAAATGTAAGAAGACTAGTCGTTCGATAGAAAAATTATCCAGATTCCATCCAGAATTGCAGACACATAATTAAGAGTAGAGACGATTGGAATTTACACCCGTCTGATTGATGGTCGGATACATTGCTTTACCATAAACGTATGTTATAACATTTTACAAACAGTAGGGCCTGCAAATGATAGCAATATTTCCAATGTGACGCTATGAAACAATTAAGCTCAGTTAGGCCAAACTTTTAATGAATATACTAGACGATGACATAATTCATAATATATTTATATATATATGTTGCGGTTAAAGGTAGGTAGGTGTGAACATAAACATAAGATAAGCAGACTAAACTTAGATTTGGTTAGAACATTTCCTCAAAGACAAACCTAAGTTTAGACGGCTAATCTTAAGTTTATGTTCGCACCTACATTTAGCCGTAATTCTCGTAGACAAATACAAATAATGGTGTCGATGTTAATGTGCATTACCCTTTTCCCTATTAACTAACGCTGTCATTTTCAGATACTGATCATGGAAGTATGAACAGAGGAACAGTACCTAGGCCAGAGCCCTTCAAGGTGTATGCCGAACACTGCACCAGCGCCGTATAAGTTAGTGTGCGTGCGTCGAACAAGGACCGCGTATCCTTAGTACCCTTACTGTCTCCCACATCAAGATCTGTATGTATGTAAAGCTACAAACAGATTCGAAATGTCCGTTGGGATCGGGTGCGATGCACTTTGGACCAGGGACCGGTAGAATGCAGTCGTGTCTATTTGCTCGCCAGTGGTCGGCACAAAAGGCACAGGACTGTAACTGGCGACAGTGGGAACAGATATAAATAGGCACTTTATTCCTTTAAAACCCTAATGCAATAACAACGTCCTTTGGTCATATCAGCAACTCCTTTTTAGTACTAGGAACAAAGACAAAACTGCTGTACCCACTACTAGGCTCCATAAAGTCACCAACTCCTTCAATGACTGGCGTATTTTCAACAAAATTCCAAGTGACTTGTCGATTATCAAATTTCAAGTCCCAATGAATATCGCACTATTTAGATGGCAAAAAAGCTGGGGATTGTAGTGAACATGCTCCAATGGAATCAATTAGTAATAAGAATAAAATTGCCAATGTAATCGCGCCCAAAAAACGCCGGGCATTTCTTGCCTGTCCTTTTGCCAGCGTAAGGAGGATTCAGCGACTCTATATTTGCAAGGATCATCGTATTCCTAGTGTTAGGTGTACAAATCATACTGATCATTGTATCCTAAAAGCCCAGCATGGCGACCACCCACGTGTGTCGTAACTGGAACGTCACCTATAAAACACAATGGCCTCTTCAAGGCGCTTTATATACTGCGACATTCCAGTTCTTTAGTGCCCATAGAAAAACTTATATTTACGTACTTTTCATTGGATTCAGTAGAATCATATTCTAGTACAGAATATTAAACATCGTGAAGAGTGTCTGATTTTGCTCGAGATCAAGGCAGACTCCGAACCGCTCTGAACTACTAAAACAAATGTCTTAAATCAAAAGACACAAAAATAACGAAACGACCGGAGGTAAAAACTTCCTGGGAAAGTAAAGTGACCTTTTCTTTGGTATATTTGGGAAACTCCGACTATCGCAAGACAAGTCAACGACTTTCGATGTTATAATCCGACAACATGGGCTGGACAATTTTGGCTTATTTGTTTCTGTCAAATATTAGTTTTAGAGTTCGATTTTAAAGTTCAAAAGTTGGTTGGAAAAATTTAAAAATTCGGAAAAAAACTGTACGAGATTAACTTCAATGGGATTTTTGTATGAGCCCTGGCGAAGGACACAGGATAATTTTATTACGACAAACTGTAGTCCACGTGAGTGAAACAGCAGGGCACAGCTACATAGTTACAGTCATATTACTCTACTAGAAAAGAACAGTGTTTACTTAATCTCAAATATTTAACACGTTCATAACAAAAGTACCATCCGTTATGAATCATTTGCACTTTAAAAAGTCTTTCGAATCATAAGAGACCGTCTTCTCTTTGAAACGGAATCTGTATGGTGCGCATGGAGCCGAGTAGGACGTAATTACCCGGATGTCCCAGAGCCATCGGGTACACGTCCTAAAACTAGGACAGACGAGGGCCACGAAATCGGCGAGCGACAGCCCTGGATAACAGGTAGCGTTGCCGATCGATAGCCAACCAATCGCAACACTATCGATAGGCCTATCGATACTATCGATAGTTTTTATTGGCGAGTAACAATACTATCGATAGTATTGCACTTACTCGATAGTATTGCCTCGTTGTAAGTTATCGATAGTGTTGCGATTGGTTGGCTATTGATAGTATCGATAGGCTTATCGATAGTATGGCTTTTTGAGATGAATACTATCGATAGTTTTACTATCGATAGCTCGGCAACACTAATAACAGGTGTAATTAACAGTTCAGCAGTCGTAGTATAACGAACATTAGGGAGTTCAGGGACGTAGACAGAATTTACTCATGCTGTTCACACATGCAAAGGCGACAAGTGGCCCTTTTACAGGCTAGCGTTTGACCACCTGATGTTAAGTGATGAAGTAGTCGAAGTGGTAAGTCACGAATTGCAACTTTCAAATGTGATGAAATATAATTAACATCACGAAATGCTACCAATGTTGTGGATATCTTTTTATCATCTGGAAAACGTCACAAAAATTACTACGACCGACCCGTCGAAGGTGGCGTCACGCTATACCTGGTAAGGGGACTGGCTCTCAAGCGAGGTTGCCGAACACAACGATAGGAGCTTGGCGAAGAATCTTAATGGTAGCTATCTAGGCAAGCACTAGAATCTGCCCTACCACCAAGCTACGGTTTCATGATGTTTTCCTTCTCCGAAAGCTTCAACTCATTGCAACCAAACCACGTTAAAAAAAGTGCTGTTCACGGCAATTTTTCAAATCTGTACCAAATTGTTCATTTTTAGTGTTAGAGATTAGGAAAATCAGAAAGTTGAGTATGTTCAGTGGCTTTCGCCAGTCTCCGAACCTGTGTGTCAGTTGAACAAGCGACATCCCTGGCTATAAAGTGTTAACAGCAGTGCTTTAGTGCCATGTCCATGGCGTGAAAGATAACAGATAAGCATTCGTCGAGCCGTGAAACGAGCACTCCCCGCGCTCGCAAGGGAGACACCCGAGGTAAACAGAATTACCAATATCGACGTATCGTCGACCATTGCGCTATTCCTGCTGAATTGATTACATAGTGTTTGTTCAAAGAAATGTAAAACTGTACTTTGGATGTGTGAAGTGAATCCTTTAATGGACTCAATAGTTAGTTGTTGATGGAATTTAAATAGCCCGATGTAAAGATAATATTGTAATTTACATACGAGACAAATTGATACACTAGGCACGTTCTTGTTTAACTTCACAAGCACTGTAAGAAAATCTACTCCTACGATTTAACGTAGGTAGTTTGGAAAATTACTTTTAAGAAAAAAAGTTTAAACTTAAAAATCCTTCTTCTCACACCGGCAAAAGAACAGGCAAGAAACACCCGGCTGGTTATTTTCGGGCGCAATCACATTTACACCTTTTTTGTTATTACTCATACTTTCTTAGCGACGACTACTAGCGACGTACAACTTACTTATACAACGTACCTACCAAAAAATTTATTATATCAGTAGGGACTTAGCGTAGGTACATTTCGCATAAATATAACACATAACATCAAAAAGCGTCAAGAGAGAATTAAGTTATACCACACTATCGTCCATATAAAATAAACAAACAAATTCAGAATCCGGTTGAAAATTGCCGTTGGAACAATACGGGCAATTGCTTGGCGATAGCGATACCGTTCGTTTTCCTTATTGGAACCCCAATCGGACGCCGAATGTCAAGCTTACAGGCTCTGGCAAGCATTGGAATGGTTAGGTTAGACAAGACTAACATCCATTCTGGTGGAATCACATAAATGTGTATTTAGGGATCTCTATTCTGATAAATAAGATATGTAACAGAATAGAGGAGTAACATTTACCGGTATTACCAGAGACTCCGTCCGATATTAGACGCTAAATTTAATACTTAACCTAATCTATAACTCAGAACTCCGACGTCGCACGATCAGAGCTACCTCAGTTTTTAGCGAGAGACAATAATTTTAACCACCACTGATTTGAGTTCAGTGGCCTGTAATTAATCAATCTAAGTTTTTCAAAAATATCTTCAATGGACAGGAGTGGCTGTGCCTTAGTTTGTACAATAGATGAATTATCGCGGTGGCGTTGACTAGGTCGCCAAACTTGTATTTTATGATAAACAGTACGAATATCTCCAAAAATAAACCTTATTCCAACGCATTACAAACTATAATCCCCCTTGTCAGCCAAGCGATATATTAATACAAACGGTAACCTTCAAAAGTTATACGATTAGACTCGGCGTCAAAACAAATACGAGTGCCTAGAGATACGAATAACTAGTACATGAAGTCAAAAGTAAATGAGCAAATAGATACGGTTTTTGTAATAAATCTATTTTAAGCGTTATTAAAACACGAAGTAAAATTCAATTTGAATGACGAGTTTGCGTCGTTCGAGCAAATTCTACGACCTTTTGATGTTATTGTTTATTATATTTTTTCACAACAGATAAGACTTTATAAAAAAAAATTAATAGCCTGCCTTACGTTAAGTCAATTGTAGTTTCATAATTGGCAATACTAGTGGAAAATATCGAGCTAAGTAACATTTACGTACATTGTGCAATATATAAGCCATATATATAATGTATCTAATCTTGGCATTTGAGTTAGTTTCTTCATTATTACTTGAAAATGTGAAAAACTGGAATCGTTTGCACATAATTAAAAACACATGTATTAACAAAATAACCTATACCATATCTATACTAGATTTGTTTGTTTCGGATGAACTTAAAAACTAATAAACCGATATTGATGAAATTTGGTATCGAGGTAGTTTGAGCCCTGGGGAAGGACATGGGACATACTTTTTTGATATTGCGATAACTGTAGTTCGCGCGGGTGCAACCACGGGTAACAGCTCAGTCAGAAATAACGACGGAAAGCAGCAATTAAAGACAGTATGAGCTGGAACATGAAAATTGCTATAGGATTACACCCTTGAGGCAAACCAGGCCAAAATCCTAATGACATTCATCATCAATGAAGTAGCCTAACTCCTCAACTGGACCACAGTGCTCCTGTAGGAACTCTTGCCCAATCCCAAGAAATTGCCTTGAACAATCGGTTCAAACGTCGCATAATGTCAAAGGGCAAGACTTGTTTACCAATACGCGGTGGCATTGCGCAACTCGGATCGTTGGCAGTGCAGCGGCCGGCGCATGCGAACTAGTTACACCGGCGAACATAGTAGACATATACGATTGAGTATACTGGTAGCGCCCGCGCTACGGTTACAAATTAACTTGGAACGGGTAAAGAAGTAAAACTTTTAAATCTTGAATATTAATAAGGGCTACGTACAAATAAGAAGAATAAATACACTGTTGCATCATTCGACATCAAGACGTACGTACGTACGACAGTCATATTGTCGTACGTCTTCCCCTTCCGCACAAAACGCTTCGCTTCTACATTTATAATCGCGTCCTTATTTCCCGATAAGTATCTCCGTGTATCCTCTAGGCAGGCATGCTCCATTATCGACCTCGCCTTTACTTACAATCAGTTGAAACTGTGTCTTACTTTTGTTATTGTGTGCAGTTTTTCCAAATAAAGTTTTTCTCTCTCTCGCTCGCTCTCTCTCTCTCTCTCTGGTAAAATCTTACCAACGAAATAATGTTTGATAATTATGATTCTGGCGAATATATCACATTACTGGATCCTGAACTAGTTTTTGGTTTTCTCTTGTACTTAGCTACCTGTAGCTCTATCTGGGACTAAATCTGTGTGTCCGAAATGTCGCCAACGTAACAAATTGGAATAATTTGTCCAAACAGTTAGATCATCAAACTACTAGCAGGCCAATATTTATGGTAAAAGCGGAAAGCACTTCTGATCTGAGGGTTGGAAGGCGTAAACAGAGAGCGCTCTAGATTTCTGATTTGAAAACTAACAGAACGCGGACAATCTCCCAAGCCGCACGCAATCTAAAGGAGGAAATGGGAACAATACATCATTAAAAAAGTTTACAAACTCCTCTCAATTTCGTACAATCAAATCCGAACCAAACCCTCACAATCAATCCGCAACAACCTAACAACACCAACCGCGCTGAACTCGGCGACAACTTCTGATCTAATCTGAATACAGAACCGGTTCCGTCCAGTGTATTGACGCGTACGGCCGCCGTATCCTCCCGCGTGTTCGCCGTTACGTAACACGGCTACAGACGCACAAACAAACGATTCGTCACACGACGCGGCGCGGGTGTAAACACGTGTCGATGTATTATAGTTAGCGATGGGTGCATGCGGGGATGTCGGCTTCAATTCGGCTGACGCGACGGAAATAGTGGGGCTAATTCTTGGGTGGAATGATGAAATCGCGTCGAGAGGTTTGCGTCTTGATAAGATAGTGATTGGAGTTGTGCGGGGGCCATTGCCACCCCGAGCGCCATGCAGGCAGCCTACCAGACTTATTGCGGCTTGAAAAGTACCGTTCCGTAAATGTGTCCCGTATTTTACGGGATGTCCGGTTCCTTCAGCCATGATGTTAGCCGTGTCCGTGAATTTGGTGAAACCAATAAAGGACAGTATATTGTTGTTAAAAAATGACCTTATATTCTTATACCTTAAAGCTGATGTGGTAACCCTATCTGCGCCACCGCGTTGTACTAACAGATTAGAGGACGTCGCGTTTTTTACTGTTCCTCCGAAGTCCGAATCTACTAAATACTTGATATATATATATATATACAAAAACGGAAATGAATGCCATCAAAATTCATTCCGCCACATAAGCATTTCTAAAGTAATGCGAAAACCAACAAAACATTCTCAAAACGTGCAGACGTGGAAATTTTCCGCCAAACAACATAAATAGATTGAATATTAAAGTTGACCTCCTCAATCATTGGTATCGATGAGAATGCTAAAGGTGTAGTGAGAAAAGAATGTCTTCAGTAAATAATAAAAAAAAACGCCGATAAGTACCTAGAGACCTACCTAATTAACAGTGTAAAAACAATGCGTTATAAATAGACTTCTGTTTTTTTCCAGTTCGAAAGGCACATTGAAATCACTGACGTACACAAGTGTGTTCACGATGTGTCAGGGCACAGAAAAGTCAGGGTGACGAGCGCAGTGCAGTGCTGCGCTGCGCAGGACTTTGCAATGCAAACCGACATCAACACAGATGCATAGTGATGGGTCCAAATCGAGCTGCGTTTAACTCGAGTTGGATTCTCCCAACTCGTGTTTGGGCTGGCCGTACATGAAAGACTCAAGCAAGCAAGTGAAAGAGCGACAGCGGGATTAGTTCGATGTTTGCACATTTTGTGTTAGCGCATCGACCAACTCACACTCACGATTAAACGAAGTTTGCTGAACACATCAAACCATACTCACTGGTCTCAAATGTCACAATATTGTACATCTGAGGTTATCATTAGATTAGATTCAACAAATGTATTAAAAGTACTCAGCTTCGACCAGCTTACTCGAGTACGTGATCATCAACTCGAGTTAACTCGAGTCGTGTTTTTTCAAAGTTGGCACATCTCTATGGGGTGCCTTCTCAGTACCCAAACAGGAAAACCTGCAAAAATTCTGAATGACCCACACAGACACACCTCGCGGAATCACTTTCACTTTTTCATGCACCTGTTATATTATGATACGTGGAATTGTGTGACGAACAATTCTGCCAATACCGGAGGTTGATAGGTAGGTGTACCAGTTTCTAAAAACGATTTGTATGTTTATTTAGCAAGAATATAATGACTCAAATGATCCGAGTGAGAATGGAAGGAGGTCATGGGAGTGTTCGATGAGATTCGTCACTGTGCTCATGTGAATAGGACAACTCTATTGTACCATGGAATATCGCAGAATGTGTTCATTCGTACCACATATATATATCGCAATACAATCATCCCGGACTCCAGATTTCTTTTGCCGGCGCGGCGTAAGGAGGTTCGAATAGGCGTAGTAAGGTTTAAATTTGATGTTTTAAAGTGATCACAATGTACTAAATTAAATATCTTTTGATTTTTGTCTTTTTAATATGTATAGTGGCTGACAAGCAGTTGCCAATGCGGCGCCGTCCCTAAGGAACTTGACACTCATCCAGTTTTAGAAACGCCCTAACATCATCTCTAAACTTCTGGAAATCAAGGAATCTGTCGCCAAGCACCTATCGGTGTGTTCCGGACTTCCGGTAGACTTGCTACCCAGTTTCCAGTCCAGGCGTAGCGTGGCGCCACCTAGGTACCTCGTCACATAACATCAGGTGACTCGTGCTCAAACGATACCGCAGTAAGATGTAAACAAAATGTTACGCAGTTCAGAATGTAATGGAGCCTATTAGTATTAGAGGCCAAGAGCGATTGTACGTCACTGCGACACGTCCTTTCTGCATAATTTACGTTCATTCCAAGCAAAAAAAACTCCATGGTTTCAACTAGGCAAGTAAACAAAAGGTCCTACACTCAGCTTATTAATTGCACCGATAGCAAAACTGGATCGTGAAAGATTTCAAAACTCGCCTAGCGAAATATCTGTAGAAGCAAACTTTATTTTCCTTCTTAAAATCTTACGCAACCCGCAACACCTGTTCGCTATTAATAACTGTCAATTTTAGCGAGATTACAAGACTATGTAAGCCTAGTAGAGCTAGATAGTGGCTAGAACACGCTTGTGTTCGTACTGTAGTACTTACTGGAACGCGCAAGGCCGCCTCGGGCACGCCAGACACATGTGACACAAATACCTGTACCGGCCACACGAGGTGCGCTTGACAAAGGGTTTGACACTTAAAAAGTTTCGCCAAACGTTTTAACTTCAGAGTTTTTGCTCTGCAAGCTATGGGTTACATACGGCCCATACAGGGTAGCGTTCGACCACAAGTAACTCGATGTTACGTGGCGATGTGGTCGACGATGGCGTCACGCTATACCTGGATTGGGAACTGGATCACAATCACAAGTGCTTAGCGATAGATTCTTAACATGAGAATAAATACTGATGGGGCAGTAATTGGCTGGATAACTTGGAACTAAATAGGATATTTAAAGAAATGTGGATTAAAAATCACAAAAAGATACCAGCACTTTATCAACACAAAAAACCAATTCAATACATCAAAATTTAACAAACTCGTTGAAGAGTTGAAGGCTAGACAAACATTGATTTAAATATACTATAGCATCCCTCGATTTTCCTCCGAGGTTAATAAACTAGCCGGAGATGATACCGACTTAACTGACAGACAACAAAACCTACATTGTTAGTGGAAAGCTGTAAAAACTATGGCCAATCAACCAGGTGACTCAGCGGCGTAGCAAATTGAGAGTTCATGTGCACTAATGACGACGCTCTGACAACTGTGGCTAAAGTCCTCCGGTCAATTTGCTAAATGTGCGAGAGGCTGAATAGATTTCAGTGATTAGAAACCCAAGCAATTAAAAATACTTAATCGACAAGCTCCACGGAGAAATTGAAGAACTGGTGACCAAGCCGTATGCCGATAAAAGCACATAAACTTCACTGGCTCAGCCACATTGAAAGAATGGGAGAGGATCGTGTGGTCAAACGAGCATACATGGCACGGTCGAGTGGCCGTCGCCCGTTCGGCCGTTCCAGGTATCGCTGAAAAAACGAAGTCATGAAGGACTTGCGCGTGCTTCAGGCGCAGGACAGACTAACGTGCTTCGGAGGGCACGATAAGAGGTCGGTCCCGGCTATATTATTTGTAAAGCCATGTCGGACGCCTTTAGGCGGCCTGATAACTCTGACGCTAGAGTTGGCGACTAGCTCATACGAAAGAAAGAGTAAAACTTAAGGCAAGTGAACAGGCACCTTCTGTAAGCGAAATAGGGGTATAACGCAGGTGTATCCTACTAATATTATAAATGCAAGAGTTTGTGTGTGTATGTGTGAGAGAGAATGTTTGTTACCACGTATCACCGTAACTACTAAACCGATTTTGATGATTTTTGGAATGGAGATAGCTTATACACATAGGTTAAAGGTTCCTGCGGGATAACGGGAAGACGAGGGTGACAACTAGTCTACTATATAAAAATAAGTCGGGTTTTCCTTCCTGACGCTATAACTCCAGAGCGCACGAACCGATTTCCACGGTTTTGCATTCGTTGGAAAGATCTCGGGCTCCGTGAGGTTTATAGCAAAGAAAATTCAGGAAAAATTTCAACAGAACAGCGAGAAAATCTTACATAAAACGAAGCCATCTGGTGGCGAAACGGAGTTCGCCGGGTTTGCTAGTTTGCAATAAAAAAGTAAGTTGGGAATGACTAGAACATTCGACGTAATAAAATAAACTTCGTCCCCATCTCTATCATAAAACAACATATCATAACGTTATTTAATACCCTTCAAGATGCTACCTACAACTAATTGCAAAACAAACAATGCTACACCAAATCTCATTGCGACAAGGTATCAACTCACAAAGGGGGAAAACATAATTATTGTTTAGCGAATAATTGCGGTATGTAATTAATTAATAGTTGAATGGCCTAGAGTACCTCGTAGTTAAGTAAACATGCTATATGTGTACTACTCAGCTTGTTGCCGATGCTGATTTTAATAATTATCTTTAAAAAAATTATTGAAATAAGTAAAGTTCGTTATTTGATTTCAACTTCCGACGACCGATGTGGCGCAATCGGCGATCAGCCGACTGCGAAGCGTGAGGTCACGGGCTCGATTTTTTTTTTTTTTACAATTTACAGGGTAGCGTTTGACCACAAGTCACCTGATGTTAAGTGCCAATGTGGTCGAAGATGGCGCCACGCTACACCTGGACTGGGAACTGGCTCTCAAGTGAGGCTGCCGGAACACACCGATAGGTGCTTGGCGACAGATTCTTAACAAGAGGGTGGTAGCTAGCCAGGCGAGTACTAGGAAATACCCTACCACCAAGCTATGGTTTCATCACGATGTTTTCCTTCACCGAAAGCTCAAGCTCATTGTAGGATTCGAACCCACGTCCTACGGATCGCAAGCCGACGTCACTACCATTGAGCCATCATCGCTATAAAATTCCCGTTACAGGACAAATATTTGTGCATAAAAAAAGCGCAAGTATTTGTTCTGTCTAGGTGTTGTAGATCCCCGATCAGCGTAGTAGTGATATCCTATATATACAGAAATAGGCTTGGTATGCATATGTTATGAGGAGGGATGAAAGTCATATTACCAAGATAGCGATGAATATGAATGTTGATGGATGGAAGCGAAGAGGAAGAACCAAAGAAAAGATGGATGGATTGTGTAAGGACTGATAGGGTAGAGTGGAGGAGTACATGCTGCACCGACCTCAAATATGAAAATCAGTAACTGAGGCTGATATGCAGCCTCAGTTGTATGCTTAGCCGGGACCTATTTCTGACATCGCGCAATGTCGTACTTGTTCATGTATAATTGTTACTGTTTATTTGATCTTGTATTATGCGATACAAGTGTCGATTCGGTTTTGCATTCTCTAAGACTAAACTAAGTTTGACAGGTCTAAAAGTAATGCTGTCCTTTTTTTACTTCAGTGGTTAGAAAAAGACAGCAATACTATTAGACTAACTTAGTTTAGAGTGAATGCAAAACCGAATCGACATCATTGTGTATGTCAAAAATAAATACATTTTCATTTCAAATAGATATGGGACCGGGGCAAGTAGAAGAAGCAGTTGAACCAAATATTTGCCCCAGCCAGGGTTCAAACCTAAGGTAACCTAAGCATGCAAGTGCCCCGCAGCAGTGCAGTGTCATCAACATTCACAAATTAATGATCAGCCGATAATCAATTTACGAGTTGTTTACAAGGCATTTGTATAGTAGGTCATTGGGCCATATTATGACTTGGAACTAAAACAGATAAACCTACTCTACTATATTCTAACTTCATCTTGATAACGCCTCGTAGTAGGTACTCCGACAGCTACTACTGTCAAATTAAGGGCCTGTCACTAAGCACCTATCGAAATGTTCCGTCCCATAGCCTTACTTGAAAGCCACTTTCCAGTTCAATTTTATTGTTGTGCCACCTATGTTGGCATCATCTCTTAACATCGGCTGCTGGAACACACCGACAGGTGCTTGGCAATAGATTCTTAACATGAGGGTGGTAGCTAGGCAGGTGAGTACAAGAAAATACCCTACCACCAAGCTATGGTATCATCACAATGTTTTCCTTCACCAAAAGCTCAAGCTCATTGTAGGATTCGATCCCAAGTTCTATGGACCGCAAGCCGACAACACTACCAATGAGCCATCATCGCTATAAGTGATAAATAATAGTGAATTAATGCCACTAACCCAGTAATAAGTAATCACAACTTAATCAACTTGCGTAAAGATTGCATCATCCCAACATCTTTGTGGTCTATAGTGAACATTATCACATTCATAAAATTTTATAAACATAGCTGATAGTGCTATCTACATAATATTTTAGGCATGCAAACACTTAGTGAACTGTTCCATAGTATTAATTTTTGTTTGTTTACAATAAATACATTTTTATTGATAACAGTTCTTTCATGATTTGCACAGGTCTCGCTACAACTTCAACTATGTATTCTACGAGTATGTGGACAAAGTACTTGTAATGGTATTAATAACTCACCTAAATTGACAAATTATTCCATTACCCCGACCACATGTGTCAACAGTGTGTTTTGGGAACATTGAAACCCAATATAACTTTTTCAAACATTATTCATAGCAAGTGGGTAGAAGATAAACAAATGACTTTGTTTACAAACAAAAGCATACGTAAATAGTAATGTAGGGCATCTTATCTCTGATTGGATGAGTGATGGCTGCAATCGGGTGGGAGCTTACCTTTTTGGAAGCAGCATGGCGGCGGAACCCTTCCGTTGAAGCACGCCGTCCACCAGGACGCCGTTCTTGCTGTTGCAGGTGAGGTAGAACTCCGGGTGGTCATAGAACAGTTCGAGGTGGCGCCGCGAGATGAAGCTCGAGTGACCCATGTTGACGTCCACTTGGCCGCGGCTGGAGTTGCGGCCGATCACCACGCGCTTTTGCCGGATGAGATACTCGAAGTCGCGGCCGTCGAGGCGAGCGATCGCCGTCGACGCCGGCTCCTGCGCCCACTGCACCTTGGAAGGCGACGGGGGCGACTTCAGCGAGAGAAGCGCCCATGCGTCGCTCTCCGAGCTTCGCGTGAACTGAGTCTGGGCCATGACAGGCGCGCGTACCGATATCACCAACGCTGTCCGTACGCGAGCCGCGAGCTCGCACGATACCACATCACAGACCTACCGCCCGACACGACCCGGATATCCGGAACCTGACGAACCCGTGAACACACGATTTGAGGTTACTGACGGGACGCACATGCGCAAACTTTCTGCTTGTGCGGTAAACAAGAATTATATAAACCACCACACCACCACGTGATAAGATTGTATACAATATATACCAAGTCCGGAACTGCCGATCGATACTTTTCTGTCCCGCTACGTTATCTACGATAGAATTTTTCACCTTTTAGTTATTGCACAACTGAGTTTTCGCAATTGAACCGAAATTAGACACTAAAGTAAACACGAGGCGAGAACAAAAATAACCAAAAACGTCAGTTCGGCATACGCAGTTTACAAGTCGCCGCGCCATCTATACAACATAGCAACAAATAACAATGAAACCGTTTCTATATACACAGAAGTTGTAATAACGTTCAATGAATTTTTATATAATAAAATTTTATTATCGTTAACACAATAATTTTAACGCTACTTTACAGTACGATAATCAACAAGATTGCCCAAATCTGCTGAATACTGAATAGTTCTGATGAAACAACCAACAACATGTACAATTAAAAGCCAACTGATAAAGATTGATTTTGCATGGCATATTCCGTGTAAAGGAACTGCTTTCTTAGGGCGGCCAAGAGTTTATCGATTCTGTGACTATCGATACTTGGATGGAAAATATTTCATTCACAAATTGCATAGGATATTTTTAAATTTGTTTTGGAATAAGTAACTAATTGATTGACTTCACCGAAGTAGTGAATTAGTGATGCTGTATACATGAATACTAAGTTGTTTTTCATTCAAAGACTGTCACACCTAAACTGGAACCTACGGTAATGTTACAACTAGTTTATTACGTCATTAAATTTGATGAACTATTAATATTAATATTAATATTAATGCGTAACTTGCTCGTTTTTTGTTTGGGCGGTTTTTCATTAAAAATGGCGTTCTGAATATTTTTAAAATATTTCATACACATGGTTATATAATATGTACCAACACTATTTAATAATAAATTTTAATATGCATAAGTACTAGGGAGTGAGAGTTAAACTGAGACAATTAAATAATTTAGTTCCCAGTCCAGGTGTAGCGTGACGCCATCTTCGACCGCATCGTCACTTAACATCAGGCGACTTGTGGTCAAACGCTACCCTGTAAATAGTAAAAAAAAAAATAAAAGGTTTGGGTTGAACCTTACTGTATTGAGCAGTAGAACCCTAAACCCTAACACCTCATCTTGTAAGATGCTGACAATAAAACAAAAATGCCTTTAAAGGTTTTGAAACAATATTCGATGCATCTAAATGTAAGCGTTTGAAAATTGGTATCACCAATGCCGATATTAACATGGGCGAAGTCACTACGATGTAGTCGAATAATAATGTAATAGTTGTGATACTGATACTGACTGAAGGTAATTGATTCTACTTTTATGTAACTGTTACCAGTGTTACCACACCACTATTTGTGACATTTAACATTTTTCTCTATGACTTTTCTCATTGCTCTTTCTCTTTCTGCTTTCAGTGTTTCGTTCCGTTATTCCGTTTGTTTATTTTCTAGAAAATATAATACGTATACCGTTATCAAGCAGTAATTTATAAACAGCTCAACCAAGAAATAATTTTTGAACATCTTCACATATAAAGGTAAGTAGGTGCAAAATATGTAGCGCGTATTTTAAATGTTTAGAAATAAGACTGTTGCTAAAATTATTCATTATGTTCCTCTCACAATAAATTATTAAATTAGGCAGGTACCTACTGAACCCTTTTGTAGTATTTTTGCTTTATTTCTAGCAAATGTTTTTAGCAATATTTACTGCTTGAATGCAGCTAAAACCATAACTCGCTTGCTCCTAAAACCATAATTTGGGTTAGTGTAAAATAAAAACAAAATTGTTAGGACAAATCTTTATTCAACATCATCACATTATGACTAGATTGTGTTGACATATATCACAGCAGTTACAATCAACATGTAAAATAGTACCCGAAGACAAAATAGTAAGGAAGAACACAAATACTATGGGATAAAAACTGTATAGCAGTAGCAGTTATCGCAACAACAGCTAATCATCGAGCTGAGTCAAGCTAGCCACACCTCTGTTGATCCAATGCTTCTCCGGTATATCAGATGGCAGAGTAATGTACATGACAAAGTTGCTGGAGTGACCTGTGGTGGCCAGCACACCCTTTCTCTCACTAGTCTTGTATATCGGACAGAAGTAGCACGGAGAGGGATGAAAGTCTGCGATCAGAGCCGGTTGGAACCAGATTATAGGGATAGTGTCGAATAGGATCTTGGGGAAGGACTCGTCCAGCTGCATTGACTGTCTGTTCCACCGTGCACCTTCAAGGAACAGGCCCTGGAGATAAAAAATTGTTTTAGTTGGTTCGTTAATTTCTGACAATTCCATTTCGAAATATATTTATTTAGTAGGACAAAACATGTGATCACTTTTAAACGTCAAACTTAAAATAAGCTATGCATGTTCCAACCTCTTTAAAACAGTAAAAGAACAGGCAAGAATCACCCTGCTGGTAATTTTTTGAGTGTAATCTCATTTACAATTTTATTCTTATTGCTAACTGATTGAATTGGAGCAAGTTTACTACAATCCTTAGCTTTGTTGTCATCGAAATATTCTGATATTGTTGAAGCTTTACTAATAAGATTTAGGCCTGTATTCGGGAATGACGCTCATGTGTTGATTTAAGCTTGAGTAGCGATAGCGAATAAGTGACATATATGTCGACTGACGACCGATGTGGCGCAATGGGTGGATTGCCGACTGTGAAGCGTGAGGTCGCGGGTTCGATTCCCGCTACAAAACAAATATTTGTTCATTGAAAAAAAAAAGCGCAAGTATTTGTTCTGTGTCTGGGTGTTGTGGATCTCCCATCCTTGTAGTTTCTGATACCCTAGATACAGGGAATCCTAGTTAGGGGTCAGAGCCTATGTATGTGATTGTGCGGGTATTATTTATTTATTTATTATATGTATGAACTGACAGTCCTAATTATCGCTTGAGCGTCATTCAAGAATATGGGCCTTATTTTATATAGACAATGGACTAAAGCCATTCTCCGATATGGGAACTAGTTAGAATGGCTTGGATAGATGCTGGCAACAAAATGTACAGTTTTAGTCTCCATATAAGCATTGTTATCAAAGAATGACAATCTAGTTAATTCAGTTGAGACAGTGTGAGAAAGTTAGAACTATGCACTTGTGCTTATTCACTAAAAAAACCTTGTGAATAAAAACTATATTATATGCATGCAAAAAATAATGTTGGTCTGTTGCTGCGTGAAATAAGGACAAACCGTCAAACACACTTTCGCATTTATAATAGTTTTAGACTAGCTGTGCTCCGCAGTTTCACCCGTGCGGATATTCTCACAGGAACAGTGAACATTTTCGGTATTAAAAGCTGTCTATTTTTAATAGCTGTCTACTTTAAAGTCACTCAAACAAATGCGGAAAAAATAATTGTGGATCAAATTCAAAATTATCAATTTATTTTTTTTATAAAACATTTACATGCAAAAAATCACGTGGATCTGTTGCTGCGTGAAAGGACGAATGGACAAACACACTCGCATCTAATAGCGCTTAAATCTGAAGTAATAGACAACCGAACAGTAATCAATCGGCGAGTGTGCCCAGGAGTTGTACAGCTTAATTCCTCCATCCCCATTCCATCATCGGACGTCACGACAAACGGCGAGACGCCATCGGTATATGGTGGATATTCCACCTGTACGCACGAAGCGTTTCGCTTCTACTTTCTTAATGCGTACTGCTAAGGAGTGGAACTCCTTGCCGGAGTCTGTGTTTCCCGAACGCTACAATTTGGGGATCTTCAAGGCAAGAGTGAACAGGTACCTTCTAGGTATGCGTGTTACACCGTCGACCGCATCTACGCATGGCAACAGGCGGGATCGCGGTCAAATGCATATCTATTTGCAATAAAAAAAAAAAAAAAAAAAAAATCACAAGAAAATCTGAAATAATGTTTTTAATGATAAAATGAAGCACAATTTTTGTGAAATATCAATAATAGACAATAGACAATAGACAATACTTTTATTTGTGGCAAAAAACAAGTGTTAGGAAGAAATAATACATAAACTTACACAAACATAACAGTAATTAAAAATATAAATACACGAACTAATTAATATATACAAATAGTAACTGTTTTTTGCCACAAACCGGCCCCAACTCAGCATGATGCTGGTTATTATAACCAGCGCTGGTCTTCCGTTGGTGCCGGTAGGTGACGTCACGCATATCAATGATTTATATTTTTAATCAATAAATTAAATATAATTATAAATTCTAATAAGTATTAATTTTCTGTTCCGAAATACAAATCCCTGTCACACGTATATAAACAAGCAAAAATGAAACGTTCACGCAGTAGTAGCTTGACGTTTGTTTACACACGTGACGTCATACGCTCTAGAATCCGTAATGGAACGTTTTGCGCGGCAATTTCAACACTAGAACATTATTTTATGTACTTGTAACGTCATGATTATTATTACTGTTAAATTACATTTTTAAGGCGTTTTTACGGTTTATTACTAGCAATTTCTGAAAAGTTGTCCGGTTGCCTGTTGCTGTTGCAAAAACAAAGCCATGCGAAAGCAACGGCCTTCTATAACTCACCCATATGAACACACTGTGCTCATGATCTTGATGATCCACCTGGTGTGGCTGCTGCTTGCGTAATTACAAATTATTGTATAAATATATATAGACTTCTAAAAAAGGAGGAAGTTCGCGTATAAATTCGTCGTTTTTGAACCGATTTTGATGCTTCTTATATTGTTGCAAAGGAGACATCCCATGGGTGCTACAATGATAAGGAAACCGGGATCTGATGATGGCATCCCAGAGAATTTTTTAGTTTCCTTCGTTTCAGTTTATTGGCCTCGGTCGAACCGTCAACTCTGTGTTAAATCGCTCCGTACTTTAATTAAAAATTCACAGTCTTAAAGTTATTTATCATCGGATTTTTTTTGTGGACTATTTCTACATCTTACAAGTGATAAACTTTTTTATGTGTTGCGTTTAAAAAACACCTAAATTAAGCAAAAACAGTGAAAAACACTACAACGTAAATTGTTGCAAATTTTTATAAAACTAGTGAGGGTAACGTGTTGTCGCGTCTGCGCAGAGCATCTTCACGGTTACGCACTGCGCTTAACCGTGAAAGTCGCGTGCGCTAGGAGTGGAGACGACACAGTGTCAACTCTGTCTAACATCAACCACACAGTTAAGCCATTTCTGCGTTTCTTGCATAGTGCGACTCTGTGAGGTAATAATTTTCTTCACTAATATCAAAATGAAGTGTGCCGGTTGCTTAAAATCGATCAAGGATTTAAGCTTTGTTAAATGCACTTCTGCGGGCTGTGAAAAAATCTTCTGTGCTTTGTGCATAAATGTGACCTCTATCACAACTGAACGAAAGAAGGTCTGGAAATGCCCAGACTGTACTGCAGTGCAAAGAAAGGGAGGTGACAATAGCCTTACACCTGTTCGACAAGCCTCCGACAATGTCACGACCCGCAAGAAATCAGACTCAACGGGCTCCGAGATTAGTCAACTTACTGAAACTCTGCGTTCACTAACTATCGAGTTCTCCTCTGTTAAAACGAAGTTAGATGATTTGACTGAGTCACTTGCATTTACCAACAAGAGCATGGAAGATTTGGTGTTAAAGTGGACCGCCACCGATGAACGATTGAAATATCTGGAGAAACGTGATGATGAGGTGCAAATCTTGCAGGCTACAGTTCAACAGCTTCGGAGTGAGCTCAAATCACAATCCCAGTTCAGTCTAAGGAATGAAATTGAAATTGTAGGTATTCCTGAGAACAGTGCAGAAAACCTTCACCATACTATTCTGATAGCAGCCAAAAAACTGGGAGTTGAGCTGGCTGACGAAGATGTGGACTGGGTTACACGAGTGGGCCCGCGCCGGCCGCCGGTGACCACTGCCTTGCCTGAGGATGGGGCCAAATTGCCACGCCCCGTGGTGGTCAGGCTTCTCCGGCGCTCCAAGCGGGACCAGTTTCTCAAGGCCTCAAAGTCGCGAAAAAACATAAGCAGTTTTGACCTAGATGTCATTGGCGTTCCCCGGAAAGTCTATTTCAACGAAAGACTAACGAAAGAAAATAGAGTCTTATTTCGCGATACTAGATCCAGAGCGAAGCAGTACGGATATAGCTTCTGCTGGTGTAGTCAAGGTTCTATATACGTCAGACACCGGGAAGGAAAGGCGGCGCTGCTCATCCAGTCTCACAGAGACCTGGATCGTTTACTTCCGCCTGCATCAGCTGTTGATGGTCCATAGTTATTTTCTTACAAGATCTAACGCATTTATTTTTCACTCTTTGTCACTGTTTTATCACTTTCTCTACCTCAAAAACTTAATATCTTGTGTCGTGTATTATACAGAGCAGAGCTTTGTTTTACGTTTGCAATATGTACTAAAACAGTTGTATATAAAGTCAGCCTTGGAACCTCCTTTGTTAATATGCAATAATACCGAATCAGATCGTACTACTGTTAATTATACCTGTCATTTGAGATCCAGTGTAATCAATTATTTTTATACTCATTCGTTTTACTATTTTGTATCATATTATTACATTTTCAACTACGTTACTAAGAATGGTTTAGGTCTACTATGTATTTTTGTCTATACAAACTCAAAACTTAAACTCAAATATTCATTTAATATGATAAATAAATTAGTGCTTCTTTTAAAAGTAAATAATATGTCTAAGAAATCGGTGTGGTTTAACTGGTCTTTGGATAAATCTATGAAACAAAAATGATGCTCACCGACGTTTTAGGATCAGAATTAGATCTAATAAATATTCAGTGTCTAGTAATAAATGATTCTGACAGATATAAACAAATCTTTACGCAAGAACATAATTTTAAATTACTTTCATTAAATATTAGAAGCATTAATAAGAATTTTGAAACTCTACTTGTAGCTTTAAAGCGCTTGGATGTATCAATAGACATTTTAATCTTAACTGAGTGCTGGCTCAACAGTATGACATTTATCCCACAAATTCCAGGGTACAATTCATACAAAACCGACATAACGACCAACCAAAACAGTGGAGTAGTCGTATATGTGAGGGAGGTCTGGTGTGCAATGGTCAGTGAACCTTCCATTGATGATGCTGATTGTTTGGCAATTCAAATTCCTGAAGTTATTAACATACTTGGTATATACCGCTCGCCTTCTTTTAGAAACTTAGAAAAATTTCTGGCCTCTTTAGAAACATATATCAATAAACTAAATAGTCTCCCATTTATTCTTGCCGGTGATATCAACATAAATATTATGGATACCCTAGGAAATCCACAAAGCTTAGAGTATCAATGTTTCATGGCTGAAAATGGACTTCTCCCGGCTATAACTCAGCCCACTAGGGAATCGACGTGCCTCGATCACATTTATGTAAAAAACATAGTAAATTATCAAACTCTAATTGGTATGGTTTGTCAATTTGATATCACGGACCACTACCCGGTTATAATTGGTATGAGCCTAAATAGACCCAGACCTGATAAGCCAATGCGTCTAGTGTTAAAGAGAGATTTTGTAGCCATTAAAAGTAATCTCGCGAACATAGACTGGAATGTTGTTACCAGTACTGATGAGGTGAATAAAGCGAACGAAGTTTTCACTAAGATTTTCACTGAAATAGTAAGCAAACACACTCAAGAAGTTAAAATAAGTAGATCCAAGTATAATCTTAAACCCTGGATTACCCCGGGATTGATGCGCTGTATGCGGCATCGGGATAAATTGCATCTATGTTCTAGAAATGATCCAAAAAATAAGTTACTTAGAATAAGTTACACGCGTTACCAGAATTTCTTTATAAATTTATTAAGAAAATTGAAATTAGAATATGAAAACAATGAAATTAAACAACACAAAAGGGATCCAAAAAAGCTTTGGCGAACCATAAATAATATTTGTAACCTAAATAAGAGCAATAAAGAACCCACTGAGTTACTTAAGATAGAAGGTTGTTCAAGTACGCAAGAATCTATTGATTTTACAAATAACCACTTTTCCACGATTGGGCAAAAATTAGCAGATAAAATTCTTTCTAGTTCAACTAAAAGTGAAGCAGAACTTGCGAGAGCAGTTAAAGTCACCAATTCTCCAGCTAACTCCTTCTTCATCCATCCCACAGATTATGAAGAAGTCGAAAAACTTATTATGGGCTTACGAAACGACAAAGCACCTGGAATCGATGGTTTTAGCAACTCTCTTATCAAGCATGTTAAAAATGAAATAGTGGTACCTCTTACTTATATTCTAAACCTGAGCATCTCAAACGGAACTTTCCCACGTAACTGGAAAATTGCGTCGGTTTGTCCAATACATAAAAGTGGGCCAAAGAATTTAGTAGATAACTATCGACCTATATCATTGTTAGGGGCCTTTTCTAAACTCCTTGAAAAGCTTGTGAACAGACGCCTTGTGAACTACCTTGAGTCGCACAACTTAATTTCTTCAAACCAGTTTGGATTTCGTAGAGGGAAAAGCACGGAAGATGCCGTCACGTTGCTTACATCTGCAGTTTCATCATACCTTGACATTAACCAGTGTTGTGTTGGCATCTTCCTGGATCTGGCAAAGGCTTTTGACACTGTCTCCGTTCCTATACTCTTAAGAAAGTTAGAAGGGTTGGGCATCCGTGGTATAGCCGCAGATTGGTTTAAGAGCTACCTTACGGAGCGGAGACAGTGTGTTAAGATTGGTCAATCTTTGAGTGGCTCACGGCACGTTTGTTTTGGAGTCCCACAAGGCAGTATTCTCGGGCCGACATTGTTTCTCCTATACATTAATGATATCCACGACATAGATATTAAAAATGCTGATATTGTATGTTACGCTGATGACACTGCAGTAATTTTTCACGGACCTACGTGGCAAACTGTTCGCTCTTCTGCTGAGCGTGGTATATCATTGATTTCTAAATGGTTAGAACTAAATTTGCTAACGTTGAATACTAAAAAAACAATGTTTCTGTGTTTTCATAAAACTGCTGCATCTGCACCAGCTGCGGATGTGAATATTAAAATTCACAATGAAAACTGTAACATGATCCCAAACTGCTCATGTGAATCTTTGACGCGCACCAAAGTTCTAAAATATCTTGGCGTGAACATTGACGAGAACCTAACTTTTAAAATACACATCGGTGCACTCTCGGCCCGAATAAGAAAAGTAATAAGTATAATGAGAAGTTTACGAAATGCAGCACACATTGATACACTAACATCTGTTTACTACGCTCTATGCCAATCACTTATAGTGTACTGCATCACTTGCTGGGGCAGTGCTGCCAAAACTTTTCTCATTCAGGCAGAGAGAGCTCAGCGATCAGTTCTTAAGGTTATGCTCCGGAGGCCTTTTAGGTATCCTACTACTTCAGTTTATGAAGAATCTGGAGTTTTGAGTGTGCGTCAACTATTCATTCTCAAAACTTCCTTGTCGGTGCATAAAGAAACAATTACTTCCCCTGATTATATGTTAATTGCTAATCGTAGAGTTTACAGATTGCCTACACCGTCCGTTAAAACACGTTTTGCGCAGCGTTTTGGTGATTTTGTGAAGTTATATATCTATAACCGAGTCGCTAGATACTGCGACATTAGAAATAAAAAAAGTAGTGAAGTTAAAAATATTATTTGTAAATGGCTAAAGACGTTGTCATATGATAAAACAGAAGACATTTTAAATTTCAAATGTTAGAGTGGTGTCCACCAATTAAATTCATTTTTATTTTTATTGTTATACTCTTTTTTAACATTTAAACTCTTATTTATTATGTTACGCAAAAACTTAGGTAGATATAATATAGTTTATGATATCCAATATGTATTACACCTTAACAAAAATATATATTCTTGTAAATTTATGTAAGTTTTATAATTAGTTCCCTTTGTTTGCTTTGTTTTGATGTTTATTTAATTTATTATTTATTTATTTAATTAAAACGGTAAACACCAATTACATTAATTATAAATATGTTAATATCATTATAGTTATTATATTTTAATATGTAGTAAATTTCGTATTTTTAATGTATACTGAGGATGTTTTTTACGATTAAATCACCTTGATCTCGGGTTACCTCGATACAGGCTTGCCTAGTGAGGTAACCTTAAGACATTTAGTTTTAAGGAAAAGCATGCCCTACATAAGAATCATGTTCATGTTTTGATTAATGCCTACTTTATGTTTATGTTTGTATCTTTTGTAGCAAATAAATATTTTCATTTTTCATTTTTCATTTCATTTTTCATTTTCCTGTTTCATTATCAGCCTTTCACGTTCCCACTGCTGGGACTCTGGCCTTCTCTCAGAGAGAGAGTATGTAATCTACCACGCTGGCCCAGTGCGGGTTGGTAGTTTCCTGTTTAAAGTCGTTAAAGATGATGTACACTTTCAAAATCTGTACTAGAGGTGAATACACATCAAAAGCCAACGTTACCTTGCAATACACCCCAAAGGTGGGATCCTCTTCGCTCTCGAACTCCATGCTGGTGATGACGAATTCGAACTGCACCTGGTCGATCGGGATCTTGTTGTGTCGGGAGTAGTTCTGCAGTACGCCAGTCAGGAACGACTGCGTAAAGTAGAACCCTGACAGCCAGAAAACGATCGGCGGCCCCTCGTCCACCCAGTCTTGGAGGAACCGCAATCTGCGATGGAGAATAAATATCTAAACTAGCGATAGGTAGCTGATGTGCCGTTACTGATCTTGAGTACATACAAAAATCCCATAGAAACAAATAATTTGCAGTAAATTGCAAATATAAATGTAAATAAAAACTTTCCTATCTCCTGAAATTAATAATCAAATTCGATTCAAATTTAATAGTACTTTATTCAATAGGATACATAGTGATCACTTTAAAACGTCAACTTAAAACTAGCTACGCCTGTTCCAACCTCCTTACGCCGGCAAAAGAACAGGCAAAAACGCCCGGCAGGTAATTTTTTTGGCGCGATCACATTGACAAGTTTATTCCTATTACTAATTGATTGAATTGGGGCAAGTTCACTAAAATCCCAAGCTTTTTTATGTCATCTAATAGTCCGATATTTTTTAATTAGCTTTACTAATAAAATCGATCCTGATCCGTTATCCGCGGTTTTGGATCGACATGTCATGTCATAATATGTCATTTAATGTGTCGATGCCGTCATTATAATTTATTAGTCAGATAACTTTTATTCAGCCATTGTATAATCTTTCTTTAGTCTCCTTATACAATGCTTTTGACAAATATTCAAGTCGTAAAACATTTTAGTATGTAGTTTACGTTCTCCAGGCACAAATTTATCATCTATTTATTTATTATCGCGACTATTTCAAGAAGTTTAAATATAAAACAGTTATTTTCGTGATTTATTGTAGTGAAACCTATTCTTGATGCCTATCTTATTCAAGGAGATTACAGAAATGGCTATTCTTATAAAATATGCACTTGGTTCGCTCCGGTTTCGATGGTCTAAATCAGGTATTGACCTTTGAAACGTCGGTCGCCGGATTGAATTTGTAACGAATTTGTGGGCCAGTTTTGTGGCTTCATTCTAGTTATCAGGAATACAATGCAACTCTAATTCTTTCGATCGATAGCAACGAAACTATCTTCAATTGCAATCTTCAAAGATTTCGTAATCTCCCGTGGCCCGAACTAAAAGCCGTGGCGGGTTGCATCCTACCCGGGCCGTGTCCTAAATGATGAAAAAGAAATGAAATGAAACCTCATTTGAATCCACTTAGAAATTATGCGAATCGTACTTATAATATTGTTATTGCGAAAGTTTGTAATTACTGTTAAATTTGAAATAGAGATAGCTTATATCCTGACCGAACACAGGCTACTTTGTATCCTGGGAAAAAGTTCGGGGTATGTATATAAATGCGAACGTTTGTGAATGAATGGCATTCAAACATATACAGGAATAGAGATAACTTATAATATCCTGGATTAACACATACACACGCTACTTTTCATAGCGGAAAAACATTCCTACATGAAAAGCACAGCTAATACAAAGATGAAAGCGGAGATAGACTTCGTTTTATTAAAACACTTTTATTAGCTTGACTTGTAACTAACAACGTAATCAAAATACTGTTTTAAACTACCATGGTCAAAATCATTAGACATCATCTCGACAGAACGCCACTATATACCTCGATTGGTTAGAGAAGCGATAGAAATAACCAAGTATAAGAACTTTAATCGAGAGGACGGGTTTCAACTGTCGAGTGCCTGGAATCCAGTGGTGCGGTTGTGTGACAGCAGAAAAAGCACCTGTCATAGCTCGCGAGGGGATACCGTGAGTTTTGTGTGTCGAGATTTGAATCGAGTTGCGAGTGACTTGTGTGAAAATGGTAATGTCATCGTAAGCAAAAAACGTGTGAGGAAGCGGGTAGATAGATACGTCTGCCCGTTATAACATCAACAATCCTACCCGCAAAAACTTTTAGTATTCTCGTGATCATGGCGCTTGCAACAGTGCCGAAATATCGAGAACTCAAACAAAAACAAATACATGGTAATTATCCCGTTATAAAACCTAATTCTAACGTAATCAAATCTTAGAAGTCAATTTTCACGCACTTCTAATTGTCGTATCGACTTGAAACTTTGTATGTATATGTAATCTCGGTGACAATGCAATAATTTGGTATCATCGACCTGATCTGATGATGCAGCCGGAAGGTGGGTAGGGGATCTCTGCAGTGGCTACTAGTAAACCCCTCGTGTTTGGGCTCTTATGATTCGTCTTGATGAGTCAAATAGATTGGACTTGGTAACAAAAGACTAAAAAGTAACAAAATTAAAATATATAGTTTAAAAAAACTAAAAAAAACACTTTAAAAACGCACTGAAAAATATAAAATAATTAAAATGACTTGTATTAGTTTCGATATAATGGTTAATTCAAAAAGTGTGGAGCGCTTCTTTTACTGGGTAAATAAAAATACACACAACCAAAAAGCGCTCCACACTTTTTGAATTAACCATTATATCGAAACTAATACAAGTCAATTTAATTATTTTATATTTTTCAGTGCGTTTTTAAAGTGTTTTTTTTTAGTTTTTTTAAACTATATATTTTTATATAAGTTACTAGCTGTTTCTCGCGATTTCACACGTGCGGGCTACAGTTTATTGCGATAAAAAGTATCCCATGTCTTTCTTCAGGGTTCAAACTATTTCCGTACCAAATTACATTCACATCAGTAGTTTAGGCGTGACAGCGAGACAGACAGACAGAGTTACTGTCGCATTTTTAAGTAGGGATAGAAGCTAAATTATTGTCTCGTCTTTTCCAGAAGCGCCATGACAGAAAAAGTGCTGGACAAGGACACGTGGCCGCAAGAGGCGGAGTCCGCCATCAACGATATCCGCAAGCACGTGAAGAGCGCCACCCTGTGCTCCAAGATCAAGAGCAGCAACCAGCGCATCTTCCTCAACCTCACCACGCTGGAGAACCGGGACTACTGCATAGAGATGTCCGCTGCGGGATTCAGGATCATCGGCAAGAGGCACGACGACGTGTCCCTCATGAACGCGGACAACATGTGCTACGAGACGCCGTACGCGCTGCTCAATAACATTAGTAAGAAATACAGGGAATCGTTCGGGGGCGAGCTGATGAACAAACTCTTGGACCTCGCCAAAAAGTCCGAAGGTTGATTTCCCAGTGCGTAGTTTGGTGTCGTCAATTTTAGACCTTTTAGGTTTCCTAACCTTGAGAGTGTTTTAATTATTATCGAATGAGCTAATTTTATGTCGTACCTATATTTTTGTGTTAAGTTTGCTTGTACCTTTTCAGTATACCTATTTTATATGATGTTAGAATATATTCGATGTCTATATATGTGTAATTATATGGTAAGTTATAGGGTAGGTAGTGGGTACGCCACGAATTAAATCTTCACCGCGTGATGCGTTATTATTGTACAAAGCCGAGCATAGTCGTTCAAACGCTTTGTTCCTCTCCACTGTGCCATAGGCTTTTTTTTTTTTTTTTTTAAGTATCGATTTTTTTTTTTTTTTAAATTAAGAGACTCGGTTGAGCCTCATAACGTACAAAGGGATGGATCTCGGGTCTAACGCAAGCGTGATAACATACAGCATAATTTTGCCGGCAAGAATTTATCAGCTTGTGCAGCTACGACTGACCATGTCACACACGCGACCAAGCGAAGACGCGTGTGATTGGCCCTCTATTCGCGTTTTAGATCTCTTTTGGTTCGGACGCTTTTGAGCGAAGGACCCGACGTCTGTTTCTTGTTACGTCAATGGTTGAGCCATAAAAATGTACACAATATAAATGTATTTACTTGCATGTTTAGAACTCAAACGGGGTAGCTGGTTAGGTTTTGTATTAAATATAGACTACGAGCGATATCGCCAGTGTCTACCGCACCCGTAAAGTCGTTGCATGACTTGAATTGTCAACTTTATAGATTTTATAGTATTTGTAGAAAAGGAAAGCGTCTCTCTTAGGGTTAGTAGTAGTTGGCCTAATGCGCTGTCTCGATCTAGCCCTTAATTAGTGTCAACAGAGCTTACATTTGGAGCCATTTTCCCAATAATGAAGGAAAAAGACATGAAAGAATTTCTTCAAGGGAGCCTGAATCTTGACCCAAAATAACGGAATTACTCTGAATCGGTCACTGATTAAACTAATAACGTCTTACAGTTAAAAGCCGACCTTATTCTTTAACCGATTGGGTTTAATTTGCCGTGGAAGGTATTGGTCGTTTGTGACAATAAACGTTAAGCTTCTCCCAGCGAGGCTCAAACTGCCTTTTGGTCTTCAAGCGCTAGAGGGATACATCCATGTCTTTTTCCTCATTACTAAAGCCCAGTTTCAATAACCGATCTATCCACGGTTTGCCCTACGCGAGAAAGAGATTTGACATTTCTTCTATCACAGTATATAAAGAACAGAAGGTTAGCTAAGGCCGCTCGACGAGTTAATTGCCTACTCTTGCGGTGACGCATAGCCCGGCCGCCTCCTTACGTTTATGTGATTGTGTGCGTGAAAAGTGCGTGCGTACACGGTGCCGCTACTCACGCACACATGCAAACCGGCGACGGCCGATTTATATGAAGCTGAACTACTACTCCTTTACTATGCTTCTATGGAACTTATGTTATATTTCTATCTCCAGTATGGCAAACTGTATATAGATCGGTTATTTAAACTGACATCCGTGTCGTCTAATGTGTAGAAAACACCCATTATGGATCAATTATTATCATTTTACAAATAGATAATTATTGTATGTAGCAGAGTGGTCAAGCATCACATCCATTAGGGCGGAGGTACTAGTGCCAGCAGCTTGCATACTAGCATTTAGGTGTAGGGATTGCAATCCGGTACCAATTTCCATCCGGCCGGAATTATATCGATCTGACCGGATCCAGTGTTATTAGTCACGTCTCACGTCACAATTTTGTTGACTTTTAAAGATATTAAAATGAGTGTATGTTACAAAGTTCATAAAAACAATTATTTTTAAGAAGTCAAACTGTATTTATCCAAATAAACACGAATTAACAATAAAATTCTAGTATTGTATTCAGTATTACTAAATTTTAGAGCAAATGTCATCGGTGAAATCTTTTAATTGACTTGATCAAAGTCGCACACGTGTATTTATCGCGCACGTCATGGTTTGGTTTGGTTGGTTGGTTTTTTAGTTTACCGGATCCGGCGAACTTATGCCGGATGCGGTAGATGCTAAATGATACCGGATCCGGTATTCCGGATTGCAATCCCTACTAGCATGCGAGCTACAGGCAAGTCACCAAGCAGTAGAAGGCACGCCATTTCACTAGCAAATTGTACCGGTATATAAATGTGTCTATGTATCCAACGATAATTTTCATGCTAGCTATTGGCATAAATGTGTGCATTCCCACCATAATTTTTTATATTGTCTTGCAGTTTTATCGCATTTATTTTGTTAGTACAAGTTGTAGACTGAGTACGAAGGTTGTACCTCTCACTACATTAAGTTATACAATTTTATAGACATTGTGTACTGTATGTGTTGTGATACTTTAGTGTAATAAAAGAGATATCCAACGTTCTGTATCATTTTCTGCACATATATTGATTCAGATACTCGGCCGGCACAGCCCTCTTGATGAAGGCGTTGTTGCAAGATGACCCAATGGCCATAACAGTTACCTGGCCAAGAAATCGGCTACATAGGATCCTAGGGGCTTCACAGAGGGGTAGGACTTGGCCATCCACTCGGCCGGCACAGCCCCTTTGATGAAGGCGTTCTTGCAAGATGACCCAATAGCTATATTTATTTACCTGGCCAAGAAATCGGCTACATAGGATCCTAGAGGCTTCATCGAGGGATAGGACTTGGCCATCCACTCAGCCAGCACAGCTCCCTTGATGAAGACGTTCTTGCAAGATGACCCAATAGCTATAATAGTTACCTGGCCAAGAAATCGGCTACATAGGATCCTAGAGGCTTTATGGAGGGGTAGGACTTGGCCATCCACTCGGCCGGCACAGCCCTCTTGATGAAGGCGTTGTTGCAAGATGACCCAATAGTTATAGTTATCTGGCCAAGAAATCGGCTACCTAGGATCCCAGAGGCTTCATCGAGGGATAGGACTTGGCCATCCACTCGGCCAGCACAGCCCTCTTGATGAAGGCGTTGTTGCAAGATGACCCAATAGCTAATATAGTTACCTGGCCAAGAAATCGGCTACATAGGATCCTAGAGGCTTCATGGAGGGGTAGGACTTGGCCATCCACTCGGCTGGCACTGCCCCCTTGATGAAGGCGTTGTTGCACGACTCCAGCTCGGCGCTCATGATGGCCAGCCCCTGGGCGGCCAAGTTCACGCCGTAGAGGGTGCGCTGAACTACTGCTAGGAGGCGGTTGTAGCGGATCAGCTCCTGTGAGTAATCGTTTTTTCAATATTAAACGGATAGAGGATAATGTTGATCAAAATTGTAGTTTTGTTTTACTGAGTAGGTACCTACTTATAATGTAGCATTTGACCAAGAGTCACCGAAGGGGGCGACAGATTCTTAACTTGGGGGTGGTAGCTAGCCATGCGAGTACTAAGTAGATAATAGTGTCGATTCGGTTTTGCATTCACTAAAACTAAACTTAGTTTGACAGGACTAATAGTATTGCTATCTTTTTCTAACCACTGAAGTAAAAAAGGACAGCATTATTATTAGACCTGTCAAACTTAGTTCAGTTTTAGAGAATGCAAAACCGAATCGACACCAATACCCTACTATGAAGCTGTGGTTTCAACACAATGATTTCTATCACCGAAAGCTCAAGGTCCTTGTACGATTCGAACCCACGTCCTGCGTATAGCAAGCCGACGTCACTACAATTGAGCCATCATCGCTTTATAAAAACATTAATTGCGTCCGCGGTTTCACCCGCGTCTCCCCGTTATCCCGCAGGATCTTTTTTCCAGGATAAAAAGTAGCCTATGTGTTAATCCCGGGTATAAGCTATCTCCATTCCAAATTTCATGACAATCGGTTTAGTAATTACAGTGATACGTGGTAACAAACATTCTCACACACTCACACCAACTTTCGCATTTAAGTATAATATTAGTAGGATAAACATCATAAAACATGGATCGGGAACTGGCTCTCAATCCTGCATCTATGCCCTGGTCATGGAAGTCTACAGCTACCACCACTACCCTGGTACTTGGAGTTTTCGGCTGGCATTACTAATTCCTTCGAGCCCACTCACCTGCTTGAGCACCGTGTTCATGCTGTTATAGTACTGCACGGGATACTTGATGGACACTTCGAACACGTCGTACTGGGGTGGGAGGCGAGCCATCATGTCACGTGTCAGCTCCACCACCCCGCCCGCGCCCTCCCCCTCCCCGCCCCCGCCGGCGGTAATGAACGACGTCTGCGTTAGGAGGCATCCGAATAGGAGCTACGAAAGAGAAGTGAGGTTAGCTCTTCAATCTGCTATCATGAAAAAAAGCGATGGTGGCCGAACAGTAAATCAAATCAATATCAAAAATTTTTTTTTTTTTTTTACTATTTACAGGGAAGCGTTTGACCACAAGTCACCTGATGTTAAGTGACGATGTGGTCGAAGATGGCGCCACGCTACACCTGGACTGGGAACTGGCTCTCAAGTGAGGCTGCCGGAACACACCGATAGGTGCTTGGCGACAGATTCTTAACAAGAGGGTGGTAGCTAGCCAGGCGAGTACTAGAAAATACCCTACCACCAAGCTATGGTTTCATCACGATGTTTTCCTTCACCGAAAGCTCAAGCTCATTGTAGGATTCGAACCCACGCCCTACGGATCGCAAGCCGACGTCACTACCACTGAGCCATCATCGCTATAAATATATAATATATATATGTTTATTCAATAGGATCCATTGTGATCACTTTAAAACGTCAACTTAAAACTAGCTACGCCTGTTCCAACCTCCTTACGCCGGCAAAAGAACAGGCAAGAAACGCCCGGCAGGTAATTTTTTTGGCGCGATCGCATCGACAATTCTATTCTTATTACTAAGTGATTGAATTGGAGCAAGTTCACTAAAATCCCAAGCTTTTTTTTGTCATCTAATAGTCCGATATTTTTTAATTAGCTTTACTAATAACATTTCTTTTGTTTGGTTGTACACGTTGGGATATGGGAACATGAATATTAACGCTACTCACAGCATTAGCCTCCTTATTGTCTTTAGTGATGTCTGCGTTCTCGTGCAGGCCAAAGACTTCCGGATTGGCGATCATGGGGAGTGCCTTGATGTGCTCCAGGACAGAGCTGTAGTCCATGGACGACGGCATCCGGTAGTCGCCGCCCGGGGTGAACGAGTAGCTGGGGGGGGGGGGGGGGGGGGGAGTGATCAAAAGGGGGGTCACATATGGCAATACTTGGAACGGGGACTGTTCAATAAAACAAAGAGATAAATTATTCTTACTATGTACTAATTGATTGAATTGGAGCCAGCGATGATGACTCAGTGGTATTGACGTCGGCTTGAGCTTCGGTGAAGGAAAGCATCGTGATGAAACTATAGCGTGGTGGTAAGGCATTTTCTAGTGCTCGTCTGGCTAGCTGCTCTTAAGTTTTCGGTGTGTTCCGGCAGCCCCACTTGAGAGCCAGTTCCCAGTTCAGGTGTAGCGTGGCGCCACCTTCGACCACATCGACACTTAACATCAGGTGAGTTGTGGTCGCTACCCTACCCTGTACGCAGAAAAAACAAAAAAAGTTCACCACAATTTCAACCTTTTTTGCCATCTAAATTTAGTCCGATATTTTATAATAAGCTTTTACTAATAGAAGACTTGATAAATATGTTATTATCAACGTCTTCAATTTCATTTTAGATTTCGTTGAAAAAACGTAGTATATAGGTCGGGATGTGAAAAAATAATCGATTTTTTTTCTTTTAATCGATTTTTAATAATCGATTATCTAAATATGAAAAATCAATTATTGATAAATAGTTTTTTTTACTTACTCTCTAAAAAATAAATCGATTTTTTTACCTACTCTCTTTTTTTAAAGAAATAAAAGATAAGATATGTAATGTTTGTATTATTGGAGATTAAACCAATGTGTAGCCAAACTTTTCAATCGAACTTTGCAGTTTTAAGTTACTCTAAGTAACTTTATTACAATGTACAAAAAAATGCAACTTTTCGAATAGTTAGAAAAAAAATAATATATAAAAATCGATTATATAAAAAATCGATTCTTTTTATTTAAATAATCGATTTTTTATAAATCGATTTATTTTGAAGAGATAAAAATTGATTATTTATTAATCGACTTTTTTCCCACCAAGTCACATCCCTATAATATAAAAGGTACACATTGACCTTCGAAGGATTTAGTGACTATAAGGAGCCTAGTAGTGGGTACAGCATGCTCACTCCGGGTTGGTGGTGACCTCCTCGTTGTAGAAGATGGAGAGCAGCGACAGTATGAGGCGCCGGTCCTTGTCGTCCGTCACCCGCCCGCCGTAGTTGCACTCCCCCGCCAGGTAGTTGAGCGCGTCGAACGGAGTCTCCGTGTACTCCGTCAGGAACATCTGGGGGGAGAGAACGGCTCAGATCTTACTTTCAAATCATCTGTGATATGTACACACACATACACGCACGCACACACACACATTCATAGAAAACACTTCTTCTTCTTCTATTTAAGAGCCAAGCTCTTGTCGGTGGAGTATTTTCCATGCCGTTCTGTTTTCAGCCATCCTTTTGACCTCTTGGTACGACATGACGTCAATCCTTTCTTTAACTTGATCTATATATGTTCTTCTCGGTCTACCTCTCCCTCTCTTCCCTTCTACTTTTCCTTCTAATATGGTTTTTATATATTCGTCATGCCGTACCAAGTGGCCAAACATCTTTCCTCTTCTTATCTCTACTGTTGTTAATATCTCTCTTTTTTCTCCTACTAAGTCCAATACTTCTTGGTTGGTTTTTCTTTCTTTCCAGCTGATTTTCTCCATACGTCGCCAACACACAATAGAAAACACACAGGATAAAAAATACTATTTTCATCCCGCTGTTCAGGTAACTTCAAGCGTACTTTCCGAGTATGACAAATGAAAATGTAACAAACAAACAGGGACAGAGTGCCTACTTTCGCATAAGTATGGAATACCAGTCAATAGTCCTCCTACCTGATATCCTGAAACTGAGCGATGGTGGCCGAACGGCAACGCGTGCGCCTTACCAGGTGCCTTGGTATACGCCCGATACCAAGTTCAAATCCTCTCGGCCCCTCAGCTATGACTTAATAAGTTATGTGTGAATTTACCATCGCTCAAAAATCAAAAACGGTGAAAGAAAACATCGTGAGGAAACCGGCATGTCCAAGAACCATAACATTTAAAGGCATGCGACATCTACCAACCCGCGCTGGGCTAGAGCGTGGTAGATTACGGCTCTGACTCTCTCTGAGAGAAGGCCATAGTCCTAGATGTGGGAACGTAAAAAGGCTGATGATGATTTGATGAAACCTGAAATTCCATAAAGGCCTACAGTACCTGCAGCTGCATGATGCAGATCCGAAGGTCACTCTCGTTGAACTCGTACTGGATGTTCCACCCTAAAGGCCCGAAGGCTCTCCGCTCCTGGACGATGGCGTGGAACAAGCACAGCGCGGACAGCAGCCGGAGATGTAGAACTCGGGGTCACAGATGGGGTCCCAGATGTAAGAGCAGTAGATGTTTTAACAGTCGCCCCGTACCTGCAGCTGCATGATGCAGATCCGAAGGTCGCTCTCGTTGAATTCGTACTGGATGTTCCACCCTAAAGGTCCGAAGGCCCTTCTCTCCTGGACGATGGCGTGAAAGAAGCACAGCGCGAACAGCAGCCGGCGCCACTGCTCCGTGCGCGGACACGAGATGTAGAACTCGGGGTCGCATATGGGGTCCGAGATGTACGAGCGGTAGATGTTGTTCTTGAGACCTTTCGGGGCTTCGTTTGTCATTTTTACTCCTGGAAAATGATCAGGATATAAGGAGGTTCAATGCTTGATGGTGAGGCCAAAGTTGTGTAAGCATGCAGTTTGCTTCAATCTGTCAGTTCATACTTCCGGAGGGTGTACAAGCTTCTGTGCTCCAAAGTGTGGATTAACAGCTGGGACGTGATCAAGGCACCTTCCCTGTTAAGAACTAAGCATCCCTGGTACTAAGATAAAGTTACAGCAAAGGTGATCTTGAGTGGAGACCGCGACTCGGCAAACATAATGCAGAACGTCCTCCGGCTAGGTGAAGCGATGCATACGCAAAGTGGCTGGCGGACGGCGCGGCGGTTGGATGAGAGGAACGGAAGATCGGGCTCAGCGCTGTACTTTGGGAGTAAGTTAGTTTAGAGTGCATACCATTTTGCAGCACGGTGACCGGGAAAGCCTTGCTGGGGTAGGATGTGAGCCAGCACCGGAAGCTGTGGTGCGTGGCCTGCGGCACCACCACCTCGGCGCAGATCCTCTCCAGCTCGCCCATCCACGACTCCATCACGTGGCAGTTCTGCAGCACCACCCAGCCGCCCGTCTGGATGGCCTGGTTTATCATGTTCGCGGCTATTGGACCCTGGAATTTAGGTGGATAATAGATATCGTTTTAATTGAATTACGATCTAATTGTGTCATATAAGCCGCAGAACCGACAACCGTTGGGGTAGACGTGTTATTGAGTGGAGACTGAGATTTGGCAAACGTGGTGTGGAGCGACGACTTGCACCGAGTGGCTGGTAGTTGGATGAGAAGAGCTTAAAGGCTGGTGTCAATGGCGTACCTTGGGAGAGGTCTATGTCCAGCATGAGCCTAACACAGGTTGTTGATGATGATGATTAGTCCATTGGCCTGGATTGCCCTTGTTCACAAAATGCCTGCAATGGATTGGCCCTTTATTCGTCTGAATAATATGCCACCTGTAAATTGTCTAAATGGTGCTTTTTTCCAGCCTTAGATAAAAATTACAGTGACATCTCCAGGTCGAAGGGCGGGGGCTCGATGTGCACGTGACGCATTGGACTTCTTCCGGCTGATGATGATGATGACAAATTAAAATCTCACCTGCCCTTGTCCCAGCGAAATCGTCTCGAAGCTAACAACTTTCTTCTCCATAGAGAACTTCACCAGTCCCGACATGGGGTCCGAGCCGGGCGACAGTATAAAGATGAGCGGCGAGCAGCAGTTGCTGTCGTTGTACGACATCTCCAGGTCGAAGGGCGGTGGCTCGATGTACACGTGTCCCATCTCGGCAACGACGTATTGTTGGACCAGGGGGATCAGCTTGTCGGGGCGGATGCACCTGTTTAGAAACAATATGACTAGCTGTTCCCAGCGGTTTTACACGGTTATACAACAGTTTATCGCTATAAAAAGTATTTTATATGATCACCCCTCTTGTTCACATCATCCATAGCAAATTTCATCAAGATCCGTTCAGCAGTTTAGGCGTAAAAAGGTAAACAAACAGAGTTACTTTTCGTATTTAAGTATGGATTTAGTTCGTCGAAAATGTGCGCGTTTAAAATGGGTAGTGGGTATTACAACCAAAGCAGACCAGACCCCACAAGCAGCACCCGTTCACGAGTTGACGCATGTGCCAACCATCGCTCTCCTCGACCATATGAGAGGGAAGAGGGCGACCCGACACATGACACCGCCGCAAGCAAAGTCAGTGTCGTGAGCATGACTGCTTTGTCTGCTTTAGTTGTTTACAGAGACTAGTAGTCTGATATTTTACAAGATTTTTTTTGTTTGTTTCTTCATAGAGGGCAGCGTTTGACCACAAGACACCTGATGTTAAGCTGAGTAGAGCTGCTGCTTGATGCTTCATGCTACATTTTTCATGGATTTGAAATCGAAAAGTTTTAGATTTCACTCTCTGCAAAGGTTTGTGTAACAAGCAGTGACTTACCTAATCATGATGAGTTTGGGTATCCCTTGTATGTTCTCGTACGGGGATGGGAACGAGCTCTCGTGCGGCGCGGAGAGGTCGTAGAACTGCTTCCAGAGCCCTATGTTAGCTTCGACATGCTCCTTGAAGCCTTGCAACCTAGGGAACGGGGCCTTTGTGAGGGAATTTTAAGTTTAATACGTAAGTAGTTCAGTCCATCAGGTCCAAACATATTTTGTGATATAAAAATGGATTCGGACTGAAATTACATTAGCAGAACCTCACCCGTTCAAATTGCTGGAGCGCACGATCTCGGACCACGCCTTCTCCGAGAGCCAAGAGGGCGCGGGGTTCTCGTACGGATTCTCCAGCGCCACCCCGCCAGTCAGCAAGAACGCGACCAGCTCGTTGTCTATGCTGCCCTGGTACATGGAAAGCGATTATGCTACATCACAGTCATAAACGAACATTGCTGAAGGACTAATTTAAGAATCAGTAGGCCCACCAGGTCTTTCCGAAGCGAAAAGGTAAAAATTACGAAAGAACTGCTGCCCAAGTGTTTGCCAAATTACTCCGATTTTCATGGCTGGGTTTAGGAAGAATGCCTGTTCCTTTGCCGGCGTAAGGAGGTTGGAACAGGTATAGCTGGCCATAAAGAGATCACATGTATCTAACATAAGAAATATATCTGAATTAGGGTTTGAATGAAACATCAATTGGTATCTTCAAGACCGATTTCGGAACATATATGTGATTCAAAAGACGAATCGCACGATATTTTGAACCAGAACCTCGGGAGTGCACGATTTCTGGTTGGCCCACAGATACTGGCGAACAAGGTATGGGTTTCTACTCGCCCAACAAGAAGGCTAATTTTTAAATTTGCTGCAAGAAAATAATGAAATACCTTAGCCCTCAAGATCCCCAGCGTGAGAACGAGTGAGAAGATGAGTTTGTCCTTCTCGAACAAGCTGCGGCACACGTTCTCATAGATGCTCTTCGTGAAGTAAGCGTTCAACCCGTTCAGGCGGACGGTCAGGTCGTCGCTCTTCTCAGAGTTTATGATGGCCTGGTTGTACAGGTTTATAAACCTGGAACCATGGAGAGGTGTGGTAGTCTAAACGTCTAACTCATCATCATCATCATCATCATCAACCGGAAGAAGTCCATAGCTGAACATAGACTCTTACAATGTAGTCAGTTGAGCTTGTATCGATGGCGGACAAGTTTCTGATAATGTAGAAGAAGACCACATTGCTGTTCTGATATTGGATTCGTCGACCTTCTTCTATGTAAAGGCTGGTAGATCGAAGACTTCGGAAGATGAGAAGACTTTACTAACCAGTTGAGCGAGTACTGGTACATCGGATCGATGGCAGACAAGTCGCTGATGCAGAAGAACAGCACGGAACTGTGCTCTGACACCGGCACATATCCCTGCCTGGCCTCGTCGATCTCCTTCTCCGTCACCGCAGCAGCCGCCTGCTTGGCTTCGATCTCGATGGACAGAACTTTTGAAGATGACAGGATCAGGTTAGCAGACTCGTCCTCGAGGATGTTGCCTGCTGAAGACAGCACCTGCGTTGGAAGATTGCTGAGTCAGATAGGCTTTTTGTTGAGTACTTTTCACTTAGCAGCTGTGGAGATCCTTGTGAAAGAGAGGTTGTTCAGGGAGGTACTACTGCTATGGGTATTTCTGCCACTAACCACCATAACTGAGATTTTTTTGAATGGATATTAAACTGTCAAAATTCAAGGGCATGCGACATCTACCAACCCGCACTGGGTCAGCGTGGTAGATTACAGCCCATACTCTCTCTCTCTGAGAGAAGGCCAACGTCCCAGCAGTGGGAACGTGAAAGGCTGATGATGATGATGATATTGTCAGTAGTGAAGAAAGTAGTGTAGGTGAAGAAAAACATCGTGATGAAACGAAAGCTTGGGCTAGCTATTTAGCTATTACTCTCAAGTTAAGGATCTGCCAGCAAACACCCATTGGTGTATTCCGGCAACCTCACTTGAGAGCCAGTTCCACAACGGTGGGTCCGCGTTTGAGTACACTCTCCCCCAAGACGTAAGTAGCAGCAGCTGGTCGTATGACGTCACCACGCGATAGTACCTCGAGGATCTTGTCCTCAATCTCCTTGAGCCAGCGCTTATTGGTGGCGCCGTCCACGATGAGCTGGTTCTTTTGGTGAGGGATAGTATCGTAATGAAACAAAAGCTTGGTAGGGAGGGTATTTACAAGTGATCGCCTGGCTAGCTACTTAAGAATTTGTCGGCAAGGACCCCATTGGTGTTTTCCGGCAACTTCATTTGAGAGCCAGTTCCACAACGGTGGTGGATCCGTGATTGAGTGCACTCCCTCCCAAGAGCAGGTAGCAGCAGCTGGCCGGTGTGACGTCACCAGGCGGCGGTACCTCGAGGATCTTGTCCTCGATCTCCTTGAGCGTGCGCTTGTTGGCGGCGCCGTCGACGATGAGCTGGTTCTTGCTGAGCTCCAGCTCGGGCCGCTCGCGCGCCACCACCAGCCCCAGCAGCTGGTCGCGCAGCCCCTGCGGGGTGATCATGAAGTTCAGCAGCGTCACCTGCAAACGATATAGGGACCACTTAACAAAATGCATAATGTCGCCTCAACATTCACAGACACAGCTCTAAAAATACCCTATAATAATAATAATTAATACCGGGGACAATTGCACACATATTGAGCTTGCCCCAAATTAAGCTCGAAACTTGTGTTATGGGTACTAGACAACGATATACATACTTATGTAGATAAATAAATACTTATATAGATAGAAATATCCAAGACTCAGGTACAAATATTCGTGCTCATCACACATATATTTGCCCTTACTGGGATTCGAACCCGGGACCGCTAGCTTCGCAGGCAGGTTTCAGTGGTGGTGTAGTTTTCAGTGGCTCGTTTCGTGTTCTTACCTTGACAGCAACCTCAGGTAAGTAGTGCGGATTGCTCAGCCTAGTGGTTATGTAAAAGCGGAAGCTGTGATTGTACTCCAGTATGTTGTCACCCATCTTTAGACAATCGATGCCACCAGATCTGTCAACAAATTGATAAGATAGATAAGAAAATCGGACAATATGGACGACAAAAAAGCTTGGGATTGTAGTGGATAAGAATAAAACTGTATATTTATGATCGTGGCTAAAAAATCACCACATGAGCATTTCGTGCTTCTTCTTTTGCCGGTAAGGAGTTTGGAACAGGTTATCGATGCCCTCCATCATCACAGGAGCATGCGAGCTGGACGCTGCTCCTGCAGCAGCGACAGCCGCGTGACGTCACACGTACCTGTACACGTTCCGCAGCAGCACGGGCTCCAGCACCGCGTCCAGCTGCTCGCGGATGTTCTCCATCATCACGGGCAGGCCCATCTGGATCGCCATCTCGAGGACGCGCACGTAGTTGCTGTCCGTCAGCTTTATGACCTTCAGCTGGTTCTCGCGCTCCATGTTCTTGATCCACTTGTTCGCTTGCTCTGGAAACGGAGTACCAACTTGTAGCTATGCACGTGGCAACCATGTGTTTCCACCGACATCAGCACTTGCCTTTCCTGCCTTACTTTGTGGTAGAGGATTTTTCTGGCTAGCTACCACAGTCAAGTTAAGAATGTGTTGCCAAGCTTTTATGGGTGTGTTCCGGCAGCCCCAGTTGAGAGCAAGCTCTAAATCCAGGTAGCGTGGCGCCATCTTCGACCACACATAACATCACATAACATCAGATGACTTTGGTTCAAATGCCGCTACCATGTAAAAAGTAAAAAAAAACGAACCTAAATTACAATCGTACGAATCTGGGGCGGGTGACCTGAAAATAAACTCTTCAGGGCCCTTATTAGCTATGACCATCTAACCACGTAACGCGTTCGCGCTACGCCATCTGCGTGGATTGATCGCTAAAGCACGTAATGACGTCATAAGTCATTGGCAAGGAATCTTGATAGACCTAACTCCTAGCGAATAAGGGTCCAGGTTTGTAAGAGATTACGCTGCAGGTGTCCACGAGCTCACCTTGCGGGTCTATCATGAGCGGCCAGCGCCTGGAGCCGGTGACGATGATGCCGTTCTCGATGGAGAAGGCGTCCACCGGCAGCCCGGCGATGTTCCACGCGCGGATCACTACCGGCTCGCCCAGCGTCGACACCAGGGAATACGTCTCCGAGCACGGGATCTCTAGGTGCTCCGAGAGTTAGGAGACAGAGTAAAGAGTTTGGTTTTGATTGGGAACTGCTTGGGTTTAATGACTTTAGAATGAATTTAAATACAAAGGCATGTAGTTAGTTTTAGGTTTAAAAAATTAGTGTAGGTAGAACCCATATGGCTCGGTGCGGTTAGTGCATCGCGTGATGGGGAGTGGCGGCTATTGGTTGAATTGCATATGACGCGATATGTACAGCTTTTCATTGGTACGTGGGTTTGTGCTATCACTATCTGTAGAGGGAACGGCAGCGCGGCGTAAACATTCTCCCCGGCGTTGAATGTTTTGGGTAGGTTTCAACAATCGTTGCCGAATGAAATAGCAAGCACAGACGATTGATAGGACGTCTGATGATGTCTTCAGTTGTGTGATTTATGAAGGAATGTCATAGGCCGATGATGGGGGGTTTTGATTTTGATGACAGAAAGAGACCGAAGATAACTTACGTAGGTTCCTTGTCTTCTGGTTCCACATGGATACAATCTCCCGGCGGTAGTTGACCGTGTAAGGGCCAAGGTACGCGATGTAACCCGCCGACAGCAGTACGTCCCCTGAAATATAAGGTACAACTTTCCCTCCTTAAGGTTCCGTACCTCAAAAGCAAAAACGGAACCATCATAGGATCACTTTGTTGTCTGTCTGTCTGTCAAGACCCTTTATCTCAAGAACGCGTTGAGGTATCAAGTTTTTTTTCACTAGTTACAGGGTAGCGTTTGACCACAAGTCAACATCAGGTGTTAAGTGACGATGTGGTCGAAGGTGGTGCCACGGTACACCTGAATTGGGAACTGGCTTTCAAGTGGGGCTGCCGGATTACACGGATAGGTGCTTGGCAACAGATTCTTAACTTGAGGGCGAGCACTAGAATATGCCCTACCACCAAGCAAGTTGATTCATATCAATGCTTGGGTCAACGGTCTCTTTCAACAGTGAACTAGTGACCGATGATGTTGGCGAGCAGGTCCTGCAGCTGGGTGGCGAGCTCGGTCCAGCGCGCCTTCTCCCCGCCGAGCCCGCCGATGAGCTGCTCCGCGCGGGACAGCTTCGTGGAGCACAGCTCGATCTCGTCCTCCAGCCCCTTCTTCTTGCGCGTCATCTCCGCGAACTCGTCGTTTAGAGCCTGCACGTAACATGATGTTGCCGTACCATACATTATATTGGTCCCGTAGCGTAATTTGGGCCGCCTAGACAGGGCTGGATTAACCCTGTCAGAGCCCCTAGGCAATGCAAATCCCCTTTCCTCTACTCTTTTTTTACCTACTTTTTAATGCAATGGAGAAATATTTTTAAAAGGATAAAAATTTTGAAATTAAAATATCATTACTAATTTTTCAAAAGTTACTAATTTTTTTGGTACGTGGTAGTTGCCTTCTCTGCCTATCGGATAATCCGGCCTTGCACCTAGACCTTATGCTAGATGCACAGTTGTACACTATTTGCTCCTAATCCTCACCTGCAGCTTGTCGAGGACGCCCTGCAACTGCGCTCGCTTCTGGTTCAACGTGTTCATCTGCTGCTGCAGCTCTCCTTCAGCCTCGGCCAGCGCTGCCTTCTTGGGCGCTACCACCTGGAAAACAAAAGATAAATGTTTTGAAAACCCCTTCCGAATTACTTCTGTGAGTCGAGTGAGAACAAGTCTTTGGATACGGCTCGAAGGACCAGGTGATGTAGTTCACTCTAACTTATCAAAAACAGAAAAGAACGTAAAATGTTATAAATTGAAGGCACATTCATCTACATCTTACAGAGCCGCGACTACAAAGTCACCTGATTTTAAATGACAATGCGATATAAGGTGGCACCACGCTACACCTGAATAGAAAGCTGGCTGTCAAGCATATCCTCTTAAGCCGGCCAAACATAATAATTCGAAGCAACCAAGCTATGGTTTCATCATAATCCTTCACCGAAAGCTTATGCATAGTGGAGGATAGAAGATGCTTTGTTGGAAAGTGACAGTGACAGTTTCAGAACGGCATTAATGACGAGCAAGCAGTCCTCACCTTGATGACCCTGTCGTACACGTCCATGGCGCGGACCCAGCGGCAGAGCCCCTCGCAAGCGGACGAGACCTTGGCGATGACGGCGGGGTCGAAGTCGCGGTCCGGGATGTATCTAGGTACAGTGGATCATAGACTTTAATACTAATATCTACGATTCAGTGAAATGAGATTGAATAAACTTAAAAACCCTGGGGACAAGGAATATTCTTGACTTGCAACCCGAAGGTCCTAATTTTGGATCTTGGGATGAGGTTGAGCTTTCGGTGAAGGAAAACATCGTGATGAAGCCAAAGTAAATTTCTTGTCGGCTCCTGCTAGGCATTAGGTTATAGTTTTGAACTTAGTATGAGAGATGAGAGGAAATAAGGTATATTAAGTAACCTGTTTGTTAAATTAGCAGAATACCATAAGTGACAGTATACGAGTATTTATGAGACTGAGTCGAGTCTTGATCCAAACTAGTCAAGGTATGTACCCACGCAATGGCTCCCGTTCCACGCAGTAAGATATTTTGTTAGAAAAAGCGAGAAGAATTACTTGTCTCTGATTTTCTTCATGGTGGGGACGGGAATGTTGTCTTTGTCGTAGTTCTTCAGGCTCTCCAAGAACTTCAAGTCACCGAGCATCTTCTGCGAGGGGCCCCAGTAGTCCTCGTAAGGCTTGCCTGAAATACACCTACATCTAGTCTTTCATAACACGCACTTACACAAAAATCGGTGCAGTTACACGTAGTCCACACCAAACGTGGCAACACTTTCAAACCCATCGTCGCTAACATTAAACGACTTATGATTAAAAGCTACACCAGATGACTTATAATAAAAATGCCTGCTTTAACAGGTCTCTGGAACCTGACCACTTGATGATCTTTGTAAAATACGCAAAAATTTGTAACTGAAACCAACGAGTGGTCAAAACTAATCTTGACCCTCTCTTTAGAGCTAATGTATGAAACAGCCATTGCACTAAAGCGTTATTGATACTCAGAGAGGTGCTAAGGAGGTTTGAATGATCATCTGCTGGGAATCTGGCCTTCTCTCAGAGAGAGAGAGGGCCGGAATCTACCACGCTGGCCCAGTGCGGGTTGGTAGATGAAACCTAAATTACAAAACTCCTCAGAGCCAATACCGTTAGCATCCATCTTCCTATCGCCCTTGATCCCCTTCATGACGCAGATGGCCTCCATGACCAGCTTGACGCCCGCGGGGGGGCTCTTCATGGACTTGACGAGCGTGATGTCGGCCGGCTTCAGCGTGTCCAGCGCGTGCAGCGCCGCCTCCAGCGCGGGCACCGCCTCCGCCAGGTCGCTCTCGCAGTCGTCCTTGATGGCCTGCGCCGCCGCCGCCGCCTCGTTCGCGAGCGCCTCGTCCGCGCCCACTATCTGTGCGGGCGAGAGGAGGTGAAGAGACAGAGAGAAAGGAGTTGAAGAGAGAGAGGAAGTTTTTCTACTTCTTACAAAGTAGCGTTTGACCACAAGCCACATGACGCTTAGCGACGGTGTGGTCGCGAAGGTGGCGCCACGCTTCATTTGGAATTGGCTCTCAAGGTGAGCTGCTGTAACACACCGATAAGATCCTTGGTGACAGATTGAAGAGAGAAGAAGGAGGAGTTGAAGAGAAGACAGGTAGAAGTCGAAGAGATGAGAGAATGTAGTAGGAAGAGTCAAATTTTCGCATATGCGTTTGAGGACCGTTAAAAGCGTCGCATTGATTTTCTTTTTGTTATGTGATGTCAAACATCTAAAAACTGTCTTCAAAATAGCAATAATAATAATCATATGTAGAAGTCCCATGAAAGAATCGTGGCCTTCCTAATACCTAGAGATCCTCGTACCAAACAGGTCCTAAGTAAAAGTCTACCTCTTTCTGCTTCTCCACAACTACAGTATCCTGCTCAATCTTGATCATCAGCTTCTCCGTCTTGTCGGAGGTCTCCACCAGCTGCGGCTGCAGGTCTCTCAGGTTCTGCTGCATCACCGCCACCTGCCCCGACGCGAAGTCCAGCTGTTCTAGACCTGTCTCGTAACTGGTGGGAGGAATACCTAGATTTTATAGCAGTTCACACACGTTTTCCCTTCTTCTTTCTTAAGAGCTAGTGGTCAACTGTACTGTAGAAGTTTTTAGACCGCTTGAAGGTCTTTGACTTGGCTCCTGATCACGACTACAGTCAGGACCTAAAGCTCTCCTAAATAGTGTTTTTGTTACCCTTTTACGCAGCAAAAACTACTGGAAGGATTTGAGCGAAATTTGGAATGAAGATAGCTTATACACTGAATTAACACATAGGCTACTTTTTATCCCGGAAAAAGGTTCCTGCGGGATAACGGGAAGACGCTTGTGACACCGCGGGGTGCAACTAGTACATGCATACATCCATACTCATTACATAAGTAGGAAGTAAGATTTATTTAAAAAGAAGACTTTGCTATTTAACCAACTTCAAAAAGGAGGTTTTATTTTATTCGCGGATAACTTCGCCGTTTATGAACTGATTTTGATAATATTTTTTTTGTTGGAAAGGAGATATCCCAAGAGTGATACCATGATAAGGAAACCAGGATCTGATGATGGTATCCCAGAGAAATCGAGGAAAAGAGAAGTCGATTATTTTTTTGTTAAAAATTATTGTCTTTTGTTGAATCGGGGTCGTGGTATACAAGACGCTGGCCACTCCTCACCGGATGCGCGAGTTGGTGATCTGTTCCACCTTCATCGCGTACATGCTCTGGAAGGCCTTGATCAGCTCCAGGTAGCTGGTCGGTGTTACGTACACCTTCCTACTCTGATCGGTATAGAACCTGAAAATCAAACATTTTGTGAATAGGTATTGCTATACCTAAACTTTTGCGTTTATGATGATTGGGGATGTTATTTTTGGTGGGCAAGCTGCTGACCTGATGATAAGCATCATTACAGTACCCCTAGCACAGGTTTTGATAGTTTAAAAAACTTTAAAAGTTTTCGTTTCCTTCCAAACATTTTTTCTCAGTGCGCCTTACTGAAACTCGGAGGGTCTAAAATCGGAGATATTCGTTTTATCGTTTTATTCGTATTCCAACAAAGTTTTTGAATTACTTTTTGAATTTAGGCAGTGCAAGTTGCCACTTAAACCAGTAGGGAAAAAAAATTATAGCTTCCAAAACTTGTACTAAAAGTGAAATGTTTTTTTATTCAATAGGATACATTGTGATCACTTTAAAACGTCAAACTTTCAACCTCCTTACGCCGGCACAAGAACAGTCAAGAAACGCCCGGCAGGTAATATTTTTTGGCGCGATCACATTGACTATTTTATTCATATCACTAATTGATTGTATTGCAGCCATTTCACTAAAATACCAAGCTTTTTTTGTCGTCTAAGTTCAGTGGCACACAGAATTCCGAACAATCACAGTTCAAAATTCTGGTATCTAATCACCTGTCACTGAGTTCCACCACGCTCGTATGGAACAGCTGACACATCTCGACGCAGGCCTCCGCGAGCTCCCCCTCCACGTTGTTCATCTGCGATATAAACATGGACGCTACGCGCTCTAACGCCTCTGGCGGCCATGCTGTAAACCTGAATAAAGGAAATAATATACTCAAGTTTATCAGTGTTCATTATGAAGCATAATTAACTCACGTCAACATAGGTCCGGCTTTTGGAGCTGTGCCCTGCTGAGTGGCTCAAAAAAAATCCCGCAGGCAATTCAAAACAGTTAATTTATAAGTGTTTTAAAACAGGCGCCATATCGTTTCTTCAAAGTATTGAAAGCTAATAACCCGCTTCGACAAAACAGGCGATCCCTAACAATTAGTTTTTGGCGCCAAATCGTTTCTTCAAGGTAGCTTTCCTTCATTCTGATAACAGTGTTACATCAATAATATTCGTGTAAAATCACGTTAGGCTTACAAACGTGATCAAGAATCAATATAAGTCAGGTGACTCAGGTGCATTATTGTTGAATATTTTTAGAAATTTATCTAGCTCCAGAAACAATAAAACCTACATACCAAAAATTAAAACGTAAAAATTTAAATTTTCCGCCTTATTTTGAACCGAGATCATTCAGAGCTGAACAAATTATGGCAACATAGCACCGTTACTCTGAATTGTCTGTCAGTTTGAATTGTCAACTGCCACATATGTCATCAATGTCAATGTCATTTAGTTTAATTTCAATTTGTGTTGTTGTTTCTTGTTGATATTGGATTTAAGATAATTTTCGTGATTTTTTAACTAAACATGGCTACAGTTTCAACAAAGAAGGGTAAAATTCTGTCCGCGCAGACCAGGTCCATAGTGTTCAGTGTCCTACAGTTCGCACTGCGAGAGAAAAAGGCGAAAAGTCCTCTAATGGATATAAACAAGGCGATGGATCGCGTCGCTGCCATGACAGGTTTGTGAAGACTGCAGTAGATATTCTTAGCTTTCTCTTTACTTACTTATTTTCACAGTTACACACAATAAATTGTACCCAAAGTGACGAGGCTAGCACTAAAACCTTCATCTGGAAATGACTTACTATTTGCCGCAAATTGTTTCTAAAAAATTAGCCAAATCGGTCCAACCATTCTAGAGTTTTAGCGAGATATCACTAAGCACTTTTAGCTTACCTTATGTTACCTTTTAATTTTCAGGTCTCTGCCGAGATACACTATCAAAAATAAAGAAGGAAGGCTCTACAAATGGAGGCGTATGGGAAACGAGGATAAAAAAGAAACGCCAGAAAGTCATTACCAACCCCAATGAAGTAGACAAAATTAATATCATAAACAAAATTGAGGAATTCAACAAAAGAAATGAAGCTATCAGTTTAAGAAAGTTACTAAAGGAATTGAAACAAGAAAACAACTTTTCTGGTGGCAAAACTAGTCTTCTAATAGTTCTAAACTCTATGGGATACAAATGGGAGAAAAATGAGACAAATAAGAAAGTGCTGCAAAAAGTTTCACCGCTTACACCTGCCAGCGATCCTGTTAAAGCTAAACCAATGGCAGACAATTATTCAACTATCGACCCTGCTTGTAGTATTGATGATAGCATTGTAGAGCAAAATGTTGCAATGCCGAGACCTCCCTTACCGCCAGAAGACTCACAACCCCCAGGGCCCTTACAGCCCCAGGGGCCAGGTCCATCAGCCGGCCCAATTTTCCAAAGGCCCCTACTACTCCATGCGCCACAATATATTTTTAACTTATAAAGGAACAGTGGTGCATATTGCACAGCTATTTTATTTAGCACTGAAGCTTGCAACCACATAGCTTTGCTACTGGTTTGTTTTGTACCTGGAGATATGCTTTGAAATGCTGCACTGCTCTTAATTTCTACTGTTCTCAGAAATCAGTTTCTCAGTAATTTAAGAGCATGTCCATATCCAACAAGCTGCTCTGAATAAGACAAGGCTTGAGTGAGACTCTATAGTGAGAATTTAGCGAATGATGTACAAAACTGAATATTTTAAACCCAGATATTATAACAAAATATATAAAAAAAAGGAATTTCAGAGAAAATAGAGCTTATTTTTGAGAAGATAAATGCAGCTCTTAGTTTTTATTGTACAAACAACAAGATGATTATATGAAAATTTAATATGTAATTGGAATATTTTAATTTCCTTGTATCCTAGAACTTTCAGTTTCCCTACCATCTACATTTCGGAATTTTCTTACATTTGTCCTAATATAATAATGGCAACACACTAGCGCTAACACAACCGACATGTCATGAAGGTGAAATTATTTGTCTGTCAGTGTCAATACAAAAAATAGACATTGACATGACATTTGAAGTTTGACAGTTATCGCTGCGAGCAAGATTCCATGGCTCTTTAGATTTATTAAAGCGAAATCCTTTAAAATTCACCGATTAAGATTGAAAATTCAATTACAATGGCTACAAACAAAGCGGCTGGTGAACCAGCTCCATCAAAAGATCCCAATAAAATGGTTGTTAACATGTCGAAATCCAAAAAAGGCCGAGTTTTGCCCGCTTCGACAAGGGCGATCGTATTCAGCGTCCTGCAGTTTGCACTGCGGGAGAAACAGGCGAAGACTCCTATAATGGACATCAGGAAAGCAATGGAACGCACTGCAGCCATGACAGGTTCGTTTCCAACACAAAACGTGGACATTTTCTGTGACAAAAAACCTGTCCAAGCTATTGCTAAGTTACTAAAATAATATTGTTTACTTTCAGGATTATCTCGAGATACAGTACTGAAAATAAAAAAGGAAGGCTCCACCAACGGTGGTTTGTGGGAAACACCTACAAAGAGACCTCGTCCTAAAGTTAAAACCATTCTCAACGACGCCGACAAGATGGTTGTCCTAAATAAAATAGACGAGTTCGAGAGAAGAAACGAGGCGATTAGTTTGAGGAAGCTGCTTATAGTGTTAAAACAAGAAATCAACTTTGCGGGTGGGAAGGACAGTCTCCGCAGAGTTTTAATCGCAATGGGTTACAAGTGGGAAAAAAATCAATCGAACAAAAAAGTGTTACGGAAGGTTGACTCCCAGCATCCCGTCCCGGACCCCGTGAACATGAGTACTAAGATGATCCCGGACGATTTTCCTGTAGATAATACAAACTCTATGCCGTTGTGTAATATTGGTGACAGCAGCATGGATCAGAGCATGGCAATGCACAGAGCGCTGCAACCCCATGGGGTTCCTCATCCGCATATCCCCCACATGGCCCAACAGGCCCCCCATCCTCAGAGCAACCCTGACGAATCAGGTGGTCCTTTTATGCAACGGCCCCTGTTGCTTCACGCACCGCACTATATTTTTAATTTATAGATGTGTTAACGTAGCATTTGATTTGGTTGCACCGAGGCACTGAAACGTAGGCTGCTATTCTAGAATAATAAAATAAATATCGGGGACATCTGCACACAAATTGAGCTAGCCCCAAATTAAGCTCGAAACTTGTGTTATGGGTACCAGACAACGATATACATACCTAAATAGAGAAATAAATACTTATATAGATAGAAGTATCCAAGACTCAGGTACAAATATTTGTGCTCATCACACATATATTTGCCCTTACCGGGATGACCCTCAAGTGTTTAACATTACTTGAGTACTGATTAACGGCTGTTATTAATGACCTATCTATCCATGGTTTGTGCCCTACTAGAGATATAAACTAGACACAAGCTCCATAGAAGTTATTTCAAAAATCAATCTCTATTATAGGTAGGTTATTAATTACCAGTGTAAGTGACATATTTGTATGAAATGAGACTCAATTCTGTACTCATGAAGTGGATATCGCTTGAGCGTTATTCTGGAATACCAGAAAAGTAGGTATTGGTTTGCATTTGAGGTAAACAATATTGTTGATTGTTTGAGTACCATATTAAGACGAGGAATTGGCAATATTGGCTGCAGGGATCTCCTTTTTTCTCAGCAATTACAAAACATACAGAGCTAATATTTATGTACATTAAAGATCATGTTTTTGACTACAAATTGTCAGAAGGATAACACGATTGGCATAGCAGAGCAGAGCAGAAAAACAATGATCGAAAACTGCCCTCTAAAAAAAAAATTTTTATTTTAAAGGCATAATTTAATTGCTGCTGTACTGTAAAGTATTAAATTATTAATACTTTACAGTACAGCAGCAATTAAATTATTATTTAAAAGAATGTTTTTTTAATATTAACTTTGTATTAATTAAACTTATATAATCGCAAATAAGATAGGTTACATAAATATAATTTGTAATAGCAAATAATTTTAGCTAATTTTTGATGATAATTTTTAAGTTACATTATGTACTTGTAGGTATGTGTATTCTTGGTTGTTCCTTTTATTTATGTAAATATAAGCATTTTTTTTATAGACAATAAATGAATATAATATTTTATACAAATAATTCTAAGTTGATACAGTATCATTTTCCTGTCCCAATATCAACTTACTAAAAGTAGAAGTATAGAAACAAATTTATTTTCGGGATAAAAGCAGCCTACGGCCATGTCTAAGCAAAAATCATGTCTATCAAGTCAGTGGTCGCTTCTTATTTCGTATCTTTCTACCGAGTAACAAACAGTACACCTAGTACAAGTTTTGAAAACGATAAAAGTTTTCGTAAACGTCGACGTTTACCACCGCCGACTTGTCAAAGTGGCAACTCGAACTCGATATGCTTAAATTCAAAAAGTAACTCCATAACATTGTTGGAATATGATTATAACGATTTAAAATAACCCGTATTAACTGGTATGTATGGATGGAAACGAAAACTTATAGTTTTTGTAAACTATCAAAACCTGTACTAGGGGAACTGCATGTCAATGCAGAAGTAAACAGTACCCAGTGGCGTAGCGTGGGTGTCTGCCGCCCGGGGCGGAAGAAATCTTTGCCGCCCCTTTACTTAGGTATTTCAATTTATAAGACTATAAAGAACTGTAAAGAACTTTCAAAACTGATAAACTGTCATCATTTTTCTCTTTTTTTCTTTAGTCGTCTCAAGAAGTTACTAAACGCGAGCGGAGCGAGCGCAAATTTTTTAAAGTTTAAGTATTTCCTCTTTGTTAGTTGGCAAGTCCTAACAGTGGGAATGGGAACGTAATATTATAATGAATTGATGATGATGATGTTTAGACTTATAGACACCTGATTTTATATGACGATGCGGTAGAAAGAGGCGCCATGCTACACTTGCCTATCATGAGAAGTCCTGTGTCCCAGCACTGGGAACGTAGGCTGATGATGATGATCAATGTAGTACTCACCAGTCGATCGTGCAGCAGTTAATGAGCGAAGGGAACATGCGCAGACGCGTGCGGAACGAGTCCCCGATGGGGGACATGGCCAGCACAATGCGAAGGTTGGCCTTCACCCTCTCCACGTAGAAGCCAAACATCGCCAACGGGGTGGTCTCGATCTTCTTGCCCTGCAGAATAACACTTGCCTGTTAAGTTATTAGACGATAAATTTTAGAAACTTATCCTACTAAATTAAAATATTAGGTATAAATGCGAATGTTTGTGTGTGTGTGAATGTTTGTTACCACGTATCATCGTAACAACAACCTATTTTGATGTAATCTCTTGTTAAGAATCTGTCGCCAAGCACCTATCGGTGTGTTCCGGCAGCCTCACTTGAGAGCCAGTTCCCAGTCCAGGTGTAGCGTGGCGCCATCATCGACCACATCGTCACTTAACATCAGGTGACGTGTGGTCAAAAGCTACCATGTAAACAGTAAAAAAAAACATGTTACTCCATGCCGTATAAATTGGAGACGTCCCCGTCGTTTAGCAAGATTTTGCCACAGTACTTAGTGGGATACTCACGGCGTCCCTGACGGCAGTCTGCATCTTGTCCATGATCTCCACCTTCTCGTCCATGCCGTACAGATTGGGGATGTCGCCGGTGTTCAGCAGCATGTTGATGTCCTCCACCATGCCCTCGTACATTATCTATGAATGTGAAATAAACAATATGCTCTCCCTGGTAAGTTGTAGAACGCTTCTGCCAGAGGCCGCTTGGAGATAGCCAAGTGTTCTGCTGTTGTAAGCTGTAGTATGAAAGTATTACGTACTGATTCAATATACCTACTCGTTCCTACAGGGTCTACAAGGCAATGAAGTCAGGAAATTGATCAGAATACTTGCGCGTGGCTGAAAATATTTGGCATTTTTTTTGTGAATGTTTGTTGTAGACAGTTTAAGATGTTACAATTAAATAAGAAAAGTAACCCGGAAATGCAGAAAAATGCAAGAGCTTTTTGTTATAAAAAAGCGATTTTTGTTTTTGTTTTGTCCTTCCCATCCTTGTGAAGCCGAGACGAGTCGGTAGGCCACAATAAAAAAGATCTATATAAATATGTACTTATTCAGGTATTGTGTGATTGGCATCGGTATGGTAGATAAGCGTCATTGTCATTAGCAAATCTGTGGAGAGCAAAGGTATTAATAGAGCAAGCCACAGCGTAGCAAGTCATTAGCTATTGGGGTAGCAACAGGCTAGCAGCAAACCTGGTTGTCAGCGAAGAGGAACACGAGGGGTTTCCCAATGATGCCCGCCTTCATCAGCATCTTGCGGATGTCGTCGCGCCACTCGTTCTGTCCGTACACTCGGGATATTTCGATCTAGAACAATGAATTTGGTAATTTATTATTAAGCTGTTAACCGACGACATTGTAAGAGTCGCAGGGAGCCGATGGATGCAAATGGCTAATGGCCGTTCATGGAGACGTTCAATGGGCCCTGTGTTCAGCAGTGGACTTCTTCCGGCTGATGATGATGATGATGACCAAGAATATCTCAGCACTTTGAAGTCACAGCACGATGAGTTTTTCATATAGGTACAGAATTTTTAAGTTAAGACCTAAGCTAACAAATTTTGAAAACCGCAATTTTGAATGATCAGGTAACCAATAAAGTACAAGAAACATATTTCCAAATATGACATGGTCCTATTTAGCAGCTATTTGACCTACCCTTAGCTAGACCGGCAATTTTTTTACACATAGTTAAATTTATCTCCAATGTGCAGATTGTAAAGGTGACTTTTTGCTATTCACTATAATACCTAGGTTCCAACACTATACAAAAACCTTACACTATTAGTGCCCAGTCCCAAAGTGTCTCGAGCTTCAAGAGCTAGTCACCTGTATGACATTCATCTCTAAAATGCTGGCAGCCAGTTTCACAGCACTGCTTCGACCGCTACCGCCCACACCGACTAACAGCAGATTGCCTGGAAACAATAAAAGAGGTTCGTAGGGTTTATTTTACAGGGTACCCCATAAGTCACCTGATGCTAAGTGAAGATGTGGCCAAAGGTGGCGCCACGCTACACCTGAATTGGGGCTGGTTGGTCTCAAAATCCCGTTTTGAGCTACTCATTCAGGCTGATGGGGATTTTGACACTAAAAGTCGCAAAGTCGCCTAATTGGAGAAATCATAGTCACTAACTTACTATTAGATACATGCGAAAATGTATTTGTCCGGATCGACGTGATTTTTGCACACTCGCCTCCTTACCTACCTTTCTACCTAGCATGAAATATCACCGATCGAATCCATCCGTCTACCATTCTACCAGACGACGCCCGGTGCTCCTTACCATTGTCCTGCAGCAGCACTCTCGTACACCGCGAGATGTGGTCGAGCGCGTACCGGAACATCACGAGCGCCATCGGAGAGGAGGACACCACGTTGTATTCCTCCAGGTAGTACTCCATCTTCACCGCCATGTCGGCCAGGTCCACCACCTGGTACCGTGCCACACATTTAAGGCAGATTCATATGAGAAAATATCATAGCGGCTAGGATATCTCGCGGGGAGCCCACGGCTTGGGAGGAGGTGGCACACTTGCGCAACAGGCAGATGCAGGCCGCCCTATTAGGTGGTGGTTGGAGGACTTGGCCCTGCCGGTCCCAAGTCAGTGGACGGTGAGGGCCATCCACCCGGTCCTCCATGGACCATGGGCATGGCCATGGGTAGCTCACCGATTGGTGCAGATGCTTTCATGCCACACACTTACGAGCTATGGAACTGATACAGTCAAATGCTGTCTCCGTCTGCCACTAGGCAAATGACAAAGACACCAATAGATTCAGTCTATCCCCAACGTCTGATGATAAGCAGTCACCATTTTATACGCGTGCAGATCAATTAACATAATGTGCAATTATTTCACATGATCAACACGCGAATGTAGTCATATCTATCTACAATAGCTTTCAGAATGCTGTTGCCACTCGCACGTGTTCTGTGTTTGGTTCACCAAAAAGGAAATTAAAGAAGTTTTCTTTCCGCATGGTTAGTAATATATTTTGTCCCCGTACCTGGTCGTAGATCTTGGGGTCCGCGTCGGGCTCCATGTAGTTCCCGAACACAATGTTGGCGGCGTGTGTGTTACCTAGCTTCTCCCCCTCGGGGATGTACCCGCACTCGTTCATCACCTGGTCCATATGGACGCGATAGTTAGCGTACACTGCGCGATACACCACGTCGAACAGTTTCAGTCTGGTGGGTGAGAAAACATCATCATCATCATCGTTAAGTATTTGTTCTGTTCTTGGGTGTTCTGGATCCCCGATACGCGTAATATCTGATACACCTTATCATCATTATTCTATCATTATTTTGTATTTTTCACTTTACAGTGTCATCACATCATGGGATCATCATCTTGCCAGAAAGAGCTACACCTCATTTGCTCACACGTCGTCTCCAATCCACTGACAGCAACACTCACCGATCAGCCTCATCGACCAGCCGATCGTAGAAGACCCTGTAGGTCTCGTGCACCCACAGCAGCACCAGCTTGTTGAGCTCCTTCAGGCGCGCGGCCGGCACCAACAGCACGCCCTTGACGACGCGCGCGAAGTCCCGCAGGTTGAACAGGTAGTGACACTTGCTGGGTGTCGGCAGGAAGCCCAGCGTCACCGCCTTGTACACCTCCATCGTGGCCGCCACCACCGCCTACCAGGTGGGCGGTGGGGGAAGTTAACTTTGTGAGAGGTCTTTGAAGACTTTTTTGGCGGCAATTGAACTGTCAGTGTGAAAATTTTGTTTTTGTTTCCAAAAGTTTTGTTCCTTCGGGCGATATTGGTGGATTATTAACCATTATGTGTTCTATAAATGTGCTACGAGTGTAGGAAATTGAAATAAAGTTGTTAAAAGTGACTTTTCTAGTTGCTCCAAAAATTCCGTGTAAAGTTGAAAGTAAAATACCACTACTTAATACAGTTCAGGTTATTAATTTCTTTGTATCGTGGTGTTCCATTAAAGTCTTAATCTGTCAATCTAAGGGTAGTATTGTAGAATGACGCTCAAACGTTGATCAATACTTGAGTAGGTAGCGATTGGGTGATATACATAATTATTTGCATGAAATGAAAGACTCAAATAAATTTGTCCAGTGTAGTGATTACCGCTTGAGCGTCATTCGAGAATACCAGCCTAAGTGAGCATGATGACAATGAGCTGACAATGGTGTATTCCCGTCCTCACCTTACTCTGCCTCACAAGCGTCTCATGGAACCCCTTACTGAAGTGCCAATCCATGATGGTGACAAAGATCTTGTTGAGGGTGTTGTCCTCGAAGGAGTCGACGGTGACCAGCGCCGCGTGCCGCGTGAGGCGGGAGGAGATCAGGTTGGAGCCGCCGCCAGGAGGCAGCATGGCTGATACGAACAGCTGGGTACAAAGGGAACGTACCGTACATGTAGCTTAGTTCAAACTAATAAGGTTAATTTTTCATATGTGGAGAAAGCGAATATATGCGATATTTATATATAAATACATCAATAAATAAATATCGGGGACCATTGCACACAAATTGACCTTTAGACCCAAATTAAGGTCGAAACTGTAAAGGAAAAGGGACGCTGAAAAAAAGACGTTTGGAAGGAAACGAAAACTTTTACAGTTTTGGTAAACTATAAAAACTTGTGCTAGGGGTACAGTCTGTTTGCTGTTTTACAGGCGTCTAAAAATCAAAATGAAATCATTACATACCACATCCACCACCTCTTGGCGCACCATATCCTTAAGATCGTACCAGTGGCCGTGGTCGATCCACTGCCGGAGCAGTTCCAAGGGAGGCTGGGCGCCGTACACTTCTTTCTGGGGCATGCTGAGGTCATCCACGAATAGTACACACTGCGAAATGAGATTGAGAAAACGGGCTTGCATCCTGTGTTGGCAATAAAAGGCCGTCTGCATACCATAAACGTATCGCGGATGAAGTTGGCAATCTATAACCCCATTCCACCATCAGGCAACACGACATTCCCTCGACCCGCACAAAACGCTTCGCTTCTAATGCGAACGGCGATGAAGTGGAACACCTTACCAGCATCTTTGTGTCCCAATAAGTATAATTTGGGAGCCTTCAAGGCGAGAGTGAATAGGTATCTTCTAGGCAAGCATGTTCCATCATCGACCTGGTCATCACTTACCATCACGTGAGACTGGGGTCAAATGCTTAATGACTATGACTAATTTAAAAAAAACTGCATTCAAACACCACTTTACCACGTTGGAGTCTTATTGACTTTCTGAGCTTGGAGTTAACTGGTAACTGTACCTTTTTACCCATGGAAGGTCCAAACACGCCTTTCCGTCTTTTATCCACCTTCGACATGATTATATCTTGAGTCTACAAAATGAAAAGATCATTGATTAATATCATTTTACTGAATTATTTCAATCTTAATAGTATTAAGTACGATCACCAAGATCACCGACATAGCTCTCAGAATTTGCAAGTTGAAGTGGCAACGAACCGATGGGGAAGAAAGGTTCTCGAGTGGCGACCACAACCGGGAGACGTTCTGTAGGTAGGCCCCCCACTAGGTGGACCGACGACATTGTAAGAGTCGCAGGGAGCCGATGGATGCAAATGGTTAATAGCCGTTCATGGTGGCGTTCAAGGGGGGAAGCCTATGTTCAGCAGTGGACTTCTTTCAGCTGATGATGATGACGATGATGAGTATTACCCTAGTACCTAGAAATACGAATGTTAGTGAGTGAGTGCACTATTTTGACAATAAGGTTCTCACCTGATTCGCCGTGGTCCTGGCAGAGAAGTTGATGGTGTTCGTGATGTACCGCTCCTTGGCGAGGCTGAGGAGGAAGTTGAGCACCAGCGAGGACTTGCCGGTGCCGGTGGGGCCCACGATCAGAATAGGGATGGTGTACTTCACCATCTTGCCCACGAAGTAGCGCAGGCACGCGTTCTCGTTCGTCAGGATTATTAAATCGTTCACCTGGTGACACAGATGTGGCTTTGTAGTCTGTTAGGGTTCATTCACATAGAAGTAGCAGAAGAAGAAGAGCTAGAGTTGGCCATTAGCTCATACAAAAGAAGAAGACGAAATAATTATGTGATCTCCAGGTATTAACGTTTAAACTCACAATTTCACCAATTTCCATGCGGTTATTGCCGAAATGTATTCAAATTCAAATTGTGAAAACATCAAACATAAAAGTAGCTACGCCTGTTCCAATCACCTCAACCTACATCAGCAAAAGAACAGGCAAGAAACGTCGGCAGATCATTTTATGGGCGCAATCAGATTTGCAACTACTGGGTAACTGATTTTCCTTACTACTAACTGAATTAATAGGAGCAAGTTCACTGCAATCCCAAGCTTTTTTGCTGAATAGTCTTGGTATTTTATCATCATCATCAGCCTATATATATGATCCCACTGCCGGGACTCTGGCCTTCTCTCAAAGTGAGAGAGAGTATGGGATATTTCATGTTGGAATCAAATTGACTGCACTACCTTTGCGTTAGCCAACAGCGGAGCCTCCTTCTCCAGCTCCATCCAGGGTATCCAGGAACCATTATTCCTCTTATCATACACGTAGTCGAACACCGTGTCCTTGTCTCCGAACAGCTGACTTTTCGACAGCTTGAAGGACTTGGGCTTTGGATAGCTCCCGTTGTTGCCTTCAAGCAACTTGCGTAAGAACGAGTCGAAGCTTTTGCGGCTGTCACCTTAGAGATAAAAGGCTTGGTCAAAGACATCTCGAAAAATTGTGGGATAAAAGAAAAAACTGCGGGTGTTACCGCTAGTCACATCACACAAGGATTTCAGTGAAATTTAGAATAGAGATAGCTTATATCTAAGACATAGGCTCCTTTTTATCCCGGAAAAGATTCCTGAAAGTGGAAAAACAGCCGGGCGGTGCTTGTATGTTATAGGTACACCTGATGTCACCTGATGTTATGTGACGGTGTGGTCGAAGATGGCGTCCCGCTACACCTCGATTGGGAACTGGCTCTCAAGTGAGGCTGCTGGAACACACCGATAGGTGCTCGCTTGGTGGTGGAACAGTGGCTATGGAACAGAGAAGCAGAGACTGACCGGTGATGGTGGCTGCCATCCCCCAGATAAGCGAAAACACGAACGTGCACTGCAGCCACACGGTGCTGAACTGGGTCTCCGACTCCAGCAGGCATGTGAATAGCCGGGTGAACGACTGGGGACAAACACCTGGGACTCAAGTACAGATAGATTAACTCTTTATTGCTACACCGCAACACAGGAAAATTTGGAACAGCATAATTTTTTTTGTTTGTATTAAGAGTCGAAACAATTAAAACAGTTCAGTGCCATCCAATATGTTAAACTTCAAGAGTTTAAAATGCTGCTCGGTAATGTACTGCACCCATCGACCAGTGACAAACATATAAAATGATTTAGCAGCGTTTAAATTTCTTGCGATGTTTTCTTTCACCGAAATCTCAGTCAGGAATTGAAGCTACGATGGATGGCGAGCGGTTTTTTTTTAATGTAATAGGTTGGCAAACAAGCAGACGGCCCGTCATCTATGGATATTTTATTTTAATACCAGGGGAGTTGCCTTTGCAATAGATATCACTACCCTGGGTTACAATTGTTCCACTCACGTGGAATTGATGTATCTCCCCGACGTCGACGAAGTGTTTGCACTTGAGCATCATGAACTCGAAGATGGCCGGCACCAGCCACTCGATCAGCTCCTGGATCAGCTCGAACTGCTCCGGGATCAGCTTCTTGCTGAGGTGAGTGTTGTAGGAAGTTAGGAACGCGCGCCATCCTAGGGAACACAACATTTGCATCGATATAATAATTATTCAATCAAACTTCAAATAAATTTATTTAGTATTTAGTAGATCACTTTAAAACGTCAAAATTAAAACTAGCTACGACTCCTTACGCCGGCAAAAGAATAGCAAGAAACGCCCGACAGGAATTTTTTTGGTCGCGTTTATATTTACAACTTTACGACTATTACCGATTCATTGAATTGGAGCTAGTTCACTATAATCCCAAACTTTTTTGTCATCGGGCGTTCTTATTTGGGATAACCGAATTTTCGTAGGCCGCTTAGGTACAGCTAGAAGAACGCGGATCTACGTGAACTCCAGACTCTGAACTGGGCTAAAATCGCTCAAGATAAGAGTGGTGCTCTCTCGTTTCGAAGGCCAAGACAAACTTTGGGCCGCTGAGCCATCGGAGTTACTTAGTTACATAATTTGTTTCCAATCGTAGTCTGTGGTCTTCAAGCTAACGACATCGTGTAAGCTAACCTAGCTGCTCGGGCTCCATGTAGATCATCCCGCACCGAGACACGGTCGCTGGCGACGCGAACTCCAAGTCTGCAGCTTCGAAGATCAGATTCATCTTGTTTGTCATCTGCAACCAACAGCATATAAGTTACATCTGTAAGGACTTTATCGGTAGGGGAAAGGGGGAGGGAGACAAAAACACGTGTTCAGCTTTGGATTACTTTGATGTCCGAATGTCTGTCTCTCAAGGTATCAAGGTTCAAGTTGAAATTGATACCATAACGCGTTCTTGAGAAAAACGGTCAAGGGAATCAAAACCTATAGGGTACTTCCCATTGACCTACAGTCATGAAATTTGGCATTAAGCAATGTCTTGCAGTTACAGCACATGTAAAGAAAACTTTTGCTTGGTACCTACGTCTAAACCTTTGCCCCAAGTTCTTTCTCACTCCATTGGTTCAGTCGTTCCAAGTTCCAACGCATACGTGAGTCCTGACGGTCGCCACGAACGTTACCTGTATGATCTCTCCGCTCATAAGACACAGCTTCTTGTTGTCATCGAGCACGGTGTTCATGTTCTCTATCCACACCGCGTCAACAGGCCCGTCGAACAGGATCCACTTGCGGTCCCTCGTTATGGACATCGCGTACTCGCGGAACGCTATCGCTAGTATACCATCCGACCTGAACGGGGGAAACGTCAAAATAAATAATTATTTAATGTACTTTTTTTATTAGTTACGATAAAATGTGGTAAAATGGTTAATTCAAAAAGTGTGAGCGCTCTTTGGTTGTAAGTATGTACTTTTGATTAGTTCTTTCGTTATCTAGCCCAATCTATTGGACTCGTCAAAACGAAGCATATTAGTTCTACCATCCACCTCCTCGCTTCATCAGCAGACTTTGAGCCCAAACTCGAGGGGTTTACTAGTAGCCACTAAAGAGTTCCACTATCTATCTCCTGACTCCATCATCAGATCAGATCAATTACATCAAATTATCGCATTGTTACCAAGATTACACATATCTACATACAAAGTTTCTTTTCGATACGACAATTTAGAAGTAGGTTAAAATTGACTTCTACAATTTTATTACATTGTTTGTCAGTCATTTAGTTTATAGACACAAGTTACAAGTGTGTGAGTTCGTATGCATGTAGGTGTAGTAAAACCACCACCGTCACGAAGCTTACAAAACCTCGCCAACCCTCACCACTCGTGCGAAGCAGGATCGAAGCACCCGTACAGCTGGCCCATGGTGATGGCCTTCGGGTTGAGGATCCTGTAAATGGCGCCGAACTCCTTGTGCCGCGGCGGCGGGCGCGCCAGCTGCAGCGCACGCAGGGCTTCCGCGAGGGACTGGTAGGCCTGCGTCTTGCCGCCCATCGGGGGACCCACCACCATAAACCCGTGACGGACCAGCATCATCTCGTAGATCTGGTGCGCGGGGAGCAGAGTTAGGGATTAATTAAGAACAGTTCGATACTGAAGCGATGACGGCTCAGTGGTAGTGACGTCAGCTTGAGGTTTCGGTGAAGGAAAACATCGTGATAAAACCATAGCGTAGTTGTAGGGCATTTTCTTGTGCTCGCCTGGCTAGCTACCAATCTACCATCCTCACTTAAAAATCTGTCACCAAGCACCTATTGGTGTGTTCCGGCATAGCCAGTCCCCAGTCCAGGTGTAGCGTGGCGCCATCTTCGACCACATCGTCACTTAACACCAGGTCACTTGTGATAAAAGCTACCTTGTATGCAGAAAAAATCTTGATCTCTTTGAACCCAAAAAAAGAAGAAAATCAGGGTGTTTTCAAGGGTTGTATCTAAAAAAAAACCTTGAAACCCCCGTGGGTTACCTGTATGATCTTCTCGAGGTACCACTCGGTGGGCTGCAGGTTCCTCTTCTCCAGCTCTTTGGTGACACAACGCAGCAGCTCGGCGCGGTCCGGCTGTGGGATCTCCACGCCGGGGAACAGATCCGAGTAGATGCCCATGAAGAGAGGCACGTCCTGGACAATAGCAATTAATCATCAGCATCATCCGTGCTTCGGAGGGCACGTTATACTTTGGATCTCGGTTGTTACTTAGGATAACAGTCGTTAGGCTATGTCGAAGGCCTACGGGCTATCTGAAAAGTCTTTGTCCCAGTAGAAAAAAGAAAACAGGCTGATGACAATGACAACAGAAAACAAATTATTGGACCAACTAGGTACGTGCTTAACGAGTTTAGCCCTTGATCGCACCTGTGACAGAAACTTGGGCATGTTGACGTCGATGATGGCCCTCAGCACCAGCTGCGACTCGTCCTTCTCCGGGTAGTTCTTCTTGAGAGCCCCGGAGGCCAGCAGCACGGACTTTACGGCGCGCATGCCGTAGTCGTAGTGGTTCTGAGAGGACAGCTGCTCCGAGCATAGCTTGTAGGCCTGCACGATCTTGCGGGCCAGCCTGTATGTTGAATCCATTTGGTTAGAAACCATCAATGTTAAGGTGTTAGTTTTCTATTGATTGACCTAGATGGCGTTACGGGTTGAGTTAGCTCGCGGTGGTGTTTTGTTCTTAGAAATTAAGTACGGTTTGTTCATTGCACGTTTGAATTAGAATTTTGCTTGGAGTAGTGAAACCTTATAGTTCAAGAAATAAGGGTCATTTCCGGACATTTTGGGGATTGATGGACCGCATGCGCTGCGCTTAATCATGCGAAAGTATAAGTAACTCGTTTGTTTGTTACTTTTCTGGGACTAAACCGACCTAACTTTATGATATTTGGTGTGGACCGTGTGGAGATAGTTCGAACTGAGGAGAAGGACATAGAATACTGTTTAGAACAATAGTGTAGTCCACGAAAGTGACACCGTGGAGCGCAGATATTAAACTTATAAAAAAAACAGTTTTACTTCTTTATCACATTAGCATAGAAGTACAGATAACTCACGGGCCAGCGCAGACGAAGCCGTTAGAGTAGAGCGTGATCTCTCCAATCATGGCGTAGTCCGGCACCATCATGGCGACTGTACGGAACAGCACCTTCAAGTTATCTGGCAGCTCGGTACGCCCCGCGTATCTGCGAAACAAAACGCCAACTTCATTACGGTACCCTTTTTCTGGGTTCCGTACATCGGATGACAAAAAGGAATATAATGCATCCCTCCCGCCAACGTCTCTCCAAGCTATACAATCCCTTTAGAGTCAGGAGTTGGGTTGACAGCAAGCACGTCTTACCCAGGGTTCATAGTGATGAAGACGGAGCAGGTGGGGTTCAGGCTGATCTCCGTGCCCTCGAAGATGAAACGCTTCTCGTGGCGCAGGATCGCGAGCTGGATGGAGAGGATCTGCTGCGCCACTACCGACAGCACCTCCAGCTCGATACGGTTGAACTCGTCGAAGCACGCCCACGCGCCTGATTGGGCCAAACCCTAGGGGGGAAAGATAGCTATTTTTGAAGACATTATGTCGTAGCTGGAAGGAAGGCGTCACCAAGTGGCAGCTGATAGAAGTTTCAATTTGGCGAGAGTCCATCAGGGTGGGTAGCAGATAGCTTAGATAGATAGATGAAATCTTTTGGCACACCACATTTACACTGAAGACCAGTCTACTCCCTTATTGACTACTTCCCGCGTCAATCCCATAAAATCAACTTTCCATAATGACTTCTTCGTCCATATCAGATGTCTGAACCTATCAACTTTAAAGGACTACAAGGACACTGAGGGAAGGACAGTTTAAGTTGCAAATACCTTGAAGAACTTCCCAAGCGCCTTGTAGTCGAGCCCATCGGAGCAGTTGAAGACCACGCACTTCTTGGCGACCGCCTTGGCCAGGTCCTTGGTGGTCTCCGTCTTGCCGGTCCCGGCAGGCCCTTCCGGCGCACCGCCAAGGTTCAGCTTTAAAGCGCTCATCAGAGTTCTGGGGATGGAGAACGATATTCTAGAAGAGATCGTCTAACTTAACTTTGCGCTCTCTAATATTATAACCACAAGTCACTTGATACTGAGTGACGATGTGTTCGAAGATGGCGCCACGCTACACCTGGATTGGGAACTGGCTTTCAAGTGGGGCTGCCAAACACATCGACAGGTGCTTGCGATGCGTTGCCGACCCTAAAGTTATCTGGTCGTGTATGTCACGTTTTGGCGACCTTAGTTGCAGCTGACACCTAGCCTGCTCACCTGAAGCAGCGGTCGGTGAGCGGCGTGGCGACTAGGCGGCCGATGTTGCCGAGGTACTCGAACCCGTAGTCCACCTCCGTGGTGACCATGGCGCAGGTGACTCGCTCACCGCGCTGCTGGTACCGCAGCTGCGAGATCCAGTTGAAGTCCGTCACCTCCATCACCTTGCGCTCCACCATCTCTTCGAGGATTGAACGACCTGTGGAGGTGATGACGTGGGATGTACAGATTCAGATGCAGAGTTCTTTGGTGCAGACCATACTGGAAAAAGGCAATATAGCAGTCATTGGTCAAGCAATCAAACATCTATTTGTAATGGAGGACTGACTGATGGTGGCCTACTGTGATCGTGCCAGCGCTAGATAACCGACCGATCACGCAGGAGGGTTATGTTACCTGCGTGGAATAAGGTTCCGCTTAAGCCCGTAATAACATCACACGTTATTGACAAGGAATCTTGGTGGTCCTAGCGAACAAGGGCCCTTTACTAAAAGTCATTAAACATTACGGGTGGTCTGAACATCAGCTCGGATCAGGTCAAAGTAAAAACAATTCGTTATTCCATTATCGGCTATATTTCAATTGCTTTATGGTTCAGTGACTTTGACACCTATTTCGCCTTACCGTGCACATCGAGCACTATAAGAGCCTCGATGGTGATGCGGTTCCCTGGCTCCAAGTCCCCTTGCACCAGGTACACGAGACCTGTGATCTGCTCAGTTGATTTCTCCACCAGTTCTGGTAAGGTATTGCCCTGAATTGCTTCTGTGGCCTGGAAGAGATCAGCTCTTTACAAAAGGTTTGTTGAAAAGGACTGCCGTAGAAATTCATTCTCCTTTTCAAGGTATGTCACATACGCAGGACCATCTGATGGATCACATCAGGATGAGATGAGTCTGAGTGGGAAAATCTGGAACATTAAGAAGTAGAGAAATATGTTCGAAGGAACCATGTCGTCAATTATAGAGAAAAAATTAACGGCATTGATAGTTCTTTTTAAACTAGATTCAAAGAATCTATGGCATTCTATAATGTAACAATAGTTTAATATATATAATATATAGGGTGAATATTAGATTTCAAAGTCTAAAACCAAGCAGTTAAGAGCAAACAACTAGAATTTAAAACTCATGGTAGTCTGCCTGCATAGTATCAGATGAGCTACCTCGGCAGTGTACTGAACACAGGAGCCGGCCTGCACGATCTGTCCAGGCCAGGCCAACACCCACTCCTCACGGCGGCTGGCCGGATAGGCGGCGCAGGCTTCCGACGCCACGTCGCGCAGGGACACCTCCATCTGGTGCTCCAGCTGCTGCAGCCACTTCTCCACCATACCCTGGAGGAGTAAGCACCTTTTTGCTGAAGCTCTACATTTACACATCACATACCAGTATTATATAGCTCTGACCCCTAACTATGATTATTTGTATCATAAAGAAAAGTGATTACTTAACAAAATTTTAACACTAGGAACAAATATAATATTACTGTATCAAATATGAATGATATGGTCCCATGAAGTAAGCATCTCCTTGAAAGGTGGTGTACCTACGCTTTTTCAACAAAATCCCAACTGAAAGCTAACACATGTTGATAACTTACTACTGTTACTACTAAAGCATATTATAAAATATCTGACTATTTTAATGACAGAAACGGTTGGGATTGTAGTGAACTTTCTCCAATTCAATCCATACTGAACGGAAAAAGCGCCAATAAAAGTTGCCTAGGTATATAACATAGGCAACTGTTTATCCAGTAAAAAGATTCCTGCGGGATAACGGGAAGGTACCTTAGCATCTGCCGGCTGGATGCTGCTGGAGAGCTTCACAACCTCTCCCTCGGCTGATATCATGCCGATAATCTCCTTGCCCGGGTTGAAGTCCAGAGTGTAGATGCCTTCGAAGCACTTCTTTAGATGGGGCTGCACACGCATCGGGTCCTTTGTCTCCGATAGGATCTCAAGCAGCTCGTCGTTCGAGAGGAAAAAGAATCTGGAGACAAAAAAAAACCACGAATTAATAAAGATCAAGTAAGTACGTCCCTTTGTCTATTAATGCTTAGTGAGTTCTCAAGTTGAATCAAGTATCGAGTAAAATTTTATGGAGACCAACATATTTTACCACTTTACTACCTGCACCCCGTGATTTCCTACTATACTTTTAAACCTGTAACCAGGATAAAAGGTATCCTATGTCTCATAATCCAGGGTATAAGCTATTTCTATTGCAAATTACACCCAGGATGTGTTATGAATTATGATAAGAGTATGTAAGGGTCCGTACTTTGTCCTTTTTTGACGCAAAAACAGTCAAACCTTTTTTGTTGAAAATTTGCTAGAGTGTAGATAATGATTTGTACTCCACAAGGACCATAAGCTAAGCATATCTTTGGACACCATTGCGAAACAGCTACATTATAACATTAGTAGGCACCAATCCGCCTCAACTTACCTTGGGAAGAACAGCCTCTTCGTCTCCAAATAATCATTCAATCCCCTCTGTATATCATCCAACAAGGCGTTGCTATACTTCAGCTTCTTCAGCAGACCAGGAAAGTCTGTGGCGGTGAGGACCATGGGGTCCTTGATAGTGGCCCCCATGATGTTCCGCCATTCCTTGTCCACGTCGCGGAAGTTCCTGGCTTCGGTGGGCATCTGCCGCATTATGTCTTCGGAGGAGAAGATGGGCTCGAGATACATCCAGGTGGCTTGACACTGGAGGGGGAGAAAGATATGTGTTTGACTATGTCCATCTATCTATTCAGCCAGTATCCTTCTACCTCTATTCTACGCTAAAAGCATCGAGTATACGACGAGCCACCAGAGTTTTTTTATTAGCAATAGGCAAGCAAAAGTAAATATGGCGTAAGACGTCCTCCGACTTGGTGAAGCGAGGAGTTACGTAAAATGTCTGGACGCGGTTGGATGTGAGAAGCCAAATATCCGGCTCAGTGGCGTACTTTGGGGGAGACCTATGTCCAGAAGTGTACTGAAACAGGCTGATTATGGTTACGATGAAGCATTTGACCCTGTCTCGTCTGATGATAAGTGATGACGAGGTCGATGTTAGAACATGCTTTCCCAGAGGATACCGATTCAATCATAACTTGAAGGCTCCCAAATTATATCAAAGAGGCTGGCAGGGTATTGTTTTGTGCGGATGCGAATGTCCATGTCATGTTGCTGCACATTTTGTGCGATAATGGAAAGGGTATGGTGGAATAAGGATATCAAGTTATGCTAGATTCCAGGAGTCGATTGTCCACTTACCGTCAGCCACTGGTCCAGTATATCCTGCATGGAGACTAGTTTCTCCTCCCACGCTACCATGTCTGCCTCGAAGGCCTTGACGTATGGAGAGCCACGCATCGTCTGAGCCTTCAGAATGTGGTCGTCTAACTGCTGCTGGATGTCATCCAGCCCGGACAGGATGCCTGTACCGGTGTCCCTGGGGAGTGGTAGATGGTACTTGATCCAATTCAATCAATTAGTAATAAGAATGAAATTATAAAAGTGATCGCGCCCAAAAAATCACCAGTTGGGCGTTTCTTGCCTATCCTTTTGCCGGCGTAGATCAGATCTGCGTATTAGTATTCAACGTGCAGATCTGATTCCCGCAAAAGAACAAACATTTGCGCATTGATAAAGATAAGATATTGAGCAACTTTGTACTGCAAGTTTGAACACGTTTTAACTATTCACCTGTAAGGGACCACTTCAAACTTGATTCCGACCCATTCTTCCTTCATCTTGTTCAGGGCCTTCTCCAACGAGTGCTCCTTAGAGGCGTACTGCTCGATCTCCTCCAGCTGAGTCGTGAACACGTGGACCCCTTGCTCCACCATGTCGGCGAGCGACGTTTCCGGTTTGTGGATCACTTCCGCTCCAACCAGATCGCTGATTTTAGCCCAGTGCCGATCGCGCATACCCTGAAACAGGTTTGCTTCAAAGCCATCATCCTCAGGGATAAAAATAACTCTGAGGTCTTGTAACTTAATTTGAGGTATACTTTATAATACAGGTACTAAATAGGTTTATTCGTAGCACATCTTGACCTAAAAGCAATTCGCCATTTTTTTGCCATTCCAAAATGGACTTTTATCGAACCTTGCTACGACACAATAAAAGCACAGTGGTGCGTGGGCAACGGGAAGAACCCTATAAATTTTGAGTCCATTTTGAAAACGCAAAATATGCGATATAAACGGTCATATCTTTTGATCGCGTTGACTTACAACTTCACAGCTGAAAGACACCGTAGAACTAGAGGTATTTCACATAAATTCCAACTTGACACCTCAACGCAATCTTAGAAGAAAGGTCTAGACAGACGACAAAGTGATCCTATAAGGATTCTATTTATTCATTCTAAAGAGTGCCTCTGCGGCTTCCAGCAGCCTCCACTATTACCAGTGCGCTTACCTTGTTGCATATAGCACAGAGCACCGGCAGCAGCGCCTTGAACTTCTCCACCTTGTTGCGCACCATGTCCGCGATGCGCTTGGCGCCGGGGTACTCGAACAGCTGCTTGCCTAGCTTGTACAGCAGCTTCCACCACGCCTCCACCGACTCGGAGATCACTTCAGCATCCAGCTCGCAGAACGGACCGTGGTACCTACACGTTATTGTTGTAAAAGGCAGAACTTGGCAGAAGTCTTAATTGCAGGATTTGCAGCCCTCATTACTATATTATGATACTTGCTAACCAACTATTTACCCTGTATTTATTTTGACTGTTTCTACTACTTCTAAGGTAATATTTTACGGTTTAACTATACATCATAAATCTGATCTTCAGTGATGCTGCAGTCGAAGGTAGCGGAAATTCAACCATACAGCCTAGGTCTCGTGTGTAATGTAGAGATGAAACTTCATCACGTTTATTTATTTGCAATGAAACATAGTTCTTCTGTTCTTAACGGAGTGCTTTGTAATTGCTTAGTGCCAACTTGGCGAATATTGTCCCAATTAATTAATCAACTTCAGAACCTCAAAAACTCACCAGGTCTCGTATCCGTCGTAGAAGTCATGCGAAGCGTGCCACAGCTTGTGGAACGGGTCTATGCCCGCGAGCATGGTCTGCAAGCTGAAGTAGACCGACACCTCTTGATCCAGGAGCTGTTCTTCGTTAATAATGTCGTCAGCCTCGCGTTTGTCACTCTAAGAAGGGATTATCGGAGGCATTCAGTTTCTTTTATGATATAGGTAAGCTAGGATGGTTCCCACAATCTCACGTGATAATGGTACATCGGTAGTTAAATCAATAGTTATCACTAGTTCTACCGTGATTTTGTTCCATAGAGACTCTTCTAGAAATAAAAACTCACTAGTTCCGAAATGGCGTCTTTTATAATTGGAGGCCGCGACTCACTTTCGATCGTTGCGCCCTCTCAGCTAGTTCCATGGAACAAAATCACGATAAATAAATCTAATGTGATTGATACGTGATAATGCCTAGTAAAGACATATTAATGATAGCTGTGACAATGCAAGAGGTCAAGTTAGTAGTAAAAGAAATAAAAAAATGGATAAAGTAAGAGTAAAAAATTTCATGATCAAATTGACAACAAACCACCAAGTTATGATGGATCTCATCCACTTTTACGACAACTTCCTGCAGAAGGTCCAGATTAAGCAGCGGCGGGTCAAATCTCCTGAACACCTCCAAGTCTTTCTCGTGCTTCTTCAGCAGCTCCTCGAAGATGGCCTTCCGGCTGCGGAGCTTGTCCTCCGCCATGTTCTTCTTGGTGGTAAGGGTCTTCATGGTCAGGTCGATAGTCTCCTCCATGTCGAGAGGCCAGAGGAACACACGCGTGTTCAGATTTATGTCCTCGACTGAAAACAAGGCGGTTGCTCCGAGTTGAAATAGTGAAAGCGGTAGCTTTGGGCGTGGTAGGGATTAAGGGTGGTGCTGGATGATGAGTTCTTTCTGGTTTTAGGAAAATTAAGGTCTATTTAGAAAATAATAGATCCATTTCATTAGGTTTACGTCCAGAAGTTGAGACTGTGCGTTGATATGTTAGTGAATCAGTCAGAACTTTGAGTTCTTTATACATATACATGGTATTGGAGACTACATCTACAAATGATTTAAAAAAACTGATGTTCCTTTTGTTATGTTTCATTATTTATGTAATCGAGTGGCATTTAATGCTTGCCAGACAGCAAGCAGTCACTGTCGCCTATGCCCATTTGCAGCACTAGTAGCGGTGCTGACTCTAAACAACCGTTAAAATGTGAAGGACCAAAAACGTTGACTCTTATTCGTCCAAGGTACTCAGGTCCAACTCACAGTTCAAGTGCGCGTGTTGCATTAGGAACAGCACGTAGTCAGCGGTGGTCCTCGCCTTCTCGCGCAGGTCGAACATGGCGCAGTCGCGACAGTCGCTGATGTACGAGATGAGCTCCACCAGCTGAGCCGTGCTCTCGGGAGACTCGGACGCGCGCGCCGCCATCTCCTCGTACACGTTGCAGATGCTGCGGGGAACGGGGGGAGAGGAATCTTGTGTCATACGATTGAAGATCGGATTTTAAGAGCTTACATCGGATTTTTTGGATGCGACTCTCTCTTCAAAACACATACGTGCGTCCGCACTGTCGCAAAACAACTTTGAACCGATCATTTGTGAAGAATTTCTCATAATCCCTACTATTATTAAAATTATTCCACTAAGTTTAAAAATAAACACAAGTCTTGTCTACAAAAATTAAGATTCCGAACTACTTGCGACCAGCTTTCCGATTTTAGGTCCTGGTAACCCTAAACCGGACAAGACAGAAACATCGAAAAGATGAGAACAGAATGAGATCACGTAAATATGACACACTTAACACACATACACGGCATAAGCCCCACCCCAGCACACCCAACACCACCAACTCACGATCTGTTCCACTTCCTATTGAGCTCCGTGAAGTGGTCCACTATGTGCTGCCGCAGCCCGTTCACGATGTCCCACATGGCATCGTTGATGGGTGCGCAGTCCAGCATGATCATGTTCAAAGGGATGTTCCTCCGGAGGAACAGGATCTCGTCACGGAGCTCCTCGTACGTGAAGATGCGGGCTGAGAAGTCCTACAAACGGTCGACTTACTGGAACATGTTGTTTTTATGTCTTACATGTTAGCATTTGATCACAATGCACCAGTGTGCAGTGTGTTAAGTGACGATGAAGGTGGTGCCATGCTACACCTGGATTGGGTATTTTCAACTCAACTTATGAATCTGCCGCCAATTACCTACCGGTGTGTTCCGGTAGCCCCACTTGAGAGCCAGTTCCTAATCCAGATGTAGCGTTGCACCACCTTCAACCACATCGTCGCTTCTGGACAAATGCTATAAAAACAAGCCACAATCAGTGTGCTTCGACAGCTTCATTTTAGAACTAGTTTTCAATCAAAGCGTGGCTTGGTGCCATCATCGACTATATCGTTACTTAATATCAGGTGATTCATTAAGTCCATAAAACGTTACGCGCTGGCCACGATAGAAAAAAAACATTATTACATTCGGAAATGAACTTCATACAAGTTGAAGCATTCAAACTCTAAGCTAACCTTGAGATAAGGCGGTGGTTCCTGTCCAAAGAACGAATGCAAATCGCTCTTAGCGGTACCATCCAGCACGTAGTGGTAGTCCTCGTAGGTGCTGAGGAATAGGCTGGGCCCGGGCCTGTTGGCTATCAGGTGCCGGACGGAGGCGCTGATGTGTTCCATCATGTACTGCTCGTCGGGGAACACGCCTAGGAGGTGTGGCCGCGGCCGGGAGACGCCTAGTGAGTGGAGTTTAGTCAGGGTTGCAGGTGGAGAGAGTAGTACTGCGCCAGATCGACGGTGGTGCGCAATCAAGCGAATCAAAATTTCGCACTACTTTAGGTAGGTAATCCATCGAGACCCGAGGTGCCACGGTAAGTAACTTCCGTAGAAAAACGAAAAAAAAATCGGCCAAGTGCGAGTTGGACTCGCGCAGCGAGGGTTCCATACAACCTTTTTTTTCTATTAAATAGTAGTTAAGTTGAAAACAGTAAGTATTTTACTGCGAAGAGCAAGGTACATATAGATCAATGCATCCAACACTCACCAGGATACATAATAGCGTCGATACTGGGCAGCTGGTAGTTGACGTTGATGATGGTGTGGAACCACTTCACCAGCTGGACCCTCATGATGTCCGGTGGCGGGTCGAAGGTGATGTTGGTGGTGCCGGGGTGGGCCACCACCTTAATGCGGATCAGGGGCCGCTTGATGAACGAGTAGTCGCGGTACGAGTTAATCTATCTATCTTTCTTTCTATCTACCTATTCTCCCTATTTCCCCTATTCTAACCATTTCCGGTAAACAGCCAAAACAGTCATACTCACGAAAGTGACTTTGCCTGCGGCGGCGTCGTGTGTCAGGTCGCCCTCTTCCCTCTCATATGGTCGAGGAGAGCGATGGCTGGCACATGCGTCAACTCGTGAACGGGTGCTGCTTGTGGGGTCTGGTCTGCTTTGGTTGTGATCCCGCAACTCATTAATAACTCATTAATATTCATGTTCCCATATCCCAATGTGTACAACCAAACAAGAGAAATCTTATTAGTAAAGCTAATTAAAAAATATCGGACCATTAGATGACAAAAAAAGCTTGGGATTTTAGTGAACTTGCTCCAATTCAATCAATTAGTAATAAGAATAAAATTGTCAATGTGATCGCGCCAAAAAAAATTACCTGCCGGGCGTTTCTTGCCTGTTCTTTTGCCGGCGTAAGGAGGTTGGAACAGGCGTAGCTAGTTTTAAGTTTGACGTTTTAAAGTGATCACAATGTATCCTATTGAATAAATAAATAAATTGAAATTGAAATTGAATTGAAATCGAGCCTTCGTAGCTGTTGCCTTCCTGGATAAGTAGTTTATTTGTACTTGTTCCAATTCGATCAACATCATCATCATCATCATTATCACCAGCCGAAAGAAGTATACACTGCTGAACATAGGTCTCCCCCTTTAAACGGTACTATTTAATTTAATTTATTTAATAATAATCGGAACGGATTTACCACTTACACTAATTATAATAACATGTCATAACAAAATAAATATCGAAGTCAAATAATTATCTATGAACAGCTAATAGCCATTTGCATCCATCGGATTCGTGATCGCCAATCAATAACCTTTCACTAATTCGGTCAGTAATAAGAAAAATTTGTAAATATGATTGCGTACAAAAAAATTACTTGCAGCACGTTTTATGCCTTTTCTTTTGCCAATGATGACGAGGTTGATGATGGAGCATGCTTGCCTAGAAGATACATATTCGCTCGCGACTTGAAGACGATGGCACTCCACTCCTTCCACCACTCCTTCGCCGTTCGCGTTATAAAAGTAAAAGCGAAGCGTTTTGTGCGGATTGGGGGAATGTCAACCATGTTTGTATGTCGGAGCAGGCATAGCTAGTTGAAGTGATCACATGTTGTATCCAACCATACAAAGGACTGGTTTTATGACAGTATTATAAAAGTAACATACAGATAGGTGACAAGGTATTCTAACTATAGGATGACACTTACTTCATAGTAGGTAAAATAATCGGCGAAGTGTGTGACGCTTCTCTCTACTAAATCTCTAATCTGCTTGGACATCAATCCGTGGATACATCTGCGGAACCCAATTCCATAATGTGATAAATAGGTTGATGCGTTTACGTAATCCAATACTTAATTTGCGAGCCCCCCTACAACAATAGACTACGCATCGGCAACACTAATAAGATACCTATTAATGTGAAAGTTTCTGAGCGTGTATCTTTGTTACTTCTTCAAATTGAAACGGCTCAGCGGATTTGAGTGAAATCTAAAATGGAGTAAGCATATACCCTGGATCAACAGGTTCCTGTGGGAAGACAACAGCATCTCCCTCGGTAACCGCAGAGGGAGAAGCTAATACTTCCTAAAATGATGGGTCAATTTATATTTGACAATCTACATGAAGGATACAGAAAAACAAATTGGGAAATATTTCTTGAACATTAACCAATGCTCCGTCATTTTAGAAAATGTCTATAAAGGATCTCACTTGAAGAATTCTTCGACCTGGAATGTGCTTCCAGACTTTTTCTTTGACACGTACACCGCCCAATGCCTCCTCATCTTGATCATGGTATCGGCGATGTCTATCAGCCAGTTGTCCATCAGCTCAGCCCTGGTCTCCGCGCACAGCTTGTTCAAACGTTCCGTGAACTCCGTAGGGTATTGAGGGAACTCGACGTCTTTCTGCATCTTGTTCATGTCACAGATTAACATATCCTGATACCTGGTGATGGAAATTGAAATAAACATGTGAATGTGTGTTTTCAGCTGCAAAAATCCAAGAAGTATGCTCTAGTTATGGACTGTCCAAATATTTAGGTTTGAAATCTGCTGAAGTACATCAAAAACGCCTGATTTAAAAAAAAAGATCTATCTATATGTAAACATTAGAGTTAGACCATTAGATCATCTGATTGTAAATGATAGAGCATGTTTGCCTAAAAGAGATCTATAACAACCATATAAAGTCTTGTCAGATGATGATGGAATGGAGATGGAATGCCATATCTACATTGTCAAGAACGCTGTAACAGCATTGCAAAAGGTTGATGCAGATGTGTCTGCAAATATTGAGCCACCCAAATAATTTTGTGTGCAGGAGTCAAAAGATCTGAAGAGTTTGAGATTTGAAATACGGAACTTGATGGGTAACCTAGAGCTGATCACGAAAGGGAAAGGTCAAAACAGGTTAGTAAAAGTTAACAATCACCTCTCCTGCCATATCCTCCTAATCTCAATGATCACGGGGTTCCCCTCGTAGTATCTATAGGACATGGCCTGCTTGGAGCGCACGAATGTCGTGTGCCAGGGCATCGGCGCGCGCACGGTGTGGGAGGGCCACAGTGGGGGGAGGAACGCGATGTGCAGGCGCTCCCTCTCCGCTGGATCCTCGAGGATGTATGAGAGAATGCACCTGGGGGTGATCAGCGCTAAAGTTTTGTCTATGAACTGATAACCAGTGATCCGATTTACATACGATCGTAAACTAGTTGCAGCAGGTTTTAAACTAGTAAGCAATTCGTTGTGACAAACAAGAGTTCAGCTGTAGTAATTGCAGAAGTAGACAAGAAAAGAGAATATTGAAAAATGAAAATCATGAGTTGAAGCGATAACAGCTCAGTGGTGGTAATGGTGGTATGCGATGCGATCCGTAAGTTGTGCTTTCGGTAAAGGAAAAAATCGTTATGAAACCAAAGCGTGGTAGTTAGGCATTTTCATATTGCTCGCCTGGCTATTTACCACTCTCATGTTAAGATTCTGTCGCCAAGCACCTACTTGGTGTATTCCACCAGCCTCATTTGCGGAACAGTTCCCAATCCAAGTGCACCATGGCGTTACTTTCACCATAATCTTCATTTTAACATCAGATGTCATGTGGATAAACGATTTTCTGTAAAATGCAGAAGGATCGGAATAGTTTAATGATCTGCAACGGTTTTGAAGCCGGGGAGGTTTTTCGGTACCATTTCATCGCCATGACGAAGAATTCCCTGATGTCCAGCTCACTCTGGCGCACGCAGGCCTGGTACGTGAGGCTGAGCAGCCGCCGCTTGATGACTGTCGTCTGCTTGTCTACTTGCACCTTAGCACGCTTGTACAGCTCCACGGGATAGTCTGGCATGTGCTTGGCGGAGAGTGACTGGAAATTGTATCACACGTTTTTATTTTGCACCTCCACTTGCATGAACTAAGTTTTCCACTGCAATAGTAGTTCAGTGGGAGGCTGATGATGGTATGGTTATAAAAAAGCTAATGTAGGTAATTAGGTACTGATCATCCGATGGCTGCATACAATATCCGACCATACAGTAAAAAGTGCAGCTTTAGCTGATAGTATTAAGTTATGTCTCGAGACATTTATGAACCTTTGGCTCGCACGTAAACATTAAGGTCCAAATGACTCACAATGGTCAAATAGTACTGGATCCGCTCCAAGTCCTTCGGATGTATGTATCTGTAGTGCTCCTCCTCGGTGACCTTGAGCATTTCTTCCTTCTGCTGGTCGGGGTCTCGGGATACCTCGAACTCTAGCCTCTGCAGGTGTCTGATACGCAATTGTAGAGTTTTAGAATTAGAGAAGCCTAAAAGGTTCCATTTTGTTATGCCTGCCTTGTAGCTAAAATAAAAGTTATTTATCCGTATTTTTTCAAAAACAGCTGGTTGGATTTTGATAGAGCTTCACATTTACTGAAACATTTATAAGCAGCCAGTTAAATGTTTAGACTACTTATTCTATAAACATCTGAGATAAAGACATCATACCTACATGGTACCTAGAGCTTTTGTCACATTGTATGCTGACTGCTAAACTGATAAATAAATAAACTGTACCTGGCCAAAGCATCCTTAGCAGCTTGTTCAACTGCTAATTTCTCTTGTTTTCTCCTTTCTATTCGTTTCCTTTTCGCTTCAGCTGCCAGCGCCTTCCTCTTCTCATACGCACCTGACACTAGGTCCTCTAATAGGACCAGTCCTGGAGAAACAAACATACAAACTTGCATGTTGCTGTCCTGTACCCCTAGTACAGGTTTTGATAGTTTACAAAAACTATAAAAGTTTTCGTTTCCATCCATACATATTTTTTTCAGCGAATCTTACCGAGACTTGGAGGAACTGATATCGTTAATACGAGTTATTTTAAATCGTTATAATCATATTCCAACAATGTTATTGAGTTACTTTTTGAATTTAAGCAGATCAAGTTGCCACTTGACAAGTCGGCGGTGGTAAACGTCGACGTTTACGAAAACTTTTATCGTTTTCAAAACTTGTACTAGGGGTAGGTACTGTTGTATTTTGGCGAGTTATTGAGAAAAGTGAAAAAACAATTTACCTACTGGATGCAGGCGAAGCAAGTCTCTTTCTAATTAAACGGCATGTTTAAATAGAAAAAACGATATAAGAAGCAACGTGAAAAAAACGGTAAGTTCTAGAAAGCCTACGTGAAATCAATAAAAAAAAAAAAAAAAAAAAATTCCATCGTAAACGTTTAAAACAAAACACCAGTAGCAATAAAACTTACCCTTTGGCAGTTTATGCTTCTGCTTCTCCTTCTCTATAGCCTCCAGGCGTTCCTTCTCCCGCAAGGTCCAGGACTTCAGTGGTGGGAACTGCATTTCTCCCTTAGGGCCTATAGGGCCGTACAGGTTTGGAGGCTTCCTCCTTTTTGGAGGCATGTTCACTATTCGCATGGTCTTCGAGGATGGAGTGTAGCAATTCCCTGGATAATTGATATATTGGTTTGCTTTATGTACGAAAACGGTTCGAGTAAAAGTGATGTGATGTTATAGTTATATTTTGTGATTGCCATTTCAACAAGATCTTTAGCAAGTACTTTTTGTGTACCTGTTGATGATCTGTGTTGTAAACTTTATTCTCGAAACGCCTGCTGATAAGACAATATCGAAGAAGTTTAGCGAACGAAGTTTGATTACCAAGAGAAAGTCTTAATAAGTACCTACTGGTAACCTTCTCCAGTCAGTTGGTTTGCCTATTAATTGAAAATCCAGTTACCTGTAGAGTCAGCTGGCTTGGCGTGATTAAATCCATCTCTGTACGGAACTCCTCTCGTCCAGGACTTCGCTTGCATCAGCGGAGGAAACCCACTACATCCACCTTCGCTTTCACCTATAAAAGTAGGGTAGAGAGCTCATTTTCCTCTAGAGATACTATCTATACTGGACTCTTGGTTGTATCCATTTCGTTTTCATCATTAACACTGGCTTGTAAAATTGTACTCCTTATCAGGTTATAACAAGAACGAAACTTAAATGGTACAAATTACATGGCAATGAGCTTCTTTGAGCTTGTTAGGGAACTCTGGGTTCAGAGCTTTCAGGCCACTCGAAGACCTCTCGTATGGCTTTACTACATATCCGGGACTTGAATTACCATCCATCATGATTTTTGACTGTGTGTATTACGATATTATAGGAAGTAGGAAGGAACGAAAGGCGGCACATAACAAAATGTCTCATTGGTACCTAAAAAATTATAAATCCGATACTGTTAACATCGGGAATTCATGAGCAACAGTCATGTTAAAATAATGGCGAAGAAGTTAAACACCCTTACGACCCTTCAAGAGTGTTTATGTGTAAGGTATCTTTTAGTCAAGCATACTCAAAGCTTAGGTCTACAAACTCTCTCTCTCCCTCTCTCTTAGACTTTGGTTTACCGGCTTTTGAGCTTGGCCTGTCACTAATAAAATAAAAATACAATATTCAAGGGCATCTACCAACATGCACTGGAATCCATATTTGATATTCTCCCTGAGAAGGTCAGAGTGTGGAAACGCCACAGACTGATGATGAAACTACCAACTAACCTTCAGGGTATAGATTCTGAGCAGCCCTGAGTAGCTTGCTATCCTTTTCCAGCTCGTTATCATACCCTGCCCTCGGCATCCATGGCAGGGCTGGCTGCTGCCGCGCTGGGGTCACGAACCGAGCGGGGCACTTCACGCCCCTGTGTTCCTTGGAGTCCTTGGGTCGGGGACGTTTGCGGTCCCCACTCGCCATTGTTTATCTTGCGGAGAAAAACATACGTTTATATACGGATCTCATTACATTCTCTCTCAGAGAGAAGGCCAAAGTCCCAGAAACGTAAAAGGCCGTTAATGATGAATAGATATAGGTACACTTGCTGCCGTCAAGGCTTCTCCTGCATGAACTATAGTAGCAGAGAATCCTAGGTATCAGCCGAAAAGCAAAGGAAAACCTTTGACAAGATTTACTCTTACAACGTCCTTCTCCAGGCGTGAAAAGTAACTGAAAAACAGTTAATTTCGCAATTCTAATATTAATAGTATCTAAGGATTTATGGAACAGGTAAGTGAGTAAACATTTCTTCATTCATTATAATTTCATTCATTTTCATGTACCTAAGTAATCATTGTAGGTAGGTACCTATATGTATATAGCTACTATGATACGTGCCAAGCTGATAAAAGTGTCACTAAGGTGTGGTGTGACCAAATTAACAAGGTGGTAATCATTCAGCATTCAGATTGTTTACTGTCACGGCCTGATTACGACTAATAAACTGATAAGAATCTATTTTCTACAAGTACTTAGGTATAAGTAAAATCCATGCAATAATCTATAATGCAGCATTATCATCAAATAATCAATTAAACATTGCAAACGATACTAATATATTGGTTTTGAAACAATTAATGATTATGATAAAACCATAATGAGCAAATCTCGATCATATCAAAAGTTTTTAAAAACGATATGATCAGCATCGTGTCACAAACCAGATAAAAGATCAACTTACCTACTGTTATTTTAAATCCTACTGCATTATTAACAGATCTAAATTAAATTAAAACAGAACATAATTATAGTAATCCCTGTTTGTTGCTAGACCGATCAACACAACATTGTCACTCAACTGAACTTATGACGCGTCGCCATGGAAACCAGGGTCAGAGTCAAAGATAATCAGAGACTCCGAATCTTTTTTAAACATTTCAACCAGCATTAAATTATTGTCGAGCTCTTCTGCAGCTAGAGTTAGCATCATCATCATCATCAGTCTGCTGCCTTCTCTCAGAGCGGCACTGGAATGCTCAAACCAGTTTCAACCAGTTATTGCCAGTTTTTTATAGTAGGCATACATATAGCTAGCTGTTCCCCGCGGTTTCACCCGCGTGGGCTAGTTTCCCATTTTGACCCCCTTTGAATTTCAAAAAAATATTTTTTAGTACATCCCTATGCGTCAAGATAAACATACGCTCCAAATTTCCAGTTTCTACGACTAGCGGTTTAGGCTGTGCATTGATATCAGTCAGTCAGGACTTTGATTCCTATATACTCGTACTAGCTGTTCCCCGCGGTTTCACCCGCGTGGGCTACAGTTTATCGCGACAAAAAGTATCCTATGACCTTCCCCAGGGCTCAAACTATCTCTTTACCAAATTTCATTTAAATCGGTTCTGCAGTTTAGGCTCGAAAGCTAATATCTTTCGAATTGAATGTCCGATTTGAACAATTCAAAAAGTAATCTACAGCTATTGGAACAATCTTAAATGCGAAATGATTTATTTTGATAAGGATTAATATAAAAGTATTGAAAACACGGTCCGATTTTAGTCGGCCTTTTTATCAACTTTTAAAATGTATAAAAGTAGTTATAGTATGTTATCCTTAAGAGATAGACATATGCCATCGCGAACTTTTTTGTAGACCTATATAAGATACACAATTCCACAGTACATCATTTTGTTATATCTCAAAGGGTTTAGGCAGCGTTTTCGTTGAAAGCTCCCAGACGGCTTATTTTTTTCCGACCTCTCCAACAAATATCGTTATATTTTAGCCAATGTATACAAAAACTTAACAAATTATATCCTAAAACCTTCCTCGAGAACCACTCTATCTATTGGTGAAAACAGCATGAAAATCGGTGCAGTAGTTTTTGAGTTTATCGCGAACAGACAGACAGACGCGGCGCGGAGGACTGTTTTATAATAAGTAGTGATATAGAAGACTAGCTGACCCGGCGAACTTCGTATCGCCAATAAAGGTCACCTTATAAACCTTCCCTGAACACCTACAAATATTTCAAGATAAAGATTATCCTAATCGGTCCAGCCGTTCTCGAGTTTTAGCGAGACTAACGAACAGCAATTGATTTTTATATACAGGGTTATTTGAAATTAGCGCATCACCTCTTGCAGGTAGCCTCTTTACTTCAATCCCAACAACATATTTTGTTCTACGACTTTTTTAAATTAATAATTTTTAAAATTTGAGTTTTCCCCATACAAATTTATTATTAGGTATTTAACGCCTCTGAACTGGCAGTTACTCTACGCGCACCCAACTATCTGTCTCTAGGCAAAATATCGGCACGTGTAACGGGGCGCGGGGTTGCGGGGTGGTGGGGTGCAGCGGCTTTTCACTTCTGAACAGGGTAAGAAAAAAGCGCGGGAAACCGAGTAGGTATAGGTCTACCAGAATCTGATGGCAAAAAGGGAAAAAAGAAATTGACGCTAGCAATACTAGGGGAAATTGGAGTAAAACGTTTTGATACTTTTTTTCCCTATAGTGGCTGATTCTGTGTTGATACATGCAAATATAAAAATTTATCCAATGATCAACGATAATTTTTGAAAATCTTACTGTGGCGAATGTGGGGTTCGAAATTTAGATGAAAACTCCAATTACTCTGTCCATGAATTTATTTATTAATTAAAGGCTATCAGAACTTGAAAATGGTTCCAAATACTGCACATCCATAAAAAAGTCTTCAACGGTAGAGGAAGACGAGGAAGACGCAGTATTTATGATAAACCTTTCCTCTCGCATCTCAATCGATCTTGTTCTATGAACTGATTTTCAATTTTTATTACATGTTCACAAGATTTTCGCCATTCATCGATCCCTATTCGAGAGAAAGCTTCTTCAGTTCACACGAAAGATGCAATAAACCAAAATATCAAGACTTGTCATTCCTACTAATTTGAAGCCAAACCATAAACAATTCCTCGGCTTTTTTGGCGGCAATTGGACTGTCAACATGAAGATTTTGTTTTTATTTCCAAAACTTGTGTTTTTTCGAGTGATAATGTGTAATATTGGTGGATTATTAACCATTATGTGTTCGTTAATGTGTGCGAGTGTGGGAAATTGAAATAAAGTTGTGAAAGTGACTTTTCTAGTTGCTCCAAAAAAGTCCGTGTAAAGTTTAAGTAAAGCTCCACTACTTTACTTAAACACTATCCTCATCCCATCATTTTTATTATTTATTTATTTATTTATTTATTAGACAATACAACACCATTACAGCTAACATCATCTCATCATCATCGTCATCATTGAAACTAGATTCAACTCTCTCAGTTTGAAATATTTTATACTTGACACTGGCAAATACACTAATAGTGTGACGCCATAAAACAAAAAAAAAAAAAAAAAAAAAAAAAAAAAACAATTCCTCGAAATTTTTCGTTGCCATATAAAAATCGCTATTTATTAAACTTTTTTTTGTCATCAGATCCTGGTAGACCTATAAGGTTAGATACCTACTCACTCTTACAAAATACAGAGTAATAAATAACAAAGCCGGCCAATTTTTTTGTTTTTGTGTTATTTATCAAGATTTACAAAAAGTCGTAGAACAAATGTTGTTGATAATGATGTAGAGAAGCTTCCTGCAAGAGGTGATGCGCTAATTTCAAATAACCCTGTATAAGAAGATATTATACATCTTAGCCATGCGTCTACCTTACCCAACCAAATCACGATTATCCGCTGCGTTGCAAAGAAAATATTCAATTACCTACCTAATACTATGTTAGCGAGGACTCAAAATAAAACATCGTATAAGTTCATACAAAACATTTATTTTTCGATTTCATTGTTTTACTTAAATAGTTAGTTGACAATGGAAGCACAAAATTGGCACAACAATATGTATGGAATACATTTAATTATCACGCACTAAAATATAAACATACCATAATATTATACCTTCCGGAGCTTTATTTTCTTCTAAAATGTAGAGGATTATGGCGAGATTTTAGGGATCCTTCGTACTGTGGTGGTTATGGAGATTTTTGTGTGATTATTGAAACGCCGGTGGTGTGATTCGTACTGCGTGTTCACAGTGAATGATATTTATTACTAAAAGTTCCGTTATATATACACAACTAGCCTAATCTTCGTTTGACTTCGGCAGGAACTCGGGTCGCTTCGGCAGGCGGCGCGTCGCACGTGGTGTTTAGGATCGGAGAGTCCTGTTTGTTTATTGCGCTGGGAAAGTTCGGCTGGTCTTTGAGCTATTGGGTCGTAAACTGCAATTGTTCTTTTCGGCGTATTTATTCTTTTGTTTCAATGGTGGGAAGCGTAGACGATGCAACGGTGAAATATTCCTTTTATTGCTGTGCGTAGTAAAATTGTATTGTTGTTAAAACTGCATTTTATATTTGTTTATCTTCTGGTGTTATGGGAACGAAATATCGTGGGAAAGGACTGTAGTAGCGTAGCTACATGACTCCCTCCCTAGCGAAAGCGTACCGGCAGTTTGATTTGGCGGCCGAGTCGTGTTGTTCGTATTATTGGTTGCGGTGATGCTGGTGTATCTTGATCTGCTATCAATACGTTATTATTGGCCGGTTCCGATGATAATTGCGGTGGGGGTACGATGTCTTGTTTCGTTGATATGATGATGACGTGGTCTTGAGTTGGCTGGTCCGAAATGTTTTCGTTTAAAATGTAAGCAGGCTTGAGTCGGTCGATTGAAATAGTTGAGCTTCTCTCTGGTAACTGTAATGTGAATGTTTTGCTGTTTCGATCTATGACCTTGAATGGTCCGTCATAGGGTGGTTGCAGCGGCTTCTTAACTGCGTCATTTCTTACAAACACATGCGAACATGTTTGCAAATCTTGATGCACGAAGATTGGTCGCTTGTTGCCATGTGATTCGGTCGGATGAGATGGCTTGATTGCGTTTATGGTAGCTCGTAGTCGAGTTACGTAGTCGTAGTTCATGTCTTGTTCGTTTGATGGTGGTGTGACGAAGAAATCACTAGGTAGGCGTAGCGTTTGTCCGTAGGTGAGTTCAGCGGCGCTGACGCCTGTGTCTGTGCGCGGGGCGGCACGTAATCCCATGAGGACTGTAGGAAGCTCGTCTATCCACGTTGAATGTTGAGACAGGCGAGTCTTTAGTGCAGCTTTGAGTGATCGATGCCAGCGTTCTATCATTCCATTTGATTGAGGATGGTAGGGCGTAGTGTGTGTTATTTTGATCCCCATTGCGTTCATGAGCCTGGCGAAAAGGTGACCTGTGAATTGTCCTCCTCTGTCGCTCGTGATGACTGACGCAAGCCCGTAGCGAGTAATCCAGTGCTCATAGATTATCTTCGCCACGGATTCCGCAGATATATCTTCTGTGGGAATTGCTTCTGGCCATTTCGTTACTCTGTCGATCATTGTAACGAGGTATCGATGGCCTTGCGGTGAGGTGGGTAGCGGTCCGACGATATCTACGTGGATGTGTTGAAATCTCTCAGTAGTCACTGGAAACTTTGAAATGCTGCTCGATGTGTGTCTCTGGATTTTGGATCTTTGACATTGTAAGCAATTTTTGCACCAGACTCCGATTTCTACCATCATCGATGGCCAGAAAAACTTCTGGGACATAAGTTTGCGTGTCGTGCGAGTGCCAGGGTGGCTTATGTTGTGTACGGTGTCAAATGCAAGTCGTCGAAATTCTTCCGGCATATATGGTCGAATGTATGACGTTGATGTTTCGCAGTAAATAGGTGATTGAGATTCGGGCATAGTGACTCGTTTCATTGTTAAGTTGGCTTGTTGTGAGAGTTTCTTGATTGTTGCGCTGTCTTTTTCTTGAGCATGGGCGACTTTTTCATAGTCAATTAGTGATGGGCAAGTGATGCTGTCGACAGGTAGACGACTCAGAAAGTCAGCGACAGTGTTTTCTGCTCCGCTGATGTGTCGAATGTCCGTAGTAAACTCGCTAATGAAGATCAATTGTCTGGCTCGACGCGGTGTTTCAGACGCTGACGGTGGCTTTTGGAGCACGAAGGTCAACGGCTTGTGGTCGGTGAATATGATGAGATCGCGTCCTTCGAACATTTTTCGGAAATGCTTGACCGCCATGTATATTGCAAGTAGCTCGCGGTCGAATGTGCTGTAGTTACATTGTGCATCGGAAAATTTCTTTGAAAAATAGCCGAGCGGTTGCCATTTTCCGTCGATGTGTTGTTGTAGGACAGCTCCTGCACATTTATCAGACGCGTCGCTGAAAATTGCCAGGGCAGCCTTGTGCGATGGGTGAGCGAGCAAAGCGGCGTTTTGGATTGCAACTTTGCAAGCTCCAAACGCTGTTGTCGCTTCGTCGGTCCATTCAATGTTTGTTTTGTCTCTTTTCTTGACGTTGTGTAAGTAGGCATGGAGCGGTGCTTGCATTTCTGCGGCTTTCGGCAAGTGATCGCGATAGAAATTGATCATGCCGAGGAAACGTCTTAATTCTTCAATCGTTTTTGGTTTTTCGTAATTGCAGATTGCTGTGACCTTTTCAGTAGGTGGTTTGATTCCTTCTTTGCTCACAGAGAAACCAAGAAACTGCACTTCCGGTTGGCCGAAGATGCATTTGGCTGGATTGATTGTGATGCCATTTTCTTCTAGTTTTCTTAGTACTATCCGGAGATGCTCCTTATGGCTGGATTCATCACAGGACGCAATAATGAGATCGTCAATGAATGCATAGACGAAATCGAGTCCATGGAGTACTTCGTGGATAAATCGTTGGAAAGTCTGTCCGGCATTTGTTAAACCGGGACACATTCTCGGAAATTCAAATAATCCCATTGGCGTTATGATGGCAGTCTTTTCTATGTCTTCTTCTTTGACCTTGATTTGTTGATAGGCTCGGTTGAGATCAATGGTACTGAATATTGTCTTATTAGACAACTGGAACGTGAAATCTTTTATTCTTGGAATCGGATAGCGATCAGGCGTTGTGACGGCGTTCAATCTCCTATAATCTCCACAAACGCGAAGGTCCCCGTTCTTTTTCGGTACGATGTGCAGAGGCGATGACCAAGGACTTTTGCTTGGACGGCAAAGGCCTTGTTCGATCATGTTTTCGAATTCTTTTTTTACGGCTTCGTAACGGTGCGGTGCGACTGGTCGAGCGCGGCAATGAATAGGCGGTCCAGTCGTTTCAATGTAGTGTTCGACGCTGTGCTTTGTATTAAGTTCCATTGCTGTAAGACGTGTAGTTCCGGGAAATTCCGCTAGTATGTCGTGATAAGATTGCTGTACGTCGATACTACGAATTGTTGGTACGTTGGTTGCTCGGACGTATGAAGTTGTTGATAATTTTGTTATGCCGTCGATCAGTCTTCGGTTTTTGATGTCAACGATGAGTTGGTGGTGTTTGAGAAAATCAGCCCCGATGATAGGTTTGCTGACTTCCGCAACGACGAACTTCCACTTGAACGGACGGCGAAGATTTAAGTCGAGTGTCAATGTTTTTTCGCCGAATGTTGGAATGACAGTATTGTTTGCAGCGTAGAGTTGAAATTTGAGTGGTTTTGACGATTCTCCCTTGTTCCGAGGTAGGACGGATACGTTTGCGCCGGTGTCGATTAAAAACGTTAGTTTTGACGTTTTATCGGTAACGAATAGGCGGTATGAGTTTTCAGATACTACGCTGGGTTCCGCCTCAGCCAGCGCAGGCTCTAGTTTTCCGACTGATTGTTTCGTGGTTTGTATGAACACGGCATGGTGCAACGTCTTGCTTCATCACCAAAACGACTGTGGTAATAGCAGTATGGTGACGGTGATTGACTGCGTGATCTGTTATTATCACGACTCGTAGAACGGTTGCGACGGACGTGCTGGTATTGTTGTTGATGGTTGTAGTGCTCGTTGTATTGCGGATTTTGTCTTTGTGACGACTTAAAAGCGGCAAACTCAAGAGACAATTTTCGTAATTCTTCTGCCAGGAACTGAATATCTATTTGGCCGCGAGACGTGGATGCTGATGATGTCGATACGGCCGAAACTTGCGTAATTGTATCTTCGATCATCTTGTCGGCAAGTAGAGCAAGCTCATCGAGTGCAGTCTGAGTTTTGAATGTTTCACTGATGGTGAGAACGGATCGGATATGCGCTGGTAAATGGTTAGACCACATGAGACGTAACGTGGAATCGGGAACTTTATCGCGTGCTAGACTTTTCATGCGTCGAAGTAGCTGGGACGGCTTCTGATCGCCGAGTTCCGTGTCGGACAGCAACTTCTGCAACTGACGATTGTCTGATTCTTCATAGACGGTGATGAGTCGTTCTTTTAATGCTGTGTACATATCCGCTTCTGGAGGGCTGTATAAGAGGTCGCTAATCTGTTCGATGTCCATCTTGTCGAGCTGAGCAATCACCATCTGGGCTAGCTGGGCTTGGCTACGGTTTAAATCGCTTGTTGCGGCTTCAAAGGTGAGAAACCATAGTCGAACCTTGTCGCGCCAAAAAGATGGGATTCGCAATGGCAAGGTGATACCGGCGACTTCTTGCTGAAACTTTCTCGTGGTCGTATTTTCCTCTGCTTGATTCTGCATTTTGCGCTTGTTGCTGTTCTTATGTAGGGGTCACCACTTTAGGGATCCTTCGTACTGTGGTGGTTATGGAGATTTTTGTGTGATTATTGAAACGCCGGTGGTGTGATTCGTACTGCGTGTTCACAGTGAATGATATTTATTACTAAAAGTTCCGTTATATATACACAACTAGCCTAATCTTCGTTTGACTTCGGCAGGAACTCGGGTCGCTTCGGCAGGCGGCGCGTCGCACGTGGTGTTTAGGATCGGAGAGTCCTGTTTGTTTATCGCGCTGGGAAAGTTCGGCTGGTCTTTGAGCTATTGGGTCGTAAACTGCAATTGTTCTTTTCGGCGTATTTATTCTTTTGTTTCAATGGTGGGAAGCGTAGACGATGCAACGGTGAAATATTCCTTTTATTGCTGTGCGTAGTAAAATTGTATTGTTGTTAAAACTGCATTTTATATTTGTTTATCTTCTGGTGTTATGGGAACGAAATATCGTGGGAAAGGACTGTAGTAGCGTAGCTACAAGATTGTATTGGTGGTAAATGTAACTAATAGATTTTTTTATATTTTAAAAAGGTATCTAATTTTACCACAACGGTTTCAGGGCTCCCATACAAAAATGCGATGCGAATCGGAAGTTCTTGTGGTGCATTCGTGCGAGCTCGCAGATATATGCGATGCGATGCGAATTCGCAGTTTTATGTGGAAGCCCTCATATCGTAGATACTTTAACCATAGAAATTGAAAAACCTTCGATTTTCTCCACATTTATGAAAGAACATTGGCCACTTATCATACTGCCTTGGACCTGACAGCAACATATTTTGTATAAAAACTACGAATAGCTTATTGAAGTTATACGAGCGGCCTAAAACAGTTATTGGTTTGCGTTTGGTTTCCCCGCGGTTTCACCCGCGTGGGCTACAGTTTATCGCGACAAAAAGTATCCTATGACCTTCCCCAGGGCTCAAACTATCTCTTTACCAAATTTCATTTAAATCGGTTCTGCAGTTTAGGCTCGAAAGCTAATATCTTTCGAATTGAATGTCCGATTTGAACAATTCAAAAAGTAATCTACAGCTATTGGAACAATCTTAAATGCGAAATGATTTATTTTGATAAGGATTAATATAAAAGTATTGAAAACACGGTCCGATTTTAGTCGGCCTTTTTATCAACTTTTAAAATGTATAAAAGTAGTTATAGTATGTTATCCTTAAGAGATAGACATATGCCATCGCGAACTTTTTTGTAGACCTATATAAGATACACAATTCCACAGTACATCATTTTGTTATATCTCAAAGGGTTTAGGCAGCGTTTTCGTTGAAAGCTCCCAGACGGCTTATTTTTTTCCGACCTCTCCAACAAATATCGTTATATTTTAGCCAATGTATACAAAAACTTAACAAATTATATCCTAAAACCTTCCTCGAGAACCACTCTATCTATTGGTGAAAACAGCATGAAAATCGGTGCAGTAGTTTTTGAGTTTATCGCGAACAGACAGACAGACGCGGCGCGGAGGACTGTTTTATAATAAGTAGTGATATAGAAGACTAGCTGACCCGGCGAACTTCGTATCGCCAATAAAGGTCACCTTATAAACCTTCCCTGAACACCTACAAATATTTCAAGATAAAGATTATCCTAATCGGTCCAGCCGTTCTCGAGTTTTAGCGAGACTAACGAACAGCAATTGATTTTTATATACAGGGTTATTTGAAATTAGCGCATCACCTCTTGCAGGTAGCCTCTTTACTTCAATCCCAACAACATATTTTGTTCTACGACTTTTTTAAATTAATAATTTTTAAAATTTGAGTTTTCCCCATACAAATTTATTATTAGGTATTTAACGCCTCTGAATTACTGGCAGTTACTCTACGCGCACCCAACTATCTGTCTCTAGGCAAAATATCGGCACGTGTAACGGGGCGCGGGGTTGCGGGGTGGTGGGGTGCAGCGGCTTTTCACTTCTGAACAGGGTAAGAAAAAAGCGCGGGAAACCGAGTAGGTATAGGTCTACCAGAATCTGATGGCAAAAAGGGAAAAAAGAAATTGACGCTAGCAATACTAGGGGAAATTGGAGTAAAACGTTTTGATACTTTTTTTCCCTATAGTGGCTGATTCTGTGTTGATACATGCAAATATAAAAATTTATCCAATGATCAACGATAATTTTTGAAAATCTTACTGTGGCGAATGTGGGGTTCGAAATTTAGATGAAAACTCCAATTACTCTGTCCATGAATTTATTTATTAATTAAAGGCTATCAGAACTTGAAAATGGTTCCAAATACTGCACATCCATAAAAAAGTCTTCAACGGTAGAGGAAGACGAGGAAGACGCAGTATTTATGATAAACCTTTCCTCTCGCATCTCAATCGATCTTGTTCTATGAACTGATTTTCAATTTTTATTACATGTTCACAAGATTTTCGCCATTCATCGATCCCTATTCGAGAGAAAGCTTCTTCAGTTCACACGAAAGATGCAATAAACCAAAATATCAAGACTTGTCATTCCTACTAATTTGAAGCCAAACCATAAACAATTCCTCGGCTTTTTTGGCGGCAATTGGACTGTCAACATGAAGATTTTGTTTTTATTTCCAAAACTTGTGTTTTTTCGAGTGATAATGTGTAATATTGGTGGATTATTAACCATTATGTGTTCGTTAATGTGTGCGAGTGTGGGAAATTGAAATAAAGTTGTGAAAGTGACTTTTCTAGTTGCTCCAAAAAAGTCCGTGTAAAGTTTAAGTAAAGCTCCACTACTTTACTTAAACACTATCCTCATCCCATCATTTTTATTATTTATTTATTTATTTATTTATTAGACAATACAACACCATTACAGCTAACATCATCTCATCATCATCGTCATCATTGAAACTAGATTCAACTCTCTCAGTTTGAAATATTTTATACTTGACACTGGCAAATACACTAATAGTGTGACGCCATAAAACAAAAAAAAAAAAAAAAAAAAAAAAAAAAAAACAATTCCTCGAAATTTTTCGTTGCCATATAAAAATCGCTATTTATTAAACTTTTTTTTGTCATCAGATCCTGGTAGACCTATAAGGTTAGATACCTACTCACTCTTACAAAATACAGAGTAATAAATAACAAAGCCGGCCAATTTTTTTGTTTTTGTGTTATTTATCAAGATTTACAAAAAGTCGTAGAACAAATGTTGTTGATAATGATGTAGAGAAGCTTCCTGCAAGAGGTGATGCGCTAATTTCAAATAACCCTGTATAAGAAGATATTATACATCTTAGCCATGCGTCTACCTTACCCAACCAAATCACGATTATCCGCTGCGTTGCAAAGAAAATATTCAATTACCTACCTAATACTATGTTAGCGAGGACTCAAAATAAAACATCGTATAAGTTCATACAAAACATTTATTTTTCGATTTCATTGTTTTACTTAAATAGTTAGTTGACAATGGAAGCACAAAATTGGCACAACAATATGTATGGAATACATTTAATTATCACGCACTAAAATATAAACATACCATAATATTATACCTTCCGGAGCTTTATTTTCTTCTAAAATGTAGAGGATTATGGCGAGATTGTATTGGTGGTAAATGTAACTAATAGATTTTTTTATATTTTAAAAAGGTATCTAATTTTACCACAACGGTTTCAGGGCTCCCATACAAAAATGCGATGCGAATCGGAAGTTCTTGTGGTGCATTCGTGCGAGCTCGCAGATATATGCGATGCGATGCGAATTCGCAGTTTTATGTGGAAGCCCTCATATCGTAGATACTTTAACCATAGAAATTGAAAAACCTTCGATTTTCTCCACATTTATGAAAGAACATTGGCCACTTATCATACTGCCTTGGACCTGACAGCAACATATTTTGTATAAAAACTACGAATAGCTTATTGAAGTTATACGAGCGGCCTAAAACAGTTATTGGTTTGCGAAATTAACGATAAGTTCAGAAAAAGAAAAATAAGTACAACAAAATTGGTGGAATAAGATGTATTGTAGCGTAGCAAAAGCAAACAAATATCATTAGACACTACGAAGTTAAAAATTCAAATCATTTCTTAAAATATCGTTAGTGTAATCCTAATAAGCAAAAAATTGCAATTTTTTAATATATTACTCGTTTTATTTTACAACCTGAGGTCCGTTTTGGCCATTGTTCTTACCCGAGAAGAGGGCGCTTTAGTGGACGACCCCTTGGCAACGTCTTCTTTATTTCTATAGACGATGTAGGTAACACATAGTACCATACTAGATGCGCCCCGCGGTTTCGCCCGCGTCTTCCCGTTATCCCGCAGGAACCCTTTTCCGGGTTAAAAAGTAGCCTATGTGTTAATCCAGAGTATAAGCTATCTCCATTCCAAATTTCACTCAAATCCGTTTAGTAGTTTTTGCGGCAACAAACATATATACATACTCACAAAGTTTCGCGTTTATAATATTATATGTAGTAGGATTAATATAAAGGAGTTGGTAGTTATAGGTGTACCAGGATCTGATGGCAAAAAAAAGTTTAATAAATAGCGATTTTCATATGGCAACGAAAAATTTCGAGGAATTGTTTATGGTTTGGCTTCAAATTAGTAGGAATGACAAGTCTTGATATTTTGGTTTATTGCATCTTTCGTGTGAACTGAAGAAGCTTTCTCTCGAATAGGGATCGATGAATGGCGAAAATCTTGTGAACATGTAATAAAAATTTAAAATCAGTTCATAGAACAAGATCGATTGAGATGCAGGAGGAAAGGTTTATCATAAATACTGCGTCTTCCTCTTCCGTTGAAGACTTTTTTATGGATGTGCAGTATTTGGAACACTTTTCAAGTTCTGATAGCCTTTAATAAATTAATAAACTCATGGACTTGGAGTAATTGGAGTTTTCATCTAAATTTCGAACCCCACATTCACCACAGTAAGATTTTCAAAAATTATCCTTGATCATTGGATAAATTTTTATATTTGCATGTATCACACACAGAATCAGCCACTATAGGGAAAAAAGTATCAAAACGTTTTACTCCAATTTCCCCCAGTATTGCTAGCGTCAATTTCTTTTTTCCCTTTTTGCCATCAGATTCTGGTAGACCTATAGTTCCGGAGATTACGTCCTACATTGAAGCTCACAAACTTTCTTAATAATATCGGTAAAGTATATGTTTTAATTTTAAATAAAATAAAAACATAACTTAATAGATAAGTACTAGAATATATCGATAAGTACATTTAAATAAAAAACGTCATGCATTGAGTAAATATAAAAAAAGCGTATAGCACCAGTTTCTGTAGTCAGTCAAATTAGTTTATTCTCTATTCAGTCAACAATTGCAATTGTATTATTGACTAAATAATTGAATAATTATATAAATAGTTGATATGAGCTTGGTTTAATTAGTATAAAGATATTAAAACCTTAAATAGCTATAATATACAATATAACTATAGAGAAAATGCATCAAAAATACCTACAGCTTAGAAAACTACCACAGATTATAAACAACCATTGAATTGATATTAATATTGGTGTCGATTCGGTATTGCATTCTCTAAAACTAAACTAAGTTTGACAGGTCTTATAGTAACTACTGTCCTTTTTTTACTTCAGTGGTTAGAAAAAGACAGCAATACTAAAACCAAGCACAAAACTAAGCACCAAGCACCTTTCGGTGTGTTCCGGCAGCCTCACTTGAGAGCCAGTTCCCAGTCCAGGTGTAGCGTGATACCATCTTCGGTCACATCGTCACTTAACATCAGGTGACTTGTGGTCAAACGCTACCCTGTAAATAGTAAAAAAAACAAAAAAAAAAAGAATGTAAAACCGAATAGACACCAAGATAAAACTAGCTAATTAACTGAAAAAAAAACTAACAGACGGCGCAACGACCAAATTGACTTATACACTAATAATAAAAAACGCCACATCAGCCTGTCTTGCGCCATCTATTGCTATACGATACGAGTAATAAATGCTACAATAGGTTTATTTTATTAAAAAATTATAAAATTTCTTGAATGTTATTATAATAAATTAATTGGTAAAAATCTCATTTCTTCACTTTATGTTAATAAACTTTTTTCTTTCTTTATAGCCTCAAGGTATCCCGTTTGTCCCTCAGAACAATTGTGTTTTCCAAGTTTCAATTGGAACTATTAACATTACCCCCAGACCTCTGCCAGCGAGTGTCAAGAGACACTATCAACATTACCCCCAGACCCCTGCCAGCTAGTTTCAAGAGTCACTATCAACATTACACCCCTTCCAGCCAGTTTCAAGAGTCACTATCAACATTACACCCCTTCCAGCCAGTTTCAAGAGTCACTATTAACAATACACCCCTTCCAGCCAGTTCCAAGAGTCACTATCAACAATACCTCCGGACCCCTATCAGCTAGTTTCAAGAGTCACTATCAACATTACCCCCATACCCCTGCCAGCCAGTTTAAAGTGTTACTATCAACATTACCCCCATACCCCTGCCAACCAGTTTAAAGTCACTATCAACATTACACCCCTTCCAGCCAGTTTCAAGAGTCACTATCAACATTACCCCCGGACCCTATCAGCTAGTTTCGATTGGAACTATTAACGTTATTCCCCGAGCCCTGCCAGCTGAAGGAGCTGTCGGTATCCCCGTCGTTGTGCGACAGGTCCAGGTGTCCCGAGGTGGGACGCTGCGGCCGCTCGCCGAAGGAGCGGCTGAGGCGGGAGCCGTCGAAGTGGAAGCTGGAGTTGGAGGGCTTGCGGACCTCGCGGAGGTAGCGGTAAGTGTGGCTGTCGGGACCTTCGTCTTGAGCCTTGGGGCTGTACAGCCATTCTGGAAGGGAGCGGAGTGTTACCTAGGCTTTCCGCACACGAGTCGTAAGCGTGTCGTCAAGACACAACGCGTACGAGACAGGCAGAGTTTTATACAGGGATCGTAGCGTAGACGTGTTGTTAGGACCACAGCTATTGAAAAATTATGGTGTAAAACCAAAAGCGTTTTCAAGTAGTGTAGAATCGATCGCTGTTTACAGTGGTGACGTCGACTTGCGATCCATAAGTTCGAGCTTGAGCTTTCGGTGAAGGAAAACATCGTGATAAAAGCATATAGCTTGTTGGCATTTTCTAGTGCTCGCCTGGCTAGCTACCACCTTGAAGTTAAGAATCTGTCGCTTAACACCTATCGGTGTGTTCTAGCGCCACTTGAGACCCAGTTCCCCGTCCAGATGTAGCGTAACGCTACCTTCGACCACATCGTACGTAAGCGTACTAAAGCAGTGTAGTATGTTGTAGCACTGACCTCCGTTGGAGACCTTGGCGATGGCGGTGAGGAGGAAATCCTTGTCTTTGGCTTGCAGAAGCAGCATGTGCCGCAGGATTCGCACCATGGACTGCTGCGCACGTGCCCGGGCGCGTCCGTAGTACACCACCACACTGCAGGACAGACGGACACACCATTATTTGGTTGGTTAAATAAGAAAGGGGTATTAAGAGCGTACGGGAAACTACGCGACATCTTCTCGTCCAGCATTCCCTAGAGTCTTCTAACAAAAGTCTTTCAGCAGTGTGTGTTGCCAGTGATGACTTACGGTACTGAGACGTGGCCTTTAACTGTGGGCCTTTTGAATAAGCTCAGAGTCACACAATGAGCCATGGAGATGGCCATGCTTGGAGTTTGTTTGCGTGATACAATCCGAAACGAGGAAATTCGCCGAAGAACTGAGGTTACCGACATAGCTTACAGAATTAGCAAGCTGAAGTGCTGGGCTGGTCATTCCCAGTCCAGGTGTAGCGTGGCGCCATCTTCGACCACACTGTCACTATTCCTCTGCTTTTGGGTTGTCTGGAAGAGATCGCTCTGAGCGATGAGACCGCCCGTTGTGCCACTTACCATTAAGATTCATTTTTGTTCTACTTAGCGCCGGTTTTGTTAACGTCCGTAAGTTAAACGTCAGACCAAATTTCGGTAAATTTGACCTTGTTGTCAAATTCTCCGTACTTTGACAATAACATCAAACTTGCCGAAATTTAGTATGACATTTAACTTAGGGACGTTTATAAAACCGACCCTTATAGATTTCCTTGTATTGTGGTGTGCCAATAAAGAGGTAATCTATCGTCACTTGACATCAAGTGACGTGTGGTCCCACGCCAGCGAGTGAGCACTGACCACAGCAGCAGCACCAGGCAGGCCAGCACGCCGGGCCGCGCCAGCCACGCCAGCGAGTGAGCACTGACCACAGCAGCAGCACCAGGCAGGCCAGCACGCCGGGCCGCGCCAGCCACGCCAGCGAGTGAGCACTGACCACAGCAGCAGCACCAGGCAGGCCAGCACGCCGGGCCGCGCCAGCCACGCCAGCGAGTGAGCACTGACCACAGCAGCAGCACCAGGCAGGCCAGCACGCCGGGCCGCGCCAGCCACGCCAGCGAGTGAGCACTGACCACAGCAGCAGCACCAGGCAGGCCAGCACGCCGGGCCGCGCCAGCCACGCCAGCGAGTGAGCACTGACCACAGCAGCAGCACCAGGCAGGCCAGCACGCCGGGCCGCGCCAGCCACGCCAGCGAGTGAGCACTGACCACAGCAGCAGCACCAGGCAGGCCAGCACGCCGGGCCGCGCCAGCCACGCCAGCGAGTGAGCACTGACCACAGCAGCAGCACCAGGCAGGCTAGCACGCCGGGCCGCGCCAGCCACGCCAGCGAGTGAGCACTGACCACAGCAGCAGCACCAGGCAGGCCAGCACGCCGGGCCGCGCCAGCCACGCCAGCGCCCGCCGCAGGCTCTCGCGGCTCTGCAGCCGCAGCACGCCCTCGGTGAGAACAGCTAGTGCGTGGGAGTAGCCGCGGAACGGGCCGCACTGCGAGGACGACATTCTGCAATCACACATCTTTTTTTTAACCGACTTCAAAAAAGGAGGTGTCTCAATTCGATCGCATATCGCCGCCCTAGTTCTTGAATGGCCAACCGACCAGCGAGCAAATTTTACAGGAGATGTTTTTTTTAGTTAGTGTTCGTACCCCAAAACAAACCCCAATTGGGTCAAAATGAAACCAATATTTTGGCGTGTTGAGTATCTTGCGATATCTCGTTTATTTTTAAAAACACATAAATGTCAAAACTGTCGCCGGAGAATCTCGTCACCGCGATCTAGAAAACCGTGGCTGAATGAACAGCGCCATCTAGTTTTGAAGAGGTGAACTAAAATTTACTCTTACGCTTGAACATTCCGGCCGCCATGGACGGTGTCCATCTCAAAAATAAAGAAACAAAATTAAACAAACGTAATAATGTGACAAGACGCCGGTTATAAATTTAGTATGATTTGACAAAGAATCTAAGTTAAACAATTCAAATGGGCAAAAATAACAAATTAAATACATAAGTTGAGCAATACAACGGTACGGTAACGGTAACGGTCCGTTATACGCAAAATGTTTCCACTAAAATTATTGTGCATCAAAAAGATACATCACTTAAATAGACTAAGCAACAATTTCAATACAAATATTATTCGTCTGTACTGACACCCGTCTATAATAAGACAGTGTTACAAAACTTCACACACTTATCAAGGAAAACAAATATAAAAAATAACAATGTAAAGTGTATAAAGTAAACGTAAGTATAATAAAGTGTAAATACACGTTGATAAATTTAATCTGTCACAGGCAGTATACAAAGTTTGGAGACTGGTCGCTTGATGGTGACTCCTTTGCAGCGCAAGCTAACGACACGCGTAATTTGGTCCACACCACTATGTTTCTCTGTAATAATGCCATAAAGCCATCTGGCTGGTGGAAGACCATCTTCTTTAACTAATACCACATCACCGATTTCAGGTTCTGGTGTAAGATCTTTCCACTTATGACGTTGCAGGAATTGAGTCAGATACTCCCGAGACCAACGTCTCCAGAAGTCCTGGACCATACGCTGTGTCAACTGCCAACGTCTCAGGCTGGTGACATTTGAACCTTCGTAGTTGGGTTCCGGAACCAGCACTAACGGTTCTCCAACAAGAAAGTGTCCCGGTGTTAAAGGGAAAGGATCATCCGAAGTCTCACCAGTTCGTGAAATTGGTCTCGAGTTGAGGCAAGCCTCAATCTGAGCCAACACTGTGGTGAGCTCTTCGAATGTCAATGTCGTGTCGCCTATGACGCGTTTTAGATGATTTTTCGTTGAACGTATACCAGCCTCCCATAATCCTCCAAAATTAGGACTATAGGGTGGTATTCTATGCCAATTTGTGCCATTTGTGGCAAGCCAATCAGCAATCTCTGTTGCCACAGATGTTTTTTCGGCAGCAAGTAAAGCCTTGAGCTCGCGATCGGCACCGACGAATGTAGTTGCATTATCGCTCCACAAATCTGCACAGTGGCCACGCCTTGCGACGAAACGCTTAAAGGCTGCTAAGAACGTTTCGGAGGTGAGGTCACTTACCACTTCCAAGTGGATGGCTCTCGTTGCCATGCAAACAAAAAGGCAGATATAACCTTTTGTGGAACGATGCCCTCTACCTTTCGTTGATCTCACGGCTATGGGGCCAGCGTAATCTAGACCACTCTGACGGAACGGCCTACTTGCAGTTACTCTTGCAGATGGTAGTTGACCCATCATTGGGTGAACAGTTTGCGACGAGTAGCGCAAACATATAACGCATTTGTGAATATACGATTTCACCAAATTGCGCAAATTTACAATCCAGTACCTTGAATGGATGTACGTTATTGTTAACTGAGGACCCCCATGGAGCGTTTTCTCATGAGCGTCTGCAATAATCAGTTTGGCTAAATGGGATTGGCGTGGAATCAGGATGGGATGTTTTCTATTTTCTGACAAATCAGCACCCTGTAACCTTCCACCAACCCGCCAAATTCCATTGTTGTCCATATATGGATTAAGAGAAGAAAACTTTCCTTTCTTGCTCTTGACATCTTCTGAAAAATATTGTCCTTGACTTCGTTTAATGCAAATAATCTTCACATCATGCAACTCCTTTGCTGTTAACCAGGACTGTTTGGATCGATCACCAGGTAAGTACAATCTTCTGCACCAAGCTAAAACACGAAGAAGTCGTCGCAATGAAGAAAACCTCTCCAAGAACGGATCTCCATCATCAGCATCACGGGTAAGTGTATGACATTTTATATCAGACTTTTTTTCTTCCAGATTTGTATTTTTAAGCTCTCCTTTACTAATCTTTATATGTTTCAGATGCAGCCATCGAGGACCGCGGTACCAGAGATCATTTCCAACACACTCCGAAGGTTGTATACCCCGAGAAGCACAATCAGCAGGATTATCTTTCGAGGCTACGTGCGACCACTGGTTTCCATCCATAATGGTGAGTATTTCCGACACTCTGTTAGCGACGAAAGTCTTCCATCGGTTAGGGTGGCTGCTTAGCCAAGCCAAGACTATCGACGAATCCGTCCAAGCGTGCAGATGATGCTTTGGAACATCGAGCGTTTCTGCTACTTCCTGCAACAGTTTGGCTAGCAACACCGCACCACACAACTCTAAGCGAGGGATCGACACTTGTTTTATCGGTGCCACTCTAGTCTTAGATGTCACCAAACTCACGTGTACCCTTCCTTCACGATCCACGACGCGGACATAAATCACCGCCGCGATTGCCACATTGCTAGCATCTGAGAATCCGTGGAGCTCTAAGCACTTGTCATCTTGACTCGTATTTATCCATCTGGGTAAACGGATTTCCGTAAGCTTCTCGAGACTATTGCGAAAGGTGATCCAATCTTTCAGCAATGGTGATGGCAATTCATCATCCCACTCAATGCCAGACAGCCAAAGCCTCTGAATGAAAACCTTGGCAGTTGTGATGGCTGGTGCCAGCCAACCCAAGGGATCAAACAATCGCGCAATGTCAGAAACAACACGTCGCTTCGTGACTGGAACTTCAATTGGAGGAAGCTTGACTGTGCACTGGAATGTATCTGCTTCAGTATTCCATGTTAAGCCTAGAATCTTCATGACTTCATCAGTCTTGAGTTCTTTATCTGGCATGGTTGTTTCTCCTTGAATTTGGTTCCTAAGCTCCGTACTGTTGCTTGACCACTTTTGAAGGGGAAAGCCGCCACGATTGAGTAAAGCAGTCATTTCCTCATAAATGCGAACTCCTTCTGTTAGAGAGTAACAACCGGACATTAAGTCGTCCATATAAAAGTCATTCAGTACACGACTGGACGCTAAAGGAAACTCAGCGCCTTCATCTCGAGCCAATTGCTGAAGAGCACGAACTGCCAAGAAAGGAGCTGATGAGGTCCCAAATGTCACCCTTAACAGGCGGAGATGCTGCAATTCAGCATCTGGATTTTCACGCCAGTAAATGCGCTGAAAATCTACGTCCTCATCAGAAACCTTTACCTGTCTATACATCTTTACGATGTCCGCTACGATTGCTATAGGGAAGCAACGCCAACGCATAACCAAGTGTCTCAACTCTGGTTGAAGTGTTGGACCGGTCATTAAATCATTGATAATGACACTCCATTTGAGCCAGAGCATGATGCATCAAAGACTACTCGAACTTTCGAAGTACTCTTATCTTGCCTTATTACTGCGTGGTGGGGCAGATATACAGCGTCCGAACCAGAAGGGTTGCTAACTGCCTCCATATGACCCAAACGAAGATAGTCATCAATTACTTTTGAATATTCCACCTTCAGTTCAGGACTTTTGATCAAACGTCTCTCTAACATGAAGAAGCCTTTGCGAGCTATCTCCTTTGAACCTCCATACCTACAGAGAGGATCATCAGTCCTGAATGGAAGTCTGACAACATACCGACCACATTCATCCCTCGTGGTTGTTTGAGAAAATAGTTCCTCACATTTCTCTTCTTCTAGTGTCAGATGCTTCATTTTTGGAGATGATGGTTCTGACTCCATCTCCCAGAATTTCTTTAACAATTCATTGTCGTCAGATGCAACCAGATGCATGCTGACGATATTGCGGCAATTATCGCTGCGGGTGGATTCAGTAGGCGTGTGTATTCTACCAGAGAGAATCCAGCCAAGCCTAGTGTTCTGTGCGATCACAGACCCTGGCGGACCCTTGAGTAAACCTTCTAACAAAATCTGGCTATACACCTCCGCCCCCAATAGCAGATCTATCTTGCTGGGTGTACCAAAAGAAGGATCTGCTAGTTCCACAGACGACAGTGCTGGGAAAATTTGCACAGCAGGCAAATTAGAACTAGGAAGAAAGCACGTCAACTTATTTAAAACGTGCGCCTTTACCGTTATGGTGAAGTTGGGATCAATACGTGACTGAAGTTTCAAGCTCACGGTGGATTTCGACGATATCGTCGAATCCCGGTCACCTAATCCGCAAACTAAACCAGTCTCAGGAATTTTCTTGAGACCTAACATCTGCACAGCAGATTCCGTTACAAAGGATGCCTGAGATCCCTGGTCTAACAGGGACCTTAATACTACAGTCGTTCTGTTTTTGTTTGACTCAGCCTTTACCAAGGCAGTTGCCAACAGAACCTGACTGGGAGTATTCAAAAAACAAGACGTAATTGTCGGGGCATCCGATGATTCGCCATGGGCCTGCGATGATGATGTTGATGCTGTGACAGCTGCAACAACACTCTTATTCACAGACTGATCACCCTTGACAAAGTCGTTAGGTGATTTTGGGTTTTTGGGATGTAATAATGTGTGGTGTTTCTTTTTACACAGACGACACCTCGTGGACGATTTACACTGATATACCGTATGTTCGGTATTCAAGCAGTTGAAACATAAGTGGTGAGTTTGGGCAAAACTACGTCTAGCGTCTATAGATTCCGCTGCAAATTTTTTACAATTACAGGTTCTGTGACTTTCTGAACAAAAGGAACAAGATACAAAAGTAGTTGCGACATGAGCACAATTGGTTGCTTCCTTTTTTTGAACTTTAGTGTCTAAGAATTCTATCGACCTGAACCTATTCTCCAAAAATTCCTCAAACATAGACATTGTAGGCAATTCTAAAACAGTCTCGGTTACCTTTTGTTCCCAGAGTTTGCGGGACTCAGCATCAAGTTTTTGACTAATCAAGTAAACTACTATCACGTCCCAAGAACTGACATTGACACCTAAATTCTTCAAAGCGCTCAGACATTCTTTGGTTGTGTCTAACAACTGCTTAATCGCGGTAGAAGTTTCAGTTGTCAACACCTTTTGAGACGTTAACTTTTTAAGAATGCAGTTAGTTAAATATTTTTTATTATTATATCTACCTTCTAATTGAGTCCAGCACACCTGGTAATTGTCAGAAGTAACCGGGATATGTCGTAACAACTGTTCAGCTTCGCCGGTCACACAACTTTTTAAATAATGTAGCTTCTGTACATTGTCGATACTGCCGTTTTTGTGGATCAGAGAGGTAAACAAATCGCGAAAACTGGCCCATTCGGTGTATTTACCAGAAAATTTTGAAATTTCAATTTTCGGCAATTTTACGTTAATTTGTTCACTTCCCTGAGCTGCAACAGATCGAGAAGCTACTGGCTCTGCTGGGCGAAGTTTCATAATAACCTCCTTCAACAATGACTTATACTCCATAAAAGTCTCTTCGGTTGCATCATACAAATCATTTACCATATATGAGGATTTCTGTAACTCATCACTCTGAGTCTCTGTTATAATTTTACGGTGGTTAATTTGAAACTCTTTCCAATGCTGTTCTACAGTTTCTAAACGTGTGCCGACATATGAAAGGGTAATCCTTTCTCTTGAAGATTTTTTAAAGTTAACTTTCGACTTATTTATTTGTGCTGCAACATTTTCTTGCAACTTAAAATAATTGGTTGCCATTGTGAACTGCAAAATATTCCTTACAATTTAGTGTTTGAAACTAACTATTTACTTTAATAACAAAAAAAAGAAACTATAATTTTATTAATCTATGTTCACTAATTGTAATTTTTAAACTAAGCCAAAATTTTAATGCAAATTTTCTAAGTCGATGGAAATATTTTTTTACAATTCTAAGTGTATAGAACCTTGTCGAATTCAATTCTATACAAATTTGGGCATAGGTTCCCCGTCTGAACACTTATATGCTAAATTATTCTAAGTCATGCACACACATCACTAAAATTTACTAAGTCTATAGAACTTTGTCAAAATAAATTCTTCAAGTTAAATCTTCTAGAAAATTAGGTTCAAAATGTACTCACAGTTTTTTCACCACAACAATAACTCACGCTTGACCACTTCACTAGTATGGGATGACGTTTCACGTCACTCCAGTGACGTTTAGATGACTTTGACAGCAATTGCACGCTCCGCTCCGTCGCGTCAGCCGCTCGCTCCGTCGCCGGTACTCCGCCCCCGCTTCACACGGTGCCGTGTGACGACACAGTGCACGATGATGCAGACACCAGTGATGATGTTCTCCCTCAATGGTGCTTCCTCTAGGGAGCTTCCCAGTGTTGGAGGGACTCTTCACTACCTTGCAGCTCAATTATACTCCACCAAGCGTTGTGTTCGTGTTCAAGCGTAAGAGTAAATTTTAGTTCACCTCTTCAAAACTAGATGGCGCTGTTCATTCAGCCACGGTTTTCTAGATCGCGGTGACGAGATTCTCCGGCGACAGTTTTGACATTTATGTGTTTTTAAAAATAAACGAGATATCGCAAGATACTCAACACGCCAAAATATTGGTTTCATTTTGACCCAATTGGGGTTTGTTTTGGGGTACGAACAGTTAGTTAATGATATTGTTAGAAATTTACTAAAATCTTTTATGAATTAGAAACATGTGGCATGTCTTTATATGAATATTAGAATAGTAATTAAAAACAATAATTATAATACTGATTTTTTTTTTAATCAATCAATATAATTTATTTGCATAAACATGGGGTACACAATAAAGGGTGATAAAAAAAAATAGTTAGATCGCCATATTTTGACCTTTCGGTGTGCAAATTGGGTTGCAATATAATAACAGCTTAAGTTAAACCTACATTAAATTATAAATTTTCCATGCATGAATTATTATAAAATCTATAGCAGTTACAATTATAATAGTTAACAATAAATCTAAATGTCTAGGAATAAAGCTATGTCAAATGAAAAGATTATATATTACATAAATTATTAGAGTCAGATCGCAATATAGTGCCAATTGAGTTGAGTAGTAATTACAGTTTCTATATCATTAGATGTCATGCATGCATTATTAAATTCAATTCTATCAAACAGTCAAAACTGATATACTTATTATAAAAGTATGTCAATAAGCAGTAAAAAATAATAATAAGTTACATATATTAATATTCATAGAGTTATAAGACGACTTCTATGTTTCGTTTATTAGTGTAGGTTGGACAAAATAACTCAAACAAAATTATGCAGATGGAGATTGAGCATAATGTTATGGACATAGAGCTCTATAATGAACATATTATATGCTTTTTTATGTTTATTCGCGGAAAACTTCATCGTTTATGAACCGATTTTGATGATTCTGTTTTTGTTGGAAAGGAGATATCCTGAGGGTGGTACCATGATAAGGAAACCAGAATCTGATGATGATATCCCAGAAAAGTCAGTTATTTTTTTGTTAAAAATTATACTTGTTCTTGTTCCTACTTACAGGGTAGCGTTTGACCACAAGTCACCTTAGGTGACGATGTGGTCGAAGATGGCGCCACGCTACACCCGGACTGGGAACTGGTTCTCAAGTGAGGCACACACCGATAGGTGCGTGGCGACAGATCCTTAACATATGGAAAACATCACGATTTTCCTTCACCGAAAGCTCAGGCTGATTGTAGGATTCAAACCCACGTTCTACGAATCGCAAGCCAACGTCACTGAGTCATCAGCGCTATAAAAATGTTATAAGGACTATAGGCTACTTTTATTTCAGAAATTTGAACCCTTCGGAAGGTCATAAAGTAATTTTTATCGCGATAAACTGTAGTTCTCGCGGGGAACAGCTGGTACAGTCAGCGACAAAACTCTGAACATACTACATTTTCCAAATGTGTTTTACGTCAGTAATGAGTTGTTTTTTTTGTACAACTTACAAGGTAGCGTTTGACCACAACATAACTCACATGACGTTAAGTGATAATGCTGCAAAAGGTTGCCGTTTAAGATAATGAACGTAATCAGAAAATGTATCATTGTTCAGCAACTTTTGTCGTTGACTGTACCTAAATATGTGTGCCTTCTCACCTCAGAAACAGCGATCCGATACCGAAGAGCGTTGTGAACAGAGACAGGGTGACCAGCATGTATAGCACCGTCTGCGTCTGCGCCGCGCGCCACACCTACAAACAAACATGCCGTTGGTGTTCCTGCGTGACGTCACTGCACCTCTTAAATGTCACTTTGATATTTATCTGTCAATGTCATGTCAGTAAATTAATTACCTTCATGCTAGTGACGTTATCAAAAACGGCTTCAACGGAAGAGCAGCGCTGGTCCAACGAGCAGCACAACGCTGAGTTGAGGCCGGTTTGCAACAATACATCTTTTGTAGTTATTTCTTATTGCATATTGTTTTGTTTTGTATTTTCTATAATTCGTTGCAAATAAATGATTCTTATTCTTATTCTTAAATGGAATATCGGATTTGGTTTCCTTTGGTCAGTCTTGCGAAATTACGTGATTAGCTGTAAGCTACCAAAAACCCAGTTTTTTTCCTGAATTTAGCACATTTATAAATGTGTTTTGCCGATATAAGGAGGTGAACTTGGACAATGACCAAAAAGGACAGGGAGAGATCGGAGGCATTTGAGATGTGGTGTTGGCGACGTATGGAGACAACCAGCTGGAAAGGAACCAAGAAGTATTGGACTTAGTAGGAGAAAAAAAACGATATTAACAACAGTAAAGATAAGAAGAGGAAAGATGTTTGGTCACTTGGTACGTCATGACGAATACATGAAAACCATCTTTTAACCTTATTTTGTTAATATAACAGTATACTATTTTAGTTTCACTACAAGTTTTTACCTCGAGTTGCTTCACTCTCATTGCACCTTAGTAAATTGGCCTATCCCTCTCCTTGACTATAAACCTTCAAAAATGTTTGGTTCACGCACACATTTATCCAATTATCTACCGCGAGGTGCTCACCCGTTTACTACATGAACAATGCTATACACCACGAATGCACTTCTCACACATCCACACGCTGCCCATCCACACCTTACAATCGACTCGTCAACTTACTCTCACTCAAGCAAACATATATTCACACATGCACCGCCACATATTCACACATACACCGCACTACACACACACATACATCCACTTATACTCCGCACGACACCTGGGAAATGAATCTTCTTTAAAAATTGATTTACCTACCCACATATAAAATTTTTTTTGTTTAGAATTTAAATTTTTTGTTATGTTTAGTTTTTGCATGCTAGTTTCAAGTGTTTATGTCAGATCCGTGGAGTTGGGGCCTGGTGACCTGTGACACAGGCAATTATGCCTACTGCAGGCACCAGTTCCTTGCAGAACGGGTGCTCAACATAATAATATTTATATTATTCTTATTTAATTTCTTTTCATTGTACCTTTGCAAGGAAAAATAAATGTGTCATTTATTATTATTTATTATCTTAGAAGGAAAAGTAGAAGGGAAGGGAGGGAGAGGTAGACCGAGAAGAACATATATAGACCAAGTCAAGGAAAGGATTGACGTCATATCGTACCAAGAGGTCAAAAGGATGGCCGAGAACAGAACGGGATGGAAAGTATATACTCCACCGACAAGAGCTCTTAAATAAAAGGAGGTAGGAACAAGCGTAACTAGTTTCTCATAGCGATGATGGCTCAGTGGTAGTGACATCGGCTTGCGATCCGTAGGACGTGGGTTCGAATCCTACAATGAGCTTGAGCTTTCGGCGAAGGAAAACATCGTGATGAAACCATAGCTTGGTGGTAGGGTATTTTCTGTACTCGCCTGGCTAGCTACCACCCTCTTGTTAAGAATCTGTCGCCAAGCACCTATCGGTGTGTTCCGGCAGCCTCACTTGAGAGCCAGTTCCCAGTCCAGGTGTAGCGTGGCGCCATCTTCGACATCGTCATTTAACATCAGGTGACTTGTGGTCAAACGCTGCCCTGTAAAGAGTAAAAAAAAAATGTTTGACTTTTTAAAGTAACCATAATAATAATATATTGTAATCTACTAATTTTATAAACATATTTTGATTTAATTTTGATGATCATATATGTATACAAATTACCTTTTTAGCTGGTTGACAAGCCCTCATAGCGCACTCTCGTTTGATGTAGAAGAGAGCCAGCAATTTGATCGTTACGACCACCGCCAATAGAGGCGAGAATAGCATGCCGAACCACAGCACTGATTGGTTGTAGATGAGCGTTAGCGAGTTGTACGCGATATTGAACTCCGGCGGGGTGCCCGAATGACTGAATCTGAAACAGAACGGAAGCAGTAGTGCATTGCTACGTTCTGGGCCCATTCTCGCGGCTTGATATATTATCACATTCGATAAATATCGCATTATCTGTCAAAATATGTATTGAATTTTGACAGTTATTGCAATATTTATCGAATGTGATAATTTAAAACTAAACAAAAAACGTTCATATGATAATGAGCGCAGAGTCAATTATCGCACGAGGCTCTGACATTGTAAATCGTTGTAAACAGTACCCCTAGAACAGGTTTTGATAGACAAAGTTTTCACTCCCTTCCAAAAACCTTCCAAAATTTTTTTTCAGTGCGCCTTACCGAAACTTGGTGCGTCTAAAATCGGTAATACAGGTTATTTAAAAACATTTTATGAGTATTCCAACAAAGTTTTTGAGTTACTCTTTGAATTTAGCTAGTACGAGTTGCCACTTCGACAGTTTATAGCGATGATGGCTCAGTGGTAGTGATGTCGGCTTGCGATCCGTAGGACGTGGGTTCGAATCCTACAATGAGCTTGAGCTTTCGGTGAAGGAAAACATCGTGATGAAACCATAGCTAGGTGGAAGGGTATTTTCTAGTACTCGCCTGGCTAGCTACCACCCTCTTGTTAAGAATCTGTTGCCAAGCACCTATTGGTGTGTTCCGGCAGCCTCACTTGAGAGTCAGTTACCAGTCCAGGTGTAGCGTGGTGCCATCTTCGACCACATCGTCACTTAACATCAGGTGACTTGTGGTCAAAAGCTACCCTGTAAATAGTAAAAAAAAAAAGTTGGTGGTAACTTTGTCGTTTACGAAAACTTTTATTATGCCTAGTCTTCAAACTTGTACTAGGGGTACTGATGCATGTTGGGCTTACCATCAATTGAACGACTTGTTCGTTTTGTTAATTGTATAAAAAAATTAAGTCTATATTTTATTTCGTGCTGCAGAGACCTTTGGGATAAAAAAAATCTTGTGTCACAAAAACTTAAGTAAATAAATAAAAGCAACTGAAAATAACTCACTTATAAAGCAAAGCCCTAAATATCTCAATGGCTGGCAACACTAACAAGGAGACAATCGCATCAAGCAACACCAGACGGTACGCCTCCTGCCCGAAACGGGTTTCCCAACACTGCGAATGAAAACAACAAAAATAACGAAGAACAGTGCACACAACGCAATATAAAATAGAATAGAATCAAAAAGAATATATTATTGTTATCGCTCAATACGGTGAAGGAAAACATCGTGAGGAAACCGACGTGACCAGGAACCACAACATTCAAGGGCATGCGACATCTACCAACCCGCACTGGGCCAGCGTGGTAGATTACGGCCCATACTATCTCTCTGAGACAAGGCCAGAGTCCCAGCAGTGGGAATGTAATAGGCTGATGATGATAATGATTCTATTCTTTCTATTTGCGATGTTGTGGTGATAATAGTAAGGAATTTGCAATTTGAAATCAATGTACTAGTTTATGGACGTAGGATTGCCAGCTTATCAGTTTTTTACAGGTTACATTTTGGAGAGTGTGCGATGGAACTACACAACCTCATTCCACCATCCCCATTTCACCATCGAACAACAAGACGCACGGAATCACGACATCCGTACATGGTGGAAATTCCCCCAATCCGTACAAAACGTTTCGCTTCCACATTCATAATGCGAACGGCGAAAGAGTGGAACACCTTGCCGGCGTCTTTGTTTCCCGATAGGTATAATTTGGGAGCCTTCAAGTCAAGAGTGAATAGGTATCTTCTAGGCAAGCATGCTCCATCTTCGACCTCGTCATCACTTACCATCAGGTGAGACTGAGGTCAAATGCCTATCTCTTATAAAAAAAAAAAAGGATTTTCTTGAAATGTTCAGGCAATCTTCAAATTAGCCCAGCGGGCGAAGTTGTGAAGTTTGGTAGCGATCAGATGAAATGTTTTATTTTTTTAGGTTTTTGCTAATTTTGTGCCGCTCTCGATCAAGCCGCGAGAGTTTTGAGTTTTATTGGCACTAATGAACGCAATTGATTTTTATTTATAAAGAGAAGAGAAGAGACAGATAGAAGTAATAGACATTGGTTCCATTGATATGCTTCAAAACAGAATACTCATCATCCTTTAGAGTGTCCCTAGAATAGCAGTTCTGCCCATCATTCTTAAGAGGAAGCCGTGATAAATAATGAATCTGAAATCAGCTCCATACAAAAACGCAAGCGAGCTGACTAATGCCGTAAGGTCGTATGCGTCAACAAAAGGTTTTGCATGCCTGTAAAATGAAAATCCTTTTTATTAGAGGGTAGTTTTCGATCATTGTTTATCTGCTATGAAAGTTAAACAATCGTGTTATCCTTCCGACAATTTGGTGTCATAAACATGATCTTTAATGTACATAAATATTAACTCTGTATGTTTTGTAATTGCTGAGAAAAAGGGAGATCATATAGGGATGTGGTCTATGGTGGCGCCATCATAGACCACATCGTCACTTAACATCAGGTGACTTGTGGTCAAACGCTACCCTGTAAAAAGTACAAAAAAAAAAAAATAAATAGATCCCTGCAGACAATATTGCCAATTCCTCCTTTAAAACCTTTAGGTTGTGCCTAAAATGGCAGTTCATCACAATGCAGTCTCAAACTCAGTAATTCGGCCAGTTCCCTGTCCAGGCGCAGCGTGGCGCCATCTTCGACTGCATCGTCATTTAACATGAGGTGATTTGTGGTCAATCCCTACACTTTAGACAAGGAGGCTAGGTGGAACGGTCACCCTTAGGGCTGAATAGAGGAGAGTCAGCTCACCGGTTGTCCGGCGCGCGACCAGAACACAAACAGCAGCATCAGGACGCTGACGTCCAGCAGCCACGTGCGGCCCAGCGTCATGTACAGCGCCGTGCGAGCAGAGTAGTACTCCAACCTGCGTCAGGGGGCGCCACTTACATTACTAGCCCTTTTGCCGGCGCCAGGAGCTTGGAACAGGCGTAGCTAGACTTCGCTGGGGCAAGTTGGTGAATGCTAACGCGCCCTTCAATGGCGACAGACTGCTCATCATGGGGTTTTTAGTCAGTAACGCCCGAAAATTATAATCGATCCTGATCCGTTATCCGCGGCAAATTCTGAGAGCTATGTGATCACAACATGTATCCTACTAAGAAATTTTGATAATTTGAATAAAGACATTTTGAATTTGAATTTAATATGCTTTTAATAACATTTGAAGGTGGTCCCGGTGCCCGGCTAGTAGCCGCAGCACTCACCGCGCCACTAGGTGGAACAGCACCGGACACAGGCTCACGGCGGCTATGAGGAGCGCCGACACGGTGCGCGTGCCCGGCTAGTAGCCGCAGCACTCACCGCGCCACTAGGTGGAACAGCACCGGACACAGGCTCACGGCGGCTATGAGGAGCGCCGACACGGTGCGCGTGCCCGGCTAGTAGCCGCAGCACTCACCGCGCCACTAGGTGGAACAGCACCGGACACAGGCTCACGGCGGCGGTGAGGAGCGCCGACACGGTGCGCGTGCCCGGCTAGTAGCCGCAGCACTCACCGCGCCACTAGGTGGAACAGCACCGGACACAGGCTCACGGCGGCGGTGAGGAGCGCCGACACGGTGCGCGTGCCCGGCTAGTAGCCGCAGCACTCACCGCGCCACTAGGTGGAACAGCACCGGACACAGGCTCACGGCGGCGGTGAGGAGCGCCGACACGGTGCGCGTGCCCGGCTAGTAGCCGCAGCACTCACCGCGCCACTAGGTGGAACAGCACCGGACACAGGCTCACGGCGGCGGTGAGGAGCGCCGACACGGACACCTCCTGGTGCGCGTGCCCGGCTAGTAGCCGCCACAGTGCAAATAGCACTCCGCCAATGGCCGCCAGCACTAGTGCTGTAATCGTGGTATTGGCGGCGGCGTGGCCCAGCTTGGCGCAGAGGCTGGCCGATGTGGGCCTCTTGTTCTGTTCGTTGAGAAGCTCCTGTGTAGAGAAAGGCGTGTTCTTCAGGGATGCTTGGAAGATAAAACATCGATATTGCATCATGTATGACATCGTAACATGGATGTCACGGACACATAATCAATAGTTGGTCGCGGACTAACTCTGTGCAAGTGTACCAGATATACAGTGGATAACTGGATACTGGATGGGGTAAGTGTGTATGTGTTACCTTCAGCTCGTTGTGTGTATATGTTACCTTCAGCTCGTTGTGTATGTGTTTGTTACCTTCAGCTCGTTGTGTATGTTTTACCTTCAGCTCGTTGTGTATGTGTTACCTTCAGCTCGTTGTGTGTATATGTTACCTTCAGCTCGTTGTGTATGTGTTTGTTACCTTCAGCTCGTTGTGTATGTTTTACCTTCAGCTCGTTGTGTATGTGTTACCTTCAGCTCGTTGTGTGTTTATGTTACCTTCAGTTCGTTGTGTATGTGTTACCTTCAGCTCGTTGTGTATGTGTTACCTTCAGTTCAATGTGTATGTGTTACCTTCAGCTCGTTGTGTACGTGTTACCTTCGGTTCGTTGTGTATGTGTTACCTTCAGTTCGTTGTGTATGTGTTACTTTCAGTTCGTTGTGTATGTGTTACCTTCAGCTCGTTGTGTATGTGTTACCTGCAGCTCGTTGTGTATGTGTTACCTTCAGCTCGTTGTGTATGTGTTACCTTCAGCTGGTTGTGTATGTGTTACCTTCAGCTCATTGTGTATGTGTTACCTTCAGTTCGTTGTGTATGTGTTACCTTCAGCTCGTGTGTGTGTGTGTTACCTTCGGCTCGTTGTGTATGTGTTACCTTCAACTTGTGTATGTGTTATCTTCAGCTTCTTCTGTATTTTACCTTCAGCTTGTGTATGTGTTACCTTCAGCTCGTTGTGTATGCTGGTAGCGTTGAGCCGCGCCGCGTGAGGCGACACGACGCCGAAGTCCCACCCGCAGAACACCTTGCTGGCGAAAACGTGACTGAACCCGCCCGCTGTCTCGATAAAGTTCCGCCGGTACGAGTAAGCCGTCCTACAGAGAAGTAAGGTAGGCTACATACATGGCTAGCTTCATCATCATCAGCAGCAGCAGCAGCTGGAGGAAGTCCACTGCTGAACATAGGCCTCCCCCTTTGAACGATACCATGAACGGCTGTTACCAATTTGCATCCATCAGCTCGCTGCGACTCGTACAATGTCGTCAGTCCACCTAGTGGGGGGCCTACCTACAGAGCATCTAGCTTTCAAAACGGCCGTGAAGTTTGGTGGCTTTTAGTATAAGTTATGTGTGGATTTGCCATCGCTCAAAACGGTGAAGGAAAACATCGCGAGGAAACCGGCATGACCAAGAACCACAACATGCAAGGGCATGCGACATCTACCAACCCTCACTGGGCCGCGTTTTTATTTTTTATGTAATAGATTAGCAAACAAGCTGACGACCCGCCTGATGGAAAGCGGTCACCGCCGCCTATGGACATCTGCAACACCAGGGGAGTTGCCGATGCGTTGCCGACCTTTAAGAACTCTTTTTACACCCACCTTGAAGGATTGCAATCTGTAGCACTGCGGAAACACTTGTGGGGGAAGCTCATTCCACATTTTGCAAGTATGCGGGAGAAAGGAGCGCATAAATCGTGAGGTGTGGGATTTCCAGGACTCGATAATGTGTGGATGAGCTTTGTTTGACGAGATGATCGGTGGTAGAACCGTGATGGAGGGATGAGATTGAACGCGTGGTAGATAACGGCCCATTTTCATACATAAATATTGAATATTGAATATTTAATTTTCGCAAACTGACCCAAAGTGACTCTTGGCCTCCGATAGCAAAAATCGCCACTGCGGTCAGTCCTGCGCCACCTCCTGCCAGTCCTCCACCTGGAGTTCGCGCAAATCCTTCGTGACTTCGTCTTTCCAGCGATACCTGGGACGGCCGACCGGGCGACGGCCACTCGACCGTCCACTGTACGCTCGTTTGACCGCACGATCCTCTCCCATTCTTTCAAGGTGGTAAAGCTAGCGAAGTTACTCCCTAGGTTTTAATTTTGTACTACAACTAATTACCTGTAACAGAGCACGGCGAAGAACACGAGATACAGACAGAGCATGGTGAAGAAGTAAGCGAAGGGCATGTTGTAGCGGAGGCCGCCGGCGCCGACCTCGCCGTCGTGGTAGTGGCCGTAGAACATCACGCTGTTCTGCATGCCGCCCTGGAACAAACGACTTACATTACACAATGTTAGCTTAAGAATCTGTCAAGAGTTACCCCTTTTTTGTTTTACTACTGACAGGGTAGCGTTTGACCACAAGTCACCTGATGTTAAGTGACGATGAGTCAAAGTCAAAGTCAGACTCAAAAGTTTTTTTATTTAATAGGGTACATTGTGATCACTTTAAAACGTCAAACTTAAAACTAGCTACGCCTGTTCCAACCTCCTTACGCCGGCAAAAAACAGCCCGGCAGGTAATTTTTTGGCGCGATCACATTGACAATTTTATTCATATAACTAATTGATTGAATTGGAGCAAGATGGCAAGATGGAGGTCGAAGATAGCGCCACGCTACACCTGGACTGGGAACTGGCTCTGAAGTGCCGGAACACACCGATAGGTGCTTGGCGACAGATTCTTAACTTGGCAATGCCCTACCATTATACCCTCTTCCCTCTCATATGGTCGAGGAGAGCGATGGCTGGCACATGCGTCAACTCGTGAACGGGTGCTGCTTGTGGGGTCTGGTCTGCTTTAGTTGTGATCCCGCAACTCGTTTATATTCATGTTCCCATATCCCAATGTGTACAACCAAACAAGAGAAAACTTCTTATTAGTAAAGCTAATTAAAAAATATCGGACTATTAGATGACAAAAAAAAAGCTTGGGATTTTAGTGAACTTGCTCCAATTCAATCAATTATGTAGTAATAAGAATAAAATTGTCAATGTGATCGCGCCAAAAAAATTACCTGCCGGGCGTTTCTTGCCTGTTCTTTTGCCGGCGTAAGGAGGTTGGAATAGGCGTAGCTAGTTTTAAGTTGACGTTTTAAAGTGATCACAATGTATCCTATTAAATAAAAAAGTTTTGAATTTTGAATTTTACCATGCTACGGTTTCATCACGATGTTTTCCTTCACCGAAAGCTCTACCTCAGTGGGTCGTAATCTACCACGCTACTAGCCCAGTGCGGGTTGGTAGAGGGAACGCTACACCCGGATCAGGAACTGGCATTAAAGAGACGCTGCTGGAACACACCCAAAATAAAAACAAATTAATTGGAGTTTGAATGTCAACTCACCTTTCCCGTGATCCAATCAAAGACCCACATCGCCCGCTCGCCGCTTGCGCCGCCAGCCGCTGCAGCAGAGTCGTGCAGCGCTTGAGGTATCACTATGAAGCCCACTAGCAGCACTGACAGCGCTAGATTCAGCGCGAACAAACGGCGCACCATTCGGAAGTACGAGCCCACGGCCGAGCCGAAGTGGCCCTCTATGTTGCGTATCGCTTCGTACCATAGCTCTATGGAGAACATTGTATCGCGGATACGCTCCTTAGTCTGAAAGAAAGGGTTTTGTTAAACACGGAAAATATTGGAGGATTCCATTTCCCTTGGTCACGCAATAACTTGAGAACGGCTGCAACAAATTAGATATTTCCGATGAAGGTTTGTATAAAGAGAATATTTGAAAAAGTTGTCAGGTAAGTCTTAAAATTCGGAAAAAACGGCAATTGCTTTTTTCTATGGACTTTTTGTTGGACACATTTTATTGTGATAAACTGCAGTGCACGCGGGTGAAACCGCAGACCACAGCTTGTCTATTTTTTATGTATTTAGACCATACATAAGTGACGTGAATACGTCTTTTTGCTTCCATAGTGGGAGGCAATTCAGAAAACTGATGATTATAAAATCGGAGCATACAGTTTGATGCTGCAAACTGACTCGATAGCTAGAGTATGTCTTGTTTTTTGCTACAAATAAAAAGTTGTCTATTGTCTATTGATCATCCTCTTCCCCTTCCATAACTACCTATCTCATAAGTATAGATCCGAAACTTAAAACTGTTTTTATGGGTCTCGGTCCAAACCTTGGGGACCACTACATGAGGGAGCGTTTTAACTCACCCGTTTCCAAGCAAAACTGAGCCTGTACTTGGTCCTTTTGAGCATGGAAATGGGCCTCCTCTTGGAGCGGAGGCTCACGGACACCGAAAGTTTGGCGCGGACGGTGCGCTTCATAGTGAGGCCCTGGGGAAGATCCCTGAGTGCCTCCCTGGAATAATGAGCATGTTAGAGAGTTGATTGGGTTTCTTTTACATTTTACAGGGTAACGTTTGATTTCATGATTTTATTAGTCGAATTGATGTTGAGAGACGATGTGGTGACTGACTGACTCTCAAAACTTGAGACTGATGGAACACACCGATAGGTGCTTGGCGTTAGCTCTAAACTCGAGGGTGATAGCTAGCCAGGTAAGCATTAGAAAATTCTCTACCACCAAGATATGGTTTCATGACATTGCTGTTGTGATAATAGCATAGCTTGGTGGTAGTGTAGGTGTAGCGTGGCGCCATCTTCGACCACATCGTCACTTAACATCAGGTGAATTGTGGTCAAACGCTGCCCTGTAAGAAGTAAATAAATGTGCAGTGCACCTTCTCAACTCCTCAGATAGAGGATTATCATGCATCAGCTGGGCCTGCTGCTCCAGCTCCTTGACGATGATCTCCGCCTTCTTCTCCTCAGGGTCGCGACCTTCAGTGTCTTCATCCCCACCGTCACCCTCCAAGTTGTCCGTCTCGTCGAGCAGGACATTGTGCTCGGAGTTGTTTCTTCTGTGACGTAAGGTATCTGTATAATTGGTATCTATATTATTACAAAGCCATCTCCGTATCTTAACTAAGAAGCTAGGTTTTTATCATTTTACAGGATAGCGTTTGACCACAAGTCACCTGATATTATGTGACGATGCGATCGAAGATAGCGCCACGCTGCATCTGGATAGGGAACTGGCTCTCAAGTGAGACTGCCGGAATACACCGATTGGTGCTTGGCGACAGATTCCTAACTTGAGGAGAGCACTAGAAAAAACTAAAATTACTTAAAGAAAAAATATTGAAAAAAATATTACTCAAAAAAAACTGAAACAGCTGATCAATCAGCAGTCTTAACTGTAATTTTGACACATAGATTGGTGTAATTGGTTACCATCCTACTAATATTATAAACGTGGAAGTTTGTAAGTATGGATGGATGAATGGATGTTTGTTACTCTTTCACGCAAAAACTACAGAACGGATCTGAATGAAATTTGGAATTGAGATAGTTTATACCCTGGATTAACACATAGGCTACTTTTTATCCAGGAAAAAGGTTCCTGTGGGATAACGGGAGACGCGGGCGAATCCGCAGGGCGCAACTAATTGGTTACCATTCTAATTAAAGCAACGGTGCTTGCCAAGCTAGAAGCCATGATTGCCTTGGACATTCCCAAATTATAGCGATCAAAAGACAAAGACGAAAGAAGATAAAAATTGCTCACATAAATCGTCCAGTTCAATTTCACAAGACAGGCGCCTTGAGTGCAACATTTTTAAACAACAAAACTAAAATGTTTCTGAGTAACAAAATATTTCACATTATTTTCCTGATGCCGCTAAACTGCTATAACTGTGAGAGCTACGATATTTTAGCGTTAAACCAAACCAGAACAAGGTAACACTGCACTATTAATACACAGATCGGTTATAAAAATACAGTACAGTTAACGACAAAAGTCACCGAAAAAATAAAATTTAAAAAAAACCTTTTTTTTATTAAATTACAATTACAAACTTTGCAATTATGTTCATCATTTTGTTATGAAAGACAATGAGCTCGCACCCAAAAAATTACCTGCCGGACGTTTCTTGCCTGTTCGTTTGCCGGCGTAAGGAGGTTGGAATAGGCGTAGCCATTTTTAAGTTGACGTTTTAAAGTGATCACAATTCACATATAATGTATCTTATTGAATAAATGAATTTGACTTTTGATCATAAGCACCAACCTTTGACCACATTACTACATAACATCAAGGAACTTATACCCTAGGGACCATCGAGATTCCTTGCCAAAATTCAAAATTCAAAACATTTTTATTTCATAGGATACATTGTGATCACTTTAAAACGTCAACTTAAAACTAGCTACGCCTGTTCCAACCTCCTTACGCCGGCAAAAGAACAGGCAAGAAACGCCCAGCAGGTAAGTTTTTTGGTGCGATCACATTGACAATTTTATTCTTATTACTAATTGATTGAATAACGTGTGACGTCATTACGCGCTTTAACGGTCATTCCACGCAGATAACGTAACGCACCCGCGTTACCCTTATATGGTCATAGCAAGTAATGGTCTAGGTGTGTTGTGTTGTAGTCAAAAGCTACCTTGTATATTGTAAAAAAAAAACAAAAATTACTCATCCTACTAAAATAAACGTGGAAGTTTGTGAGTATGGATGGATAAATAATAAATAAATAAATATCGGGGACAATTGCACACAAATTGACCTAGCCCCAAATTAAGCTCGAAACTTGTGTTATGGGTACTAGACAACGATATACATACTAATATAGAGAAATAAATACTTATATAGATAGAAATATCCAAGACTCAGGTACAAATATTCGTGCTCATCACACATATAAGTATTTGCCCTTACCGGGATTCGAACCGGGGGCCGCTAGCTTTGCAGGCAGGGACACTACCAACTCGGCTACCGCGTCGTCAAATGATGAATGGATGGATGGATGTGGATGTGTTCTCTTTCACGCAAAAACTACTGAACGGATCTGAATGAAATTTGGAATGGAGATAGCTTATACCCTGGATTAACACATAGGCTACTTTTTATCCCGGAAAAAGGCTCCTGCGGGATAACGGGAAGACGCGGGTGAAACCGCGGGGCGCAACTAGTCTAAAATATATTTGGAATTTCGAGTATGATCAGTTACTTTTGTGGCTGACTGTACAATCCCCACATTGGTAGAGTAGGATATGATTCATAATGTGTTGTGTTACTTAGTTAATTAGAGGTAGTTAGTGGTCAGTTCGTTACTCAGTCTTTGGAAGTAGGTGTCTGCAACATTCACTAATGATAATTATGTTAGAAATAATTTATAATTACAATCTAATATATAAAATTCTCGTGTCACAGTTTTCGTTGCCATACTCCTCCGAAACGGCTTGACTGATTTTGATGAAAATTTTTGTGCTTATCCGGTATCTATGAGAATCGGCCAACATCTATTTTTCATCCCCCTAAATGTTAGGGGTAGTCCACCCCTAAATTTTTTATTTTTATTTTTTAGTCAAAATTTTTAATTTCTATTTTTTTATGATACAACATACAAAAATACATACAATCCTCAATTTTCATCCTTCTACGATCAACCCTTATTTTTTAATAGCCATTTTATTTATATGGCAAAACAATGTTTGCCGGGTCAGCTAGTAATCTATATTAATTTATGAAATAAAGTTACACCACTTTATAACTCAAAAACGCCAGGACCCATTTTTATGATTGTTGATCTGATGGATTTATCTCCGCCCTTGATACACGATTTAAATAAATCTGTTGAATGTGATAAGTATAGTGATTTCTTCTTCTTCGTGATTTCTAATCTGGTTCCTGAAACACAGTTCCCACTAGTTCGGGAACCAGAGGCTTCATAATTACTTTGTTTATACTACTGTGTCAATAAATGCCTTTGATTGATTGATTTATTTGTACCTTGGGGAAGGACAGAATACTTTTTATTGCTAAAAATTTAGTCAACAGGGGTGAAACTGCGTGGAACAGCTAGTATTATAAATAATAATGCAATATTACGAGTAGATATTACTAGTTGCACCCTGCAGTTTCACCCGCGTCTTCCCGTTATCCCGTAAGAACCTTTTTCCGGGATAAAAAGTAGCCTATGTGTTAATCCAGGGCATAAGCTAACTACATTCCAAATTTCATTCCGATCCATTCAGTAGTTTTTGCGTGAAAGAGTAACAAACATCCATCCATCCATCCATCCATCTATCCATCCATACATCTATCCATCCATACATTTATCCATCCATACTCACAAACTTTCACGTTTATAATATTAGTAGGATCTGTCTCGATGCACTTATTGATGTCTTCTGGCAGCATTGCTTAAGAGCTAGTTCTCAATCTAAGAATAGCATGGCATCATTTTCAATCACATCAATTAACATCATGAAACTTGTGCTCAAACTCTACCCTATAAAAAGTTAAGAAAATATAACAAAGAATTAAAAGAAGACGTTAGAAGGCATTGTGTCAGCTCCTTCAGTGAATTCCTTTAAAAACAGACTGGACAAGTGGTTGCAAACGAACAATGCTTCCTTGCTACAGAATTGACTTTTCTCTGCACTTTTGGACATTGCTATAGTTCAACACAGCATGATATAGGCACATCAGCCTCTGGGCTGCTCGCCTATTACCAAAAATAAATAAATAATAAATTATCGAAGTACTGTACTTACTGTAGGGCAACTGTCTTGAAGGCATAAAGTTGACTGCCGCCTGTCTAGCATTGCTACTCCTGGAGACACTATGCCTGCCACCTGCAGATGGTTGCTCTATCTCTTCAGAATTATAAATTCCTGGTTCTTCTTCCATTTTAGTAGGTACAACTCTAATAACGAAAAATAAACAATGAGGAATCTAGTAGCAATTTAGTCATTAATCTATAGTGACTAATAATGGGAAATATTTTATCAATTCAAGATAAATTAGTTATCTGTAGTTCTGTATTGTGCATTTTATAGGTTTTAGCATAGCTTAAATTTCAGTTTCGAATGTCTTGATAATCTTGATATTGAAGAAGTTCGAATTTCAATTGCAAAATAATTGTTTCCTGATCCGTCTGTATGCTGCAACCATAGATCTTTCCTAAAATGGTTGCAACAGCTGAATGGATTTGAATGTGGAATGTGGTGTATTTATTTAGAACTAGCTGGTGCCCGCAGCTTCGCCCGCGTGGATGTCGGTTATCGCGACCAAAAGTAATCAAGAAATTTTGATCCAGTTCCCGCAACCCATGAGAACCTATTCCAGGAATAAAAAGTATCCTATATATTATTCCGTCCTATTATCTATTCCTGTACCAAATTTCAGCCAGATGAATTTCTGAAGTTATCCCGAAGAAGATATAAAAAAATTGAGCTTTATACTTTAACGAATTTAGGGTACTAATTTATACACCTGCACTTCCTGTTATCTGCCCAAGTAACCACAAACCAAACTCTATATTCGCAGGATGTTCTTACCTGTACTATATAGGGGGCATGCACAGAAAAACTTTCAGCTTTTACATTAAAAAACGAAGGTCTGGCTGTCGTAGGCTCTGGGTCTATATATCCACACCATTAATACTTTTTCTACTACATATCGAAACTATTTCATGAAAAAAAAACAAATCTATGCAAACTCTTTGCTTCCCAAGTTTCCACGTGTCCAAATCTTTAGGCTAAGCGTATATTGAGACGCAATCGATGCAGTGCGGGGCAGTGCTGATTTTTTGTAATATATATGCATAAGCAAAGATCAGCATACGATGTTTCTTTTTTCTTTTTGCGGCAACAATTACTATTTTTCTAAATTAAGTTAGTGCGTATTAATCAATGCGTAGGATAGTATTTATATCACACGTTCATACATAACACGTATTTTAAAAAAGCATGAAGACATAAAAGCAACGCTATTATAAACTGTAACTAACAATAACTCATTAATTTCATAATCTAACACTAATACTGAATAAAAATCTATAGGATGGTAAATAGCCTCCTCCGAAATAGTAAACGTTATCACGCCAGAAAAAAAAGAGAAAATCACCAGAAAAGTACCTGCCGGTCGTTGCTTGCCTTTTCTTTTGCTGGTGCAAGAAAGTTAGAACAGACGTAGCTAGTTATTAGTTTGTCTTTTTAAAGTGATTAAATGTTGTATAAGTTTAATATTAAACCCAGTTTATTCGTCAACTTGAATACTGTTCTTGATACCAGTTTTTTGTACTTTATTACAGTGTATCTGTGTAATTTACAGCATTGCTCATGGACTATGCCATGCGCTTCCGTCGCCTGCGTCTCAATTTATTTAGAATGAATTACGACGGTAAATGGAAAATACGTCCAAAAAAGGACCACAGCAAATAGCACCTAGAGTATAGTATATCCCAATGTATCGAGCATTACTTACTGAGATTTATCCAATAAATTAATGCGGGTGGAAATGTAACCAAATAAAATTGGTAGATACAAAGGAAAAAAAATCAGTAAAGGTAAAGGTTCATAATTATATTCTTACGCTTCCTGAATGAATAATTATAATTTGAAATGAGCAGAAACTATTCTTAAAGAATAAAACAAAAAAATATGTAGTATGAAAATTGAAAATAATTGTAAATAAAATAAAAATGACAAAAGACAAATTGTCATTGTTAGTCATTGACAAGTTGACAACACAGAATTGACTTTTTTGGCGGCAATCGAATTGTCAACGTGAAAATTTTGTTTTTACTTCCAAAACTTGTGTTTCTTCGAGTGATAATGTGTAATATTGGTGGATTATTATATAACCATTATGACTGTGTTCGTTAATGTGTACGAGTGTGGGAAAATGAAATAAAGTTGTGCAAGTGACTTTTCTAGTTGCTCCAAAAAAGTCCGTGTAAAGTTTAAGTAAAGCTCCACTACTTTACTTAAGCACTATCCTAATCCCATCATCTCATCGTCATCATCATCATCATTTAAACTTGATTCAATTCTCTGAGTTTGAAATATTTTATACTTGACACTGGCAAATACACTAATCGTTTGACGCCATAACAAAACAAAAAAAAATAATTAGATTCATTCTCTGGTACTTGAAAAATAACCACAGAGCATAACAATAACAAAACAAGTACTGTCAACTGTCAAGTAGCCATTTGTAATTTGATTTCTCTTTTTTTTTTTTTTTTCTTTGTTATGGCGTCACACGATTAGTGTATTTGCCAGTGTCAAGTATTAAAGATTTCAAACTCAGAGAGTTGAATCAAGTTTAAATGATGATGGTGATGATGAAGATGAGATGATAGGATGAGGATAGTATTTAAGTAAAGTAGTGGTGCTTTACTTAAACTTTACACGGACTTTTTTGGAGCAACTTGAAAAGTCATTTTAACAACTTTATTTCAATTTCCCACACTCGTACACATTAACGAACACATAATGGTTAATAATCCACCAATATTACACATTATCACTCGAAGAAACACAAGTTTTGGAAATAAAAACAAAATTTTCACGTTGACAACTCAATTGCCGCCAAAAAAGTCTGATTTCTCTTGCATATCTATTGGTTTTACCCATTGACCTATAATGTAGTGGACCAGAAATACCTACAAAAAAAAAAGGTGTATACCTACAACTCATTTAGTCGCATAAAATGGCTGCCAATGCTAGGGCTGTATCAATCAAGGAATATAATATGTGATACTACAACGAATATCGATACTAGATAGGAGTTTTTCTTGATAGGAAACAAAAGATACAGTTGGGAAAACGCATGCCCTCCATTCGTAAAGTCGTAGGTTCGAATCCCGGGTTAGGCTCCAAATCCAAAATTAGTTTGTCAATCAGGTTTGAGTCGGGAGGGTAATAATAGTAAGAAAATCTGCTTACGTATTACTTGAAGGGTGGAGTAAAATTAAATAAAAACTATTTTGTTAACTTTGTTTATTTGTGTGATAATAGGCTTACAAAAGCGGTTATTATATGATTTATGACTATGATTTATTTATTTATTTATAAAAACAAATAGTAGCTTACGGTTAAAATACCAACACGCTAACTATTTTAAATATGGCTTATATACATCATAAAAAACTATATACCTATTAATAATAATAATAATGATATATTTATTTATTACTCCTCATAATTAGATACTTAAACAAGTAGGTACAAGCAAGATTGACAAGATGATATCTAACTGTATGAGGAGCTGGTGCCTGAAATAGGTTTTGAAAAACCTGTCCTACAGGTATTCATTTATTATATCTAAGAAGGTCTTAATTATGGAACTTTCTTCAAAGTGAAGTGATCAGACGTACCAATCTTTATGTCGCCGATTAATATTTTCTTCACCAATACCCTTTAACCACATTTTCCTTAATCCTTCATTTTTAGGAAACCTATAAAAAGGTATTTTTATGCAAAAATCATTTTGGCTAAAGCTGCTCACCCTTACTCTGCTACTAATATTATAAACGCGGAAGTTTGTATGTATGGATGTTTGTTCCGCTTTCACGCAGAAACTACCGAATCGATTTGCCTAAAATTTGGAAGATAGGTAGATTGTAATCTAGAATAACACATAGGATAGTTTTCATCATCATTGTCATCACTTTTCATCATCATATTCAACCTGGGTGAAACCGCGGGACACAGCTAGCTATTTTTTTATACTCAAGTAAAATAACAAATTGGCTGACGTCTCATTTTAGGAACACATTAAACCCTGTGGGCCAGTCTCTGGGTGCTCTGAATTACGGGCCAGACCTAGGAAGGTCACTAGGAATGATTTATGTTAACATAGCACCGATAATTATACCGATATCGTTTCAGTGAAGGAACTAGTCCGGACAATAATACGGCTACGGTACAACACTATTCCACTGTACATATTATTGTAAACAAAAACGAATGAAATAATTCATAATAAAGGTCTGTTATGCGGCAATGAACCAAAATATCAATACTTTAGCCATAAATTCATGATCGCGTAGCCATTTTTTCATCGAACGTGCATGATTATTTGAACTATTGCATGAAAACCGGCTAATAACCTGTGAAAAGACAATTGAGGTTGATTTTTGTTCTTTCTTGCAGCACACTTCACAATACAACACATAGGCATGTTGAATTTCAGTTTTCCAACATTCACATGTAGTTTTAAAGGTAAACTCGTCGTAATTTTCTCGCAAATCGCATTAACACAAAAAGTAAACAATCATTTGACAGCTAAACTACCACGAAATTCGTCGCATAAAATGGCTGAAATGGCACTTACCTACAATTGTCCCTACGTCACCAAAAAATGTTGTCAGAAAGAGCATACAACTAAATATTGTTGTCTCTTTTAACATATACGATTATCATATTGGAAAGAATGAGACAAAACAATATTTCACATTCTGTATCGTATTTCACTCATATTTGTCTATGTAAATGTATGTATAGAATAACGCGGCATCTCCATGTTTTTTATATCTCAATGGTTTTACCCGATGAATCATATTTTATATGCGTTCTACTAAATTCATGTGATTTCTTCAACTTGGTGTTTTGGTCTGTGAATAGACTGATTAATTACTTTATGTTGGGCTAGAATAGTGTCTAATGCCCTAGAAAAATCTAGATCACAGGTAGGTAGATGTTCCAACAGCCCCTTCTTTTTTGCGTATTCCTGTGCTCAGCACGTTTAGGGATCCTTCGTACTGTGGTGGTTATGGAGATTTTTGTGTGATTATTGAAACGCCGGTGGTGTGATTCGTACTGCGTGTTCACAGTGAATGATATTTATTACTAAAAGTTCCGTTATATATACACAACTAGCCTAATCTTCGTTTGACTTCGGCAGGAACTCGGGTCGCTTCGGCAGGCGGCGCGTCGCACGTGGTGTTTAGGATCGGAGAGTCCTGTTTGTTTATTGCGCTAGGAAAGTTCGGCTGGTCTTTGAGCTATTGGGTCGTAAACTGCAATTGTTCTTTTCGGCGTATTTATTCTTTTGTTTCAATGGTGGGAAACGTAGACGATGCAACGGTGAAATATTCCTTTTATTGCTGTGCGTAGTAAAATTGTATTGTTGTTAAAACTGCATTTTATATTTGTTTATCTTCTGGTGTTATGGGAACGAAATATCGTGGGAAAGGACTGTAGTAGCGTAGCTACATGACTCCCTCCCTAGCGAAAGCGTACCGGCAGTTTGATTTGGCGGCCGAGTCGTGTTGTTCGTATTATTGGTTGCGGTGATGCTGGTGTATCTTGATCTGGTATCAATACGTTATTATTGGCCGGTTCCGATGATAATTGCGGTGGGGGTACGCTATCTTGTTTCGTTGGTATGATGATGACGTGGTCTTGAGTTGGCTGGTCCGAAATGTTTTCGTTTAAAATGTAAGCAGGCTTGAGTCGGTCGATTGAAATAGTTGAGCTTCTCTCTGGTAACTGTAATATGAATGTTTTGCTGTTTCGATCTATGACTTTGAATGGTCCGTCGTAGGGTGGTTGCAGCGGCTTCTTAACTGCGTCATTTCTTACAAACACATGCGAACATGTTTGCAAATCTTGATGCACGAAGATTGGTCGCTTGTTGCCATGTGATTCGGTCGGATGAGATGGCTTGATTGCGTTTATGGTAGCTCGTAGTCGAGTTACGTAGTCGTAGTTCATGTCTTGTTCGTTTGATGGTGGTGTGACGAAGAAATCACTAGGTAGGCGTAGCGTTTGTCCGTAGGTGAGTTCAGCGGCGCTGACGCCTGTGTCTGTGCGCGGGGCGGCACGTAATCCCATGAGGACTGTAGGAAGCTCGTCTATCCACGTTGAATGTTGAGACAGGCGAGTCTTTAGTGCAGCTTTGAGTGATCGATGCCAGCGTTCTATCATTCCATTTGATTGAGGATGGTAGGGCGTAGTGTGTGTTATTTTGATCCCCATTGCGTTCATGAGCCTGGCGAAAAGGTGACCTGTGAATTGTCCTCCTCTGTCGCTCGTGATGACTGACGCAAGCCCGTAGCGAGTAATCCAGTGCTCATAGATTATCTTCGCCACGGATTCCGCAGATATATCTTCTGTGGGAATTGCTTCTGGCCATTTCGTTACTCTGTCGATCATTGTAACGAGGTATCGATGGCCTTGCGGTGAGGTGGGTAGCGGTCCGACGATATCTACGTGGATGTGTTGAAATCTCTCAGTAGTCACTGGAAACTTTGAAATGCTGCTCGATGTGTGTCTCTGGATTTTGGATCTTTGACATTGTAAGCAATTTTTGCACCAGACTCCGATTTCTACCATCATCGATGGCCAGAAAAACTTCTGGGACATAAGTTTGCGTGTCGTGCGAATGCCAGGGTGGCTTATGTTGTGTACGGTGTCAAATGCAAGTCGTCGAAATTCTTCCGGCATGTATGGTCGAATGTATGACGTTGATGTTTCGCAGTAAATAGGTGATTGAGATTCGGGCATAGTGACTCGTTTCATTGTTAAGTTGGCTTGTTGTGAGAGTTTCTTGATTGTAGCGCTGTCTTTTTCTTGAGCATGGGCGACTTTTTCATAGTCAATTAGTGATGGGCAAGTGATGCTGTCGACAGGTAGACGACTCAGAAAGTCAGCGACAGTGTTTTCTGCTCCGCTGATGTGTCGAATGTCCGTAGTAAACTCGCTAATGAAGATCAATTGTCTGGCTCGACGCGGTGTTTCAGACGCTGACGGTGGCTTTTGGAGCACGAAGGTCAACGGCTTGTGGTCGGTGAATATGATGAGATCGCGTCCTTCGAACATTTTTCGGAAATGCTTGACCGCCATGTATATTGCAAGTAGCTCGCGGTCGAATGTGCTGTAGTTACATTGTGCATCGGAAAATTTCTTTGAAAAATAGCCGAGCGGTTGCCATTTTCCGTCGATGTGTTGTTGTAGGACAGCTCCTGCACATTTATCAGACGCGTCGCTGAAAATTGCCAGGGCAGCCTTGTGCGATGGGTGAGCGAGCAAAGCGGCGTTTTGGATTGCAACTTTGCAAGCTTCAAACGCTGTTGTCGCTTCATCGGTCCATTCAATGTTTGTTTTGTCTCTTTTCTTGACGTTGTGTAAGTAGGCATGGAGCGGTGCTTGCATTTCTGCGGCTTTCGGCAAGTGATCGCGATAGAAATTAATCATGCCGAGGAAACGTCTTAATTCTTCAATCGTTTTTGGTTTTTCGTAATTGCAGATTGCTGTGACCTTTTCAGTAGGTGGTTTGATTCCTTCTTTGCTCACAGAGAAACCAAGAAACTGCACTTCCGGTTGGCCGAAGATGCATTTGGCTGGATTGATTGTGATGCCATTTTCTTCTAGTTTTCTTAGTACTATCCGGAGATGCTCCTTATGGCTGGATTCATCACAGGACGCAATAATGAGATCGTCAATGAATGCATAGACGAAATCGAGTCCATGGAGTACTTCGTGGATAAATCGTTGGAAAGTCTGTCCGGCATTTGTTAAACCGGGACACATTCTCGGAAATTCAAATAATCCCATTGGCGTTATGATGGCAGTCTTTTCTATGTCTTCTTCTTTGACCTTGATTTGTTGATAGGCTCGGTTGAGATCAATGGTACTGAATATTGTCTTATTAGACAACTGGAACGTGAAATCTTTTATTCTTGGAATCGGATAGCGATCAGGCGTTGTGACGGCGTTCAATCTCCTATAATCTCCACAAACGCGAAGGTCCCCGTTCTTTTTCGGTACGATGTGCAGAGGCGATGACCAAGGACTTTTGCTTGGACGGCAAAGGCCTTGTTCGATCATGTTTTCGAATTCTTTTTTTACGGCTTCGTAACGGTGCGGTGCGACTGGTCGACCGCGGCAATGAATAGGCGGTCCAGTCGTTTCAATGTAGTGTTCGACGCTGTGCTTTGTATTAAGTTCCATTGCTGTAAGACGTGTAGTTCCGGGAAATTCCGCTAGTATGTCGTGATAAGATTGCTGTACGTCGATACTACGAATTGTTGGTACGTTGCTTGCTCGGACGTATGAAGTTGTTGATAATTTTGTTATGCCGTCGATCAGTCTTCGGTTTTTGATGTCAACGATGAGTTGGTGGTGTTTGAGAAAATCAGCCCCGATGATAGGTTTGCTGACTTCCGCAACGACGAACTTCCACTTGAACGGACGGCGAAGATTTAAGTCGAGTGTCAATGTTTTTTCGCCGAATGTTGGAATGACAGTATTGTTTGCAGCGTAGAGTTGAAATTTGAGTGGTTTTGACGATTCTCCTTTGTTCCGAGGTAGGACGGATACGTTTGCGCCGGTGTCGATTAAAAACGTTAGTTTTGACGTTTTATCGGTAACGAATAGGCGGTATGAGTTTTCAGATACTACGCTGGGTTCCGCCTCAGCCAGCGCAGGCTCTAGTTTTCCGACTGATTGTTTCGTGGTTTGTATGAACACGGCATGGAGCAACGTCTTGCTTCATCACCAAAACGACTGTGGTAATAGCAGTATGGTGACGGTGATTGACTGCGTGATCTGTTATTATCACGACTCGTAGAACGGTTGCGACGGACGTGTTGGTATTGTTGTTGATGGTTGTAGTGCTCGTTGTATTGCGGATTTTGTCTTTGTGACGACTTAAAAGCGGCAAACTCAAGAGACAATTTTCGTAATTCTTCTGCCAGGAACTGAATATCTATTTGGCCGCGAGACGTGGATGCTGATGATGTCGATACGGCCGAAACTTGCGTAATTGTATCTTCGATCATCTTGTCGGCAAGTAGAGCAAGCTCATCGAGTGCAGTCTGAGTTTTGAATGTTTCACTGATGGTGAGAACGGATCGGATATGCGCTGGTAAATGGTTAGACCACATGAGACGTAACGTGGAATCGGGAACTTTATCGCGTGCTAGACTTTTCATGCGTCGAAGTAGCTGGGACGGCTTCTGATCGCCGAGTTCCGTGTCGGACAGCAACTTCTGCAACTGACGATTGTCTGATTCTTCATAGACGGTGATGAGTCGTTCTTTTAATGCTGTGTACATATCCGCTTCTGGAGGGCTGTATAAGAGGTCGCTAATCTGTTCGATGTCCATCTTGTCGAGCTGAGCAATCACCATCTGGGCTAGCTGGGCTTGGCTACGGTTTAAATCGCTTGTTGCGGCTTCAAAGGTGAGAAACCATAGTCGAACCTTGTCGCGCCAAAAAGATGGGATTCGCAATGGCAAGGTGATACCGGCGACTTCTTGCTGAAACTTTCTCGTGGTCGTATTTTCCTCTGCTTGATTCTGCATTTTGCGCTTGTTGCTGTTCTTATGTAGGGGTCACCACTTTAGGGATCCTTCGTACTGTGGTGGTTATGGAGATTTTTGTGTGATTATTGAAACGCCGGTGGTGTGATTCGTACTGCGTGTTCACAGTGAATGATATTTATTACTAAAAGTTCCGTTATATATACACAACTAGCCTAATCTTCGTTTGACTTCGGCAGGAACTCGGGTCGCTTCGGCAGGCGGCGCGTCGCACGTGGTGTTTAGGATCGGAGAGTCCTGTTTGTTTATTGCGCTAGGAAAGTTCGGCTGGTCTTTGAGCTATTGGGTCGTAAACTGCAATTGTTCTTTTCGGCGTATTTATTCTTTTGTTTCAATGGTGGGAAACGTAGACGATGCAACGGTGAAATATTCCTTTTATTGCTGTGCGTAGTAAAATTGTATTGTTGTTAAAACTGCATTTTATATTTGTTTATCTTCTGGTGTTATGGGAACGAAATATCGTGGGAAAGGACTGTAGTAGCGTAGCTACACACGCACCGAGTATAAATATAAAACTGTAAGTAGAGCTGAGAAGTATAATTTTTCAATGGTCTGAAATATCTAATAGCTACTGTATTACGAAAACTGTTCCACTACTAGAAGTTCATCACCAAACCTTCCACCACAGGTCTTGTCCTAATGGCTACTCCCCCAAACTTATCTGTGGACATGGTACGCGAGATCCTCAGCGAAGTGATCAATTCTCTCGAGTCTCCGGACTATGCAGGCAAACTGGACGAGGCTAAAGAGTTAGCCGGCAATGAGATGCTGAAAATGATGCAGATTGTCTTCCCTATGGTCACCCAGATCAAGATGGAGACTATCAAGCGCTACGGATTTAACAACTCTAGAGAAGGTATGTGTTTTTAATAATGATAGTTGGCCAGAAACAACCATATCTGCACTGGAGCAGTAAATATAATATGGCTTTCAAAACAAAGAAAATTCTACTTTAAACCTCTGTGAAAGTAAAGGAAGAGAAAATGATATTAAAACAACTATGTCATGCAGCACATACAACATGAACTACTATTTATGACTAGTCATGCAAACACTAGTCTCTGAACTGGGCTGAAATTGCTCGAGATAGGAAAGAGTGGAACAATCTCGTTTCGGAGGCCAAGACACGCTTTGCTTAGCCATCAGAGTTAGTTTTTATGACTAGTTTCTAAGATACAATAAAAATAAATTGTAAATGCGTACAAAATTAAATAATACTAGTTGCACCCCGCGGTTTCACCCGCGTCTTCCCGTTATCCCGCTCGATCCTGTTTCCTGGATAAAAAGTAGTATATGTCTTAATTCAGGGTATAAGCTATCTCCATTCCAAATTTCATTTAGATCCGTTCAGTAGTTTTTGCGTGAAAGAGTAACAAACATCCATCCATCCATCCGTCCATACTCACAAACTTTCATGTTTATAATATTAGTAGGATTATTATGTGAAAGTAAGCTTGGTCTATGGCTTGAGAGAACATTAGCATTCCCATTCCGTTGTAAGATAGAACAAATGTTTACAGGTATTGTCCAGTTCACTCAAATAGTGCGCGACATGGAGAATGTAGACGGAGAAGTGGCCCGTCTCCACTCAAAGATCCGCAACTATTACCTGCCTCCGGTATCCATCAGCTCCTCCGTTGATATATCACTTTAGGCTGGTAAGTGGATTAAAGTAGATTTACGCACATTGCATCTTTTTTTAGTTCATGAATATTGTTTAAGAAATAAGGAACAGACTACCGGAAGACGTTGTGTCGGCACCTTCAGTGAATTCCTTTAAAAACAAACAACAAGTGGTTGCAAACGAACAATGCTTCCTTGCTACAGAATTGACTTTTCTCTGCACTTTTCGACATTGCTATAATAACACAGCATGATAGAGGCACATCAGCCTGAGGTTGCTTGCCTATTACCAAATAAATAAAAGGTTATGCACATTGTACCTTAAACTTGTTTTATTTTTTATCCACGGACTGGTCCTGATGTTTTTTAGTAGTCAGTTATTAAGTCCAGAACTTAATTAAAAGACATTGCTGTTGTGAAATGTGTATTTCTAGGTAGAAGCCATACAACAAGTGAAGTATATCTGACCTACCCACTTTGTGCACATTATTTCCTAATAATGCAGACAAGCACCATAGCTAATATATGACATACCTCCCCCATTAGTATAGTAAACAATTAATAACATAAAAAAACATAAATTAAACTTAGTTGAAATTACAGAGAGTGATTCAAGGGATAAACATTAATTTTAACCGAAAATAATCAAAAGGGGATCTTAAGACAAATATAGATTATCATGAGGTCTTTGATATGGAGTTTTGGAATGCATATCAATCTTATGCTTTATTTTTCCGGGTGCGGCTGCGGGTGTTTCGGATGGAGGTATCCCTAACATATCCGCCCATTTATCAGCATCTGGTATCTCAATGATAATGTCAGATTCTTGCCGATCTAGATCTGGATCTATCTCATCATTTCTTTCTACACTCTCCGACTGTACCCATTGATCTATCACTGGATCTGCAACTATTATCTCTCCTTCCTCTGGCCTGGACACTGCAGATTTCTTTTTTATTAGTTGGTCAATGTGACAGTTTATCATTGTTCCATCGTCTGTTCTAATCCTGTAACTTGATGGACCACTTTTGTCCAATACATTGCCCGGTAACCATCTTGGTCCCACTGTACTGTAATTCCGATACATGACACTCTGGCCAACACTGGTCTCTCTAGCTTTTTTTTCCTTATTATTATCTATCTGCTTCTCAGTCCGTTTATGTTGAAGATTGTCCGGGTGTATTGTATCTAGCAATGTACGTAGACGTCTATTCATGAGTAATTCTGCTGGAGTTTTATTCGTTGTAGAACATGGGGTGACACGCAGTCCCAGCAGGAGATTTGGGATTCTCATATCCCAAGCAAGATCATCCATTTTTCGCAGTTTGTCCTTAACAGTCTGTACCATCCTTTCGGCCAACCCATTTGTAGCTGGGTGGTATGGTGCTGTGGTCACATGACGGATGTTATTTGCATTGAAGAACTGCTTCGTCTCGTTAGATACAAAACAAGTTCCATTATCCGATACGACCACATCACATAGTCCATGTGTAGCAAACACCGTTCTCAAATTTTTTATAACTGTTGTTGAAGTAGTATTGTTCACCATAAATACTTCAGGCCAACGAGAGTACGCGTCGACAATAATCAAAAAATATTTATTGTGGAATGGTCCGGCGAAATCTATATGGATTCTTGACCAAGGTCTCGTTGGTGTAATCCATTCATGTGTCGTCCTTGGAGGCATATGACGATGCTCAAGACACTTAGTACACGTGTTTACTAGCGATTCAATGTCCTCATTGAGGCGCGGCCACCATACATAACTTCTAGCCAACGCCTTCGTTTGTACTATTCCTGAATGTGTTTTGTGTAACATTCTTAACACCGCCTGGCGAAGTAATTTTGGCACCACTACCCGACAGCCCAACAGTATACACCCGTCTTGTAGCGAAAGTTCTAAACGATTCAACCAAAATGGCCGTAGATCATTATCAGTTACTTTAGCAGGCCAACCGCGTTGTATGTAGTAAATGACTTGTGATAACGTCTTGTCACGTTTTGTTTCAGACGCTATGTGTTCAACATCGTAAGGAAAATCATCCGGTGTTTCAGCCATCAGCAGTATTTCGCCTAGCTGTTGTTCAGGCTCCTCTGGAACTGGTTGTGGCCAGCGGCTTAGATTGTCTGCGAAACCGATTTGAGGTCCCGGTTTATACATGATTTCATAGCTGTGAGATGTCAAAGCGATGGCAATTCTAGTTAAACGCGGTGACAGCATATTCGGCAGAGGTTTTTTGGGGTCAAATATGCCAAGTAACGGTTTGTGATCCGTCACTATCCGGAAATGTCTTCCCATAAGGTAGTTATGAAACTTGGTGATCCCAAACATAATAGATGTGGCCTCTTTGTCCAATTGAGAATAGCGTCGTTCATGTGAATGTAGTGTTCTCGACGCCATGGCTATTGGACGTTCTTGTCCATTGTCAGTTTCATGGGACAACACTGCTCCAACTCCGTATTCCGAACTGTCACACGTAAGTACTAGCGGCTTCTGTAAGTCATAATGTACTAACGTTAGGTCGAACGTAATGTGACGTTTAGATGTGTCGAATGCATTTTGTTCACGCTCTGTCCACTTCCATGTCTGAGAGGTCTCCAACAACCTATGTAGTGGCTCTAGTATTGTTGCCTTGTGTAAGACAAATCTTTCATAAAAGTTGTATAGTCCGAGAAAAGCCTGTAGTTCCTGCTTATTCTTAGGCTCCGGAGTGTTCGCGATCGCCTCCACCTTACTTGGTGCGGGGTGTATGCCTTCTGCGTCAATGACAAAACCAAGGAATTCGACTCGTTCTTGAGCGAATTTGCATTTGTTTTTATTGAGACGAAGACCAGCTCGACCGATACGTTCCAGTACCGCATCTAGTCTTACCTGCATTTCCTGCTTTGTACGGCCGCTCACAATTATATCATCGATCAGGACAGCTACTCCCGGGATACCAGCAAGCAAAGATGTCATTAAGCGCTGAAATATACCCGGGGATGCCTTGACTCCAAATGCCAGTCGATGCACGGTGTACAAGCCCTTGCATGTGTTCAAGGTTAACAGCTTTGAAGTTTCATCGTTGACAACCACTTGAGTGTACGCTCGGTCCAGGTCTAGCGTCGAAAAAAAGTTCCCTCCGGCTACAGTGGCGAAGACTTCATTCGCCGTCGGCATAGGATAAGTATCAGATTCTATCGCTTCATTAACTGTGCTGCGGTAATCCCCGCATAATCTAATTTCTCCTGATTTCTTCGTTACAGGTACCACCGGTGTAGCCCACTCTGAGTAGGATGTGGGACGCAGTACACCCTCACGTACCAGTCTGTCTATCTCCACTTCTACTCTATCTTTGATGGCATACGCAACAGGTCTGGCTTTCAGAAATTTTGGGGTCGCGCCTGCTTTTAGATGTATCGCAACTGGCTCTCCACGGTAGGTACCTAGTCCATCTTGAAATACATCTCTGTGTTTAACTATCAGACGATTCATTTCGAAATCATCTGCACTCGAAACGAAGTTAATATTCATCGTTATGTTAAGCGGTGAGAGCCAATCTCGGCCTAAGAGATTGGGCCCGTTTCCATTCGCGATGATGACACAAAGGTTTCGCATCATCGTGTTGTATTGAACTGGCAAAGAAACCTGTCCGAGGAGACTGACTGGAGTCTCAGTCCACGTGCGCAGCGACAGGTCGGCGGGGCGCAGCGCATCCCGCGGCAGGTGGGCGCGCACCGAGCGCTAGGTGCGTTCGTTGATGATGGAGAAACTAGCGCCCGTGTCCACCTGCATGCGGACCGGCAGCCCCGCAAGCGACACTGTCACTTCGTAGGGCGGTACACGGCTGGTGCCCTGTACACAGTAGATTCCGTTTAAATGATTTTCCGGTTCTGCAGAGAAATTGACGTCTCTGTTTGTGTTTTTTTTCTTGCTCAAACATATCTTTTCCAAGTGTCCCTTTTTCTTACAGTACCGACACACTGTATTCGCGAAACGACACTCTCCAGGGTGACGGTCACCGCAACGATAGCAAAAACGAGTGATGCTTTTCGATTGTACTGCATTGATGTCCATCGGCTCGAAAACACCGTGCGGCGTAGTACTCGGCACGGGCTGCGACGATGTGAACGCCTGCGACGCGCCTGGTGTGGCGCCGGCCGCGTCCTGGATCATACGAACGTCTCGTCCCGCGCTTTCAGCCGACAACATAGTGTCCACCACGTCCTGATAGCTTAAGTTATCACGTTTCAATAGTTCGTACTGGAGTCTATCGTCCCGCATACCGCAAACCAGTCTGTCACGTAACATTCGTTCTAAATCTATAAAATTGCAACCGGCACTGAGTCTTCGAAGGTGCGCGATGTATTCCGACGCAGATTCGTCGCGTTTTTGATCACGTTTATAAAACTTAAACGAAACCGATATTTCATTTGGTTTTGGACTGAAATGTTTTGTTAAGATTGTTTGTATTTCAACAAATGTCACATCACTAGCTCTCCTCGGCGTTATTAACGCAAGCACAGTCTCGTAGACCCGTGAACCACACACCGTAAAGAAATTAGCTCGTTTGGCGGCATCCAACACGACACCGTTCGCCTCGAAACAAAATTTCAAACGATCGAGATAAATGTCCCAATTGTCCGTTTGAGGGTTGAACTCATTAAATTTCACTGCTTTATTGTCCATTTTTACCACTTTTTCCGTACGTCGCCACTATTAAGTCCAGAACTTAATTAAAAGACATTGCTGTTGTGAAATGTGTATTTCTAGGTAGAAGCCATACAACAAGTGAAGTATATCTGACCTACCCACTTTGTGCACATTATTTCCTAATAATGCAGACAAGCACCATAGCTAATATATGACATCAGTGGTAACTTTTCAGGATTTGCAGCTAACAGTTAAGATTACCGGTCAAAGTAACAACAGCTAAAACCAATAATGTTATTCTTACTAGAAATCTATTACCAAATTAAAGATATCGCTATCGATATACAACTTTTCTTTGAGAAAAACAGTCTGAGTTTAGGGGTAGTTTGAGAGAATTAAAATATGTATATCATAGACAGGTACTGTAATTTGCACTCTCTGTGTAGTGGTACAAAGTAGATTTGAATTTTTGATTAAACTTCTCTTACCTTGAATCATATATCTATTATGAGCAAACATTTCCATCTTGATAACTAATACTGATAAGGAAATGAAGTTGCTGGCTTAGTTGACTAGTTCTCTCCACGAGATATGTGAACGAATGAAACAATGTGAAAGTTAAAGTCAAAATAATCTCATTTTCAGACATAGTAGCTGAAGACGCAGAATCTCAATCGGATCTCAAGAAGCAAAAATGAGGCAGAGACAAATGAAATATATATTCGCCTCCATAATACTCCTGTACATATTATACTTTTTTTTCGGTATTGGCGATCACTTAAACTCCAAAAGCTTTGATGAAAACTTTGATTACCCTCTAAATACTGACATTAAACCACTTATAAAGGAAGTGCTAGCTGGAAGAAAGCCACCAGTGAAACCAATCAACTACTACCCGTACAGATACTTAACCAACTCTGGTAAATGTAGCACAGTGGATAAACTAGACTTGTTCATCGTAGTCAAATCTGCGATGGATCACTTCGACAACAGAATGGCTATACGACAAACTTACGGACAAGAAACCATCACACCGGGACATGTTACGAAAATATTGTTCTTTCTCGGCATTCAAGCGCCCAAAACTGAATTGCAAGCAAAAATTGAAGCAGAAATGGCCAAGTTCAAAGACATAATACAGATGGATTTCATAGATACATACTTCAATAACACAATCAAAACTTTGATGTCGTTCCGCTGGCTGTTTGAACATTGCTCCACTGCTGATTTTTATCTGTTCACGGATGATGACATGTACATTTCCGTTCCCAACCTGTTGGAATATGTTGAAACTGCGACAACAAGTAACGACTCCATAATAACACCTGATGACCAATTTTACGCCGGGTTCATGTTCAAATCAGGACCTCACAGGATTGTTGTCAGCAAATGGCGAGTCACCACTGACGAGTACCCTTGGGATAAATGGCCACCTTACGTTACTGCTGGAGCGTACGTTGTATCGAATAGATCTATGAAAGAGTTGTACATAGCGAGTCTATTTGTCAAGCACTTTAGATTTGATGATATTTACTTGGGAATAGTCGCTAAGAAGGCTGGTATCGTACTTACTCATTGCGATAGGTTCTATTTCTACAAGAAGGCGTACAGTAAAGCGGGATACAAGGAAGTGATAGCATCCCACGGTTACAGTGACCATAAGACGTTGGTTAGTGTATGGAATGACCAGAACAGTGTGTGAGTTAAAGTTGAATTTTCGTGGGACTTTCTTAGTGTTTAGTGTATACGAATAAGTTTAAAACTATCTTAGTCTGCACTATAACTGCTACTATGTGTAGGTTTAAGTTTGTATATAATTATAACATAGGTACTGTTTATTTATTCTTAGATTAAGACTGAAAGAGTATAAAAGATCAGAGGAATTATCAGCTGTTCCTGTGGTTTCACCAGCCGCGTGGAGATTGACCACAGGACTTCTATTACAATAAAACAGTCCAGTAAAATCAGTAAATGTAAAATGTAATTTCATATTCTGTACCCCTAGTACAAGTTTTGATAGTTTACAAAAACTATAAAAGTTTTCGTTTCCATCCATACATATTTTTTTCAGGGAATTTCACCGGACTTGGAGGAACTGCGCCTCTAGCAAAGATGCATTCTGCAATCGTTGACGCTAATAGAAAACAAGAAAAAGTATTGGTTTGACATATTTCTGACCACGTGACTTAGCGTTGAAATATGTCAAACCAATACTTTTTTCTTGTTTTCTACTAAATGTAGAAATCGTTAATACGGGTTATTTTAAATCATTATAATCATATTCCAACAATGTTATCGAGTTACTTTTTGAATTTGAGCAGAACGAGTTGCCACTTTGACAAGTCGGCGGTGGTAAACGTCGACGTTTACGAAAACTTTTATCGTTTTCAAAACTTGTACTAGTGGTACAGGACTGAAATTTTTTAGTCAACCCATTTTCATATTTATTGACGTGATGTTTAATTTGATATAAAATACTTTTCATCCATTAACCAGCTCGGTGAAGGTTGTTCTTTACTGGGATTTTAGACTAGTAGTGTCATGCGACCATGCTCGCAGCTGGTCTGACAGAGGCTCAGTTACTGAATAGAAAACCATAAAAAAACATTCACGAAACGTTTTTGTAAGTGTAAAAGTATTCATTTGTAGACTTAGTAAGTAGGTAGGTACTATTAATAGTATGAAATTGTTTTATATCACAAATTTATATCAACTTTATGTAAGAATAATAGTAATGATACTTTTACTGATAATACATGGTTAGGTAATAATATAAGTAATATATAGATATACTTGTAAGTTGTAATGACTAATGTTCTTATTTAACGCCTGATGAAATAATTTTTAACAAAAAAGAAAACCGACTTCCGGTTTCCCTCGATTGCTTTTGGGTTAGTTTTTTTTTATTACAAAGGTGATTGATTGAGTGTCCTTAATTATGTTTTTATGAGCTTTATTTTAAATATGTTTTATTTCATCTATGTATTACCACTTCAATGTAATTGTAGATTTTAGCAACATGTAATTTACGTGTTACCAATGTCTTTGAATAGGTTCAAGCAGAAAATCTTAGATCAACGTTAATTTAGGAAAAAAAACATATCTAAAGCGACCTCATCTTCCACTGCGATGTTACAAAAAGTACTTTAACAGTGCCCAGCACTAGCCAAGACACAAATAGCCTTTTTACCTTCCCTGAACTTCCACAAATATTTCAAGATCAAAATTATCCAAATCTGTCCAGCCATTCTCGAGTTTTAGCGAGACTTAACGAACAGCAATTAATTTTTTTTATTACTAGCTGCGCCCCGCCGTTTCACCCGCCTGGACCACACTTAATCGCGATAAAAAATAATATAAAAAATAGATGTTGGCCGATTCTCAGACCTACCCGATATGCATACAAAATTTCATACAAATCGGTCCAGTCGTTTCAGAGGAGTAAGGTAAGTAACATTGTGACACGAGAATTTTATATATAAGATAAGAAGAAGATTTATAAGGTGGCCTTTGGCCTTACTTTTATGCACTCTAGTATAACTTTGTGAAAAGTCCTCCGACCTCACCTCAGAAATTACTCAGCAAAAAAATGCATTTATTTATAATGTGTGTTTTAGATTTAGACCTATGTAAAATAAAACATTGTTAAGAAATATTATAACAACTTTCATTTATTCAAGTCATGTAACAATATTTATAAAAACCTTTACTACCTATTGTAGAGAAAATAGTTAACAACGTATAATGCAAGTAATTTAATTGTAAAAAAATATTTTTGAAAGACTTCCTTATTCCTTAGCTTACTACCTACATAGACGGTGGATCTCCGATTCGTAACAACAGATGACAACTATTGTTTTGTCATTTGTTTAATATCAGACAAAGATAGCAATAGAATAGGTTCAAGAAAACTGCCAAAAAAATGGTACACAAAACCGTGCATAATACGGCTGAGCCGCTGTATTTTTTGTGACATGTTTCTTACATACAAAATCGCGAGCTTTACAGGAAATCTCGGTTCCCACCCACCCCTACCTAGGTATGGTCTGTTCTATTTACATTTCTTGTGTTCTTGAGCTGATTCTACATTTTATACCGAAGAGAGCACAATCATCTTGTCATGTAGATAATCCCTAAACACTTAGTCATAGATATAGTACAGCACCTTTTCATCACAAATAATTACTACGACAAGGTCTTACAGGCGAAGCTTTAACAGCAAAAATGCTGCCTAAAATGTAATTAAAACATTAAATAAAAACAAAAGTTCTAGTATGGTATAAAAAATTATGCATCCGTTGACTGTTTTACATATACCTACACTAAAGACATGGTAAATAATTATTATAATTGTTCGCCTAACTTCCACTCCTCGACCTCATGAGTTATCTAAAGCTGGCACGTACAACACATTCACACATTGCGCTTGTGTTGTGTCTGTGAATGAGCCCATACGCATCATGAAATGTCTCTTTCTCTCTCGCACGTAATCTCAAGGTTACGAGCGTGACAGAGATTGTTATTGTTTTGTTTTTACTACTGTATAATGAAATCGCTCTGGTGTGAGTACTGTGTACGTGCCAGCTTTAGATAACCGGCCTGTAGAAGCGTCACTATCAGACTAATGGTCCCAATTTACATATTCGATACCAAACTGGCGTGCATAAAAATTTGATAACCCCTGAAATTCTGTCCCACAGATTGCATTATCACCACTTTATGGTGGCCAAATGTTGTGCAAGCCAGTTTTGTTTACAAGACTAGACCAGTTTGGCCACAATCATGCCCGATGGAAAGACAATGTGGTCGAAGATGTAGAACGCTTGTCTAGAAAATACGATTTTGAAGCGATGATGGCTCAGTAATAGTGACGTCGGCTGGCGATCCGTATGTCGTCGGTCCAAATCTTACGATGAGCTTGAACTTTCGGTAAAGGAAAACATCGTTGTAGGGGCTGCTGCCACACCGAAATGATAACTGCTGTTATTTATGATGGATTTTTATATTTTGACACGAATGCTAATTTAATGACATGCATGTTGATGAGTCGCGGCGTGAATGCGTACCTACACGCTCGGTTGAGTAATCGATGCAATAAGGTAATAATGATGCATCGACACTGTACCGTGCGGTGCTACGAACCGTACAATCGAGATGAAACCATAGCTTAGTGGTAGGGCATTTTCCAGTGTTCGCCTAGCTAGCTTCGATCCAAGCACCTATTGGTGTGTTCTAACAACCCCACTTGAGAGCCAGTTCTCAATCCAGGTGTAGCGTGGCGGCACCTTCGACCACATCATTACCTATCATCAGGTGACTTGCGGTCAAACGTTGCCCTGTCACTAGTGTAAAAAAACGATGCTAAACGCTATTGTCCAGTTCCTTTAGCACGTATGTGACCTTCATGATGGCGCACCACAGCTCCTCGTCGCCTATCTCCCGGTGCAGCGTGAACCGCACCGTCTTCGGGTCGAACTCTATCGCCTTCACTATCACACCCTCATCGTTCGCTGTCTTGCAATCGCCCTGGGGGATCAACAATAGATTGCAAATTTTGAGAGCTACGTTTGTGATCTTGGTTTTTCAGCGAAACTCGTTTACAGATTGAATAAATAACTGTTACAATAGCAATAAAGAAGCGAGCGCCCTCACCTGAGTCTCCGCGAGGCAAACCTGCGCCAGCCTCTGCACCACAACGTCAGCTGTCACCGGGCTGTCACTCGCGATGTTGACAAGTACTATGTTCGTGTGCGTGTTCTCCACATCCACCTTGAAACTCTTCAGGAACAGCCCCTGGATCACTGCGGAAACGGTGGGGATTCAGATTATGAAACGAGCTTTGCTTACAGCATGGAGTGATGTAGATGTAGACCAGCGATTCCTAAAGTGGGTTCCGGGCTCCGTGGAAAAGTCGCCAGGGCTCCAGGGGGGAATAATACAACAGTACACTATATGCTACCCCAGTAATAGGCATACAACTGTCGGATATGAAGCCTAATTATGAAAAGATTTCATTCCTTACATTAAATGTTAAAGTAAAATAAAATATTTCTAAGATTTTTTTGAATAACAGTTGAGCAAAACGGGGCATTCTCCCCAGGTGGCGGTTACAGGGGCGCGAAAATCAGAATATAGTAAGATGAAAATTTAAAAAAACTTGTAAGAAAAAGGCGCCACACAGGCAAAGTTTGTGACTCTAAAAGTAATTTATCTCAAATTGAGATAGGGGCACCACTATCAAGTTTCTGCCACGGTTCGAAAGAGTAGTAGATCCAGGGCTGCATGCCTGTTAGACATATAGTACATACCGAGGGCTAGTTTCTGCGCACGCTTGTGGTCGAGGGCGAGCAGCGGCACGACCTCGTCCAACGAAACTATGGCGGCCGCCGCGAGCACGCCCGCCTGCCGCATGCCGCCGCCGAGAGCCTTGCGCATGCGACGCGCCCTACAATCAAGGTACGCGATAATTCTACAAGGGCTCCTGTTTCGAATTATGTATTTACTAAGACCCTGTTCATTCCGCTTAGTCAAAATCTATATATATAAAACAAAGTCGTGTTAGTTACACCATCTATAACTCAAGAACGGCTGGGTCAATTTTTATGACTTTTTTCTTTTTGGATTTGTCTTCGTCCATAATAGGATAATAAAAATTTAACTTGAAAATAGACAATAGACAATATATTTATTTGTGGCAAAAAAAAAACATAAATTGATTTTAAAATCCTAAATCTGCTCATTTATTGCCTCTTACGCGGAACGAAATTCGTCGGGTCAGCTAGTCTAATATTTAAAAATGTCGTGTCGAACTCCTCCGTGATCGATTTTTATGAAGTTTTTTGTGTATTTGATTTGGTAGGTGTGAGAAAAGGTCGAAGGTTATTTTTTATACCCCTAGACCCTAGATGATAAGGCACTCTCCAGATTTTTAATTTTTTTTGTCAAAAAAGCGTAAAAATTCGTTTTTTTTTTCGACTCACTGTTGTATGAAGTGGTATGAGCCAACGAGCGCCGAGCCGACCGGCGCGCTGAGTCCCTTACTGAAGCACACGGAGACGCTGTCGCAGTCCCGCACCACCCGGCCGGGGGGCTCCTTCAGGTGCTCGCAAGCGTTGAACAGTCGCGCGCCGTCCATGTGTAGGGGGAGCGAGTGCTTCTTGCAGAGAGCGCCTACATCCTCCAGGAATTTCAGGGGAAGGACCTGGGGATTGATTAATTATTATTGTTTTTACAACTTACAAGGGTAGCGTTTGACAACTCTCAGACTTGAAACTGTTTTTAACTATTTGCGCCCCGCGTCTTCCCGTTATCCCGAAGGAACCTTTTTCCGGGATAAAAAGTAGCCTATGTGTTAATCCAGGGTATAAGCTATCTCCATTCCAAATTTCATTCAGATCCGTTCAGTAGTTTTTGCGTGAAAGAGTAACAAATATCCATCCATCCATCCATACTCAATAACTTTCACGTTTATAATATTAGTAGGATTAGACGGCTCAATTCAAATATGCACTTAATTAATTAGTGAAAAGTTAATTAGTAGTTTCTTGAAGGTATATAAGACATCTAGCCGAGAAATAAGTGAATCTTACAGGCTGGTTATCTAAATCTGGCATGTTCACAGTTCTGACACCAGAGCAATTTCATTACACAGTAAAACAAAACAATAACAATCTCTGTCATACTCAAAACAAAACCTTGAAATCATGCGAGAGAGACAAACAGTTGCATACACACTGTGGTATCATACCGTACCGTCATTAACAGACAAATGTGAGAATGTGTTGTACGTGCCAGCTTTAGATAACCGACCCATAATGGTGTTGCCAGGTTTAGATAACCAACCAATATCTACAATGTCGCCTCCTAACCTTCCCCCCGCAGACGTTGTGAGTGTTCTCGACTGCCACCATACTGGTGACAGGCTCGTGGATGTCAGACCCTCGGAGTCTCTTCTCCAGCGCTTTCAAGTCGAAGGTGCCGTCCGGGTTGTTCGCCACAGTGGTTAGGAGTACGCCGCCGAATTGGGACACGTTGCCTGGAATTTAAGACATGATTAGATCAGTCATCAGTTTCATTTGAGATGTGATATATGACTATCATGTTTGCACTGCTGGGACATAATTTACCACGTTGACCCAACACTAAGCACTAAGCATGCCCTTGTATGTTGTGATTCTTGTTTTCCTTCCCCATTGTGAGCGATGAGTTGATAGCAAGGAATAAAATTTTGAAGAACAGCCAGCAGGGATTAATATTCTCCTTCATCGTTTTATATTTACCTTGTTCATATTTGAAGATGTGTGTCTTGTCCCCCACAATAGCTTCAGAGCCACGTTTGTTGCAGTGTACCATTACTGAAATGTAAATAATTAACATAAAAGACACAACGTCTTCTGGTAGTCTGTTCTAGTCGTGCACCACTCTAGAAGTCAGGAAGTGGTGAGCAGTGTTTGATTTAGATAGTGCGCGTATTATCTGCATATTGTTTCCTCTGGAAGATTGTAGATGTCTGATAGGTTAGAAAAAGACAGCAATACTTTAAGACCTGTCAAAGTTAGTTTAGTTTTAGAATATGGACAACAGAAGTGACACCTTTTCACCTATGTTACATTATGAAGTAGTTGTATTTGAATTTACTTCTTACAGGGTAGCGTTTGACCACAAGTCACCTGATGTTAAGTGACATGACAATGTAGTTGAAGGTGGCGTCACACTACACCTGGATCGGGAACTGGTTCAGTAGTTACATGGCCTAGATGAGTGATTACATCCACCTTGAGGCCCCACTGTGTGACGCTCCATCTTTATTTCAACTTGGTAATTTTTTAACTAACATCTTTGGCCTATGCTTGTATAGAAATGAAAAGAATATTCCGGAATATTAATAACAGGTAATTAAAGCTTTCCATACCAAATTTGGTAAGCGGAGGTACTACAGAGTGAATTTAGACAGACATTTATTTTACAATGGCTAGTCATTAAGTCTGGGAATTTGGATTTAAACAATGGTCAATTTTCTTTATTTGTCCGCATTTAATTTTAGAAATGTGTAATGGAAAATTTTGTTAGTTTCTCAAACAATCACTAGGGATAACATTTTTTCGTTCTATATGCCTTATTAAATCATTCTTCAATAGGCTTGAATTATGTTTTTTTAAAAACATTGTGCGGAAACTGGTGTGTCCAAGATCCACAATATTCAAGTGCATGTGACTTTTAACAACACAAACTGGGCCACCATATTAGATTATGTTCAGCAATATCTCTGAGAGAAATCTCTGTGTCCTCATAGTGGGATGTAATCTGGTGATGATGATGAAAAATTAAAAAAGTGCCTTACCTCTTACCTGCAATAAGATTAGCCATTGTCCCAGATGGCACAAAGAGAGCCCCTTGCTTGCCGAGTAGGGCTGCTATCTTGCTCTCCAACGCATTAACTGTAGGGTCATCACCGAAAACGTCGTCACCTAGCGCTGAGTTTACCATCGCATGCTTCATTTCCTTCGTAGGCTTCGTCACTGTGTCAGACCTCAAGTCTACAATAAAAGCCATGGCAAGGACTTTTGGAGCTGTTCTGGTTACACAACCAATAATGTCGACGTCCAAACGAAGAGTTGGGCAGATTTGAACTGGCGGAAACGGAGCGATACTTCGGTTGGATTATCAAAGAAATATACCTGAACTGTGACCCGTGTCAAACGTTTCTTTTATAATAGTTTATTAATTTATTTGCAGAAATAGATAGACGAGCGAGCCGGCTGATATCAACATTCACGAGTTTACAATTTACATTTCGATTTCGACGGCAAAATTTAAAAGATTTTGTTTTGTTGTAACATGGAAGAATTTGATTACATTTTAATTTTGGTGGTTGTGTTGTAGTTAGTGTGGTTGTCATTGTCAGATGTCAACTGTCAATGTCATTGTCAGACATCATCAGAATAAGCTCGACAAATCGCCTGAATCCAATCTATTGCTGAATCCTGAAAAGAAGAATATATAAAAAAAAAACTTAATTTGACAGCTGTCTAAAGTGCATACTAAGCTTACATGCCATTGGTGAAGCACCAAGCATACAAAAGAAATAAAATATTTTATAACCAATAGCAGCATTAGGTCATTTCCAATTTCCAACTGACTGAATATAATACTAAAATAAAAGTTAGTAAGAGATCAAACCAACCAACTCCAAGTTGCTAACGGCAAGAAGAAAAGAAGTGTTGGCAAGACTTTGTGGGACTATTTCAGTTTGTAGTTGTTTTTCATTCACAAAAGTGTAATTTACTTCGATATTGCTTTGGTGATCATGATAAATGATTACTTTACCACCAAACAACACTTGTCATAAGTTACCACCAACCGTAACATCATAAATTACGCACGATTTTCGGCAAAGATAAACGTGAATTCGGGCGTCGACCGGTCCACCCCACCAGTCCTGTCCGTAACCGTCGGCACTCGGCGTTCCGTCAGTCGCTGTCGTCATTTTAACGAGTCAGCGCCGTGCGCGGTTACGGCACTCGCGACGGAACAAGAACAACGCGTGTTGTCGGTAAAACTGTTTTGTGTGGTGCAGTGTCGGTCCCCGCGACCGTTTAATGTGTGTTCCAGTGTCGGTGTTGGTATATAGCAGCTCGGGCCGCGCGGCGTGATCAGGCGGCGCGATGGTGGACATGGATAGGAACGATCCGGAGCTCCGGTACCTGTCGGTAGATCGGAACAGCTTCAACGACCCGGCGACGCAGGCCGAGTGGTCGCAGAAGCGGCTGGTATGGGTCCCTCACGAGACGCAGGGCTTTGTCGCCGCCGGGATAAAGGGCGAGCGAGGAGACGAAGTGGAAGTGGAGATAGCAGAGTCCGGGAAGCGGATTCTGGTGCCCATAGATGACATACAGAAAATGAATCCACCGAAGTTTGACAAGGTGGAAGATATGGCAGAGCTGACCTGTCTGAACGAAGCCTCCGTGCTGCACAACATCAAGGACAGATACTACTCTGGACTAATTTATGTAAGTATTTTTCACTTGAACTAACCTCACTTTCTTACAATGGAAGATCGGGTAAATAAGTTTCAACTGTAGGTACTTCAGACTGTTGGCGACACATTCTGGCCGAGTTATTCCTTACTATGATACTGTTGCTGATATATAGGTCTACCTCTTAGAAAACGAGTTGTAAAGCATTTTTAACACAGGTGCATTGAAATTTGTAAACTAGTAACTTCAGAATACTATTTCCCTGCTCTACCAACTAAGATCATGCATTGTAACTTTAAACTAGCAATTCCCTGTGATGTTGCCCGTGTACAGATGCCTAGGAGTTTTATTTGAATAAAACATAGTCTATAACACGCATAGATAGGTGAAAACTTCGGTGTGTTCTGGCAGCCTCACTTGAGAGCCAGTTCCCAGTCCAGGTGTAACGTGGCGCCACCTTCGGCCACATCGTCAATTTCAATTTCAATTTCAATTTATTTATTTATTCAATAGGATACATTGTGATCACTTTAAAACGTCAAACTTAAAACTAGCTACGCCTGTTCCAACCTCCTTACGCCGGCAAAAGAACAGGCAAGAAACGCCCGGCAGGTAATTTTTTTGGCGCGATCACATTGACAATTTTATTCTTATTACTAATTGATTGAATTGGAGCAAGTTCACTAAAATCCCAAGCTTTTTTTGTCATCTAATGGTCCGATATTTTTTAATTAGCTTTACTAATAAGATTTCTCTTGTTTGGTTGTACACATTGGGATATGGGAACATGAATATTAATGAGTTGCGGGATCACAACCAAAGCAGACCAGACCCCACAAGCAGCACCCGTTCACGAGTTGACGCATGTACCAGCCATCGCTCTCCTCGACCATATGAGAGGGAAGAGGGCGACCCGACACACGACGCCGCCGCAAGCAAAGTCACTTTCGTGAGTATGACTGTTTTGGCTGTTTACCGGAAATGGTTAGAATAGGGGAAATAGGGAGAATAGGTAGATAGAAAGAAAGATAGATAGATAGATAGATTAACTACAATCCCAAGCTTGTTTGTCATCTAAATAGTCCGATATTTTATAATAAGCTTTACTAATAAGATTTCTCTTTATACGGACTTGAAATTTTGCTATCGATAAGTCTTGAATTTCACTTGGGATTTTGTTGAAAAAGCGTACACATTGACCTTTGAACGAGTTGCTAACTTTATGGAGCCTAGTAGTGGGTACAGCAATTTTATCTTTGTTTCTAGTATTAAAATTGTGATAATCACTTCTCTTTTTGAAGCTATTTAAATTTTTCCTTATGTACATTAAATTTTCATAAATGTATTGACAAACAACTGTCATTATTTTAATTTCTTTAAACTTAGTCCTTAAAGACTTACGTCCGTCACTTAACATTAGGTGACTTGTGGTCAAACGCTACCCTGTAAATAGTAAAAAAAAACTTATAACGGTTTCAGAAATTAGGCATAAATAATTAACAAGAAAAACCTCCGTAATGTTCCTTAATATTGACAGAACATGTGAAAATATCATCACTAATCTAAAAGTCCCAAAGAATGAAAAATTACGAAAGTTATTGCTGACAGGAAAAAACTGTTAGCCATAAAGTTTTGTACTATTTTAATTCCATCTGTCCAAGAGGTGTTATGTGAAAGTCAAAAGTCAAAAGTCAATTTTTATTTATTCAATAGGATACATTGTGATCACTTTAAAACGTCAAACTTAAAACTAGCTACGCCTGTTCCAACCTCCTTACGCCGGCAAAAGAACAGGCAAGAAACGCCCGGCAGGTAATTTTTATGGCGCGATCACATTGACAATTTTATTCTTATTACTAATTGATTACCAGACCCCACAAGCAGCACCCGTTCACGAGTAGATATAAATGATTCATGCTAACACAAATGTAACTATACCCAGTATGTAAGATGTAAGCAAACAATTTTTAGAAGAAAAGACAAAGTAATTAAGTTTAGGCACTTAGGTAAGTTAAGCACTTAGTTACATTGCAGTCAGCAATAACTTTGGACTACAAATAAACAGATAGGTAATTTATGTAGAGCTAGATAAAATATCTCAAACTAGTTGCACTCCGCGGTTTCACCCGCGTCTTCCCGTTATCCCGCAGGACCCTTTTCCGGGATAAAAAGTAGCCTACGTGTTAATCCAGGGTATAAGCTATCTCCATTCCAAATTTCATTCAGATCCGTTCAGTAGTTTTTGCGTGAAAGAGTAACAAACATTCATCCATACTCACAAACTTTCACGTTTATAAATATAGTAGAATTGAACAAATGATATGTACATGCTGAGATGGAGTTTTTAAAAGGAGCATACCACAACATGATGTGAACTAGAAGAAATTTACAAAATGGAATATTAAATTTATCAGTAAGATTACAGAATAATGACACATTATTGAGTCATTGTATGCTAACCCCAATAATATAATATAATAAGTACTACGTAAGCACTCTTTGTTCAATTATTGTTGCTGAGATAGGTACCTATTTATAATTAATGTAATAAGTGATTTATTTTCTAGTCCACAACCTTCAAGTTAAGAATCTTTCACCGAGCATCTAGCAGTGTGTTTCGTGAGACTTACTTGAAAGCCAATTTCCAATCCAGGCCAATCATGTCACCTACTTATGACCACATTGTCATCAGGTGACTTGTGCTCAAATGCTACACTGTAATTTGAAAAAAAGTACCTAGTATTTTTGATGATGCGGTAGCCGAGTTGGTAGTATCCCTGCCTGCGAAGCTAGCGGTCCCTGGTTCGAATCCCGGTAATGGCGAATATATTATGTGTGATGAGCACGAATATTTGTACCCGACTCTTGGATATTTCCATCTATATCAGTATTTATTTCTCTATATATAAGTATGTATATCGTTGTCTAGGACCCATAACACAAGTTTCAAGCTTAATTTGGGGCTAGGTCAACCGTAGTCCTCTAATATGTCTTTACGACTCATGTAGCCGAGATCAACAGCTTATCGTGCCCTCCGAAGCACAGTAGCTCTCAGTCAATATGCTACTAGTGGTCATCCATCCAAGTGATGACGGTGATGAGTAACGCCCGAAATTAATAATCGATCCTGATCTGTTATCCGCGGTTTTGGATCGATATGACATTTTAGTGTAGTAAAGCTTAACATAATAGTACCTAGCAGTAGTAGTAAATTGTAATTGCATTGCACAAAAACCAGTCACAAAAATTTTAAGCTTTAAAGGCTGCACCGGTAATGGCAACATGTAATAAAGTATATCTTAAAAGCAGGTTCTCCAGCAATTATATAAAATCTTGATATTATAGAACTCCTAATATGTCCGCTGCATATAACAAGCTGTTGCCACAGTTGTTGCCTTTCAAAGTCTCTGTCCCAATTCAAGGAGACATATATGGCTGTGAATGAATGATTAACCTTTACGTGCGGCATATGTCTCCGACTGACTTGGTGAACAATAAAGTCATTTTCGAGCATATATACTTACTTATACTTATACTTAGGTACAGGAATATTTTTTCTTTACCTTTGTTATGTTGTCAGTATTTTATTAAGGAAAAGGTTAACAATAATGTCTTTGAGGATACCCTGGTTTTAGCTGGTCTGGTTGGTTAGAATCGCTTAGATAGGTTAAGCAACACTCAGTAGGGCCATCGCTTGAATCCCCTGTTAAGTGGCATTTTCAACTGAGCGTTGGAGTGTGATTGGGCTGTAAATGCCTAAATCTTAGTTGATGTAGGTATTTTAACCAAAGCAAAACTACTAATATTATAAATGCAAAGTAAATCTGTCTGTCTGTCTGGCTTACACGCCTAAACTACTAAACGGATTTAAATGAAATTTGCTACCAAAATAGTCTAGATCTAAAGCCTGAGAAAGAACATGGCAAAATTTTATCGATAAACAGTAGCCCACGCGGGTGAAACCGCGGGGAACAGCTAGTATTATATGAGTGCTACTAAATGAAAATCCGTTTTTCCAGAATATATAAAACTTACCGCAAAGAAAGGGGAATGATATCAGACTGTCAAAACCTTTGCCTATTAAAGACAAAGTGTCACACCATCTAATCATTAAGAGCTTGCCCTCAACAAGCCCCTTGCCAAAGCGGAGTGGCGAACAATCGTTGGCCGCTGCCGTCCCAGTCACCACCGCCGATGGTACACCATTGTCATGCAAATCAAAGGATTTCACGGCCCATTAACGACTACATTGATTAATGGGACAGACACTTCTGCAACGTTATCTGTCGCCAAGCACCTATCGGTGTGTTCCGGCAGCCATATTTGAGAGCCAGTTCCCAATCCAGGTGTAGCGTGCGCCATCTTCAGCCACATCCTCACTTAACATCAGATGACTTGTGGTCCAACACAACCCTGCAAAAAGTTAAAAAAAAATAGACTTACTTTCGCATTTTTCTAGTATTAGTATGGATAACTAGTTCCGCCCCGCGTTTTCCTGTTATCCCGCAGGAACCTTTTTCCGGGATAAATATTGGCCTATGTGCTAATCCAGGGTATAAGCTATCTCTCTTCCAAATTTCATCAAAATCGGTTTAGTAGTAACGGTGATATGTGGTTACAAACATTTACACACATACACACTTTTGCATTTATAATATTAGCAGGATTCAGACCACAAAGATCATCATTGCTTACTTTATTTTACGCGAGATAACCTATTTTTTTGTCCCTACTTCAACTTCGATCAAAACAATATTTGATCGAAGTACTTCATGTTGGTATTTCCAAAGAATCTGATATTATAAGCTGCTAATACAAATTACAAAACAAACATGTAAATTTGTTTAATATTTACCAGTACCCCATTGTAAACGCCCAAGCATGTTGAATGTCAACTCTGCCGTCGCTCTGAGGTCATTCAGGTCACGATCCGACGTGTTTTCCTCAAAGGCATGGCGGATCCCATGGCGATGCCGGACCGCAAGTCAGCCGTCATATTTCTCATGTGACTCAACTCGAAAGGCAGGCATATATTTCACCAAATGAATTAAATTCAAGGTATTTTTTTATCTGATTTTAAATGCCGTAAAAAAGGACGAAATTTTCGATTTTTATCTAACGAATGCATATTTTTGTTCAGGCATTCAATAATCATTTTAACAAAACAAAAACCGACTTCAGGTTGCCTTCGGTTTCTCTGGTCTGCCATCATCAAACCCTGATTTCCTTATCATGGGACCACCTTTGAAATATCTTCTTTCCAACAAAAAAATAGTTTTGCAAAACCGTCTATATTTAACGGAGTTATGCCCGAACATACGTAAAAAAAAATACAAGCATCCGAATTGAGAACCTCCTTCTTTTTTTGGAAGTTGGTTAAAAACATGACACATACATAACTCTGACCCCCCTAACTAGGTTTCCCTGTATATAGGATATCAGACACTACGCGACACTACCTACAACACCCAAAACAAATATTTGCACTTTTTTTTTAACACAAATATTCGTCCTGCGAATCATGAATTACGCATGTTGTACGTATGTAGAGGTGGCCAGAGCTAGGTTTTTTCTCCAATGACGAGCGTTCACCCCGAAGTGTGCGAAGCTCGTCATCCGAAGTTTTCGAACGGCACTCTGCGCAGCTGTCACTGACAAAACAAACATATTATCCTAAGGTTAGAAGGTCCCGTTTCTGCGCAGGATTTTGAACAGTTGCGCGACTTGCTCGTCTCGCCGCTCAAATGCACTCAGTTGCATAAAAAAAATCGACGGCACTTAAAGTTCACCTGAGCCAAGGCGACTGTCCCCCACCTATTTCGTGGGGCGACCTGTGCATCGTTGAGAGACATTTTCGAACGGCTGCGCCCCGCCCGTGTGTTTTAAAACGCGTATTACGTCATCGAGCTATGTTTACGAACGCAACCCAGCAGCTGTAGGTTGTGTAGGTACTCGCAAAACTATTTTTTTCTAACGAGAGATTGTTGACCCCTTCGTCAGGGATTAACAGTGGATCACAGTGCGGCTTACACTACATACACGCCTCGCCAAATGAAATGTGGGGCCAGCTGTCACGCTGAGAGGATTCTCAGTTGAGAGATTATACCCATCTAAGAACTCCTCATCTTTTATTCAATACGCGATGTAGTGGGATAATGGGCATATTATTATGGTGCTATGCTCTTTGCTCACAAGTTGGAGTTACTAACTACTTTTCTGAACCTAGCAATGCTCGGTCGTTGCATACTCAGTCTTAAACCAAAACTGCTAACTGCCTACGAACTCGCAAAAATTAGATTTAATTTCAATTTCTTCATTAATACAGAGTCGAGGTACCAGGCGCTCATAAACCTCAAGCAGATTATCACGCTCTGCCCCAGTGCGAAGTATGAGGCGGCCGATTTGAGTGGGCGTCTGATACTATACGAGGTTTAACCAACGACTACTGTTCGAAAGTTGTTCGGGTTAGCTGAATCGTTTGGCCAAAGCGTCGTGCTCGAGATGAATGTCAAGGTGAGGCGCTCCGCCGGCCGAAACGGCCGCAGCAGTCGTTGACCCCGGGTGGGGCGAGGGGGGCGGCCCACGCGAATTATATATATTGTACGCTACAACCTCCAACGATGCTCTGACATCCTGGTACTTGTAGCGAACTTGACTGTTAGTCCTTTTCACTCTCGAAAGCAGTTAGAACTTTTATCCTGCCTCCGGTAGCCTTTGTTCGGTTTTTGTAGAGCATGACGGAACTCAATTCAGTGTTCTTGCAAAAAGAACTTTGTCATAGTTCAAGTTAGTATACAAACGCCGTATTTTCGGATACCGTAAATCAAAAGGAAAAACCTTTACAAGAAACCTAAGGTCTAGAGACAAATGTGGAATATTCAACTACGCAGTTCTCACAATTCTCTCCAAAACAATATTTAAGTTTCGGAAGGATCCAACATTAAGATTAGCGTAGAAAGCTCATTTTCGATTCCGTAGTCTCTAATGGAATTTATTTTCCTCTGAACATTTATTTAATTAATCAGGCAATTCTTAACACCCAATTCCAACTGAACGCTTGTGAGTGTAATGTAATTAATGACGCCAGTTCAATGTGCTACGTTGCAAACCGCGATTCGCGTGGGTCATCTAAAATAGAACATCTCCCTCCACCTATCGGCGAACATTCCGCTATTATCGACGGCCGCGATTGTTTCCTCGGAACAATGAGCGATATCTCGCTTATCTCGACTACTCTTATCGATAACCGGCGATAACGCGCTGGAATTTATTTTAGAGATATCTTTAAAAATATTAAACCCAATAATGTTGAGAGAAATAGTAGCAACACTCGAACGTCGATGCGTGTAGGCTACGTCTGAAGCTGTCTTGGTACAAACCTTTCATCTTTCACCATCAGCGGAAAGAAGTCCACTGTCCACATAGTCCTCCTTCCTTGAACACTATCATGAACGCTATATTGCGCGCATATTGCTTTCATATATGCTTTTTCGAAACTTTACCTTTTTTACCTATATTCAATAGCTACTGCGCCCAGCCGTTTTGCCGTTACCAAACATTTTACGGAATAAAAGCAAGACTATGTGTTAAACCATACATATATGCTATTTCCATTTAAATTTTACTTAAATCCAGTAAACCATTTCAGCGTAAAGACGTAACAGACATAATAGGTAAGGTACACACACTCACAACTTTCGCATAATGCGATGTGATGTAAAATCAGCTCATCAGCTCATCGCGTTTGTTCGTTCTGAAACCAATTACGTATTACCTGAGAGCATTCACCCGCGTAATTCAATCGTATCCAAGCTACTTTTGAGAGCACTCAGCAGTCTGGCTGCCCCGGTATAGACCCCTAAAGGGCCGGATAGGGTGAGGGGATAACATGGGGTGCCCGGTGCAGACAGGGTAATGAAACTTTCAGACGGGGTGGGTGCGCCACGTAGACATATGCCTGTAATTTTGTAGGCTTTCACAGGGGAAACATGCAACCTTTTTGGCGTATTGTTGAAGGGGTCGTTTGATACTTTACTGTCAGATAGGTAGCAGACAAATAGCGTGTTGAGGTTGACAATTTGTTTTGCAAGAGGGAAAAAAGGTTTGATCCCAAGTCACCCGATGTTAAGTGATGATGTGGTCGAAGGTTGTGTGGATTGGGTGCTGACTCTCAAGTGAGACTGCCGCCGAAAGCAAGCCTATCGGTTACCTAGCCAGTTTTAAGAGAAGAAGGCCTGAGTCCCAGCTGTGAACGTAAAAAGGCTGATGATATGTTACCCTAAAACTACTTCGACGTGTTGGCTCATAATGTTGGCGCGTGAAAGAGAAAATATGTTTTGGTAGCCAAATGCTGGCGCCGGCTAATGTGCTGAAACCTGAAACTCAACGCTGATGGTGCCGTCACGGGTGCTTTTAAATAATTTTAATGTTGTTATGGCCCAGCCTTCATTTCAAAGCTCTGGCCCTGCTATATACTTCACGATTCACGATTTATGTTTGCTTTGGTTACGATTCTCTAAGGCCGGTATTCTGACGCTCTAGCGATAATCTTTACTGCACAGATTTGAGGCTGTCATTTCATTCAATCACTACTCAAGCATTGATCATCACTTAAACTTAGAAAATGTATTAAAACACCAATAATTGCAGTAGGTAAATCAATATCCCTTTGAACATAAACGTCCGAAATTAATAATCGATCCTGATCCGTCATCCGCGGTTTTGGATCGATATGTCATGTCATAATATGCCATTTTAGTACTAGAGCTTGACATATTACTACATATCCTAAACCGCGGATAACGGATCAGGATCGATTATTAATTTTAAGGCGTAAGTAAAAGAAAACCAAGTTCACGGATTTATCTCTGTGGTGGCTTGCCAAATGCCAAAAAGATCGAACCTTTCGAAGTTTTGTTTGTGTTTGGCAAAGCTACAATATTGATCCCGTCTCGATTGCGTCTTTGTGAAATTCCGCAACCGCTGGTCTATCGGCAAATATCGCGCAAAATTGTTTGTCTGCACTTAAATGTAGGTATAGAGAGAGGTAGTATATATATGAGTTTATCTATCTATCTATAGAATGAAAGAGTGTATCGCTCAAACTGCACTGCGGAACTGTGGATGCTGCAGAGTTTTGACGCAGCGCTCTCACGAGGAAAGACTCGCTTAGCGTGAAGTGTGGAGCGAAGCAGATCGTTTACCTTTTATCGTTGGAGCTTGCTCGTGATAGTATTGAATTTACTGTTGGCTTTATAAATACCGAAACTCAAAAAATATTTGTTAGTAGGATACAATATGTGATCACTTTAAAACGTCAAACTTAGAATTAGCTACGCAAGAAACGCCCGGCTGGTCAATTTCGATTTCGTTTTATATTTATGGACTTGAAATTTTGCTATCGACAAGTCTTGGATTTCACTTGGGATTTAGTTGAAGATACGTATCAGATGGATTCTCACGCAGAGTTTTCAAACGACCTAGTAGTAGAAATTTTCAAAAGCAATAAACATCGCAGAGATTCATAATTTTATACATACAAAATGATATACTCTCATGCTTCTTAATCTTTACGAGCTTACCTCCCCAGTTACAGCTGAAGCATCCAGCTTGACTGTCACTTGCAATTTATGTGTTTGCAATGGTCGGTCCAGAGTTTATTTCCAGCGCGGTGATGTAACGAGGTAACTAGCAAGTTTTACGTCGCTAGCGCCTGTGAGACGTGCGAATGTTATATTTGAACTTACGACTCAGGTTCCGGCTACACGCAGCGGCTTGCATGTGAAAACAGTTCGTGCTAAAGAACAAAAAAACGTGCAAGTTACCTGTGAGCCCGTGCAGGTATATATATACGGCAAGTTATGGCCGCAAATTGGTTCTGGGCCCACGCAGCTATTTGCATGCGAAAACAGTTCGTGCTAGCGAAACAAAAATCGTGCAAAACTACCTGCGGGCCCGTGCCAGTGTTTGCCAAGTTATGGCTGCACTTAGTTCTGAGTCCACGCAGCTATTTGCAGGAGAAAACAGTTCGTGCTAAAGAAACAAGAAACGCGCAAAATTACCTGCGGACCCGTGCAAGTATTTGGCAAGTTATGACCGAACTTTGTTCTGGGTACTCGCAGCGATTTGCATGCTAAAATAGTTCGTGCTAAAGAAACCAAAATAACGTGCAAGATCACCCGCAAACCCGTGCAAGTATTTGGCAAGTTATGACCGCACTTAGTTCTGGTTCAATTACCTTTATTTGTGCAGATTAGCGTTTGCGCAAGACACAGTTATTTTGCGCAAATAAAATTGTGCTTGTATCCGTACCTTTATTGTTTGTGTTCTCTATTCAGTTGTAGACAGCAGCAGTTGCCAACTATACAAGTATGAATGAGATAACAGCAATGAGCGCGGAATGTTTGAGGAATGCCCAGAAATTGTCAACGGTTGTGGAACAGGAATTTACTCGGTGTTTGGGGCGCTATACGCCCACTTGGGTGTTGATGCTTGCTCAAACACTTGAATGTTGATGTGTCCGCCTCATTACCGGTCTCTTTACGACGCATGCTAGACAGACAACACAATGTTGTTATTGCTTGTATGCTAATCTTAGTCGGGTTCTCAGAACACAACTCGTACCTTTCTACGAGGTTTTATTTAACATGCTTGTTTGTAATTTTGTATACCATACGGTGTTTGACCGGTGCGAGCGCTACAGTTTCAGAATGGAAATGGATTACAGCACCTAATTATGCCTTGTTGTTTTCTAGCAATTCGATCGCGGGGTAGTTTGACGAATGATTGACAGAGCTTTCTGAAAAGTCATCCTGATCATCATTACGTTTCCACAGGGACACATACCTTCACTCAGAGAGAAAGAGTATAGGGCGTAATCTACGCTGGCCTAGTGCGGGTTGATTGATAGATGTCGCATGCCCATGAATGTCGTGGTTCTTGGGCAAGCCGGTTTCCTTAAGATGTTTTCCGAAGATTACAGAGTTCACATTTGGCCAAAGTATATTTGGTCTACATGCCGAATATTTTATATACAAAACGTTATGACTCAATATTCAAATTTGCCTATAATAACGTTTTGCCTCGTGGGTCACTTCCACCCACGATAGGTCGTGCCTTCCGTGGTCTTACATGGCATCCGTCACCTTGAGGCAAAGGTCGAAGTCTAATGTGCCTCTTTGGCTTTCATATGAGCTGGTGGCCAATACTTTCAGGCCCCCCTGAAGTCCCCAAAGCACGGTAGCGTAGCGAAAATACCACTAAACTGTTACCCGTCGTAGCCTTGCTGACTGGTGCCTGTACTTTGATAGACACCTTCTGCTTCAGGAGTTAGTATTCTAACATATTTTTTCCGGACGAGCTTCTAAACAAGGATTTAGAGGACAAGTACTGAGTCTTTCAAGACCGTTTTCTTCCAAAATGTAACCTTTTCCTTCCTTATTTTATCTTAGTTTTCCTTCCGTGTCAAAAGGGAAGGAAATTGTTTTGTATTTCGGAGGGTAATTTTTCTCACTGAAATCTTTTTTAGGTTGCTATTACAAATCCCTCGTGGTCATAGCGTGGTCTGGCTTGGAAACGTGAAGCACGATTGTACAAACAGACACACGTGTGTACAATATTGATATGTATGAATGAAACTGTTGTTTGTTCCGTGGAATATTTCTAGAAGCAATGTATTGCTCATTATGTATCTCTGGAGATACTGAAGTGATGGTAGGTATAGGTATGGACGTTGGTTGGTTATTTTCGATCCAGTCACGTACCAAAATACTTTGTTCGATATACTCGTACGTCTCGTAAATATTACATTTGCCATGTTTTTTATAAACTTATTGAATTCTGAACTAATCTTTCCTGTCCCTAGCGGGATGCAACAATTTGCGCTGCCTTGTAGTATATCTTCACCAAAATTAAGAACCAAAACTAGTTAGTTACAAGTAAAGCTAATAAAAGCGTTTTCAAAAATAAAAAACCGTACTAAAGTATTTTTCAGTATATAAAAAACACTTAAAATAAATGATTTAAAAATGCCTATAGAAAAAGTCATTACTTATTAAAAAGTTAAATAAAGAACACGACCTTGATTCATTTCAAGAGCGGTCAGTCGTCTACGGTTGCAGGGGATCGAGATGCCTGGAAAGAAATGAGGGAGACCTTTGACCAGTTGTGGGACAGTCCAAGTTAAAAAAAGTTTAATTAATAAACATTATTTTGGAACAATAATTATAATGTATTTATATCCATTTTTATAAAAAAAAAACTTAATGGAGGATGGCAAAAAAGCTCTACTACACATTTTTGACAAGTGACGCTTTTTCTACTTTCGATAAGAATCATTTATTTGCAACAAATTAAACAAGACAAATACATTATGTAGAAAATGAAAGAAAATGAAGAAAGAATGTATGCATTGCTTACTGCTGTCTGGTTAGGGCAAAAGTACTATTATATATTCTGTGCGGTTACATTCAGCATTGCAGTTTGGTCGGTTTTGTTTTGTAGTGTCTAGACGGAAAGTCGTAAAATTCTAGGCAATGAAGGAGGAGCGGGCCTAAGATTCTTAAAACGAGGAGTAATGTATTAAATAATTAGCTGGACCTCGTGGTTTCCGCGTGGTGATTTTTAATAATAAGAGTCATTTATTTGCAACAAATTATACAAGACAAATACATTACGTAGAAATAAGAAAGAATAAAAAGAAGATAAAGAAGAGGATAGAATAAGAAGAAGATTTTAGTGAGTTTTTGTCACAGTAAAATATAACCAGCTGTTCCCCGCGGTTTCATCCGCGTGAGCTACAGTTTTCCGCGATAAAAATGTGGACTATGTCCTTTCTCAGGTTCTAGATAAGGCGTGAAAGCGTAACAGACAGACAGACCGAGTAACTTTCGCATGTATAATATTAAAGTAAGGAAAATTATAATGTGATACTTTACCTCCAAAAATATTTGTACGTAGATAGATTATTCAATTCGGCTTAGTTCTACAATATTTTAGGAACGTACTAACTTATCAACTAACCACGAAATAAATAAATACAAGAGCTAAGTGGCTGAAAGAACATTGGTCAGTTTTCATACTGCCCTGGACCTGAGCGCAATAAATTTTGTATAAAAATTTTCGTTTCTGTCAATGTCACTTGACAGTGACAGTAAATTTGCTAGTACATAGATTAAAAAGATTCGTTTTTGTTCACATTTAGTAAATAATGTTGATTTTAATGACTTAATTTAAGTAGGGCCAATAAAAACGGGCCGACTTCCAAAGCGTGAAACGGAATGAAAAAGAAAATGCGGAGTGCGTACAAAACATCCAAGCAACGTGTAAGATAAAAAATGTCCTACGAGACTCCGAAGTTAAAAAATCAATATCTTTTTTTCTACACCTTCTTTCTTTCGTTTGCATAAACTTAATAGGCAAAAAATTACAATTTTTATCGTATATAAATCGTTTTCATACGACTTCGGGTCCGTTTTGGCCATTGTTCTTTGGCATGCGTGTTCTTGAACACTAGGCGCTTGCTACGAAACGATTTGTGAAAATTCACCCCTAAGGAGATCAAATGGGGTGGGTAAAGCTTGTATCAAATATCAAAAAATGTTAATTATATTCGCGGGTGAAGGTGCGAAGCGGGATCTATTGCTATTTATATTAATCCAACTTCAATATTGCGTACACAGATATTTAATGTCTATAGATATTTAAAAAGCAATCTTCAGTTTAAATAACAGGTATGACGGGTATTGTGCCATACATCCCTTATAGGTATTTAAGGTAGGTACTAGGCAACCTCAGTACATCTGCATACCTAGCCTTTTCATGTAGGTCAACAAATTTAGGTCTCGCTTGCGTAATAGATTTATTTATTTAATCTACTATTTAAATTGTGCTCTAAATTATATTGTAATTTGTGAGTAAAGCAATAAATCATTACTGATGGGAGTGAATTACGCTGAGCTACCATATCTGTTGACATTTAGTATGTGTATGTAATTTTAGAAACACGTGGGTTATGCTCCAAGTAATATGTCGTTAGTGTAATTGGAACTTAGATTGAGGTTTGCCCAATGCTTCGTTTCATTTGACTTTGCAATGTATTAGTAGCTAGTAACTCTTTCGCGCGGATAGGCAAACATTTTCAGAAATACATGGGGGATAAACCTTCTTCGTTTTTTTTTCATTTTTCATGAGTGGGTTCCCAAACGTATTTTGTCTTCTTCCCACTTTGTGAATAAATTAACGCCCCCACTAAGCTTCTACACAACGCCCCCAATTTTTTTCTGGGTCTCTTACCCCCTTTAGACCTGCAGCGTCCACCAAGGGGGCGTTATCGCCCACTTTGGGAAAGGCTGATCTAGAAGGTGGTGTTGATGTCCAACCTTTCAGCAAGTGCACTAAGGGCCGGTTTTATAAACGTCCGTAAGTTAATTGTCATACCAAATTTCGGTAAATTTGATCTTAAAATTTTAGCACGGAAAATTTGACAATAAAATCAAATTTACCGTGACATTTTACTTACTGAAGTTTATAATAATAATAATAATAAATTCATTTATTTTCAGATAATTAAAATCCATATTTACAATTTAAAATTCATAAAACACAAAAACAAAATAATAAAATCAAAACTACAAAACTACTATAGTACCTCCTCTCCGGCATTGGCACTGACACATGTCTCTCGCAGCAATCCCGGAGGTAGGCACAGACCAGCCTGACTGCAATCATTTTTAGGACAGTGTTGGAGCTGGCCCGAACTCTGCGCACCAAAGACGCGGCCCGCGAACGCATGGTCACGTGAAAACAGGCAACGTGTGCGTCCGCGAACATACCTGAGGCACTGCAGAATCGGGGCAACCCCAACAATGTCCTAAATGCATGGTATAAAACCGGTTCTTAGACGGTCATAAGATCTATAGTAAGTACGGCTGTGAAGCTTGGACTTTGGCCCAAAAAGAACAAATTTTCTTACTTCCAGACGAAGATATTTGTTTAGGCCTAATCAATGGACCGTTCAAAAGCTTACTCTACCAAACCCTTACAACGAAAAACACAGATTCAATGAGACTGAAGAGACGAGAATGAAAGATGAATATATAAATTGTGCAAGATATGCCCAGTATCATCGAACGATGCAGATGCAAATTACGTTTCAAGGAAACCAGCGACATGCATAAACCATTTCATTATTGCGAATTGCCGTTCCATTATGCAGAATGAAGTCGACGCGGGAGGTGGACCTCCTCAAAACAAAGCATGTGCTCATCGGTCTCATGACCTGGCTAGGGCTGTCTCTATCAGGACGTACACGTACAGTCAGCGACAAAAGTAGATCACACTTTTGTTTTTAATTTCCTACGGTGTAGACTTTGATCACAAGTCACCTGATGTTAAGTAAAAATGTGGCTGAAATTAGCGCCACGCTGAACCTGGATTGGGAACACACCGATAGGTGCTTGGCGACAGATTAGCTAGGCGAGCACTTGAATGCCCTATCACCAAGCTATTCTTTCATATCATCGCGATGTTTTTCCTTCAGCGAAAGCTTAAACTCATTAGAAGTTAGAACCCACGACCAAATACAGATTAAAATTATAAAAATATAACCGAGCTATTCTTGCAAATTGTCTCCAAGCACTCATCGGTGTGTTCCGGCAGCCTCGAAGTGTCGTCGAAGATGGCTCTACGCTCAGCCTTGATTGGAAGTACATAGTAGTAGTTTTCATAAGTTAGGCTGCCCCACTGAAAGCTCAATCTTATACCTGAGGTATTAACGCTGTAAACTAAGTTTCCATGAAAGGACAAAGTTTAGGCCGCTTCACTTGTAGTTAAGTTGACGATTCTCAATTTCTGTCAAGTCGTTTAATCCATACAACCTTTGAGTAAGGTGTCCAGAAGGTCTCCTAACTATAAGTTGTCGGATCAGACCGCTTGCAAACGTATTGTATTGTGCCAAGATTAATCAAAATTTAAAATACAATGGTGAATACCAGATTTGGAGATAGTCGTTGGCTCTAGCGATATTAATAGCGTGTTCATTAAGACCAGAGCGTCTGTTCACCGTTAGGTGGTCTAGATAATCTGGTCACAAGTTGAAGACGTGAACGTCAAAAAAAACCGGCTAATTGCGAGTTGGACTCGCGCACAGAGGGTTCCGTACAAACTGGCTTTTTTCGTTATTTAACTACATAATTACGGTTTTCAGACTTTTTCCTTTACATATGCTGTGAGGCCTTGCTTTATCCCAAATTTCGTGATTGTAGGTCAACAGAAAGTACCATACAGGTATATACAGGTTTTGATTCCCTTGCAAAATACTCGTCCTTTTTTGATCGCGTTGTCAATAGTCAATAGTACTTTAAGGTGGATGATCCCAGAGCTCATCACGCTATGTTGTCAAGAGATGGCGCTGATGTCATTTTTTACCTAAATTATTTTTTACGTCGAAAATAATAATCTTATTCGAACCAAACACTAAAGCGCGCGTTCTATAGCGTTACTCAATTGTAAATTACCCAAATCTTCATTTAATAAACTAATAAATTACTCGTAACGCTTCTCTTACTGCTGGTGTCACAAATTTACGTACTTACACACGCACACGTAGACATAAAGTATGTCATTAGAACGCATCTAAGGTGGTTGCTTGCGGTCCGCCTAGCAGCCCAGCGTCAATAGATGGCGTTGTTTCTAATTAACGCATCTTATTTTATTATGAATGAACAGGTGCATATTATTTTAATAATAATTATGTTTACCGGTAATGGCGTAATATGTTTTATGTATCAAACAATATTTCAGATGTGTTTTAGTTTTCAAAACACTTTTATTTGTGCCAAACAATATCGCGGCGGTAGTGGTGAATGGCAGCTAAGCAACTATTCACGCACACATAGAAAATGGTTTTGTTGTACACGAAACCATTTGCTAATTTCGTTCTTTCGTTTACTGTATAGGTTAGACCAGTGGTCAAATCTCTCAGTAGTTCTTTACTGATAACGAGGTTCCGAGTTCGATCCCTGCCTCAGATTTTTGGTAATTTTCTTTGATTTGGATGAAATTTAGAATGGAGATGGCCTATACCCTTTATTACCTATACTCTCTACTCTCCTACCAATAAAGACATTGGCTATTGTAATACTTTATTATGAAACAATCAGGATTATTTATTATACATGTACATAGTATCAAAATAAAAAACAGTCAATCACCAATAGTCTTTTTATTTACACATTCTTAAATATTCAATAATTCACAATTCTTCGTCAATATAAAGTCCTGCTGGTCGCACAGTTTTTTTCATTTTTTCCATGAACTATGTTCTGGCCACAGACTCATTGTGTTGGCCATATGCCATGTTATTGGTCAGAACATTGTTTTTATACAAAATGCTTTTGACGTGGTTGTGGCATGGTGTTGTCGCTTTTCGTTTACATATCTGCAACAAAGCTATAATTAAAGTATATTCTAATTTGTATCCCAACCTGGTCATACGAAAACCACGGATTTATGTCTACTAAACACTACTAAAAAACAAACATAACTTTGAAAAACGGTTAGTTTCCAAATCGGCTGGCTGGCCTGTCGCATTTATATGTAGTGTAAACATCATTTTCATGTTGCCCTATGGTCAGAAGTTCAATTCCTTTTATTTCCTCCGTTGTTTTTTGGAAGTCTCGAAGTTTCGAGAGACATGCTTATTTCAAATCTATTTCCACAATTGGTTCATTTGGTTTAGTAGTTACGTTGATACGTGGTAACAAACATTTAACATACACACACACAAATTTTTGCATTTATTATATTAGTAGAATAGAATTTCGTTTATTTCAAGGTGTATCATATACGAAGTAAATAAGCGTAGGAAAATTATATGTTATCATATTGTGTAGTTCAAAGGTATTTGAATACACTTTCAGCTAGGGCAGTTGTAGAACAACGTCCTTGATCCTCCGAAAATTAGATTTGTGGTGTCAGCCAGCTAGCAGGGCTTTTCCGGTTATACAAAGGTACTCTGTGGCAAGGCTGTTGCTGGCCTCAGCTGGCGTAGTGGTGCACGATTGTATCTGCTGATTTCCATCAATAATTTTCCAACGTTGATCAACCTTTTTTACAGAGTAAAACTATAAACAACAACTTGCCTAGCAACGTAGCAACTAGTCAAAAATGCATTTTACGTGAATGAAGTAACCAAAAAAACTCATAGAACAGTCTGATTAGTTTATACTAGCTGCACCCCGCAGTTTCACTCACGTGTCCTACAGTTTATCGCGATATTTTTTTTTATAAAACTATTGAAGTAAAAGAAACACTAAATATTAAGTGAAGCTTACCACTTACCACACATACACATACATTAGTGAAAACCGCACCCTAATCGGTTAAGTCGTTTCTGGAATTAGCGCGCACAAATGCACAGACAAACAGACATACAGTCAAACAGACAAAAATTCTATTTATCATTGTTTTGGGTTCTATTGCGTTGATGATAAAGACCCCCAATAATAGCTTTTCTCATTTATCTTTCACTAGTTTTCAGCCGCGGTTTCACCCGCGTCTTCCCGTTATCCCGCAGGAACCTTTTTCCAGGATAAAAAGTAGCTATAAGCTATTTCCATTCCAAATTTGATCAAAATCAGTTTAGTAGTTACGGTGATACGTGGTAACAAACATTCACACACAAAAACTTTCGCATTTATAATATTAGTAGGATAGGATAGGATGTACAGACAGCGATCAGTCACAGTTTTATTACAAATGTAGGTAAATAGATTTTTACTGTAAATGTGGATTTGAATTCCGTCTTCTTTAGCGCTTAGACTGTTTCATTGAAAAATATACCATATTCCGTTTGATAACAATATATATAGCACTAGCTGTTCCCTGCGGTTTCACCCGCGTGGGCTACAGTTTATCGCGATAAAAATACCAAATTTCATTTAAATCGGTTCAGTAGTTTAGGCGCGAAAGCGTATATATTCCGTATACTCCAAAATTATTCCCGCACTTCGGTGCCCCTCACCGCGTTACCTGCTGTAGGTATCCATTATCCTATTTTAATTCTAATTTTTTTTTTGACCGCGCGTTTGTACAGCTAAAGGTCTTCCTGGTTCGTAAATTGCGACCGCAGTTTACCTATTTCATAGAATATTCTCCCGCCTTTCCCGCGGCACTGCGGTGCAGTGGGTTTATTTTTCTACTACTACTTACATTTTTAAACTCGTGATATCTTTCGTAAGGAATGTCCGAATTGAATAATTCAAAAAGTTATATGAAGGGATTGAAGCAGTTTTGAATGAGAAGTAATTTATTTTGATAAGGATTAATACCAAGATACAAATAAAGAGCCTTTCCTAGCGGAGGCATTAAAATTAATTTTTTTAAATAAAAAAACACTTATGGTGGCATAACTATAATAGTTAGACATATGCTCTCGTGGACTTTTTTGTAGATCTTAATAGGACCTACAAACCCGTGATACATTGTTTCGTTCTATTGTCAATAGTTTTTGCAGCGCACGCAAAAATAGGTTTTCGATTTCATACCTTGGGTTAAAAAATAGCAATTTTCTTACGGATCCCTAATTTTTTGGAAATAAAATATAGCCTATAGCCTTCCTCGATAAATGGACTATCCAACACTGAAAGAATTTTTCAAATGGGACATGTAGTTCCTGAGATTAGCGCGTTCAAACAAACAAACAAACAAACTCTGCAGCTTTATAATATTAGTATAGATTAGTATAGATTACATTGATAGATATCGGTTGATTTCGGTTTTGTTTTGACGTTTATGTTTTGAAGCGATGATAGCTCAGTCGGTTGCGCATCGAACTTCCGTGCTGGAAAGCACATGTTCAAATACCAACAATAAGTATGAGGTTTCGGTGAAGAAAAATATCGTGTTTATTGACCTACCAAACATTTATTTGGTAGTGCGGTACCAACACACTAGGTATCAAATATAGGGGTGTGACTAGAAGGGGAAAAAATTGATTAAGAAATAATCGATTTTCATCTCTTTAGAATAAATCGATTTGTAAAAAACGATTCGATTATTTTTTACTTAATCGATTTTTTACAATCGATTATTTTTTGATTTTTACAAATCGATTATTTTATTAAAAATATAATCGATTTTTTATAAAATAAATAATCGATTTTTAATACAATTAATAATCGATTTTTAATATAGTAAATAATTGATTTGTAATATTTGTTTATCGATTTTTTTTAAATCGATTAAAATAAAAAAATGATCGATTAATATAAAATCAATTTTTTTTCTCATCTCTAAACTATTTAACCGTGGTAGGCGACTTGCAAGGGCGATCTACCATTTCTAGTTCTACCGCCAAGTACCTAACTAACTATACATTATTATCAATAGTAGGTACCTACCTACGTAGGTATGAATTTAGAATTACGTTCTAATGTAATTATGTTGTCAGCTGGCTGGTTACCATAATACAAGCTCTGCCTATCTTGGGATCTATTGGCCGTGTGAGAAACTATCGCAATATATATATTTACTTCTTACCTATTTATTTACTAATTTTTCTACTTTGATTACCTGGGCGAAATTATATCACTTAGGTAATCAAAGTGGATTAGACCTCCACGACCTTGACTACCAACCCGTTTTGATTTACGTCTTCGGAACGGAAAGTAAAAATTGCCCCAAAGTCAACAACATCGTTCATGCACGATTTGGCAAGTCGCAATATCGCGGGCCGTGGCGAGCGAGACAGAAAATCATTCTTCACTAGTCATGCGCGATCTTGCAACGTCGCATAATTTTTAGCTATTTTGTGACCGAACCTAATACAAACTATAATTTCTTCTGTGGCAAAGTTGTAGCCACGCCACCACTACATCGCTCACTAAGGTCTACATCTAAATAGTTCATCGAAATTCAGGTAGATGGCAGGTAAAAATCACCTAATTCAAGTCCGTCAACTTCAATGCCACTCACGCACACATGTGTATAAAAATACGATTTTTCCGAAAGTTTTAAAGGTAAAATTTGATGGAAAACATAATTTTGGTAAGAGAAACTGATAGTCCGCGGATGGGTAATTAATTGAACAATTTAAGAAAATTTTCAAACTTCATTAAAATAGTTTGCGTGATCTATATTGCTCGGCTTGAGTTTGTATGGGAAATTGCCGGACCCATTCACCTTAATCAAGATACATTGTGATCACTTTAAAACGACAAAGACTTGACTTGTCTTGTTGACTTACAAGTTTGTTTTTTTTTCACAACTGAAATAGACCGTATTTCTTGTAAATTTCAACTTGAGCGAAAACGTGTCATGACAGACAGACGGACAACAAAGTGATCCTATAAAAGTTCCGTGTTTCATTTTGAGGTACGGATCTGTAAAAATAAAAATAAAAACTGATTCAAAAGCGACCGCACAAATACAATGTCATATTTCAAAGTGTCAGTCGTAGATCGTAACATATATGTACATGCATGTATAAGGCACTGTATTATGTATATGTGTAGGTGATTTCGTGGAAGTGTCAGGTCGAGTCAAGCCATCGGTCCATATGTGCGCCTTATATGGCGATGTTTTAGCCGCCATATGCCATTTTGTATGGATAACCGTTGGGCAAGTAGCGCGAGCGCACGACTGCCCATTACAGATGGCGTTGCACTGATTAACTGTAAACGGGCGCGGAACGCAATCAGCGGACCTATTCAAAACTTTTTCTCAACTATACACTGCTAATTACCTACTATAACATATCCTTACTTCCCCCCACTAATTACATTAATGTGAAAATTTGGCTTTCACGCTGAAATGGCTGGGCCGCTTTGTTGATGACTTTCGCACATACTGGCTTTCACGCTGAAATGGCTGGGTCGCTTTGTTGATGACTTTTGCACATACTGGCTTTCACGTTAAAATGGCTGAGCCGCTTTGTTGATGACTTGCACTGGCTTTCACGCTAAACCGTCTAGGCAGTTTTGATTAAATTTTGCACTTCCTGGCTTTTACGCTGAAATGGCTGAGCCACTTTGTTGATGACTGTTGCACATATTGGCTCTCACGCTAAAATTTCTGGGCAGTTTTGATTAAATTTTGCACTTCCTTGCTTTCACGCTGAAATGGCTTAGCCGCTTTGTTGATAACTTTTGTACATACGAGTATTGGCTTTCAGGCTGAAATGACAGGGCCTTGATGACAGGGCCTTGGCTTTGATGACATTTTGTACTTAGTGTCTTTCATGCTAAAATGGTCCAGCCATTTTTCATGAAATTTTGAACATAGTTAACGCACTCAATATCCCTTTTTAATGCTTAATACTAGAGTTAAAGGATCTTAAAAACAAGACATTATATTGTTTTTTTTTGTTTAGGCGAAGAATCCAGTTGCCAGCTCTTCTTTGTGTTTTAGATAATTTGAAAAGATACAATATAGGACCAGATTTAATGTTGTTTTCGATCAAAATCTTTATTTTTGAAGTTGTGTACCAAGTAGCAATTTAAGTTTATAGTTATTTCAAATAACTACCTAGTTATCTAGCGTGGTCTCATTCTCACGTCATTAGCAAATCGTGGAGGCTGATCAGATCTTATCGGCTGCATTATCGATTCTTCTCAGTTACTTGTTAATTATGTATGTTAGAGTGCTATACGTTTTATTAAATTAGCTGCCTTCTAGGGCAGAGGGAGGAAACGTTTTTCATTTGTATCGATTTTTTTTAATTAGTATATAATGTAGAGAAATTGATAAGAGCCCTTATATATGTAAAAGAGTTCGATAAACCCATTTTATTTACAATGTTTTTTGTCTACTTCTGATATGTGAAATTTGAAACTCTTTGTCTTTTATGAATAAGGAGGTAGGTTTGTATTAAGTTATTCCTTCACTGCTCATCATTTCTTTTTGGGACCTCATTTCCAGTTAAAATAAGCATCTATCTATGTATTTAAGTACAATAAAGTTTACGTTGCATTGCTATGACCACATTGTTATCTCAAAATCGGCACCATTACTACATTATCAACAAAACTGAGGACATTTCGTTTGTGGCCCAATCATAAATTGCATTTAAAATGACAGTTGCACGAAATCCGACCCAGATCTCGAGCTTATTAAAAATAAAAATTGCAAGTTCACGTAGTCGCATATTTTAGTAGCAGCGCAGCGGCATTGCTTAACCCTGGAGGTCCCTATAAGGCGCGATGGCCGGTCCGCCGGACCTTCGGTAAGTGGGTCGATTTTAACGCCATCTGGTCGGACTGGACCGGGTACGATGTAACTACTAGGTGCGGTAATCATTCCGCCAATAACGTTACACGATAATGCTGTCCCGGTGTGAGAGAGTGCCATTGTCCGGCAATTAAAATTCTGAGCTGAGCCGAACTGGTTCTTTTACTTGTACTAATTTCGTCAGGCGTGTCTGGTGCCCTTTACCGTCTCTATATGGCGTACTATTTGTAGATCGCTGTGGTTAATTAAGACATAATTGCTGTGTTTTAAGACTAATTTAGTAAATAAAGATTGGATCAGTATGACTAATTAAAGTATTAATCACAAATTGGATCAACGAACAAGATGATTGTTAAGGCACACAAGGCTGTGTATAATTGCATACCTGTAAAGTACCGTCTTTTGTTACGTCGTTAAATTTCAATATAAGGGATAGGAAACTTACGTTTACCTTGATGCACAATAACATGTTGTAGAAGCTACTATAATTTGCATAGAATCACCTTTATGATTCATTGTAAAGTTACCTATTAGCGTGGTTTTATCTTCCTTTGAATGTCAGTACAATATTTCAGTCTAGGTTTAATTTTCATGACAAATGTAATCATTGATTCAGGAACCAGAACCGATACGAAAATACGTCATCACATTTACCTTCAGTATTATTATCATATCTGATATGTTTTCTTCCATTATCTTCGACCTTCTGCTGCTATAATTTCTATACATATTATAATAGTATTATAGTATGTACATAGAAAATAACTAGTATTGTCTCGTGTGAATGTGACATGACAATCGCTCTTGTAGTGACAACTGGTAGTGAGTTAGTGACAGCCTGGCAGTGCTACGTGCTCAACTGTCTCCCAGGCGACACGTCACACGTCCTTATTGAATTACTTTGTGAATGATTCATCAGCACTTTCTATTTCCTCGTCTAAAGCTGAAATTAGAATGACGACATTGATTCTACTAACATGTTTCTTTTCCGAAGATAATCATGAATGGTTTTCTTTTACAGGTAAGTTGCTGTTTTTCATCCAGTGTCATTCAGAAAAGGGATTACGTTTAGTAAGTTTATCTTTATCCCAAAATCATCATTAGTTTGTTATGGTATTGAATCAAGCTTGCAGAATGTTTCATCGTCAATCTAAAGAAGAGCCTTTCTCCATTGCCGTAGCATGGTGGTCGGGCATTTTCTAGTGCTCGCCTGGCTAGTGAAGTTGTAACCACCGCCAAGTTAAGAATCTGTCGCAAAGCACCTATCTGTGTGTTCCGGCATTCTCACTTGAGAGCTAGTTCCCAGTCAAGCTGTAGCGTACGCCTGTCAGTAAAAAAATGTATAAATAAATACATCTCTCTAGCGAGTGTGTCTTGTGACTCATCCGACAGCTTTTTGAATTAATTTGGAGGGTATTAATGGTATTTACGTAAAATTTGGGAACGATAAAATTACAACTCTACGAGTGTTCGATATGTTAATGTCAAGAGTAATATTTGAGCTCGTCTTTTGGAATAATAACATCACGACTGAGATGCTCTAGACCGCAGAGCTAGTAATGGGAATCCCGCATCGAGACCGGCATCAAGAAAGGCGCGATTTCATATCCTGTCATAATATTATGATTCTCTTTTAAATATGTGCTATAAAAACTTGGTTTAATACGCAGTCTAAACATATTAAACGTAACTTACCGTCACCATGGACACGTTACAATATTTTATTAGAGGGAGGAGAGTTCAATTGCTACGGATCAGATGGAACCGGTTGTGGTACCGTTGCCCGTGGCATTTGCTTTATGGGTCGGAGGCTCCACATCGGTAGCGCCGGTTTTTCTACCATTTTTGAACCTTATCAACTTTGAGGTACCTTTGTTGGAATCGTCTGGATATGTTTCAATTCAATTCAAATTTCTTTATTTAACAGGATACATAATAAGATCACTTTAAAACGTCAAACTTAAGACTAGCTAAGCCTGTTCCTCCTTACGCCGGCGAAAGAACAGGCAAGAAACGCCCGGCAGCTAATTTTTGGGTGCGATTTCATTTACAATTTTATTCTTACTATTAATTGATTGAATTGGAGCAAGTTCACTACATACAATCCCTATTTGTTGCGGTATCATAATAAAATGGAAGCAGAGCCTGTTGGGATTATTTTATGATTTTGTTTACCTCATGTCATTCTCTTTTCGAATTGTCTCAGCATTTTTCTTATACAATTCAGCCAAAAAGATAATGTATGTTGTACGTTTATGTACCACTGTTAACGTTGCCGCCTGCGATAGGATTTCCCAGTCTAGATCTTACCCAGAGAATTTTTGTCACAAAATTAATGACTATAATGAATAATTTTCAATTATTAACACTTATAATACTTTATTATTTGTGTACTTAATTGAAACTAGGTTTAGCATGATTGACTAATGTACTTTTAGTAATATAATCGTTCGAATATATTTATCCTACATTTCCATTTTTTGAAGTACCTTTATGATTCATGGCAATAATTTTTAAATCATCTTTGACCAGTTACCGACTACATATTTTACTGTCGTCGTGTCCTTAATTACTAGCCATACAAAAGAGGTTGTGATAAATGTCTACGTGAAAAACGTAATTGCTTTAAAACGACCGTTTTTGCAATAATTTGCAGATTAAGTCACATGAGTATTAGCGGAGTCACTCTTTGAAACGTTTAAAAAGTCTGAGGATAAATTGATACAAATTCCAACACTGACAGATTTTTTATGATAACACTGACTGGGTGTTGTTCAAAGGGAGAGGCCTATGTTCAGCAGTAGACTTCTTTCTCCGGCTGTTGATAATAATGACGAACTGCACTGAGAAAAAAATCCTGACTTTCCTTCTGAGTCTTACCTTCCAAGACCGATTCCTTCCTTATTTTACCTTAGTTTTCCATCTGAATCAAAAGTCCTTCCCATTTGACTCTGAAGGAAAATGTATTTCGGAAGATCTCAGTGTGATAAATTAACGGCCGGTTCCAATAACCGATCTATCCACGGTTTGCCCTACTGGAGATAGAAATTTGACACAAGCTCCATAGAAGTAATGTAAAATTTCAGTCAAAACGTGGATAGATCGGTTTTTGAAACCGGCCGTGAATAGTTTTGTGAAGATCGTAAACACCGCACACCCTAGCTAGCATGCAGAAAGGAATGTGATACCTCCTTTACTATGGTGATACGTCGCTTGCTCGCCACCAGCTTTTTACCCATTATTAAGTGCTTGAAACTTAAGACGACGAATTGGCAGTATTGGCTGCAGGGATCTCCTTTTTTCTCAGCTATTACAAAACATACAGAGCTAATATTTATGTACATTAAAGATCATGTTTTTGACATCAAATTGTCAGAAGGATAACACGATTGGTTAACTTTCATAGCAGAGAAACAATGATCGAAAACCGCCCTCTAAAAAAAAAGATTTTCATTTTACAGGCATACAAAACCGATTAAGAGTTGAATATTTTTTTTGTATGGTATATACAGATTCTTCAAAGAACTACAGATTTAGTTCTATAAAATTAACGATAGTTTTCATTTAAACGAAAAAAACCCTTTTTTTGACGCATACGACCTTACGGCATTAGTCAGCTCGCTTGCGTTTTTGTATGGAGCTGATTTCAGATTCATTGTTTATCACGGCGTCCTCTTAATTTTAGTTACATAATACAGTTACAATTTTCAACAAACTGTGCATTGCCGACACGGGACAGCGATGGCGTTTCGAAACGGACCGGGTCGGAGGTCGGTCCCCTTTGTCGTTTCCTTCGCTCACGCTGTTTCGCTCCTTTTGTTTATGGTTTTTGTGGCCGGCTCGTGGTCATTATTTACGTTTCTTAAATGACGATGACGTTTTATCTTTGTACTTCTGCAGGCCGACCGCGGTTGCGCTGTCGCAAACCTTTCATTTACGTTAGCGATTACAACCGACCATTGAGACAGTATTAAAATTGGTACCGGGGTGGTAAACTATATTGTAATGGTTAATTGAACCAACGAAATGTTGAGTCGTTTTCAACATGGAGTATAGAGAAAATAGATGACGTAAAACAAGAACATCTCTATGGTTACAAAGTAAAAAACTGTCAAACTCAGACACAAGTTGACTTTGTTGACACAACATTCAAAATTGTTATTGTTGATTACACCGACTTTTAAACGTTTTTCTCCACCAAACAAACAATCTCCATCGCTTGTTTTCGCTCTATCCACGCGTTATTGGCAAAATTGTGGTAACGCCGCAGTAGTTATTCAAATAAAAAGTGGAAGTTGAAGTTTAGTAAGTAAGTAAATCTTTATAATCTAAAAAAAATTCATGCTACTGTTGAAACATTAGTTCGATGTTTTTGTTTAAATGTTGTGAGAATAACTATACCTACCTACCGATGAATCATTCAACATTAATAAATTTCAGTGCCTAGACCTCGTGCACTGAGTGAGGCCCAACTTCAAAAACTGTTGTCTTTCATGGAAGACAACAGGGACCTCGCCACGGGCCGCCTGGTTAGTGCACCTCTAGGCAGCCAAGTGATCGCAGCTACCTGGTACGATATTGCCAGGGAACTAAACTGTTTCGCTGAGGGATGCACTAAGAGTGTGGCTGCATGGAGAATTGTAAGTTCCTATTTTTTGTTTTGTGTAACTGTAAATTAAGTACAGCTGCATGATACTAACTGTATTTCTGCATGGTCTGTGTGGGTGCTTTGCATTTAAGGCATTTAATTTACTTTAGTACTGGAACGAATTAAAATATAAGGCGAGGAAGAGGGCTGCATGTGTGAGGCAGCATGCGCTGGGTACTGGTGGTGGCCCACCACAAAAGCTGGTGGTGCTCAGCGTTGTGGACGAGAGGATACTTGCCTTGTTGGGCAGAGAAGCTGTGTACGGGAATGAAGAGGTTAGGATCCCTTTTCAAGTAAGAGCTGCTTCATTCTGTTGCTAACATTATTTATTTATTTATTATTATAGACGAGCAGCTCTGATATGTCTATTTCACAGAGCTGCTGATGAGTTTAGAGTTCACTTAATGAGAGTCACTTTGTCTGTAGCCACTTATCTACATAGTTGATTTTTGAGTATATTGAGGTTGCGGAAACTTAACATAAATAAAAGGGTGTGTGTATTATTATTACTGGCCTTACACAATGGATCATGGATCCCACTTATTGTTACCAGTATCACAATAATGTTGGCTAAAACCCAATTTTATGTAATCTATAATTATTATGTATTTAGCCAATGGAAGCTTCACCACCAGCTGCGCCAACCCTACAGCTCAACTCAGCACCACCATCAAGCACGCTACTAGGTAAGTAATCCTTTAACTATTATGCTTAATAATATTATTTATTTATTTATTAGTTTTAAGGTCACATTAATATACACATTATGTATACTTTTTCTTTTAATACAACTTGCTGTTGGAACAAGCCGATGGCCCCTCTGATGTCAGCGGTAACTCTCACCTATAACAGAGCATTGCCTCGCACGTCACGCACATTAAGAATGTGCCCTACGATACCTGCCCTGCATTCACTACCCTGAGGCCTCATGTGCCTGTAATTTCACTGGCACCCACACCTTTAAAACCGGAACAATGGTGGTGGTGGTAGTACTTTAGCCCGGAAGAGCCCTTCACAAGAGCTCTACTACTACTACTACTAAACTGTACATAAATAATTTTAGACCAAATGCATCTGCCTGAGCCGCCTGTAGACGAGCTGCCTGAGCCGCCTGTAGTCGAGCTGCTTGAGCCCTTGGAAGACCCCTTAGGCCAGCCGACAAGAACTCCAGGTCAACAGCGACGTGGAACACGAAGTGAGTGTTATCTATTACGAACAAGGTTAAATCAGTACTATTCTTAGTCTTTTTGTCCAACTGCCGAAGGAGGGTTGTTTTTCGAGAGTATGTATGTTTGTATGTATATTTCTTTGACACGGCCAGTAGCCTAAACGGGTTGACGGATTTTAGATTATAAGGTGTCATTTGATTCGTCTTAATTGTGGGAGTGACCTACGGTATTTTGGTGCAGTTTGGCTTTTTGTTTCACTTTTTTAAATGATTTCTTGTTTATTAACCTACTGACCCTTTTTGTTACAGGCAGACTGATGGTTGGCCCACCAGAGTGGGCTATAAACTTGGAAAACAGAAGAATAGCTGTGGAAGCCGAAAGTGCTCATGCTCTCACAGCTATTTCTTCCCGTTTGGAGCAGATCGAAAGTCACAATCGGCACATGGGAGCACAATTAACTGAAATCTTTCAGGGCATAGCAAACACCCTCGAGCGGATTTGTGAAAAATTAGGTTAAAAAATGATCTACCCTGGTTTAGTATGCCCATATACTAGACAAGAGTAGATAATTTTTAAAACAAAAAAAAATAATAGTAGGATTTAACCCATTGGAAAAGGAAGAGAATATTAAGTGTTTGGTTTTATATTGTTATCTTTTACAAATATTTTTTTTTCCACACAATTTGGTGAAAACTTACCTTTTTATGTCCTAAATACTCTGTAATTTATTTGAATTGAAATATTTATTTTTTTCAGCCTATTTTGACTAAACATCGAAAAAGTACCCTAAATTTCAATCGATATCACCCGTCAAAATATCAGCTTTTTTCAAAAAGTTGGTGGGTTTCACCCTACTATTATTTTATTTCTTTTTTTATTATTTTTAAAGGCTACTCTGGTCTATATCATGTGCAATGTAATTTATCGTTTGGATTGAAGCTCCTTTCAATCTTATTGTAGGTCTTGGGGCCGCCTTACGAATGACTGATGACTAAAAGACTTATTTGATTATATTCTAGAGTTATTATTTAATTTTGTAATGTTTGTTTTGTTACCTAAGTGTAGGTAGGTATGACCATTGTCTGATTAGAATTTATAAGAAAAAATTTAATGTTTTTGAGTTGATTTTTTTATACATATTTTATATAAGATTTTATGTTTTGGTTCCATTTGTTTGATTTTAAGTACCTAAATAAATAGAACATTTTAGTATATTTATTTAATATTTTTATACATGTCTACATGTTAGTATATTTAATATTTTTATACATGTATACATGTCTACTAGATAGAATTAAGATAAGTACAAATGAAAGATGGTGTCCATTGTAATGACAGTCATTTTAAAACAAAGGAAACTACAAGACTGATGTATCTCCTAATGTATTAAATGATAATTAATATTTATAAATGTCCTAGATAGAATCAAGATAAGTACAAATGAAAGATGGTGTCCATTGTAATGACAGTTATTTTAAAACAAAGGAAACTACAAGACTGATGTATCTCCTAATTTATTAAATGATAATTAATAATTATAAATGTCCTAGATAGAATCAAGATAAGTACAAATGAAAGATGGTGTCCATTGTAATGACAGTCATTTTAAAACAAAGGAAACTACAAGACTGATGTATCTCCTAATTTATTAAATGATAATTAATAATTATAAATGTCTTAGATTGAATCAAGATTAGTTCTAATAAAACTAGACAATAACAAGTTGATTAATGATGTTTAGTTAAGTATTTAGTACTTGTGTCATAATATACTGTTTTAAACTACCACAGTCAACAAAATTGGAATAAGGTTATGAACCATTATTACCATGTATTTGTGTCATAATTTAAAATGATGTTACCAATACAGCTTCAAAAAAGAAACAAGTTTTTTATTTGGTTGTATTTTAAAATCAAAATTTTTATTCAATAAATGCACAAAATGTATATAGACTTAGTCAGTCAAAAACACTCAACAAAGTTTGTCAAGTCAAAAAAAAATCTCAATGAGGTCACCACAAAGGCGTCTTTCCTCGAAGGTGGTGAGGCGCAATGCGCGGAGCCTGTCCTCATAGGGTCTACGTCTTAGTGTCCGTGGTAATTTGGTAGCCCTTCGCTGCACACTTTCAATAAAGTCAATATCTTTTCGGAAGTAAGGACTCCAGACTTGGAAACCGTACTCCAACAGGGGTCTTATATACGTCTTGTAAATTTTTAAGAACACCTCACCACGGAGGTGATGTGTTCTTCCCACTTTAAGTTTGAGGTTATTAAAATACCAAGATCTCTTTGGAGACTTACTTCTTCTATAATATTTCCATCTAAGTTATATGAAACTCTAGGGTTTGTACGACCGAGGTGAAGGACACAACATTTGGATATGTTCAGTTTGATGATCCAGTCTTGAGTCCAGACTTGCACACGGTTGAGATCGTCCTGCAGCAAACCAGAATTAATGATGAGATTTGCAAAAAATTTACCATCATCAGCAAAGAAGGCTGATTGACATTCTATTATATTAATCAAGTCTGTAATGTAGATTCCAAATAGATAAGCAGAGAGCACCGACCCCTGTGGTACCCCACTTAGAACTTTTTCTTCTGTGACATTGAGTTACCAACTCGCACTTGGAAAGTTCTATCTGTAAGGTAATTAATTCTCTATCCATTTCAGAAGTTTACCACGTATGCCAAAGTGCAGTGTATTTGGAGCATTTTCCCCTTAGTATTCCTCAACAATGTCTAGCTCAACTCCGTCAGGAGCCACTGGTTCCAGAGTAAAATGTGAACATACATAGTCTTGGTTTCATCCAAGTTCATTCGGAGGCTAATGCATTGATAAGAATGAGCCAAGTCATCCAGCATTTACTGAAAATCCTGCTAGGTTCCAAACATTGTGACAATGTCGTCTGCAAATCTCAAATGTGAGATATACCCGCTGTTAACTTTAATACCATGTCCACGCCAGTCCATAGTTATTAACATATCCTTCAAAGATCAAAAAAATATCCCATAGTATATAAATGCCATACACATACGCTGATTATGCTCTTAGGCTCTGTATAATCTGCCATATTTGAATTGGGTGTATGGTACCTTATTCTCCTCGAATCCAGGCTTGCTTCAATTGTTTGTATTCGTGAAACCTAAGGGCGAGCCGATGCTAGAGAAGAGTAATTTCGATTTTCGATATTCTCTTTTTTTATGCACGACGGCTTCTCCACAGACGAGCAACAACGGCCTCTCTGCCTGTTGGCGCGCGATCCGCTGCATCTGCCTCAATCTGTCTCGAAACGTCAGGACGCCGGTCGATTTCTTCCAAATGGGGCACCGGAAGGCGGGCATGGTTGGCGATGTTGTGCAACACCGTACAAGCATTTACAATTTTTCCCGATTTTATCGGTGTATAATGCAGTGTACGGTGTGCCAACAAACATCTCCACCGCGCTTTCATGACCCCAATACAGCGTTCCACTACATTTCTAGCACTGCAGTGCTTCTTGGTGTAATAGTCCTCGGGAGACCCTGGTGCTGCATGCAGTATTGGGGTCATCAAAAATGGTCTTTGAGCATACCCGGAGTCACCTGAAAGAATTGAAACTACCATTAGTTATGAAACAATTGAAATAACTAGCTGACGTGGCATGGCATGTGAAGTGGTAATTCACTTATTTAAGTATAGATTAGCTACTGCTCACAGATTCTTTCAGATAAATGGGTTATCATTCATTGATCATGATTTACCAATGCACTCAGAAGCAAAATAGGTTTTTGACAATTGATCAGCATCTGCTCGATCAATATAGATACAAAGACAGTAAAGAGACTAGAATTTATACTATAAAAAAAATATTAACATCTTTACACAAGAATAAACATTAGAAACAGGAGATCAAATGTTAATTCTTCAGTGACCATTTAAAAAAACCATTGCATTAATGTTGACATACCCAATAACCAGCAATTTTGCCCTTCCTCATTCAATTGTTGCAGGTGTCCCCTCACTGGCGATAAATTCCAAATATGGGAATCGTGAGAGGCACCTCCAACAGATGCATCCACATGCAATATTTGCAGATCTGCATCACATATCTGTAAAGAATGAAACAAAATCAATGAACAATGCCTATATCTCTAGACTCTGGATCTCTCTGTACCTCAAGTAACTATGTTTTTAATTGGAATACGTTTAGTCGATAAACTTTCACATTTATAATTTTAGCAGTATAGTAGATCCATCACTGTTATTTCGTTTTAAAGTTATCTTTGCAAATTTACCTAAAAGTCATACACGCATTTTTTTTTAACATCAGTGAGGTAGGTCTCTCTCTATTTCTTTTTCCTATATTTTCCAGTGCCTCAAAAATAATGCTACTGAAGTATCGTTTACAGTTTTCACTATACAAGTAATCTCCCTGAAATTATCTCTGGCGAGGGTAAGCTTGACTGATCTCTTACCATCTAATCTTTCGCGCCAACCCTTGTTCTTCCTAATCCCCCCCTCCTCACTCCACTGGTGTCCTCTCCGGGCGAAGGTCGGCGCACGCGCACGCTCTCAGAATTTGGAATGACAATACGGCATGGCAGTTTGGTACCGGATGTGGTACATGGCGCAAATAATTTGGCTAATGTGATTTTCGGCTAACTTACTGTAAAGCGTTTTAATCTTTTGTTAGGGATGATAATACAGTTAAATCTATTTTTAAAGAAATTGCTTTTCGTAGCCGAGGAACGGGGTTTTTTTTTACAATGGTCGAAATAATCATTATCAGCATTATGTATTTGTAACTGAGCCATATTAAAGAAAACATTACGTAGGTAATTTTAAATTTATTTTTGAAAACTTATCTCAAATGGGCTTAATCTATGAGTTAGGCGGATTTCGATGTGATTTAATGGCTTGGATCTCGTTTTAAAATTGAGATACGTGTCATCGAGAGTTTAGAGATACTACGAGTATATAAGGGGGTCGTACTCGAAGCGCGGGCGGTGACGCTTGCTAAAATTACTTGTGTAGATATTATGACAGGCCCCACTTCTATTTGTTTATCGCATTTGTCCCCACACTAATATAAATGCGAAAGCGTATTTGTTGGTTTGTCCTTTTTTCCCACAGCAACAGATTGAAGTAACTTTTTGAGAGTGACATAAGTTAAGAACTGGAGAGACTGTTCCCAATCCATGTAGCATGGCGCCATCTTCGACATCGTCTTTTAATATCGGGTGACTGGTGGTCAAACTGTTTTTTCTTTTGCCGGCGTAAGGAGGATGGAGCAGGCGTAGCTAGTTTTAGTTTGACGTTTTAAAGTGATCAGATATGTATTGAATAAAGTACTATTGACTATAGACAAACGCTACCCTGTAAAGAATATAATAAGGGCTACTTTTTAATCAGAATAAAAATACATAGTTTAAAAAAACTAAAAAAAAAAACACTTTAAAAACGCACTGAAAAATATAAAATAATTAAATTTACTTGTATTAGTTACGATATAATGGTTAATTCAAAAAGTGTGGAGCGCTTTTTGGTTGTGTGCACTTTTATTTACCCAGTAAAAGAAGCGCTTCATCATTTTTTTTTACTTTTTAGTCTTTTGTTACCAAGGTTAATTTAGACTCATCAAGACGAATCATATAAGCCCAAACACGAGGGGTTTACTAGTAGCCACTGCAGAGATCCTTTACCCACCTTTCGGTTCCATCATCAGTCCCTCGTCACCAAGTTCAATCTATTGGACTCATCAAGACGAATCATATGAGCCCAAACACGAGGAGTTTACTAGCAGCCACTGCAGAGATGCCCTACCCACCTTCCGGCTGCATCATCAGATCAGGTCGATGATACCAAATTATTGCATTGTCACCGAGATTACATACACATACAAAGTTTCAAGTCGATACGACAATTAGAAGTGGGTGAAAATTGGCTTCTAAGATTTGATTACATTGTTAGTTACAAGTCAAGCTAATAAAAGTGTTTTAAAAAATGCACGGCTTCTCCATGCGAGTAAGTACGCAGGGCACAACTAGTATTTTAATATTAGTTTATTATCAGGTCAGTGACAGCAGAGTTCGGTCTCTTATCAATGCATTAATATTCAATTTGTAACAAAATTGAGTATGAATATGTAAATGTATAATTAAAATTGAACAAGTTGTTGATTAGTCAGTTGTTGTTGTTCCAATAATTTTATTAAGTATTTGTATTTAATTCGTATTCTGGTACTAATTAAATGCATAAAATAACACGTACTGATAATAATAAGTTGAAGGAAATAAATTCGTCGCCCTGTCGGCCGTCCCAGATATCGCTGGAAAGACGAAGTCACGAAGGATTTGCACTCACTCCAGGTGGTGGACTGGCAGGAGGTGGCGCAGGACAGACCGAAGTGACGTCTTTTGTTATCGAAGGCCAAGACTCACTTTGGGTCGCTGCACAATTTCAGTTTTTTTTTTTTAGTTTCAGTTTTAAATACATTTGTTAGTAAGCTTTAACTTTGAAGCGGCGATGGCTTAGTGGTAGTGAGTGACGTCCGCTTGCGAGCAGTAGGTCGTGAGTTCGTCACCATCGCCGGGGCACTTAGGATAAGGCAAACGGCGAGGCGCCACCATCGGTATATGGTGGATATTCCACCTGTACGCACGAAGCGTTTTGCTTCTACATTCATAATGCGTGGAAGGAGCTAAGGAGTGGAACTCCTTGCCTGAGTCTGTGTTTCCCGATCACTACAATTCGGAGATCTTCAAGGCAACAGGTACCTTCTAGATATGCGTGTTACACCGTCGACCGCATCTACACTTGGCAACAGTGCGGGATGGCGGTCAAACGCATGCCTAATTGCAGTACAAAAAAAAGACGTCTTGAAACAGAAAAATAAAAGCTTATTTTAAAATATCAACGTACTTTTAGTACATAGCTGTAACGAAGATGAGTTTCCACACGCAGTTTTCCAGGGCCCCGTTTATTCCCCAGATTATTCCAAAATCCCTCCTACCAACCAACCGCCAAATCTAAGAAAAAAAGTCTACTGTTCTGGTGTTGCCACGTATTTTCCTAGTAGTTGCCAGTCTAATAATGTAATTATTCTACCAATATTAATTATCATTGATTTGTCACATCAGGTGACAAATCATATTACCATAATCCTTTTTAAAATATCTACTTATAATTAACCATTGTTGTTGTCAGCGGCGGAAGCTGGAAGTTGTAACATAGCTGTATCTAAATGACAAAAAAATCTTGGGATTGTAGTGCAGTTAGTCCAACTCAATAAGTTAGTGATAAAAAAAAATGTGCAGGGCTCAGATGAATTTCAAAGAGTCGGAATTGTTATCATTCGTCCACCACCGCTCCCTGCTTGTATTTTTGCACTAATTACTTATTAAACTCGATTATTTCCTCATTAGTTCAACATACTAAGTTTCAAATCAACACAGTACTTTAACCTCATCATTATTTACCCGGATAGTATATAAATAAACTGCTTAACATTTCCTTTCCTTATAAATGCTCTTGTTTATTTCCACATGAACGGGAGTCTCTCACGATACATAACGCTATGTGCATATATATTATAGTAGTCTTACGTGACAATACCGCGTGTTTGTCACGAGCTATCACTTGCTGTTTTTATTACACCACACAATGGATGGTGGTACTCGATAGCGTAATAGGGGAACGTAAATTAATGAAAACAATGAGTGTGGATTTTAATACTGAGCAAAATATCGCGCGATGAACAGATCTTATGCTTTGTGACTAGAAATAGCAGTCCTGCTTACTGCGTGTTTGAGCGTTATCTGAAAATAGCTTGGCTTCGAAGTTTTCCCATTTTTCCGCAGGAATCTTTTCCAGAATAAAAATAGCCTATGTATTAAATAACAAATCCCTACTAATGTTTTAAATGCGAAAGTAACTCTGCCTGTCTGTCTGTCACGTTTTCACGCCTAAACTACTGAACCGATTTAAACGAAATTTGGTACAGAGATAGTTTCGCGATAAACTGCAACCGACGCGGCTGTAACCTCGGAGAACGGCTAGTATATACTATATATAATACTAGCTGTTCCCCGTGGTTTCACCCGCGTGGGCTACAGCTTTATGCATGCAAAGTCTCAGCCCGATCGGTCTAAAATTGAAAAAGTTTCATACAAACTTTCATCCCCTATTTTATCCCTTTGGCGGTAGAATTAATCAAAATACTTTCTTAGCGGATGCCTACGTCATAACATCTACCTACAAGCCAAATTTCAGCCCGATCCGTCCAGTGGTTTGGGCTGTGCGTTGATAGATCACTATGTCAGTCAGTCACCTTTGACTTATATAAAATATTATTATATTTAGATTTAATTATATAATACACAAGCCACGCACAAAATTTCGCATTTATGATATCAGTGTTGTTAAGGTGAAATGTGACAACATTTTCGGGTCCTGATCATCAGCCAGCGTGTCACTGTCATCTGTGATCGTTAAGCTCGCAGATATATAGATTTCCAATATCGTTGACACTCCCAGCCTCATTGTCTAGCGTACAATTAACACCTCCATCCATCATGAGGTCGGCATAAGAATAAAATTCTTCAAGAATCAGCTCCCCCATCCATCACGGGCCTCATGTTTCGCAACAAGTGTAATTAATGAGTAAGCCTAGGATGATGTAGCAAAAGCAGTCACAAAGCCTTTAACTACGACCGACCACACCCACATTCTTCTACCGTTAAACTTATCTGTTATAACTTGACCGTAATGAGGCGCCTTCGAAGTGATTATGCAAACGTAAGAGTCCAATGCGAGTGAGCAAAAGTGAACTACTACGCGGTAGATGCCGTTCGCTTATTTGTTTTTTCTTACAGGATAGAGTTTGACCACAGACACCTGCAGTGAGATTCTAATTCACAAGGAAACTTCCGACCACGGATTCGGAAATATCCTTCAGAATTTTTTGACACGATTCATTAATCTGAATTTGGAAACTAATAATTAATTTGACAAACCAGCTGCTCAATTACGGAAAAGTTTCCGCCACCTATCTGCTCTCGGAAAACGTTTCCGTGAAGCAAAAGAGACGTCGAATCCGAAACGGAAACTTTCCGAGTGAATTAGAATCACACTACTGATGTTCAATGACGATGTGGTCGAAGGTGGCGCCACGCTACCTCTGGACTGGGGACGCGTTCAAGTAGAGGCTGCCGGAAGACACCGATATGTGCTTAGCGACAGATTCTTAACTTCAGGATAGCTAGCCAGGCGAGCACTAGAAAATGCTCTACCACCAAGCTATGGTTTCATCCTAGGTTCGTTATGCAGTGACATCTTACTTATATTATACATGCTAAAGTCTGTGTAGGTGTGTGAATATTTGTTACCACGTATCACCGTATATACTAAACCGATTTTCATGAAATTTGGAATGAAGATAGCTTAAACCCTAGATTAACACATAGGCTACTTTTATTCCGGCAAAAGGTTTGATAACGGGAAGACGCGGGTGAAACCGTGGGGCGCAAGTAGTCTATGATATGTTTTTGGAAATGTCCGCTATCCAGCGCCATCTGTGATATTTCCGTGGAAGTTAGCTCTATGAAAGTAGCTCATTATCACGAGTGTTCACGAACTGGGTAATAAGACAATAGTGAGCCGATGGGCCATGCGTGGCGTGACCTCAATCCAATGCGGTCGGACTGTAATTATTACAACTACCTTCGTGGTCACAATACATGTTTTGCTTGCATGTTGTCTTACCTGGCGTGTAGTGTGGGTACTGTTTTTTAAATTAATATTTGTAAGACTCGCCGGAAATAAAACGATTGCCTAAGGGCCGGAACTCGGAAGCCCCGCAGGCGACGAGAGGGAGATTTCTACTTCATGGCGTTATGAATAAAAGTTCGCAAATATTTTTTACTAACAAATGTAAGCCAAACAAACAATAAAGACTGATATTTACTTTTAGTAAAGTTTGGCGCCGACTCAAAATTAGTTACATTAGCATTTAGGGCCTATTTTATTTCTAGCTTCGCAATTTCACATTGCGGCTCGTAATTTTTATTTATTTTTCGAATTAAAAATGCTCGTGTATATAATCTTAAGTTTTATTTTCTAGCATAGCTTACTCTACCTCTATATAGGTATGTATGTATATCGTTGTCTAGTACCCATAACACAAGTTTCGAGCTTAATTTGGGGCTAGATCAATTTGTTTGCAATTGTCCCCGATATTTATTTATTTTATTTATTTATGTCAAAATTATTGATTTATTTATACTTTAGCACATACAATTGTACAAGGAGGCCTTAATGCTAAATAGCATTTTCTACCAGTCATCCTGGACGTGCACGAAAAACGGTAGCGGTGCAGCAAAATGAAAGAAAAAATAAATAAAAATAATAGTAAGACAAAAAAACATAAATAAATATTTAATATTATAGACATAAACAGATATACAAAAAATAAAATTAAATAATTATGTACGGCACTAATACTTGTCACTTCAGCTTTCGTACCGGACGGTCTCCTGGCAAAGTGCCCAGTATTCTGACAGAATGTCCCAGACTCCCAGCTAAGGTTTGAAGGGACTGCCTGTTTATTGACCGTTAACTATGCACCGCCGCTTACAGCTCGCTCAAATTGCTACCATTTACTATGTACCGAGTTGTAACTCGTAACCATTGCACTAATATGTGTACGCGTAAAGGTTAGTTCACGGGCGGTTAACAGCAGAAAAACCTTTCCGAAAACCGAAGAGTGCATTGATTCAGTTATTAGTATTGTTGAATTGGTGATTTGACACGCAAGTTACATTTTGTTCTTCAGCAATCCCAAATGCTTTAAATTAGCAGACTGTTTCGTGACTAGAACCCGGGTGTTACAGGATTGCTGATGAACGATGTCTCTTTTCATTCATAGGGACAATGGTTTTTTCAGACAACACGATTATACCGTGTAAGGTTATATGAAGTCCTTAACTGCAGCAAAACATCATAAAATATCACTTAGAACCATTTCCAGCGTTTTTGGACATGGACATGACGAGTGATACGTTTAGAATTCAAACTCCCACAATATGGTCGTACGGTCGTACTAGGGTTGCTAACTAAATATACTGTTTTCACCATGCAAACACATTATGATGTGTTATACTTAAACGCTCGAGCGAGAAGTTCTAGAAAATATGTATTTAATACAATAAATAAATGAAATACTGTGAATTTTTCTAAAATACTGTTTAATATTCGTCACAGACCTTGAATATACATTATTTCTTGTAAAAAAAAGTTGGCAACCCTAGGTCGTACGGTCAACGAGAAAAGTCGCTGAACAAAAACTGATTTTCTTATTCTCTTTATCATCTTAAACACTATCGACCGCATCATCACTTAACACCATGTGTGTTGTGTTTTGGCCAAACGCAACGTTGTCAGTTGTAAGGAAAAAACAAACATTACTGATCCAATACGCGTTTAGAAAACTGAGTTTGATCAGCTACTTTTGTCGCTGAATGTACCTATGTTTAGCAAGCCGGCGTGTACGAATACAAAACTGGAAGTTTAGTTTAGGAAAAAGAGCGTCGCGTCGCTACAACTACAATGAGTCACCGTAACGGTCGCCGCTTGTTCTATCTGTCCGGTTGTACGGCTAATAAACTAGTAGACGACAACGTGCCAAATGGCGTGCGGTGAATCACGCGGATCGTTGGATTTTTGAATTGCAACCGCTTTTTTTTAAGGCGTAACTAATTTAACTGCCCGTTTTTAAAGATCGCAATACACAATTAAAATTCATGTAATATGTGTTATATATATATTTTCATCTAAGGTTTATTGCATCTTTATGATAAACTAAAATTGAAAGTTCTAAGACTAGTGCTGTAAAGTTCTTATTTCAGTGATCAGAAAAAGACTGCGATAATTTTTGATCTGTCAAATTTAACTTAGTTTTAGGGCGTGGACGTCGGAATCGATACCATTGTATATCAGGAACATTTTTGTTTCTTTTACATTTTGCAGTGCAGCATCAGATCGCAAGTTACCTGATGTTAAGTGACAATGTGGTCGAAGATGGCACTGCACTACATCTGGACAGAGAACTGACTCAAGGGAGGCTGCCGCAGCACACTGGAGGTGCTCGATCAGACGGTCACCTGAAAACTTGGCTATTCTTGGTAGCTCTACCGCCAAACCATGGTTTCATCGCGATGTTTTCCTTTACCGAACTTGAACTTTTCATATTTTTTATGCAACTTAATGATGAATTAATGATGAGACAAGCATGTCGCTCGCCTGATGGTAAGCGCCACGCTTACCTACTACAGTTCAGTACAAAATCAGAGAAACAGTACCACTCAGAATTTTGAACCGGTTTCTAAATCTTGTGCGAAAACGCACTAGTCACTGCTCTATTAGATGCTAAAACTGTTTGTGCCCTGGATATTCCTAGTTTTCTAATATCTAGATTGCTATGTAAAATGAAAACTTCTACTCGATCATGTGTACACATATTGCACATAATTATAAAAATTAACACTTCTTTTTATTTTTTTTACTACTTACAGGGTAGGGTTTGATCACAAGTCACCTGGTGTTAAGTGACGATGTGGTCGAAGATGGCGCCACGCTACACCTGGACTGGGAACTGGCTCTCAAGTGAGGCTGCCGGAACACACCGATAGGTGCTTGGCGACAGATTCTTAACACGAGGGTGGTAGCTAGCCAGGCGAGTACTAGAAAATACCCTACCACCAAGCTATGGTTTCATCATGATGTTTTCCTTCACCGAAAGCTCAAGCTCATTGTAGGATTCGAACCCACGTCCTACGGATCGCAAGCCGACGTCACTACCGCTGAGCCATCATCGCTATAAATTCTAGAAAATCATAGCTTTTAAACCGGTTATTTTTTTGAAAACTATAGGTAAAGATCATCCCATATTATGTAAAGAACAAAGAATATCAGTGAGTGCATATTTTATGTTGCTATAGTAAAAATTAGCGACTCATTTTTACAGGCCCTTCGCGAACACGTATTTATGACGGTTTATCATCGACATGTAAATTGAAGTGTTCAGTGTTAACAACAATAAATGCAAAAGTCAACGTCCCCTGTTCTGCACATTGCACCACCGCGCAGGGTTGCCCTCTGCCCATTTTTAACGATAACGACCTAGCCAGCGCGGCGGCGTCAATCCTTAATTAATGCAATTACTGGGCGCGAGATAAAAGTAAAAAACAAAAGCTCAAGGGAATAAAAAAAACTTTGCATTTTTCCAGAAAACTGCGCTTGTTAAATATTGATATCCTTGTCAAGTTTATCTTCCAAATTGACTGTTTTCTGCGAAAAACTGTGAATTAAACCGACCTTGTCTATAGAAAAATAAACAAACGGTAAGTGTTGTTTAACGTCTTTAATACTGATTGCTGTCGCATAGGTGTCTGATTTAATTGCTCTTGACAACCCTGGGATCGTTTCGGCGGTCGTTGTTTGTATTGTAACACTTGCATGTTGCTGGTCAATGTACTTTGTGTGTTTGTGTGTGTGACTGTGTGTGCGTGTGTTTGCAGCCAAAACAATATGTGTGATTGGGGCAAAAATTGAAAGAGTAGGTTTGATACCTTTTGTACAGGGAGAAGGCACTGTTTCACTGATTTTGTTGCTCGTGTTTGATTTGAGCTACAGCTGCAAAACTCATGAACCGTAAATGCTGCAGCCTCATTTGAATATAAAGTTATAATTTATAACATGTTGTTTTGTTGTTATATTTTTCTATTATTATTGTTTTATATTTTTATTTTTGAATGTTTAAAATTATTTAGGTAACTGGCTTTCGCCGTCTAAAATAATGTAACAATAAAATAATGTGCCTACGTAAATGTATTTACAATTAAACCGATTTGGGTCATGCATGAATAATATCTTATTAATAATATACTGTACCATTACTGGAGGCGATTGAGAAGGAAAAGCTTTACCATTGCCACCACTGGTTACGTTTAACGGTGGTGGCAAATGGGCACGCAGCCTATTTGGTATTTTTGACAACTAACTTAGATGGCGCAACGATCCAAAGACATTCTCGGCCTCCGATAACGAAAGACGTCACTTCGGTCTGTCCTGCGTCACCTCCTGCCAGTCCTCCACCTGGAGCTCGCTTAAGTCCTTCGAGACTATTTGATAACTTCATTCTTTTAGAGGTCGGTCATAATCAATATGTTTAGGAAAATAGACTAATGACAAAAGTAGCTGAATAGTGATGAGTAGATTTAAACATAACATATAATTACATATGTTTATTTTCAACTCACGATTCAAGAAAATAAAAGCAAAAAGTTACTACCGCATATGTTGATGACTCAAAGCAAAGGATTTTTATGTTGACCCAAATGATACATGAATACCTGATAAATGAATCACGCAAGTTTTCTATACGTCTGATTATAACGTTGGGCGTGTATTTGCGTAATTAAGGAGGCCCGGATCTCAGTTACCTCATCCCGCAGGCGACAGGGGGGTACTTCATGCCGACCTGGGAATGAAACATCATTGAAAACAAGCAAGGCAATATATATGTAGCGTTTGGCCACAAGCCACCAGATGCTAAGAGACAATATGGTCGAAACAATTGCGATAATTAGGTCGGAATATTATATTCTTTAATTTGCTGATCTTATTAACAACCCCTTCCATATATATTAGTAGAAGTGATCTAAACAGTTGATACAGTTACATATAAAATTGTATGTAAAGTGCATTTATAAGTATCTGGAACCTTCATGGAATTTCTTAAGTATCGAAGGAGGAGTGGATTCCTTGTAGAGATCACATTAAACATGCTATAATCTTGTTAGCAAGCAACAAAAATGCACGTCTTGCATAGATTTGTCTGTATTTAGTCAAACGTTACGGATACCGCGTCCACCTGCTCAGTACCATCGATAGTTGTAATTGATTCTATTTGCAAACCGCATTTATCTGAGCGATAGGTCAGATGCCGGTAGACATTGCTGCGACGGGCACCGATTGCAGACTCGTTTGCATCTTGTGTGGTCTCCGTTGGGAAATGTTACCAATCTATTCGGAATGCCTTACATAAAACTAACTAACTGAGATGGAGCAACGACCCAAAGTGAGTCTTGACCTTCGATAACAAAAGATGCCACTTCGGTCTGTCCTGCGCCACTTCCTGCCAGTCCTCCACCTGGAGCTCGCGCAAATCCTTCCAAAGTGAGTCTTGGCCTCCGATAACAAAAGACGTCACCTCGGTCTGTCTTGCACCACCCCTTGCCAGTCCTCCACCTGGAGCTCGCGCAAATCCTTCGTGACTTCTTCTTTCCAGCGATACCTGGGACGGCCGACCGGACGACGGCCACTCGGCCGTCCCATGTAAGCCTTACATACATGAAGTGTTTTCTTTTTCTTTTTTATTTACCACGGTCTCACCCGATGGAAAGCAAAGATGTGGTCGAAGGTGCAGCACACTTGCCCAGTAAATTAAATACCTTTTCAATGTTGGCTTGAACATCCCCGGGTTATACCTATGGCTAACTTGGAACTGGAATGGGAACTGGCTCTCCAGTAGACAGCGAAGTTGCCGGAACACGCTGACAGGTTCCTAACTTGAGAAAATGCTACCACCAGTGTATGGTTTCATCACCTGAAGCTCAAGCTCTTTGCAAGGATATAAAATCCGCTGTTGGATCTTATTGGATATTAATTGGAAGACTACCTACCATGCGATGATTGCATCCTGGCAACAGTGTTTGGAGGCTTCGCACATTTTACGACTCCATCGTTGGAATAACAATAAGGAAAGTGTGTTGGTGGTAAGAGATGACGCCGCGCACTTCGGGTTTTACAGGGCGAGCTGGTAATAACGTTCTCGATCAATGCTAGAGATCGTAAATAATTAGATTTAGTAATTTATTAGCTTGATGATATTTCGTTGTAAGATTTTGATTAAGTTTCAAACGCGTAAGCAATGCGTTAGGTTAGGTACAATTTTATAATGAAGAAACGACGGCAGCCAAAAAATTCATGAGACGTAAAGGATGTTAAACTGTAATATTCTTTCTAATTTATTAATGCAACTGCGTGATGAAACGAGCTAGTCGCTCGCCGGATGGTAAGCGCTCGTCCATTCCCTTTTATACCCTGTAATTTTACTGGAAATATCGCATTGGTTTACAACTCGGCTCGATTTCGAAAGATTAACATATTACTATCATTAAAGTCGATGCTTTCAAAATCCTCTTCAAATTTCCCCCCCAGTGATTCACAGTCGAGTGTGTTGTCAAGTGCGTGACGCATCGGCCATACTAACGCAAGGTAGTAACCACTATCGCCTGTACCAACCTTCTGACAAGCGTTTAGTTTTCGGAGAAATAACTGAGCTTGTGACGCAGGTGGCGGTTTTAACCAGTATCTTATGAAAATGGGGCCTTATTTGGGGTGATCCATTTAAATGTAATGTTTCCTGGTAGAGCCTTTGCAATTTAAGAAATAGTAACATCGTTCACTGTAACAAGCAACTTTGCAAGCAAAAAAAACCGACTACTTTTGTCGCTGACTGTGCATATATAAGCATTGCTCGTTTAAAGGTATTAGATAGAAGACAGTATCAGCAGTAGAGCACCGACACAGGCGCGCCCGACCGGTTTCGCGACAGACCGGAAAATTGGCACGCGACAGCGCGTCGCCAGAGACGGTGATGGGTATAATTGAGTTAGATAAACCCGATAAGGAATACTAGGGAAGAATGAATAAAGTAAATACCATCTGTTTTTGTCCCTACCTACTCTTCGTTTCGGTTTAACATTAATAAACTGGAGTAGGATATTAAGCGATTGAAGAATCGTCTATTTAAATAAGCTTTCATTGATAATGCGGAACAGTTTTCAGATGCGATTATCATAATGAGAAATAGAACTGATATCTACATTAATAAATTTAATAGTAATAGCTCGTACAAAATGCAGCCAACATTAAACTAGCAATACAGGTACACTTGAAGCAATTGCAATTTCAATTTAGTTTCATAAACCACTATGTAACAATTCAATTTACCAAATCCCAATTGCCGTTGCCACAGTTCAATTTGATTTTCCATTTGTACAAACAAACCGTCTCTCACAATTTCCGTATCGTTTCCTTCCGACTTGCGAGACTACAAAGACGAGCAGAGGTCGACAGGTGGTTGCGTCCCCCCAACCCCCCGCGCCCCCTCCAGCCAGGTGCAACGTCCCCCAAACCAGACCCACCCGTCTGATCCGAAGATATCGACTTGTGAAAGGTTAGGAAAAAAATAAAAACAAGTTTTTCTTCGTCTGTTTTTTTTGTACTGTCCTTTTTGTGGGAGTGGTGGGCTGGTGCGGCGCTCCTAGTTTTAGTGCACTTTAGTGTGCTTTAGTAATACTCGCTGTAATTTGTTGATGGACTGTAACATTGTATGCTGCAGGTGGGGTTGTGTCTGTTGCGTAATTTAACTAAGTGGTTTGCGGAAGACGTACTCAAACGGACTGAGTTATACTGCAGCTCGGCTAATGACAGAAGATCTTCCTTCCTCTGCTCACCCCACCAGGCAGCAGTAAACCTGATTCATTGGCAGTAAATTTGACTTGTAGTACCGGACGTGTCAGAACTAACCCAACACTTTATGAGGAGGTCTGCTCGGTGCTAACGCAAGGTCAGCTATTCGTATCTATGTTCGCCCTTAAAACGCCCGAGACTAGTTACGAAGATAAGATTAAACCATTAGATCATCGATGAGGCAACCATGGTTGTGAAACCGTTGGTGACGTCATTGGCGTGTTTTTAGTATACTGGACAAGACATTTTGAATCTGTCTTCAATATACATGTGTATTTATAGTTTGTTATGAGGCAAATGTGGTAGCAATTGTCCGATTACAAGAATTATTATGATATCATCTCCGTAATACGTGTCAAAGAACTTTGTTCTAATGGACGTGATCAATAATGTGCAAAACATATCGTTGTATATGAACGTACGTGACCTTGTAGTCAAGAACGCTTGATCATCGACTCAGAATCTGTTACCAAGCACCTATCGTGTATTCGGGCACTTGAGAGAGCCGGTTTCAAATCCGGGCCATAGCGTGGCGCCACCTTCTACACACTTTGCGACTTGTGGTCAAACGTAAAGAAGAGTAGAAGAAAAATAATCGTCATGATACACCAGCATGATACACATATAAAGTTTCCGAGAAGCCAATATCAGGTTCCAATCACGTCGAGATAAAACCGATCGATCTTGCAGCGAGATATAAAGGCCTGTCTATTTTTACCCTTCAACGGGACACTGATTCATCCCCAGGAGACACGCTAAAGGACAGAATGCAGTCGGTTGACTATCTATCTGGAGGGAAGGACGGACGGCGATATGCGAAACGAGCCTATATCCTGCGATGGGTTGATCGACCGCACACGCATGCAACGCGTCTGATAAAACTTATCATTGAAATTAAAAATGTGTAGAGTGCTTTGTAATGCAATCGGTATGCGCTTCCCTCGATAAAAGCTTAGTGCGTGCTGTCAAACAGTGGTATCAATTCAACAACATTCCAGTGTCCACATCCATTTTGTTGCTTTTCTATCTATCAATAAGACAATGTAAAGTTCTGTTTATTGTGAAGGAATAAAGTTCCATAAAGCTTTCATGCTATGGCTTAGTCTGAAGGGATTTTGCTTCTTCTCCGATTCTGCGGAGTTGTGGCTTTCTTTGTCTTCTTTTTCGTCTCAAAGTTGTCACAACGTTAAGCTGTCACGTAGTGTCTAGATAGATTTAGCAAAACACATTATTGGTTGTCATACTAAGGCAGTACCGCAATGAAACATCATAAGTGGTTATTTAAACCAATGTTCCTGTCAAAGATTACTAACAAACACAGAATAAGTCATGTCGGTTTGTTTGCTTTGCCGATTCGGAACAGGCGTGGGCGGTGGACTATTGTTGTTTCAAATCGCTAAGATAACATTGTGTATGGTTTTTATCCGTGCCTGCGTCTTGCGAAACAAATTTGATGTAAACAGGGCCGTTGCTTTCCATTCGTTCAGGCGATTCCTCTTTTCAGTACTTTGAACTTTCAAGGTTTGGAGTGTGGTATCGTCGTGAACAGGCTCGTCTGTACTGAGATGGATAGATGATATGGATGCGAAGATGCGAGCTCCAATAAGATTATTAGCAATCAATTTCTCTCTAATCCCCAATCATAAATCTTTCTTTACATGCAACTAAAGTTTTGTCACTAGACAATTTTAAAGAATAACGTTGTCCTCTTTTGATATTTTTAACCCTATTTCCTCTTGAACGGTTCGTATTTGTATGTTGCACAAGCCGTATAATTAAGATTTAGTTTAATATCCTCTTCTTATTCGTTAGTTTTAATAACGTGTACTTTATAGTTATGTGTAATTTACTAAACACTGCGCATGTTACTACCAATGGTTTTGATTATAATTTTAATATTTTGAGCACCGCGTTTTAAAGTTTTGTTTTTTTATTGCCACCGCGTTTTTTTATGGTGATTACTAATAACGTTATGCTTGTTAGCATTGGAATAAATGTTTCTTTCTATATATAACGCGAACGGCGCGTTCAGAATAAATCAAAACAGTTAAATTACCAAACATGGCCGCAGTTCACAAGTCACGTATAGCGTACTCCGTATACGTTGCTGTAGCCATAAACGTGTGCGTTGACTCATTCGTCTCTCGAGGACACACTCCAAGTGTTTTCACCTTTATCTAAACACACGAAGGCCGGTATTCTAAAATGACGCTCAAGCTATAATCACTACTTAAGCACAGATTAGAGTCTGTCAACTCATACAGATAATCAACACTTGTTAAAGTGTTAAAGTTAACAATGCATTGTGCAACCCAGCCTAAGGCCCGGTTCTGGGATCCGTAGTCAAAATTAACTATAGCAAGACTACGGATTAAGGAACCGGCCCTAAGAGTATAACCAGACTCTGAGAAAGCAGAAGGTTATGTGGGCAATAGATAAGAATTATCTACTCACTGTTTATCTAATTAATAACGTCTTTTTTAATTACATTCATATTACTGGTAATTTTTATAATGGGCTTTAAATGTTCGGCTGTTTTAGTGAAGGGCATTTGCATGATGATGAGGCAATGAATAAAGAAGTATACACGCAGTAGTCGTCCCGGCGGGCAATCGAGGTACTTAAAGTTTCGGCAGACCGTCCCCGACACGTTTATAAGCAATTTATTACCGTTGTAATCGGATTCTTCGCGTACATATATGTACATAATCGAGCAGCGGCCAGAGTCAGACGTTTTATGAACTGTTAAACTTTCTGGTCCTCTAAAAGTTTGGATGTATTTTACCCTATTTAAAGTCGCTCAGCGCGTTATGTCTCTCTTAAAGATCGAATCAGAAATGAAGTGATCCGACAGAGAACCAAGGTAACTGACATAGCGAGGATCAGCAAGCTGAAGTGGCTGTTGGGGCAAACGTGTTCTTGAGTGGAGACCGCGTCTCGCCAAACGTAGTGTAGGACGTCCTCCAGGTAAGAGGTGGAGCGATGATGTACGCAAAATGGCTGGCAGCGGTTGGATGAGAGGAGTCCGAAGATCGGGCTCAGTGGCGTGCTTTGGGAGAGGCCTATGTCTAGCAGTAGATTGAAATAGGCTGATTATGATGATGATGATTCTTTCCCTTTATGTTGCTGTTGAAATTTAACTGATTTGAGTGAAATTTGGAATGCCGATAGCTTTCTTCCCCTTTATTACGACAGCAAATAAAAGACTCCGCTGCGCTACAAATTGCAGTCCTTCAAGATGGATGTGAAAAGAGTTCATAAGGGTCGGTAACGCATCGGCAACTCCCCTGGTGTTGCAAATGTCCATAGGCGACGGTGATCGCTTCCCATTAGGCGGGTCGTCTACTTGTAAGCCACACAAGCTAAGCAAAGTAAGGGTAAACCCGTGGGTATAACCGCTTGACACCGCTAGTGTCTCATATACCGACGTCTCACATAACGAGGTTTCAGCAATTGTACTTGTTAAAAGCCGTCCCAGCGCGGCCTTGCGCACGTTTGCACAGATGCGCGCGCGCAACTCGCTATCGCCGCGCGCGTGACTCATATTCAAAGGAAATAATGTCCGCGGGAGCCTCGAGCATTATTGGAAGAATACTAATTAATTATGAATAAATTTATACAACACAACGAGCTATAGAGGGCGCCATGCTTGGAGTTTCTTTGTGTGAAACGGGGAAATTCTCCGAAGATCCAAAGTCACCGAGGTGGCTCTCAGAATTTTCAATATGACGTGGCAATGGGCAGGCCGCTTCGCTCGACGAACCGTTAACTGATGGAGAAGAAAGTTTCTCGATTGGCGACCACGAATCGGATGATGCAATATTTAACAAAAATTTTGGGCTAATAACATGATTAATGGTTCAAACATTCTTTCTAGTAGGACTGATTTTGTTAGGAAAGCATTTCCTTTCTTTTGATCTAGGCATCTCACCGATTTCCACAAAGAGTTAATTAATTCTTCATGTTGTAATACATGCCGTTAGTTATATGTCCTAATTTCAGTGTCCCATTTCGTAACTGCGAGTCGCTTCATTGTGGTCCTTTATTTATTGACCATTCATTCATTAGCGTCAGTTCATCAATCTACCATCTGTCATCGTTACTATGAGACCTTCAATGTTTGAATAATTCAAAAACGATTTCAAGAAATTCGGTAAATGCATGTCAGTGTCACAGTCACAGACTGGCTGAAAGAATTTAGTGAAAAGATTGATGCTGACAAATTTGAAAAGCATTTCCAAAGGTGCCAGTTAAAAGGATTCGTTACTTTGTAACGATCATGTTAAAACCTCAGCAAGGCAAGAAAAAAAGGAAGACCAAATGCGCAGAATTCCTCATGCGTTTATTTAGCTCTAAATGCGGTCGCGAAGCTTTCTTTGAACCCTATACCCTCGGTGCAGAGACGTGAACGTACCGAAGAGTTGATAGGGCTATGTTTGCGAATGGCGATGTGGTGAGTCACACACACACACGACCCGGTGAGTGTTACGATGGCGACGTAACCACCTTTCCATTGTGAATATGCACACGTTTTGTAAACCACAACTGATGATACATCGTGGTTTTTGGCCGGTTGGTGACCTTTGGAAGGGATATGTTTAGTAACAACTTTTTGGTCTTACAGATTAGTGTTAGACCGCAAGTCTCCTGATGTTAGGCGTTTGAATGGTCAAAGGTGCCATCACGCTACGCCTGCATTTAGAACTGGTCCTCAATTAAGACTTCCGGATGAGATTGTTGACTTGGGGGTAACTAACTATCCAGACGAGCAATAGGCAAATGACCAACCGCCAGGGATTGCTTTCAGTACGATTTTCTTTTGTTGAAAATTTGGCAGGAGTCTAACGCACAATCTATGGGTTACAGATGGAAAACCACTCAGCTATCGTCGCTTTGAAATTAGAGTAAATACAAAAAAAAACAGAAAAGGCAATTCGTCACAGTATCTAAAATTAAAATGCATAATTCATTAACTAACCCGTTTTAAAATTGTAATCGCGCATTTAAACTGCCATTACTAAATGTATTAGTTAATTCCTTATATGGTAACGAATTGATACGACCAAATATGGTAGAGCACTCGTGGAAACTGTGTCGCGGTGCTTTTTGTGGCTTTCAAACCTATCCGTGTGGTTGCGACATTTGGACTACAGCCTGGCTAGCAAGTGACAGCTAGAGACAATTTATTTATCTACTTGCTGTGCCCCGCGGTTTCACCCGCGTGATATACATTTTATCTCGATAAAAATTATCCTGTCTTCCCCTGGGCTCGAGTTTCTAAAATAAAAGCCTCAGTTACTCAAACAAAGGTTGATGTAAGGTGGATGGTTTTTTTTTATTATTTAGCGACTTTTGATGTTGGCTGTACAGGACTACGCGACCACCTTTTCTTTTATACATATAACCACCAGGCGTGCCCCGCGGTTTCATCCACTTGGAGACTTTTAAGGTCCAGTGGTAGTGGCGTTGGCTTGCGATTCGTCGGTTGTGAGTTCGTATCCTACAATGAGCTTGAGCTTTTGGTGAAGGAAAACATCGTGATGAAACCGACCGATCTCAGATTAATTAAATTGAGACATACTTATTAGATGACTTTAGAATAATTCCTACTTAACTGCGTAAGATCAAATCAGTAAACAATTTAGATTTATCCGCCAGATGTAAGGTCAAATATTTAATTGATTCGCGTATAATAATTTTCCTCTTTATCTAATGTTTATTGATACGTTATCTGCGTCTAGCCTCTTTGAAGGTGCCGACGCATGATAAGCCGTTGTGTAAAGGTTGCATGATATTTTCAATGAATAACGCAGCATACCTAGCAGCACCCCAAGGGAGTTTAATTTTATTTTTAACAAATTTTATAAAAGTGGGTTCTCAATTCGACTATATGTTTTTTTTAATGTTTGTTACCTCAGAACTTTTGACTGGGTGTACCGATTTTGATGATTCTTTTTTTTTTTCAAGCTGGTGCTTCCCGTGTGGTCCCATTTCAATTCGGTCCAGTTCTGACAATGGCATCCATAAGAAAACCTTTGATGTCGGTTTTTTTTTTGTTTGCAAAGTTTCTTGTTATCTATTTTACCCGTTACTGCCGTTCCTGGGTACAAGGCACCTGATGTTAAGTGGTGGTGTGGTCGAAGTTAACGCCACGTTAGACCTTGATTGAGGACTGATTCAAAAGTGAAGCCGGAACACCGATAGATGCTTGGCGACAAATTACAGATTAGTATGTACCACACAGAATTTTGAGCTTTAACAGTCAATCCTGCACGAAATCGCTCTGTAATTGGCCTGGAAACTGATCATAACTACATACATATTTAAGATACATATATGGGAACATTTACGTAAAGCCATGTCTCTTGTGCTTTACTATATTAATATATGTAATACTAGCAAACCCGGCGAACTCCGTTTCGCCACCAGATGGCTTCCTTTTATGTTACATTTCGTTTTGGTGATTAAAAGAAGAATTTTTTTTTTGTTTTATATTTGAAAAGGAAAAATTTTATTTTATTTCACAACAGTAATAACTCATTTCTACTTAAAATATTGGTTTGTAGTACATGCTATGTATCAGAGCAGCCTGGAATACCTACTTGTATTTCTGAACAGACTAGGTACTTACGTATCTATTTTAATGATAATGAAGTAAGTGTACTAATGTACTTACGTGTTAAGAATCGAAAAAGATTTGTCGATCATCCTAAAAGCCTAAACACACAAGAACCAACATTGGGAATGGCGCTGTATGTGAAAAAAGATTTTCCCGCTTTTCTGTTGAAATTTTTCCTGAATTTTCTTTGCTATAAACCTCACGGAGCCCGAGACCTTTCCAACGAATGCAAAACCGTGGAAATCGGTTCGTGCGTTCTGGAGTTATAGCGTCAGGAAGGAAAACCCGACTTATTTTTATATAGTAGATAGAATATACTTTAACTGCCTCCGAGACTATCTGATACACGAATTTCATTACACTATCCAAGTTTTACTACCGAAGATTACGATCTTTATTATATTAGTTACTTTATTTCTCCTAATATTAAAGATAGTTTTACTAGGCATAACATATTCCGCTCTCTCATATCTCATATCTCCTCCGTACCTATACGTTACACAGATCACTGTTTTATTACTATAAACCAATTAGTTCTAGTAATAAATTCTTCTGCTAATTAGTAAAGTTGTTTGCGCTAAGATTTTATGGTGTACCAGCGCTTACTTGACCTGGATGTCTGGTGGCATAAGGTCTACCTACGAATTGTTCGAATGCCTAACAGCTGCTGTGTTTACTCACGACGTTAATGCATTTGCAAGGAGTTTGGAAAATAACTAAGGGCCTAGGACGTTTTAATTAGTAGTTTTTGCTCGATACTAGGTGTGACAAGTGTGTAGAAAAAAAGAGTATGCGTAATTTTCCTTGAATCAATTTAGTATTTTAACTATTTATCAGATGGTAGTTCATGGTGTTAAGAGGTAATATTAAGTAATCTGTAGCAACAGTCTAAGGGTTGTTTCTTTTTTTACATATCGTCGGCTAGCAAGCAACACCGCACAAGTCAAAATTTTGTGGTATTGACAAATTTAATACCATTAGATGCAGTTTTGACGTGCGCTTCTATAAACCTGTCAGTTCCAAGCATTTTTACTAAATAGAAGCCGTTAATTAAAATTGTAATAATACACACAAGTCAATAATTTACACAAAAACATACAAATAAAACAGTTTTATGTGTCTCCTGAAAAGTTGCAAAATTTGACTTGCGCGGTGTTGAGCTAGCCGACGATATGTTAGCGTTGGACCACAAATTACGCGAAGAAAAAAAGCGTGAAGTGTGATGGATGTGTTCTATGTGTTTTTGTGTGATTAGGTAAAGATGCGTTTCTTTTACGTTTTCGATACTCCCTGATCAGCATAAGGTGCCCTATCTGTAGCTTTCCGGGTCACGCTATTGATTGTCCCACTCTGCTGCTTTCCATACTAATATTTTGAAGAAACTCATAATCATAATAGAGACACGGTTCGTCACTTACTCACACAAAACAAAGAAAACGCGTTCTTTATCGCTCAAATTATGTACAGTAAGTTAATCACGAGTGTCCTCGATCGCTGGTGACTCAGATTAGTCCTCTCGTGTATATCACCAACACGTAGCGAGTGGAAACTGGTAAATTTGTAGAAAGGGGCTGACTCACTCCCAGACTCTTTGTATGACCAGTGACCACCGTTGTGGTGCAATGGGCCAAAAGGCGACTACAATGTGAAAAAAATAAGAAAACAATGTGATGTGATGAATCTCTACCATAGATAGATAGATAGATATAATAGATAACGCTTTATTGTTTCACCACAACAACAGAAAAATAGAACAACATAAAAGGAAATATCTTAGAGCTAGTGTTACAATGGGCGGTCTTATCGCTTAGAGCGATTTCTACCAGACAACCTTTAGATGAACAGAGATAGTTAGAAATAAAATGCGGTTGGTGGTGTAAATTTATGTATGTATAAAAAAATATATTAACAAATATATATACAGTAAAATATAAAAACGAAATTTAAGAAAAGAGAAATTATTTATTATATACAACAAATCAAATATATACAATTGGATAAAAAATTAAACTAAATACTAAAGCTAAACTATCTATATAAAACTAAACATCTACAAATAAAAAACCTGATTTAGGTCGCTGCCTGCAGGTAGAGTGCCCAAGAGACTGGCGACATTACCTCTTGAATGGCTAGGCTGATTCGTTGACCGAGGTAAGCGCCAGCCCTTTGGTCACCCGTGGCGTCAACGAGGCGCTTGGTGAGCTCTTTAAAAAGTATGAGAGCGGCAGGACCCGACGGACCAAGAGTTTCAACCCCAAACGGAGCAAAAATATAGCCATCTCCAAGAGATGCATACTTCCTCCGTTTGAGGTTTTCAGCAGTTTCTGCCGCCGTACCTGGCGCCCTACTATTTTAAGAAAATAAATAATTATAATTACATAAGATAAGATACGAATAACACACATACATAATCATAATTATACTATAAAGTTTCGCATAGTATATTCACAGTCGCAGATTTGTTTCTGTTCAAACATGCCCAGGACATTGAACTCGTAACTTTTTGTCTAATGTTTTAAGAATCTCGTAGCTTTAGCTCTAATAGGATTGCGTGGATTAGCTCATCATGTTTCGCATGGCTTAATTAGCTTATAGTCTGTTGAATACACTCGCCGTTTAGTTCTGATGACCGTCAACGGCCTTCAAACGAGCGGACGGCCCGACTGACGGTAAGCGGTCAGTGAGGTCAGGGTCGCATGTAGCCATCTGCAACACTACGGGCGTTGCCGATCCTTAAGAGGACGCCGTGATAAACAATGAATCTGAAATCAGCTCCATACAAAAATGCAAGCGAGCTTACCAATGCCGTAAGGTCGTATGCGTCAAAAAAAGTTTTTTTTTTCGTAAAATGAAAAACTATCGTTAATTTTAAAGAACTAAACCTTTAGTTATTTGAAGAATGTACCATACAAAAAAAAAAAAAAAACACGTAAATCGGTTTCGTATGCCTGTAAAATGAAAATCTTTTTTTTTAGAGGGCTGTTTTCGATTGTTGTTTCTCTGCTGTGAAAATTAACCAATCGTGTTATCCTTCCAACAATTTGATGTCAATAACTTTTGACACCTCATCTTGAAGGACTGATTTTGTAGCAATGCGGAAAAACTAGTGGAGATCGTTTCAAATTTTGCTAATATGCGGGAGAAGCGCATAAATCGAGTGGTGTAGAACTTCCAGGACTCGATTAAAATCTTTGTATGTTTCATTGTCAATTTTATTGACTGCTCTTGAAATGATTTCTTAACTCCTGGCGTCTAATTTTGCGTTGTACACTGAGAAAAAGTTCCTGACTTTCCTTCTGAGTCTTCTTACCTTTCGAGATCGATTCCTTCCAAAATGGAACCTTTTTATTCGTTATTTTGCCATAGTTTTCCTTCTAAATCAAAAAAAAGGAAATTCCTTCTGATTCTTTCTGTATTTGGGAAGGTCTTTTTTCTCCGTGTAGCTTGTATAGCCGATAAAATATAAGGCTTGTATAGTGGCTGATGATGATGATGAGGATGATGATGATGAATAAATATATTGTCTATTGTCTATTGATGAGGATCAACAATAGCAACGTCGACGCCTCTGAACATTTTCTCTATTTTTCACATGACATGTCTAATCAACCGTTTCTTCTTCCACAGACATACTCCGGCCTCTTCTGCGTGGTGGTGAACCCTTACAAGAAGCTGCCCATCTACACCGAAAAGATCATGGAGAGGTATAAAGGCATCAAGCGGCACGAGGTCCCGCCACACGTCTTCGCCATCACAGACACGGCATACCGTTCTATGTTACAAGGTTTGTCCAGCACATTGTAAAAGCACAGCGTAAGCATTGTGCATTGGGGAAGAAATGTTCTCGAGTGGCGACCACGAACCAGCAGACGTTCTGTAGGTAGGCCCCCCACTAGGTGGACCGACGACATTGTAAGAGTCGCAGGGAGCCGTTGGATCCAAATGGCTGACAGCTGTTCTTGGTGGCAATCAAAGGGGGAGACCTATGTTCAGCAGTGGACTTCTTCCGGCTGATGTTGATTACACATTGTACTTTAAAATACTTTTTTTTTTTGCTTAAGTCTACAAGTTACCTGATGTTAAGCGACGATGTGGTCGAAGGTGGCGCCACGCTACATCTGGGTTAGGAACAGGTTCTCGGGTGACTTGAACACACCTATAGATGCTTGGATAGCTAGGCGAGCACTGGAATATGCTCTACCACCAAGCTATGGTTTCATCACAATGTGTTCCTTCCGCATTGGGCCAGCGTGCTAGATTACGACCCTCTTTGAGAGAAGGCCAGAATCCCAGCAGTGTAATTTTAATAGGCTGATGATGACTCTATAAAGGAACTGATAAAATAAGTGTGCCAGTAATGTTACTCACAATATACTCGCAGTTATCGAAAACAAAGTAATAGGGTCAGACCGTTTATAAAATGCCATGAATAAATAAACCGCTAAAGCTATCACGAAAGGCCTTCAGCGGTCGATATGCAGGTTGTGCAACCCAATTGTCACGAATAAATTACGATTAATTTGTCTGGAAAGTTAAACTCGAATACTCGAGTAATTAGTTAAAAACAGCCTCAAATTATAAAAAATGCAAAAAAAATGTATTAACTATAAAAAAAATTACATTTGTTTGCGTTGTTAGCTCAAAAGGAAGCGACTGTGATGGGCAAGCGAGACGCTTACCATCACGCGAGCGACTTGCTCGTGTCTTCACTCAGGTGTAGTATACAAAAGGAGTCTGTCTGTATCCGACGAAGAAAATTCCCTATTAAAAACGTATACTTCATCATCTACAGATAGAATCTTCCCTAGTTAGTGTATGTTTTTTTAAAGGAACCTACGTTTCTATATGGGCCTCTGTTGTTAGAAACCTACTTTTCAATAGGAGCCTCCACTAGATCTAATGATATTTTCTAGTAACAACTCGAACCGACAAAAACACTAAAGAAATATTCACTCGTCGTCATGACTAAAAGAAACTAAACAGAGGTTGATCACCGAAGACATCGGTAGAGTTGTACTATAACTCATTCCGTATCGGCTGGAGGCCATTAGTGAACAATTAGACTAACGACCCGTTCATAAACTGGTCGCTTATCTGTACCGTGAGGTAGTGCTAGCTTCTACACACGAGGCTCTTATGTTCTTTTGAATCATTGAAAATATAAAATAATCCAAGCTAGTTTTAGACCAGCTATAAGTGTCATTGGACTATTCAAAGATTTATTTTTTACAAGATTTGCCTCGCATTTTCATTTGCGAGAACTTAAGTTCATCGCGGAATAAAATATTCTATATCCTTCCCCAGGATTTTAACTATGACTATACCAAATTTCATCAAGATTTGATTAGCAGTTTAGGCGTGAAAAGGAGGAAAATAAAGATAAAGGTTATGTTCGCATGAATAATATTAGTACCTAGTATGGACGCTTCACCCATCACCAATGTTTTTGTTTTACAATTAATATATATATACGTTATTTACATAAATGTGGATGAGGCCTTTAAAGAATTTATAGCTTTGCATTACGTGTCAGGTTTTTGTCTCTAAGGCTTGATATATTCTGTCAGATATATTTAGGTGTTAAAGAGAATTTAGGGAGTTATCATCGCGATAAAAATTTCAATTGCCCGAGTTTTGGCGATTTATTTTTCAAGCGTGATTTCTTTTAATGAAAAAAAATTACAGCCGCCACCTCCGGTTTTAGGTTAGGGGCGATGATAAAATCACAAAAATTATTAGCAGATACAAAATATTCATAGTGTAAGGACGAAAAAATACAAGACGCCATTAATGAGCTATGCGTTTCAGCCACAAACAATATTGTTGCCAGGTGTTCAGCGCAGACACAGATAAGCTCATAGCGACTAGGTGTTTAGTACAGGCGGACACAGATAAGCTAATTGTTCAGCTACCAGGTAGACAGGTAACAGGAAACGCGCACGGCGATGTTGTGCTTGCCGTTTCGCAACAAGGGCCCGTAGTAAACAAAGGCATTTGGCGTAATTATGAATGTGGCTACATGATCGTGATGATAATTACGCAATGGCTGTGGGTCTTGGTTGGTTTTTCACGTTTTAAGTTCTAAGTTCTATTCACATATTCCACGAATCAGTTTTCAGAGCAAGCTTCTTGTTCTAATTTAATAACTAGTCAGTTGGCATATGTGGTCCTTTGAGCCGTGTACTCGCGCAACTCAGTATTAGGTGCAAAAAATACTTGTGTTAGATGAGTTGAGTTACTTATAAGCTTTTAATTGGGCTACAGATAGAGAAGACCAGTCGATTCTCTGCACTGGAGAGTCAGGTGCTGGCAAGACTGAAAACACGAAAAAGGTGATACAGTACCTGGCCTACGTGGCCGCTTCTAAACCTAAAGGATCTGGAGCGGTAAGTTCACCCTTTAAAACTAACACTAGATTAAATCTCAGCCTGATTTATAGACATCTGTTCTTCCTGCCTGAGCAAGAGTGGCCTATCTATCGAGCGGTGCGGGAAGTGAGCTTTGAGAGTGGCAACGAAATGTTGTAAAGGATTGTCAGTTTTACTAGTCTTCTTGGATTCCCTGTCGCCAATGTTTGCGCATCCACCTGTAAAGGTATTTCATGTGTAATTGTAGATATGCCACTTTTGATTAAGGCCGCATTGTCCTCTTGGATCAGAAATGAAAAACTGTCAAAAGCTATCGGGGACAGGATTTTGATAACTTTTGACAGTTCCAGTATCGAATTACAGATAATAATTATATTAGAGACGGCTTCTTAGATAATGTGCAAGAATAAGAACGTTGAAGGTATGGATGTTCTTTTTTACAAAAGCTGAAGTTGTCTAAACAATACACAAGGTATAAAAAAGTTGAACATCGAAGTGATATTCAAAGTTTGAGAAAAAAAGTGTGTGGCGTATATTTTCGGTGTTTTGGAATTGCCTCAGCTTTTGCTAGATGTATGTATACTAGTTGAGATGTAGGTTTGGGAAGCAGGTTTGATGTCTGAAGGTATGCGGAATGTCCGATAGACGTAGAAAATAGGAGCATGAGAGCTGGATTGATTGGATGCTTGTCTTGAATGGTTACGCCTGGTATTTTGATGCTTTGGAATTTTGATTAAGTACTTAATAGCTTAAGGAATTTGAATATTATACCCGATGAGGCAAATAGGAATATTACAACAAACATAAAGCTCTATTAATTACAGTTAATGATATAAAAAGTCTGCTATGAAAGAGATTCTGATTAAGGATTGAATAATCGATTCATTAGACGATTATGCCTTTTTAAGTTTTAAATCTAGCATTGCAGTCAAAGTATGTAGCAGCTTAATAACGATCTTAATGTCCATTAGGCTGAAATGATCGTAAATTCAACAGCGAATGGTATTTACCATTTTATGATCATTTGATGTCACAACGCTATATAAATATTGTAAGCAGTAAATTAACTTTATAGAAACTCATTTTTATTTTGCATCCTATTTTGGTGTTTTCGCATTTTTAGTATGCATCCGCCTTATGTTGATATATTCGATTTAAATTCAAACAGGACTTCACACTTATCCACCATTTTGATTTTATGTCGATTTTACGGCCATTGTTCAAATATTGATAGATACTCGTATAGGTATATAGAAATTATCGAAACGAACAAAAAATAATTCGTAACAAAAACTTCTCAAACGTCTTGGAACTAAGATAATTGGGTTCAAAGTCATAAGCTTCAACATCAATAAAATTATCTCAGTTCTTGACAAATGCAAAAACATTTCAAACGTCACAGTTACTTGGTGGTGTAATTTATTACTTTCTTTGAACTCGATTATCTTCCGAGACATTTTAGAGACTCTTACCTGGAAATTATTCTTGTTTGTTTCGATCTCCAGTTTGAATTTATCGGTGTTTTTAGACTAGGAACCGCTAAATCGACAAGGAATCAAAATGGCGGACATGTAGGGGACAGGCTCTACTTAGATATCCTTTTATATTTTCTCTTAGTTAACTTCAAATATATCTATATCTACCTTAAAAAAGACGATAGTATTATGTTTGTACTTCTATGAAGTGACTGCTCTTGATGGTTTGATAGTTTTTTTTATTCCTTACATTGCTCGATCAGACCTTATATAAAGTTGATCTACTGCTCGCACAATTTATATGTACAAGCACCGAGTAAAATTACTATTTAAGTTGCGGCGATGTGACAAGTTTGCCGATTACTCATCGTGCTTAAACTCCTTTTAAGGAGCGCCCGCTCAGGTGTGTGGTGGATGGTAACACAACAGTCGTCTAAATATAATACGCACTGTACAAAACATCTGGTGATAACTTAGAGTTACAATGAAGAGTGATTTCATTGGAAACTGTATATTTTCACAGAGGTATTCTGATTCATTGAGGTTGTGAAATTCTGGTTAAGTGTTACAATAGATGATTTATATATGTGTTGACCACAAAGATGAGTAATTAGGCACTATTAAAATTTTATTTCCTCCATATGCAAATTATGTTTGTTATAAAATTGAATGTATATAATTATTTTTGATTTGTCAGCGCTCACAGTTCTATTGGTTTGATTATCGAAGCCGGGTAAGGATTGATAGAATTGTTTTATCACTTTCCAGTTGAGGCTAGAACTAAATAATAACGCTGTACGATTGTAGTACATGTAACAAAGTGACAATGAAAGTATTGTGTAGGTAATGGGCCTGATAAAACACTCGGTAGCAGTAAAATAGAGCCAACTTATATTGAAAATGATAAGCTTGGAACTCGGCTAGTGACGGAAGATAAGCCATGAAGCAGTAGTAGACAGAGAATAAGTTTGAGTTTAGTTAACATTTGCTCTTACGTGAGACTGCTTGAACGCACTAGTAGGTGCTTGGCGACTGATTCTTAACTTGAGGGTTGTAACTAACCAGGCGAGCACTAGATAACGCCCTTCGACCAAGCTATGGTTTCATCACGATGGTCTCCTTTTAAAGCTCAAGCTTATTGCAGTAATAGTAAATTGCTAGAAAACAAACATTCAGTGTTACCATTTCATGTTGAAATAATTGGTCTCCCGGAGCGACGCCAATTGCCGCACCACATATAAACGTAGTTTTGTTCTTATTTGTAAAATATGTGGATGTTTGATTGGCCCTTAAATCAGTACCGCCACAGATTAGATAAAATCATCACGTACAAAAAAAGTGGTCTGCAGAAACTCGAGCGTTGTGTTTGTAGAATTAATGATGAGAGTCTGGCTATGTTGTTTTTCTGAGTGATATGCTATTGTTACATATTATAATATTATCTACGCGTTTGTAAGAGCTAGAATTTCAATAGGTGTAACGCCATGCCCTAATTGACTGTTGCTATACGATACGATACAACACTTGTCGTCCGACCAACCCACAAAACTGCCAAAATTCAATCACAAATCACACCACAGCACTTCGAATGGCGCTGTCAAAACTGACTTTACGCACTGTCATGCAATGTCCAAAAAAAGTTGTTTTGTGGCACGAGCACGACCGATTTTGTTGTCCTAACGACTTGTCAATTAGGACTTGGTGTAAATAGGAATGCTAGATTAAATGGATGTAAGAAATTATGGTTAATTGTATTTTTGTATATTGGCACACCTGCATGAGATGGAGGTGGCATGACCCTTGTACTGTACAGCACTTGTTTACATATCTACGGGTGTTGCTAGATATAACATGTACCTTTTTAAATGTTGTTTCAATTTGTTTTGTGTTTTATAGTCCAAGAGGTTGGCCTTTGTTTTAGTAAGGTCTTAGTATGCAAACAAATACCTTTATTACATTAAATTATTCTTAGTCTTTAAAATCTATTAACAACTAGCTGACCCGGCGAATTTTGTATCGTCAAATAAAAGTCACCTTTTAAACCTTCCCTGAACATCCAAAAGTATTTCAAGATCTAAATTTGCAAAATCAGTCCAGCTGTTCTCGAGTTTTAGCGAGACTTACGAACCAGACAACAGCAATGATTTGCAGCAATTGATTTTTATATATATGAGATTAAATAGTTATTTGTAGTTATGTAAAATATTGTCAATTTGCAAATTTATATGTTTTTCTGGTAACACCTGTAAAGCAGATGTCGTGTACCTTGCGATACTCGTGTAACATAATGTTTATTTTTCCTTCTTCCACCGTCACCGCCTGCTCCGGACTACAGGGCCCGACGCCACAGTTGATTATAGTAAGTCTCGACGAACGCCTCACATGACGCTGAAAATCATTGGGGCGCTACTGTTTCCCTGCACTGTGGTACATTGTCTTCGAAGATATTAAATTTTTCTTTTTCTGGTGTGGAAATAATTATTTCTTCTAAAAAAGAAATTAAATCTAAACCCAATGAGAAAATTATATGTTTATTTTGTTTCTTCAATTTGTCTAAACGATAGCTCTCTGACTATAATTTTTATACACATCTCGATCTTTTTATACGTGTATTTTCGGAATATTTGGTTTTGTTTAATTATAACATGTATGTGGTTCGATTTAAAACATTAGAAAATTATAAGAAGTTTGTTAAAAAATAGAAGTGAGAAGTGTTCTCGAGGACGATTTACCACATAATGGAGCCTGAATCGTGCGCTTTTACTATCTGGGTTCTTTTATTGGTTTTGGATAGTTTAATGAGGTGCATGTTGGCATGGAATGAGGCATGCTCCCAGAAATGTCTTTGTTTCCTCTACCTATATGTTTTATAAATACATTCACATTATCATCCCAGGCACTGCTATGTATATTTATTGTATATTTATGAAGTAAGTGATATAGGCAATTACGGGCCTATTTTCCTGTCTTTATATTTAGTTTTATACTCTTAGGGTAAATTCATTTTTTTTCCTGAGTAAGTATGTATGACACATTTTAGTAGTCAATATGAATTTTGGTGCTTATTTATCTTAATCCGATGCTATTTTAGTAATATGTTCTCATAATATGTAAATGTATTTATTATAATTTCATTGATAAGATACAGTTATCATCATTTATTGTTATGAGCAATAATATTATAACGAAAAGGCGTATCGCTTACCATCGGGAGAATGCCCTGCTCGTTCATACATAAATATGTATCTATGAACAGATTACGTCATCGTCATACATGTAACCATTGTGTTTGTATGCGCCGTTCACTAATATGGTTGTCACGATCTAATCATCAGTACCATGGTCGCAAAAACTTGATCCCATTTTAGAATTTTCTATGCATAACTTTGATTAAAGATTAAAATCAGATTTAACTTTAGCTATTCGTCTTTTTAACTATTTAATACGCGCGTTTAAGTTCTGTTTTTGTGAATTTCTGGATTGGATTGTCTCGACTTAAATTGGTCCAGCCATTTTTGACTACAATTGATTTTTATATATAGAAAAATAGATTCCAATACATCGTCGGTATTCGTCAAAGCAAACCCACATTTCGTAACTCCTGATAATCAAACAGCATCTCGCATCTAACCTCTCCATATGTTAATTAGCAGTAACTAATCAACCGTTTCATTTCACGCCGCTATCTTCCCTCGTAGACAAACGGACCCACCTTCGAGGTAATCAGCTAAACTCCTCTGTGTGTGTAACCCTAACATAACACTTGCGGAATAATTAGACCTTGTGTATGTTAATATAGCCATTTTATTGAATCATTTTGTTAAACGAAAAGGTTAAAATTCAGAATAAATATATGTTTACTTACCAGTAAAAGAGAGTTTTTAATCGATACTTCTGACAAACAAACAAGCTTTAGCTTTATATATATAACTCAAAGGTGACTGACTGACTGACATAGTGTTCTATCAACGCACAGCCCAAACCACTGGACGGGTCGGGCTGAAATTTGGCATGCAGGTAGATTTTATGACATAGGCATCCGCTAAAAAAGGATTTTGATTAATTCTACCCCCAAAAGGATAAAATAGGGGATGAAAGTTTGTATAAAACTTTGTCAATTTTAAACCGATCGGGCTGAGACTTTGCATGCATAAAGCTGTAGCCCACGCGGGTGAAACCGCGGGGAACAGCTAGTATATGTATAAGAATCAAAGTCCTGACTGACTGATATCATCTCACAGCCTAAACCGCTGGTCGTAGAAACTTGAAATTTTGGATGGTATGTTTGTCTTGATGCATAGGGGTTTGATAAGAAAGGATTTTATGAAATTTTACTCCTAAGGGGGTAAAAAGGGGAAACTGTAGCCCACGCGGCTGAAACCGCGGGTAACAGCTATTTTTTTATTTGTATTAGTGTATAGATTTCATATTACACTTAGACATCTGCAGTTGCCCGCGTGATAGTTAGGCTGTAAGCTATCTATCAGTCAGTCAGTCAGTAGTAAAAGATTTCCAAAATTGGTTAGTTAGGTCCAGAGATTAACCGTACTATAATTGTAATAAACTTTACATTTCTTATTATTAGTATTCAATACCTACATAGCACCTACACAAGGTCTAAATTATATTCACAGTCTTATCATTTTGATCCCGTTCTAAGTTAATAAAACACTCTGTGCCTAGTTATAATATGATTTGTGTCGCTTATCAATCGGTTAATTAACGACCCCAACTGCTATTGAATTAAATAGAACTAACACATTAATCAGTGACCTAAATTGTTTCCAAGTTCTGACATATTACTGACACATGTCATCTTTAAAAGGTTGACAATCGTTGACAATGTTTTTTTTTTGTGTGATATGTATGAATAGATTGACAGTATTGTCTTCCTTATAGGGCGAATTGGAACAACAGCTGTTGCAAGCGAACCCTATTCTAGAGGCCTTCGGTAACGCCAAGACTGTCAAAAACGACAACTCGTCCAGATTTGTAAGTATGACATTTACTATTGCCCCCCATCCGCACAGATGTCATCAACGTACGAGTCGCACTGGCTGTATTAAAATGCCGAAGACCGGGAACGATGCGTGCGGCGCGTACGGTGCTGACAAGAATGTGTTCACCAGAAAGAAGTAAAAAGTTTAAGTTTACATGTATCTTAAATTATAGCCCTGATTATGATTAAGTAATAATTTATGTGTTTCCAGGGTAAATTCATAAGAATAAACTTCGACGCGTCCGGCTACATAGCGGGCGCGAACATCGAAACGTACTTGCTAGAGAAATCGAGAGCGATAAGGCAGGCGAAAGACGAGAGGACATTCCACATCTTCTACCAACTCCTGTCCGGCGCCACGACGCAGCAGAAGGCGGAGTACATTCTAGAAGATCCCAAGAGCTACCCGTTCTTGTCAAATGCCGCGTTGCCAGTGCCTGGTATTGATGATGCGGCGGAGTTTCAGGCGACAATCAAGTCGATGAACATAATGGGAATGAACAATGAGGACTTCAACTCTATCTTCAGAATAGTGTCGGCGGTCCTGCTGTTCGGTTCTATGCAGTTCAAGCAAGAGAGGAACTCTGACCAGGCCACGTTGCCTGACAACACGGTCGCACAAAAAATCGCACACCTACTTGGTAAGACGAGGCTTAAATTTGAAGGATAGATGACTTTGGCAATCGGTACTGTTGTTTAAAAATTTACATTAATCATGCTTATAATTTCTATCTCTTTCTTTTTCAGGTTTATCAGTGACAGAAATGACGAAGGCATTCTTAAAGCCGAGGATCAAAGTGGGTCGCGATTTCGTAACGAAAGCACAGACTAAAGAACAAGTGGAGTTCTCAGCAGAAGCCATTGGCAAAGCGTGTTACGAACGGCTGTTCAGGTGGCTCGTCAACCGGATCAACAGGTCCCTAGACAGGACCAAGAGACAAGGGGCCTCCTTTATTGGCATCCTCGATATGGCAGGTTTCGAAATTTTCGACCTGAACTCGTTCGAACAGCTCTGCATCAACTACACGAACGAGAAGCTGCAGCAGCTCTTCAACCACACTATGTTCATCCTGGAGCAGGAAGAATACCAGCGGGAAGGCATTGAATGGAAGTTCATCGACTTCGGCCTCGATCTCCAGCCGACGATCGACCTCATCGACAAACCCATGGGCATCATGGCGCTGCTGGATGAGGAGTGCTGGTTCCCTAAAGCGACGGACAAGACCTTCGTCGAGAAGTTGGTCTCGGCTCATTCCGTCCACCCGAAGTTCATGAAGACCGACTTCCGTGGCGTCGCAGACTTCGCGATCATTCACTACGCGGGTAAAGTGGACTACTCGGCTGAGAAGTGGCTGATGAAGAATATGGACCCTCTAAACGAGAACGTGGTCTCCTGCCTACAATCCTCGCAGGATCCCTTCGTGTGCCACATCTGGAAGGACGCCGAGATCGTCGGCATGGCGCAGCAGGCGATGACTGACACCCAGTTCGGAGCAAGAACCCGCAAGGGCATGTTCAGAACTGTCTCACAGCTGTATAAAGAGCAGTTAACGAAACTGATGGCGACGCTCAGGAACACCAACCCGAACTTCGTGCGGTGTATCATCCCGAACCACGAGAAGAAAGCGGGTAAAATCGAAGCACCCCTAGTCCTGGACCAGCTACGTTGCAACGGTGTGCTCGAGGGTATCAGAATCTGCCGTCAAGGTTTTCCCAACCGCATCCCCTTCCAGGAGTTCAGACAGAGGTACGAGCTGCTCACCCCCAACATCATCCCGAAAGGCTTCATGGACGGCAAGAAGGCATGCGAGCAAATGATCAAGGCTCTGGAGTTGGACCACAACCTGTTCCGCGTCGGACAGTCGAAGATCTTCTTCAGAGCGGGAGTGCTAGCTCATCTCGAGGAGGAGCGAGACTACAAGATCACCGATCTGATCGTGAACTTCCAGGCGTTCTGCCGAGGCTACCTCGCCAGGAGAAACTACCAGAAGAGACTCCAGCAGTTGAACGCCATTAGGATCATCCAAAGAAATTGCGCCGCGTATTTAAAACTGAGGAACTGGCAATGGTGGCGATTGTACATTAAGGTAAGGTTTATTTTGAAAACAATTGGCTTCCATTATTGTAGGGTAGTTATGTAAATATAATGGCATTACTAAGGGCCGGCCGAGTGGCACACTTATATTACTCACGGCATTCAGTGAACCCTATTGTTAGGCTGTTTAATAAAACAACATGGGAAAGTTTACTTTGTGGAAACTTTTTCATAAAATCAAAGTATCTTCCAACTGAATCTGTGTTATTTTCTCAAACTGAGTATCGTAATTTTTTTTTGCCAACTCATTCTCCTCAACTCATCATGCCATGGACACCTGACCATTAGCATGAGAGATTTCTCAACCTTAAATTAATACGATACCAGTGAATTTGTGGGTCAACGACGACTGGACACTAGTTCCCAAGTGAGGCTGCCGGAATATACCGAAAGGTGTTTGCCGATAGATTAACATGAATGTAGCCACCATTTGTAACGAACAAGAATGTACCTCTGTAACTTTTTACAGTGTTATAACAGAGCGTTAAACATTCCAGGTGAAGCCACTGCTAGAAGTGACTAAACAAGAGGAGAAGCTGACGCAGAAGGAAGATGAGCTGAAGCAGATCCGCGAGCGGCTCGAGGGGCAGGTGAAGCGCAGCCAGGAGTACGAGCAGAAGTTCCAGCAGGCTAGCGCGGAGAAGACGCAGCTGGCCGAGCAGTTGCAGGTGATGATCTTATTTCTAGAACAGACTGGATAGTTACATTCTGGTGGAACTGATCTGTATTTTGATTCTTCACTTCATTTTTTCGTCTTGGTACATTAGTGATAGCTGTGCCTGATTGCCTGATGCCAGTCAATCTTTTGTTTTTTGACTTCAGGTTTTGCTCATTTTATCACCAACGTCAACTTTGTTTAATTTGTACAGTAACTCTTTAGAATTTAAATGTTGGCTTGGTATTATGAGACCTTATTTCTTATTTTACCTCTAACCGGGTAGCGTTTGACCTGGTCAAGTCACCTGATGTTAATTAACGATGAGGTCTAACGTGTCGTCACTTTAACACAATCCGGTAGATACTCTGTTCAATCAGCAGCTCTAACAAAATAATCAGAAAACTCAAAATGATTCTAATTAAAACTGTATTTCATAAAAGAAGCCCATTCTTGTTACTGTATTCTCTAATTTCCCCTTCTAACTTCCAGGCCGAACTAGAGCTATGTGCGGAAGCGGAGGAGAGTCGAGCTCGCGCCGCAGCCAGGAAGCAGGAGTTGGAAGAACTGCTCCACGACCTGGAGGGGCGGATCGAGGAGGAGGAGGAGCGCTGCAACTCGCTGCAGCAGGAGAAAAAGCGGCTGCAGCTCAACATACAGGTGGGGGTTGTTTCTGGATACCATCCGATCAGCACAGGTCGGGTATCTAAAGCTGGCACGTTCACAGTACTCACACTAAAGCAATTTAATTAAATAGTAGTGGAAACAAAACAATAACAACGTTATTGTCTTTTTTCGAGAAAATAACGCTAGAAGACGCGGGTAGATAGATACAACTTCCCGTTATAATATCATCAATCCTACCCGCAGAAACTTTTAGTATTCTCCTAGCTATCCGCTGTTTTGGATCGATATATCATGTCGTAATATATCATTTTAGTAGTAATCTGTCAAGCCCTAGTACTAAAATGAAATATTATGACGTGACATATCGATCCAGAACCGCGGATAACGGATCGGATCGATTATTAATTTCGGGCATTAGACACCAAACGTTATTGATCTGGTACACATTTGAAAAATCGAGTATGCGCCGCTACTTTTGTCGCTGACTTGTACATTAGAATAAATAATAACAATAATAGAGTCTTGTTATAAAACTATCCCATTCTCCAGGATCTAGAAGAGCAGCTCGAAGAAGAGGAGGCGGCGCGACAGAAGCTGCAGCTGGAGCGCGTGCAGTGCGACTCCAAGATCAAGAAGCTGGAAGAGGACTTCGCTCTCAGCGAGGACACCAACCAGAAACTCGTCAAGGAGAAGAAGGTACGGCATAAAATGTCCATACCTTATTCTATTTCAAGATTTTCATTTCATTTATTTATTCCATAACAAATAAATTTTATATTGGAAATTAACATTACTAAATTATAATATTACACACAACACACATAACATAACACACATAACCAAGTTATTACAGAATGAAAAAGAAAAGTAATGTCTTAAATTTAATGGTATATTACCGCTGCCACGGTCACCCAAGTATTCCTCTATGGAGTAATAACACTTTTCCAACAAGAAATGTTTCAGTTTAGTCTTGAACTCATTAATGTTATAGATAGATTTAAATAGGATTACAGAATTTCGTTTAGAAGCAACCCGTTGATTCACGCGCGTGGAGATTGCCACAGAATTTTCGTCGCAATTAAAGCCTACTTCTTGATACTCGGAGACAGTGTAGCTTTCTATTAGTGAAATAATTTATAAAATCGGATCAGTAAACATCAAACTTTGTTTCGTTTGAAGTTCTCTCTGTCTTTTTGTAACCTTTACAAGTAAACAACAAAAAAAAACTCCAAATATCAACTCCAGTCCCTCGACGCAATCCAACGTAGAGCGATCCGAATTGTCGATGACCCCCAGCTCTCGGATCGTCTTGAGCCGCTGAGCCTTCGCAGGGACATTGGCTCGCTGTGTATATTCTACCGAATATACAACGGGGAATGCTCGGAAGAGCTATTCAATCTCATCCCTCCATCACGGTTCTACCACCGATCATCTCGTCATCGGAACAAAGCTCATCCACACATTATCGAGTCTTGGAAATCCCACACCTCGCGATTTATGCGCTCCTTTCTCCCGCATACTTGCAAAATGTGGAATGAGCTTCCCCCACAAGTGTTTCCGCTGTGCTACAGATTGCAATCCTTCAAGATGGGTGTAAAAAGAGTTCTTAAAGGTCGGCAACGCATCGGCAACTCCCCTGGTGTTGCAGATGTCCATAGGCGACGGTGACCGCTTTCTATCAGGCGGGCCGTCAGCTTGTTTGCTAATCTATTACATAAAAAAAACCTTTACAAGTATAAAACGCAGAAACGATGATGAAATTTGGCATGGAGATAGTTTGGACCCTGGGGACAGGATATTTTTTACTACGGAAAATTTTAGTTACCGCAGGTGAAACTGAGGAATCAACTTATTTTATATCAATTAATATATTATGTAAAGACATTACATAGTATAAGAATAAGAATAAAATAGGACCCAAGAGAAGCTGCAGCTATTAAAATTTTATCGAATTGGTTTGAATAGCTGGGTGAAAGGTACCTTATTGGTAAGAAACACCAGATAATGGGCAAAGTTAAAAATGTTATATCCGTGCGTTATTTACAGATCCTAGAAGAGAGAGCCAACGACCTGTCGCAGGCCTTGGCTGAGGAAGAGGAGAAGGCCAAGCATTTGAGCAAGTTAAAAGCCAAACAAGAATCCGCTATTGCTGAGCTGGAAGAGAAACTATTGAAGGTAAGACCTCAGATATAGATTGAACCAGATAATGTGAATTAGGGCGGGACAGGGATGCATGATCGTTTGCGGTGCGACCCGCCTGTATTTTGCGCAAGGTCTTATGCTACATAATATAGGTCTCAATGTAGTATCTGCGAATCAAAATAGAGACAGGACTAAAACTTTTTTACGCATTCGTCTTCCTTTATTAACATAATTTTTTTTGGACCACCTTTTCATGTGATGTTTAGTGATGACGAGGTCGATGATGGAGCATGCTTGCCTTGAAGATACCTATTCACTCTTGACTTGAAGGCTCCTAAATGCCAACTGCAGATTTTTAGTTTTTTCTATAATTTTTACAATCTTCAATCAAGTGTCATCAATGGTTCGTTGTTGATTTCTCAATTAATACTTAATTCTATTTGTTCATACCCTCAGGATCACCAAATAAGACAAGAAGCGGACAGAGCGAAGAGGAGACTAGAAACTGAGTTGCAGGATGTGAAGGAACAGCTGGTCGAGAGGAAGGCGCAGCTCGAGGAGCTGCAGATTGTGATGAGTAAGCATTACATGTCTTGTTGGTAGCTTTCAAGCTTCGAAGGGCACAAGTCGTCGGTCCCGGTTGTTGTTTAGACACATAGGCGCATTTGGCAGCGGAAAAGTAGGAAGATAATAATGATCATCATCATCATCAGCCTGTATCAGTCCACTGCTGGACATAGGCCTCTCCCATGATACGCCACTGAGCCCGGTCTTCGGCTTTTCTCATCCAACCACTGCCAGTTACTTGGAGCAAGTCGTCGCTCCACCTTGTCGCAGGACGTCCTACACTACGTTTGCCAAGATAATAATGATGATAGAGCGATATTGCGCAGTAGGCTGATGATGACGGAGCGAATCTGAGCGGTGGGAACGTGATAGGTAGCTGATGATGGAGCGTGGAGCGACATTGAGTAGTAGACTGTTGATGGCCGTTGATGAAGTGATATTGAGCAAAGGAAACGTAGTGGACTAATGATGATGGAGCGACATTGAGTAGTAGGCAGCTGATGATGGAGCGACATTGAGTAGTAGGCAGCTGATGATGGAGTGACATTGAGCAGTGGGAGCTTAGTAGACTGTTGATGAAGTGACATTGAGCAGGGGAAATGTAGTAAGCTGTTGATGATGGAGCGACATTGAGTAGGAGGCTGTTGATGAAGTGATATTGAGCAAAGGAAACGTAGTAGACTGATGATGATGGAGTGACATTGAGTAGTAGGCAGCTAATGATGGAGTGACATTGAGTAGTGGGAGCTTAGTAGACTGTTGATGAAGTGACATTGAGCAGGGGAAATGTAGTAAGCTGTTGATGATGGAGCGACGTTGAGTAGAAGGCTGTTGTTGGAGCGGCAGTATAACCGAGGTGTCCCGCAGGCAAGCGCGAGGAGGAGCTGGGCCGCGCGTGCGCCCGCGCCGAGGAGGAGGGCGCGGCGCGCGCGGCGGCGCAGAAGGCGGCGCGCGAGGCGGAGTCGGCGCTCGCGGACGCGCACGAGGACCTGGACGCCGAGCGCGCCGCCCGCACCAAGGCGGAGAAGTTGCGCCGCGACCTCAACGAGGAGCTCGAGGCGCTCAAGAGCGAGCTGCTGGACTCGCTCGACACTACTGCAGGTGAGTGGGCTCCTTCTGCAGGTGGAGCGAGCTGCTCGACTTGTTTGACAGTACTGCAGGGGAGTGGACTCCTTCTGCAGGTGGAGCGAGCTGCTGGACTCGTTCGACACTACCGCGGGTGAGTGTACTCCTCCAGGTGGAGTGAGCTGCTTGACTTGTTTGACAGTACTGCAGGTGAGTGGACTCTTTCTGCAGGTGGAGCGAGCTGCTGGACTCGCTCGACACTACTGCAGGTAAGTGGGTTCCTTCTGTAAGTGGAGCGAGCTGCTCCACTTGTTTGACAGTACTGCAGGGGAGTAGACTCTTTCTGCAGGTGGAGCGAGGTGCTGGACTCGCTCGACACTAACGCGTGTGAGTGTACTCCTCCAGGTGGAGTGAGCTGCTTGACTTGTTTGACAGTACTGCAGGTGAGTGAACTCCTTCTGCAGGTGGAGCGAGCTGCTGGACTCGCTCGACACTACCGCGGGTGAGTGCGCTCCTTCTGTAAGTGGAGCGAGCTGCTGGACTCGCTCGACAGTACTGCAGGTGAGTGTACTCCTCCAGGTGGAGCGAGCTGCTCGACTTGTTTGACAGAACTGCAGGTGAGTGGACTCTTTCTGCAGGTGGAGCGAGGTGCTGGACTCGCTCGACACAACTGCAGGTGAGTGCTTACTGGTGCTCCTTACTTGTCAACGTAGCTTGGTCACTGCTGGGAGTACAGGTACTGCTTCTCTTTCGACATTGCACGAGGATCTGGAGGAAGAGATCCTGCTGCACGGACTTTATTCTGAGACATTATGTGCTGAACTCTGTTTTTTCATAGAACACACACTGTTAATCTTGACTATTAATGCCTGTTAATCTTGTACCACAATGAGTAAAATCAGTAAAAGAAAAAGATAAAGAGAAAAATTCAACCTTTGCACACGTAAAAGTGTTTACATAGTTGGTCGGAATAAACACCCCCCGGCCTTATAGGGAATTGCTTTATACCCTGTATGTATTTTCGACTGCGTAGGTGTTATTATGCCGTTATGACCTTTGTATTTAGTCCCCCTCCCCCCGCAGCCCAGCAGGAGCTCCGTTCGAAGCGCGAGCAGGAGGTGGCGGTGCTGAAGCGCAGCCTGGAGGAGGAGGCGGCGGCGCACGAGGCCTCGCTGGCGGAGCAGCGGCACAAGCACTCGCAGGAGCTGCAGCAGCTCAACGAGCAGCACGAGCAAGTCAAGAAGGCGAAGGCCGGTGAGTCGCTGCACATTGCGCTTGATTCAAATAACATATTTATTTCTGATAAACACAATACAAGGACAAATAGTGAACCCACACATCAACAAGTTCAACATTGTGTGATGTCAGAAATAGGCCCCGGCTCAGCATACAACTGAGACTGTACACAGCCTTAGTTGCTGATTTTCAGCCGGGACCCATTTCGGACAAAATTTAAAACAATTATGAAAAAAAAAAGAAAATAAAAGACAGATTACAAATAAAAGACACAAATTACACACACATTTTAATCTTTATTAACACAAACAGGGTTACTAACTACACAAAAACATTATGACGAAGACACAGCTATATATTTTGTAAATTAAGAGATTCCCGATGAATTAGCCATCCAGATGAATTACGAGATCGGCCAATTCATAAAAAATATATATTTAAAACAGATTAATCACATTTTAAAGATAAATCTTATAACAATTACATTCACAGAGCTACAAAGATCAGATTTATATTCAGTAAGTTTCTGTTAAAAAGAGGTTAGAACCTCTGTGATCTTTCACAGAGGTTCCACATCAAACTCAGAAATAATACTAGCAGCTAATAAAAAAAAAACAAAAAAAGAACCATTTCCACATCTAAAACTGCCATCAGTCAATCAAACTTTTTACAACTGTCATCTACAAAAATATACTTTCAAACTGCAATTTACCATCGTTTTTAATAAATTTTGTACAACACACTATGTTATAATTTCTAATCAATCAAAATGGGTGATATAAAAGAGCGTAGACAGAAAAACGTGACGTTCGGATTATCCAAAGATGACAATCATGAGGTGGAAAGCACAACCTTCCCCGAAGAAGGTAGCTCGTACAGTTTCACGAAGAATTACTGGCAACACATGTGCCAAAGTGAAAGCCCTGCTGATAGAAGAAACGACCTGTCCTTGATAGGTAAAGAAACAACCGCATGATTAGCAAATCGTTTCAAATCAACTGTATATACCTACTGCGTTGCGTCTTTGCACCCTGGGACGTAGGCTTATTGCAATGTGCTTGAGCCTTCGCTAATAGAAAACACTAGCTAGTTATCACCATAGCTAAAGTTAAGAATCTGTCGCCAAGCACCTGTTGGTGCGTTCCGGTAGCCTCTCTTGAGAGCCAGTTCTCAATCCAGGTGTAGCGTGGCGCCTTCGACCACATCAACACTTAATATCACGTGTTTTGTAGTCAAACGCTACCCTGTAAAATGTATAAAATATGGCATTTATTATTTTAGTCCTATTTCTTTCTTTTACACAAGGCCAACATTTGGTCACTCCTCCAATAGAAATTGTAACATATTTCAAGTGAATCCTTATAAAAAGCTATTTGCCAGTGAAAGTTCCGTCAAAATACTAATTTCAACGAAAAGGTTATATTATAGCTTTTTTATCTAACAAATGTGTGACGTGATTCTTTAAATTGATATAACTTTTTTATGAACTGATTGAAATAAAACAAACACTAAATTTTAAGTGAATCTTATCACAATACATTAGTGAAAACCGCACCCAAATCGGTTAACCCGTTTCTGAGATTAACGCCTACAAACGCACAGATTTTCCCGAACTAGTGGGAACCAGATTCTTCGTCAGTAAAACCGTACTTTTCCCCATGCAGCTCTCGAGAAGGCCAAACAGTCTCTGGAGGCGGAGAACGCGGACCTCGCCACGGAGCTGCGGACGGCGGGCGCCGCGCGGGCGGAGGGGGAGCGGCGCAGGAAGCAGGCGGAGGCGCAGCTAGCCGAGCTGGCGGCCAAGCTGCAGGAGATCGAGCGGGCCAGGTTGGTAGCTGGAGCCGGAGATAACTGGTCTATTTTTCTACAGACATCAAAACAGGAGGAGTTTCTCAATATACGTGTCATCATCATCATCATCAGAAGAAGTCTGAAGAAGTCCACTGCTGAACATAGGCCTCACCATGAACAGCTATTAGAAATTTGCATCCATCGGCTCCCTGCGACTCTTACAATGTCGTCGGTCCACCTAGTAGGACGCCTACCTACAGAACGTCTTCCGGTTCGTGGTCGCCACTCGAGAACCTTCCTTTCCCATCGGTTATCGGTTCGTCGACCGATGCAACTTCAACTTGCAAATTCTGAGAACTATGTCGGTGACTTTAGTTCTTCGGCGAATTTCCTCGTTTCGAATTTTATCACGCAAAGAAACTCCAAGCATGGCTCTCTCTCTCTATGGCTCGTTGAGTGACTCTGAGCTTATTCAAAGGCCCACAGTCAAAGACCACGTCTCGTCTGTATACATGTATTGTGGCCCCTTTTGGGTTCAGTGGAGACAAGACGCTCCGGTTTAAACCTAATTGGTCTTGGACTTCGAAAACAGGCCAGGAAAGGTCGTCTTCAAGACTAGCTCGGTATTGGTTTCAGAACGGAAATACAGGAGAAATGCGTGCGGCTGCAGAGCGAGGCGGAGCAGGCGGCCGCGCAGCTGGAGCAGGCGGAGCTGAAGGCGTCCGCCGCAGTCAAGCAAGCTGCCACCAGCGGCGCGCAGCACGCCGAGATGCAGGTAAGCAGGCTGCATACGGACCAAAAACCACAACCACAAAACTCCGCTACCGACCTATTTCCTGTACTTTTCATACATTGGACTCGCCGCATACGGTTGATGCCGGTAGTCGCCTCTCGCTACAATCGTCCCCACGTTCGCGCAGGCAATCCGTTCGAGTCGAAGGCAACGCACGCACGTGGATCTTTTTACGCCCGAAATAAATAATCAATCCTGATCCGTTTTTCGCGGTTTTGGATTGCTGTTCATGTCATTTTAGGGGTAAAGCTTGACATATTGATTGACATATCGATCCCAAACCGCCAAAAACGGATCAGGATCGATTATAGATTGAAATAGATACGGACATACAATTACAATACAATTATTCATATCCAACCAGCGGCTACCGTGGGGACGCAAGCGCCGAAAAGCCGCCTACCAAGCGTATGGTGGCAGATTTCATAGTAGGCTTAGTGGCTTCGTATTTCCCAGTGCTGATCTGTGTTTCGGCGGTTCACTTCAGAGCCAGTTCCCAACCCAGGCGTAGTATGGCACCACCTTCGACTAGATCGTAACTTAACATCAGGTGCCTTGTGGTAAAACGCTACTCTGTAAGTAGTAAATAAAAAATATTGCAGTGAAAAAAGTAACGCAAGTATTTGTTCCGTGCATAGTTTCTGATACTCTAAAGGCAGGGAATCCTAGTTTGAGTGTCAGAACAATTCTAACCATTACATTTTTCTTATGAAAGCATGTCAAGAAACTAGATACTACTTTGTTGTACTCTCGTTCTAGGCACTTCTAGAAGAGGAGACCAAGCAGAAGCTCTCGCTGCAGACCAAGCTCCGCAACATCGAACAGCAGCTGGAGCAGGCGAGGGACGCGCTCGACGAGGAGGAGGAAGCCAAGAAGAACTTCGAGAAACAAGTATGTACTTGAATATTCTGTATACCTAGTGTACGCCCATTGACTTTGAAGGGATGGAAGTTCATGGAAGTCGGGTCATTCGCTAAAAAGCATCCAAACCAAAGGAGTTCCAAAACGCGAAAAGGGTGCTAATCATAACCCTGCGATATCAACGGTCTATCTCTTCTTTATGTCCTGGAAACATCGCCCTTGAATCCGGTAACGCGTGCGCTTTACAACGCGCTGACACCGAGTTCGAATCCTCTCGGCCCCGCAGCTATGACTTAATAAGTTATGTGCGTATGCACCATCGCTCAAAACGGTGAAGGAAACCGGTATGTCCAAGAACCGCAACATTCAAGGGCATGCAACGTCTACCAGACCGCACTGGGCCGGCGCGGTGGATAACGGCCCATACTCTCTCTGAGAGAGAGCCAGCGCTCCGTTTTGACTGATGGTGGTATTACTGCTGCGGGTAGCACTGAAATACATACAATGTTAGCGCACTATTGCTTGGCGTTTGAATAGCTGGCAAAAGTGTGGTACTTCCTCAGTTGGATCTGCAGGTCTCTGCTCCAAGTGTGTAGCACCAATGATCTTGTTGATCCCTTTTTCCACCTGTCACGCATACTCTCTTTCTGAGAGGAGGCCAGAGTCCCAGCAGTTGGAACGTAAAGGCTGATGATGATGAAGTTCTAAACAGCATCTTCTAATTCCAGGTGACAGCCCTCACGCAGCAAGTGGTGGACGCGAAGAAGAAGGCGGAGGAGGAGGCGGAGAACGCGGCGGCGCTGGAGGAGCAGCGCAAGAAGCTCAGCAAGGACGTGGAGGCGCTGCATCGGCAGATCGACGAGCTGCAGCAGGCTAACGACAAGCTGGACAAGAGTGAGTTTACTAAAGTTACTAGCAAGCTAAGAATGGTGAAGAAGTGGAACAAAAAAGGAGGAGGTGCTCAATTCGACAGTTCTCTTTTGTTTTATTTTTATAATGGGTTGCATCTATAAATATAAATAAATATAGGGGGCCATTGCACACAAATTGACCTATCCCCAGATTAAGCTCGAAACTTGTGTTATGGGTACTAGACAACGTTATACATAATGTTTTTTACCTTAGAACTTTCCACTGGAAGAACCAAATTCGATGGTTTTTTTTATTTGTTAGCTGATGCTTCTCGTGTGGCCTCATTTCAACTTGGTCCAGTTCTGACAATGGCAATCCTTGATCGTCTAAAACCGCACAAATCAATGAGTAGCGTTTGACTACAAGTCACCTGATGTTGAGTGACGATGTGGTCGAAGGTGGCGTCAAGCTACACTTGGATTGGGAACTGGCGCCACCTCCGACCCCTTCGTCACATAGCATCAGGTGACTTGTGGTCAAACACCTATAAAAAAAGAAGATTTGTGCAGTTTTCGACGGTCGGTTATTTCAAAAATTTATTATGACTATGATGATTATTTTAAATCAATATATTTTGACCCACAGGCAAAAAGAAGGTTCAAGCGGAATTGGAGGACGCGAACATCGAACTGGAGGCGCAGCGCTCCAAGGTCCTCGAGCTGGAGAAGAAGCAGAAGAGCTTCGACAAGGTACGCTCGTGCCGCGTTAATATAAAAGTAACTCTCTCGGTCCCTCAAATCCGTTTGTTAGTTTTTCACACCTAAAACGTCGAGCAGATCTTGATAAAGTTTGGTTTGTAGTTTTAATCCTGGAGGAAAACATTGGATACTTTTGTATGATCTGTAGTCGACGCGAGTAAAATCGCTAGCTAGTGGGAGGCTAACGGCCAGTTTCAATAACCTATCTATCCACGATTTGCCCTACTAAAGATAGAAATTTGACATTACCTCAATGGAGCTTGTGTCAAATTTGACATTACCTCAATGGAGCTGGTGTCAAATTTGACATTACCTCAATGGAGCTTGTGTCAAATTTGACATTACCTCATTGGAGCTTGTGTCAAATTTGACATTACCTCAATGGAGCTTGTGTCAAATTTGACATTACCTCAATGGAGCTTGTGTCAAATTTGACATAATTTTTAATATTTAAATATATATATATTTATTTCAAACTAAAAATAACAAAGAAATAAAAACAAATAAATCTAAACTAATAACTAAAATACATTATTAAAGAAGTCCCTTTAGGCAAGGTACCGAAGATACTGGCAGCGTTCCCCCTTTGAATGGCTAGACTAATTCTTTGTCCGAGGTAGCTGCCAGATCTTCGGTCTCCGGTGATGTCGACTAACCTTTTTGTTATTTCCTTAAAAAGGCTTAAAGCGCTAGGACCCCACGGACCAAGGGTCTCGACACCGAATGGGACAAAATCATATTCGGAGCCTAGACCCCTGTATTTGTATGCCTTCGCTTTTTCAGCCGCTTCACACGCCGCACCAGCTCTGATGTTGGTTCCATGTAGATGGGAAGGGGCTAGCGTGTCTGCACAGGATGCATCCCATACTAGCACCCGGCCCATCTTCCATGGAATCAAACTCATACCGTCCGGTCTCTTGCCATCGTCTCTTGAAATACCAGAGGGCTCAAGAAGACTTGGTACGTTGACGGTGGCGAGGGACCGGCGTATGATATCGTTAAGTGCGGCATGTCTCGAGAAGCGGCCTGCACTTTTTTGGCATGACAGTCCGTGATGTCCTTGATTGACATTTTGACAATTTGACATTACCTCAATGGATCTTGTGTCAAATTTGACATTACCTCAATGGAGCTTGTGTCAAATTTCAATCTCCAGTAGGACAAACCGTGGATAGATACTAGATAAGTTATTGAAACCGGCCATTTGACACGAAAATCTATATTTTTTATTCTGGAGCGATTGTTTTAGCATCTTTTCTGCCGTCACCGCCCGGTATATCCCGGAGCTACATAATAATAATTTATATGTCAAACTCGTATCCTGGATATGTATAATTCAAACCCGTCGCAGCCCAAGTATTAAAACGATGTTTTAAAGTTCATTGGCTGATCTGGCACCCATTTAGAAACTTGCGCGTGACCAGCTACTTATCGCTGTCTACACGTGTTTAAGAACGTTTGGTGGTTATCCCCGGCAGGTTGTGGCGGAGGAGCGCGCGGTGGCGGAGCGATATGCGGCGGAGCGAGACACGGCGGAGAGAGAGGCGAGGGAGAAGGAGACCCGCGTGCTCTCACTCACTAGGGAGCTGGACGACTCCGCCGAGAAGGTATTTATTTTTTTAAAACACTTTTTTGTTAAAAACTCATTTAATAGCTTTACTTGTAACTAACTATAGGTCTACGAGGATCTGATGGCAAAAAGGGAAAAAAGAAATTGACGCTAGCAATACTGGGGGAAATTGGAGTAAAACGTTTTGATACTATTTTTCCTTATAGTGGCTGATTCTGTGTGTGATACATGCAAATATTAAAAAATTATCCAATGATCAAGGATAATTTTTGAAAATCTTACTGTGGCGAATGTGGGGTTCGAAATTTAGATGAAAACGATCTTGTTCTATGAACTGATTTTCAATTTTTATTACATGTTCACAAGATTTTCATCGATCCCTATTCGAGAAAAAGCTTCTTCAGTTCACACGAAAAATGCAATAAACCAAAGTATCAAGACGTGTCATTCCTACTAATTTGAAGCCAAACCAAAGACAATTCCTCGAAATTTCAGTTGACAGATGATGATTTTTCGTTGCCATGAAAATCGCTATTTATTAAACTTTTTATGCCATCAGATTCTGGTAGACCTATAACAATGTAATCAAATCTTAGAAGTCAATTTTAACCTACTTCATAATGTCGTATCGACTTGAAACTTTGTATGTACATGTAATGATGACAATGCAATAATTTGATATCATCGACCTGACCTGATGACGGAGCCAGGAGACGGATGGTGGAACTCTTCAATGGCTACTAGTAAACCCATCGAGTTTCGTCTCATTAGATTCGTTTCGACTAGTCTAATAGATTGGGCTTGGTTACGAGGGTCTGATGAAGCCAGGAGGTGGATAGAGGAACTCTTCAGTGTATACTAGTGGCTGGTTTTTCGAGAGTATGTACGCACGGCCTGTAGCCTAAATGTCTTGACGGATTTTAACATAATAAGATGTGTCATTAGATTCGTCTTTATTGTGGGAGTGACACAGGGTACTTTATTTTGGCGCAGTCGGGTTTTTTGTTCCTTTTGTAACGTATAAAAAAGTCAAGTCAAAAAGTCAATTTTTCTTTATTCAATAGGATACATTGTGATCACTTTTAAACGTCAAACTTAAAACTAGCTACGCCTGTTCCAACCTCCTTACGCCGGCAAAAGAACAGGCAAGAAACGCCCGGCAGGTAACTTTTTTGGCGCGATCACATTGCCAATTTTATTCTTATTACTAATTGATTGAATTGGAGCAAGTTCACTAAAATCCCAAGCTTTTTTTTTGTCATCTAATGGTCCGATATTTTTTAATTAGCTTTACTAATACGATTTCTCTTGTTTGGTTGTACACATTGGGATATGGGAACATGAATATTAATGAGTTGCGGGATCACAACCAAAGCAGACCAGACCCCACAAGCAGCACCCGTTCACGTATAATCTTGTTCTGTCAACAGATCGAGGAGCTGGAGCGCACGAAGCGCCTCCTGCAGTCGGAGCTGGACGAGCTGGCCAACACGCAAGGCACCGCCGACAAGAACGTGCACGAGCTGGAGAAGGCCAAGCGCAGCCTCGAGTCGCAGCTCGCCGAGCTGAAGGCGCAGAACGAGGAGATCGAGGACGACCTGCAGCTGACAGAGGACGCCAAGCTGCGGCTGGAAGTCAACATGCAGGCCATGAGGGCGCAGTTCGAGAGGGACTTGCAGGTTTGTTAGCTTTGTTGGGGTAAATGGAAGTCCGCAGGTGGTTTTAGTGATCTCGGCAGTTTTTAGGTGTGAAAGAAAAATCCTTCAGTTGGAGGTAAAAAAAATTTTATGTAATAGATTGGCAAACACGCAGACGGCCCGCCTGATGTTTTGCGGTCACCGTCGTCTATGGAAATTTGCAGCAACAGGAGAGTTGCCGATGTGTTACCGACCTTTAAATACTCTTTTCACACCCATCTTGAAGGATTGCCATTTGTAGCACTGCGGAAAAACTTGTGGAGGGAGCTCATTCCACAGTTTGCAAGTATGCGGGAGAAAGGAGCGTAAAAAACGAGTGGTGTGGGATTTCCAGGACTCGGTAGTGTGTGGATGAGCTCCAAAGTTCTTTCATTGATCCGTTTAACATTACCACGGCAGGCTAAAGAGGAGCAAGGCGAGGAGAAGAGGCGCGGCATCGTGAAGCAGCTGCGCGACCTGGAGGCGGAGCTGGAGGAGGAGCGCAAGCAGCGCGCCGCCTCGCTCGCCGCCAGGAAGAAGCTGGAGGGCGACCTCAAGGACGCCGAGCAGGCGCTGCACCTCGCCAACAAGGTAACCTCACTAGGAACCTTGGGCATCCACAGTGGCCATGCTCGTAACCCTAATGTGAATGAGGCAAATCTATAAAAATAAAAATCTGTTATGCGCACACGACTGCACCAAATTGTTTATTTTTTTGTGTTGTATATTTGTAATTGTCAGGACAAGGTTAATCAGAGAGATTTTTTTTTTGAAAATCCATCGGGAAATTTGAAAATTCGAGCAAAAGGGAGGAATTTTGATTATGAACTCAAGACTCGCCGACTCGCGAAGTCGGAGCGAGTAATGTAACTCTGTTTGTTTGTTACCTTTTCACGACAAAACCGGTGATCCAATCTTGATGAAATTTGGTGTGGAGATAGCTCGAACCTTGCAGAAGGCAATAGTGTAATTTATATCGCGATTAAATAAAGGAAAACTGTTTTTTAATGCAATAAAACATAGCCGTGACGGCGATAATGGACCAAAATTAGATCAGATTACCTCCTATATAAACTCCATCGTAATTTATTATCCGCTAACCCTAACAATTAAAGTAGTAAAGTAAAAGCTTCGTTCAATAACGACCGCTATGACAGTTGCGTTAGAGTTCATTTTAAATTTACAGTTGAAAGAAGACGCTGTGAAGCAGGTGAAGAAACTCCAGCTGCAGCTGAAGGAGGCTCTCAGAGAAGCGGAGGAAGCGAGAGCGGGACGGGAAGAGGCGTCCGCCGGGGCGAGGGACGCAGAGAGAAGAGTCAAGGTATATAAATCATACCTTCCTTACTAGGTTGTCATGATCGTTTGATGACCAGATGGAATGATGTGCGAAGTGACGACCGATGTGGTGCAATGAAATCCTTTGAAAGCGATGATGCCACAGCGGTAGGGCATTTTCTTGTGCTCACCTGGCTATCTACCACCCTTAGTTAAGATAAGCACCTATCGGTGTGTTCCAGCATCCAAACTTGAGGGCCGGTTCGCAATCCAGGTCTAGTTAGCGTGATTGTGTCCTTTGTCACTTAACACCAGGTGACTAAACTTGTGCTCAACCGCTAAAAGGAAAGCGCAAGCATTTGACTTGTGAATCCCAGATGCGCTTAGTTTCTGACACCCTAAATAGTAAATAGGGTTGGAGGGATCCTACTTGAGGGTCAGAGATATAAGTTTCTGACACCCTAAATAGTAAATAGGGGTGGAGGGATCCTACTTGAGGGTCAGAGATATAAGTTTCTGACACCCTAAATAGTAAATAGGGGTGGAGGGATCCTACTTGAGGGTCAGAGATATAAGTTTCTGACACCCTAAATAGTAAATAGGGGTGGAGGGATCCTACTTGAGGGTCAGAGATATATTTATAAATTCCTAAAGGATTTATGATAGTTTTAAACAGCTCACGGAGCTAGACCAACTATGTTTTGTTTTTTAACATTTGGTAATAGTCGGTTACTTAAAGCTGGCACGTACAACACATTCACACGTTGGGCTTGTACATGTTGTGTCTGTGAATGAACGTCGCACTGCATACGCATCAAAGTCATTAAGTCTCCTCGTCTCATTATTTTTTTTGTTTATGAAGTTTCTACTTATTTGTGGATACTTCTACGGTATTACAATCTAGCCTATAATGGCTAATAAGTAATTTAAATATAACATAAGTTGCTAGGTAGAGTATAACTAAGAATGTGTCCATTAGCACTTTTCTTATTGGCTCTATTAAGGGAAAGACACTTTGTTTTTGTGTTCTTTAGCACTTTTAGCACTCACTGAACTACGTATTGTTTGCACTTAGATAAACTAACTCAAAAGGTTTCCTTTTCTCATGACGTCAATGCTTTCTTTGGCTGGTTTATCCTGTACAAATTTCTTCGCTGTTATTAAATAATTACTTTATATTTTTACTATGTATGTCCCTTAGGCTCTGGAAGCGGAAGCGTTGCAACACGCGGAAGAGTTGGCTGCGGCGGACCGCGCGCGGAGGCAGGCGGAGGCCGAGAGAGACGATCTGCTCGACGAACTCAACAACACTACCAGCAAGGTAAGTGTCTGCGGCGCAGTGGTGGTACGGAGGTCAGGGGGAGGGGAGAGGAAAGTGCTGGGTTCGAATACTACTATAGTATGCTTGACTAGCTACCACTATCTAGTTAGAACGCTATCGAAGCAGTCCAATTCAAAATCAAAGTATATTTAAGTATATAAGTAGATACATGATCACTTTAAAACTAGCTACGCCTGTTCCAACCTCCTTACGCAAAAGAACAAGCAAGAAACGCCCGGCAGGTAATTTTTTGGCCGCGATCACATTTACAATAAGGAGTGGAGCAAGTTTACTGTTCAGACTTAAGTATCTGTAGCAGGTGTAGCGTGGCGTCACCTTCGATCACATCGTCACTTAACATCAGGTGACTTGTTGTTAAACTTTTCACGCCTAAACCGCTGGACCGTTCTTAATGATTTTTTAAGGAGATAGTGAACAATGTGGAAGGGAATAATTATGATACTTTTTATCGCGACAACAGCTTGTTTACAATATTAGTGTTATTTAACCAAACGTTTCCCCTCAGGGCACCCTTCTTGTGGACGAGAAGAAACGTCTGGAGGCGCGGATAGCGGCGCTCGAGGAAGACCTGGACGAGGAGCAGTCCAACAACGAGATCCTCAACGACAGGCTCAGGAAGTCACAGGTAACTAGCTTCTTGACATCTATAATTGACGACCGACGACCGATGTGGCGCAATGGGCGGATAGTCGACTGTAAAGCGTGAGGTCGCGGGTTCGATTCCCGCTACAGGACAAATATTTGTGCATTGAAAAAAAAAGCGCAAGTATTTGTTCTGTGTCTGGGTGTTGTGGATCCCCGATCCTCGTAGTTTCTGATACCCTAGATACAGGGAAACCTAGTTAGGGGTCAGAGGCTATGTAAAAAAAAAAAAAATTGTGATCAGAAGCAGCCGGTATGATGCTGGTGATGAAACTGAAATTCGCCGAAGAACCTAAATCACCGACATAGCTCTCAGAATTTGCAAGTTGAAGTGGTAATGGGCAGGCCACATCGCTCGACGAACCGGTAACCGATGGGGAAGGAAGGTTCTCTATTGGCGACCATGAACCGGAAGACGTTCTGTAGGTAGGCCCCCCCACTAGGTGGACTGACGACATTCTGATGGATGCAAATGGCTAATAGCTGTTCAAAGGGAGGCCTATGGTCAGCAGTGGACTTGTTCCGGCTGATGATGATGGTGAAATGTGATGAACCAGCATTTCAATTCAAAGAAGCAATGCGCTGTCAAATGGCAGTGGGTTTCATATGGGCCAGTTAGGTCAAATGTCCAATTTTTTCATAAAAATTAGTGTTAAATTGTTCTTTGTGTTTTTGGTAAAATTGACGTTCACATTCGCATCAATGTTGCCACGAACTGTTTTTATTTTGGTAGAACAACACTAACTCAGCCGAATAATTTCATGTACCAGAATCAAAACTAATGCGTATATTGCAATTTCTAGAAGATAAAGAGCACTTGCCATCAAATAAATCGACCTACCGTTTCCCCATTTCTTGATGGCCAGTATCGACCTCTTTTTTTGTCCCAGTTCTGTATGTACGCGTTTGTTTTCCAGAACCAAATCGATCAGCTGACGATGGAGCTGGGCACGGAGAAGTCGGCGACGCAGAAGCTGGAGAGCGGCAAGCTGGTGTTGGAGCGGCAGAACAAGGAGCTGAAGGCCAAGCTGGCCGAGCTGGAGACAAACGCGCGCACCAAGACCAAGGTAACGCTAGAAAAATTATAAATGCGAAAGTAACTCTGTTTGTCAGTCTGTCTGGCTTTCACGTCTAAACTACTGAACCGATTTAAATGAATTCTGGTACGCAGATAGTCTAGAGCCTGAGGAAGGACATATGCTACTTTTTATCGCGATAAACTGTAGCCAACGCGGGTGAAACTGCGGGGAGCTAGCTACCTATCAATATCTTCTTATATATAAAAATCAATTGCTGTTCGTTAGTCTCGCTAAAACTCGAGAATGGCTGGATCGATTTGGCTAATTTTAATCTTGAAATATTCGTGGAAGTTCAGGGAAGGTTTAAAAGGTGACTTTTATTGGCGATACGAAGTTCGCCGGGTCAGCTAGTTAGAAATAAAAATCTCTTTTCAAATCCCCGTGTATTCCTTTAGGGTGTGATCACCTCGCTGGAGCTGAAGGTGGCGAACCTGGAGGAGCAGATCGAGGTGGAGTCGCGCGAGCGGCTGGCGCAGCAGAAGGCGTCGCGCAAGCTGGACAAGAAGATGAAGGAACTGGCGCTGCAGCTGGACGAGGAGCGCCGGCACGCCGACCAGTACAAGGAGCAGATCGAGAAGGTAGGCTATCGGGACCCCAGCTCAATATGAATACAGCGATGATAGCTCAGTGTTCCGTAGGACGTGGGTTCCAATTCTTGAGCTGTCGGTGAAGGAAAACATCGCGATGAAACCATAACTTGGCGGTAGGGCATTTACTAGTGCTCGCCTGGCTAGCTACCTACCACCCTCAAGTTAAGAATCTGTCGCCAAGCACCTATCGGTGTGTTCCGGCAGCCTCGCTTGAGAGCCAGTTCCTAATCCAAGTGTAGCGTGGCGCCACCTTCGACCACACCGTCACTTAACATCAGGTGACTTGTGGTCAAAACCTAAAATGAAATGCCGATTTGACACTTGAGGCAGTCTGCTAAATTCGAAATTAACATCATCGGTCTAATAATGACAATGTAGATGGATAGATTATGCTGAAAAAAGGTGCACTTCCCCTAAAAGTGATTTACAGCCATATCGAAGGAGTCGCATCATATTCGAACATTTAATCTGTGTATCCAATAACTTATCTATCCGCGGAGATAGAAATTTAACATAAGCTCCATAGAAGTAATGTCAAATTTATATATCTAGTGAGGAAAACCGTGGATAGGTCGGTTGTTGGGAATGGCCGTTATTCACCACCAAAACTACTGCAACCCCTTTCTGCGTGTTCAGTGTTGAGTAACCTTAAGATAAAGATAAAAGATAAGATAAAGATTATTTATTTGTCAAACATGTGTATACATACAGAGCATGCAAGGTGTTAAATCTAGAAAAGTACCTACACGTTTGCCTGGAAAGGCGTACAAAAATTGGGTAGTAACAAAAATATATATATATAATCAAAATAATGTCCAGAGAAATAATAATTTAAATAAAAAGATACAAAATAAAAATTAAGTAAAACATCAAGTCCAATTAGTATTTAAAATGTGTCCATTAAAAAATCAGTGATATGGTAATAACATTTGTCTGCCAGTAGATTCCGAACTCTTAAACAAATTAGTGTTGAGTTGTTTTAATGACGAGGGAATTTTATTATGGCAGATGAACGTCCGCGTGAAGACCCTCAAGCGGCAGCTGGACGAGGCGGAGGAGGAGGTGCAGCGCGAGAAGGTCGGCAAGCGCAAGGCGCAGCGAGAGCTCGAGGATATGCTGGAGACGCACGAGACGCTCGCCCGGGAGTGCAGCAACCTGAGGAACAAGCTCAGGTACACTACTGCTAGCGTACCAGCCATGGGCTAAATAACTCCGGTCCTGGAAAGGATATGTCATATCCCAATCTAAGGAAAGATACGTGTCCGTTTAGCGTATCCATATCCGGGAGCAAAGGGACTGTATGTTGCAAGAATGTGTGTAGGTAACTCCGGCTCCCAAATATATCCACGGAGTGATCGTTCTGCGGATGTATGAGTCTGTGAAGACTAATAACAACAACTTAACTGGTTTAAAACACAAACGTATATGAAATAATTAAATTGCCTTGTATGAGTTACGATCGATATAATGGTTAATGCACTCTGTCTCACTCGCTCATTACTGCTGACCGCTTCGAGCATTCCATTCCAGAGTTGGATATAGGATCTCGAATATGGGATATGTTTATTTTTTGAAAGGGAAGGTAGGACACATATCCGCCTTGGGTTATATATCCGAAGATATAGTTGTGTCCAGAGTTACCTATGCCTATAGCATACACTCACTTACTGAAGCGGCAGCTGGACGAGGCGGAGAGGAGGTGCAGTGCGAGAAGGTCGGCCTTTTGGTTCCTTTATCGCGTCCCAAATACGCAATATTTTTTTGACGTTTAGTCTAGTCTAGTGGGTCTTGTCCTGGGCCAAAAATAAGGCTATCCCTTCTCATCTCGTGGACATTGTAGAAACCTTGAGTCACCCGAGAGATGACGGATAATCACCTTCCCAATGAGGCTTGGTGTCAGGCAGCTGGTCGATTGTAAAATGTGTGCCAAAACCATTTGCATTAAGATTGGCGTATGGCGTCGAGCACAAATAAGACTGGACCAGGGCAGGATGATGATGATGATCATATTGTGAATCTGTATTGCTCATACCTCGCCTTATAACTATCAGAGCGTGTAGTACGCTTGTTCGTATATTATACAGACTACTTCTGAGAGTGGTCAAAATGCAATCAAAACAAGGACAATACCTTGTTTCAGGTTATGACACCATTCTAAGTTTTCTTCTATCCACTGGCGACGTATTGTTTCCGAATATTGTGGCAAGTTATATGGAAAGCACTTAGTCTTGTTTATATGTGTAGAAAGTCGAGTGGCTTCACTTTGCAAAGATGTAAAGCTTCAATCAGGTTTTAATTCAAAAGTCTAACATAGAAAAATTTGCAATGTCGTTTTAATATTATCGTACTTAACCTCCTAGGCTTAAGTTTAATTCATATTTAGATTAGACATGCCCCTAAAGCCGGAAGGCTCAGAAAATAGACAAATATATAGCTTCGTTCTTTTCTACTCATTCATTATGTTCGGTCTTCTTGGTCAACGTTCACTCTGGCGTCGTTATTATAGAGTCCTTTATGGAACATAAATTTATTTATGTAAGTTAAAAAAAACCTGATTCATTCCCTGACTTATTCAACGCACAGCGTCATCCGCTGGTCCTAGAGACATGAATGTTTCAGGAAAGCTTCCTTTTTTTGAGCGTTAAATGTGATGTGAAACTCTGTGTGACTGTAGGTCGCTAGTGTAGACATAAACAAGTGAAACTCTTTCAACTAACAAAGTCAAGAAAACGTCAGATCCTGTACCCATTCTCATCAACAAAACTAACACACCCCATGCCTCGTTTACCCAACAGCGTGTATGAGACGAGTCGCACGATGCGCTCGAGTGTATCTGGGCCCCGCAGCGGCTCCTTCACCGAAGATGACGAGTATACCGAGTAGGGCGAGTCGCTGGCGCCAGCGGCTGGAGCGAGGTAAACCTACCCGCTTGGGCAGGTGCGAGGCGGTAACATGTCTGATATATAACACGGGGGGTGGCTTGGGAAGGTTTTATTTAATTATTGATCTTGACGTAAAGCATAAGAACCATTGAAGAGTAAGGGTTCCCACACAAAACTGCGATGCGATGCGATTCGACGCCGCATCGCAGGAAGTTGCGATGCGAACTGCTGCGATACGATTTCGGGCGGCAAAGCGTTGGTTCAGGGCTGCCACACAAAACTGCGATGCGATACGATACAGATCTGAAGTTCTTTTGGTGCATTCATACGAGCACGCTGATATCTGCGATGCGATGCGAAATCGCAGTTTTGTGTGGGAGCCCTATGATACATTAAATACCTACATGTTTTAGACACTGGCTGGTTATCCAAAGCTGGCACGTGTACAGTACTCACACCAAAGCAATTTCATTATGCAGTAGTAAAAACAAAGCAATAACTGTCTCAGTCACGCTCGTAACCTTGACCGCGTGCGAGGGAGACAAAGAGATTTCCGATGATGATGCGTATGCAGTGCACCTCATGCCGTGCGCTTGTCCACAGAAATAATGTGTGAATGTGTTATACATGCCAGCTTTACATAACCCATCTGCGGCTGTAACTAGAGATGCAGCTAAAAACATATAATAATAATTAAAAGGAAAAAAGGAGGAGATTCTCTGAATTCGATTGCATATTTTTTTATGTGTTTTAGGGTAGGTTAACTAGGTAGGTAACTTTTTTATTTATGATCAGCTTTTGATGACTGATTTTGTAAAACCATGGGTTCAGAATTTTGACAGTCAACGAAACATAGGAATTTCATTAATAATATCATTTGTCAGCTGAGGTCGAATTTAAAATTAGTAAATCGGACCCAGACTCCACGATTCACACTGAGCCTAGTGTGGGGATCATCAAATAATTTTCTGACAACAATTGATAAATTCCTGGGGATGATACGTTTGTATGATAAGCTTAAACTACTGAGTTTCAGATAAATGTATTTTTTTTCTAGTTGTTTAGATAATATAGTTGTTAAAAACTTTCCCGAGCATATCAAATCGGACTGCTTCATCGGTCTCGCAAATTCTTTGTTATTGTGTCGTATGGTTTTCTTTCATGAATGGATTCGTTCATCATTTATTGATTCATTAATCTATTAATTATTAAGAGGTGTTCATCATCATCATCATCATCATCATCATCATCATCTGTGTCGTCGTTTGATTTTCTTTGTTGTGGAGATGTTGTGGGCTCTAATTTGCATGGCAATTACTTATACCTACAATTGATGTTGTTGTCGCCAAGCACCTATCGGTTTGTTCCGGCAACTTAACTTAAGAGCCATTTCCCTGTCCAGGTGTAGCGTCACTTTCGTCACTTAACATCAGGTGAATTGTGGTCAAACGCAACGCTGTAAAATCAAAAAAGGTTTCGTCTAAGATAACTTAGAACGTCAAACTTGAACCCTAATATTAATACTGCATTTAAAAATGCTGGTTGGACAAATAAGCTCTCCGACAACGTATTGTAACACTTTAACACTAAAACTATAGCTGCGAAAGTTTGTGCGTGAGTTTGTGTATGTTTGCTAATTCTTCACGCTGGAACGGCTCAAAAGATTTGAGTGAAATTTGGAATGGATATAAAATATACCCTATAGGCTACTTATCCGGGAAACATGTGGGATAACTCCCGCTGCGGGGTGCAACTAGTTTAATAACGGGTTGCAGCGCGGCCCGTCCTAATCTGTCAGTGTTTAGTACGATCTCAGACTAGCGTTTATTACGCGCGTATATGCTCGTTTTTGGAAACGCATGTAAGCGAGTATAGGCGCGCGCCTAATGCCCCACGCGCAACTCGTACAAGCCTTGACGCGCTATAATTATAAGCTACGAGCGAATACGCCGCTTAATAAGTTATGTGCGGATTTGCCATCGCTCAAAACGGTGAAGGAAAACATCGTGAGGAAATCGGCATGCCCAAGAACTGCAACATTCAAGGGCATGCGACATCTACCAACCCGCACTGGGCCAGCGTGGTAGATTACAGCCCATACTCTCTCTCCGCGAGAAGGCCAGAGTCCCAGCAGTGGGAACGTGAAAGGCTGATGATGATGGTCCGTTTTACGAAGCGAGTAATGTAGCGCACCTGTGTAGAACAGACCGTATACGCGCAGAAAAAACGCTAGTCTGAAACCGCTACCCTTAGGCTACATTTCCCATAACTTGTGCACAATTTGCAGGCGGCAAGGCGGCCCGATCGGCCTCTCAGGCGCGTCGTCCTCGTCGCGCATGAAGCGGACGTCCCTCGCGCCCGGCGGCGGCTCCGGCGACGAGTCCCTCGACGACATCAACGACACCACCAACAGCGTCGAATAAACGCTCGCCCACCACCCACGGGGATTGTTTAACGGGAACATTTGTATGTAAAGAATCGCTGGGAGCTTTCGTTGGAGCTTGGACTGGAACATGTTTTACATTGATGGAGGCCGGGCTATCTGTTTGTATGACGTAATAGAAAATTGTTTTGTACGAACCATGTGTTTTTTTTTTGTAAAATAACTTCTTTTGGCGCCACCGCTATGTTGAATTTTTGAACAAAAGTGCATCTATGCTAATTATATTTTTTTATATTTTTTTTTTTTTTTTTTTTTTTTGGATAGTGTACAAAAAGGTGGCCCAATTTGAAACGTCTCTTTTTTAAAATCCTCGTCTGTGTCTGTAGGGCGCATTTGTATCGGCACAAGTTGTGAATCAGTCAGTCAGTGAAGCAAGCATTGTATTGCGACTTGTGCCCTAGCGCGGACTCTCGCATCCACAGTACGACCATATTGTCACCATACAACGTCTTCAAGCTCCATCAATATTATCTTCAAGCTCCATCAATATTGCTTTCAAGCTCCATCGATATTAATTCAGTTCCAGTTTGTGTCGGTAGTGGCGCTAGTGTGATCAAGTTGTTCTGCAGAACAATAGGTCAGGACCTGTATCTACCACCTGCACACGCGCGGTAACATTGAAGTGGAAGAAGCTAAGAAGCTTCCAGCAAGATTCTGGGCCCCAATTCTGCTCAACCAACAATGTACAGCAAACAATATTGGTCAACAAAAAAAACCAATGCTTTTTGTTTATCAAAATTGAGGCCTCGATGTTTTGTTTCTCGAAAATCAGATTTTTTTCTGTACACCTTTACATGTTTCACTGTTTGTCTTAAGAATTACACATGACATTGGTTTATTAATACTTTACATATTCTAATTCCGATCGTTAGATTTGTTTACGCTTGGGGTAGCTAAGTGTGGAACGCTTCATAAAACAGTGTACTTAATTTTCATTTAAAATACCTATTTCATGTGTAAAATCTTAGCGATGGTCCTAAACGAATCCAAATTGTAGTTTGGGATATTGATTGTTAATCGATTTCGTACGTTACTCCTTTGTAATAAGATTACAGTTTGTTTGGATCATTGCGGCTCGTGGGTGCGTTGTTTCTGCGAGAAGTGAAACGTTATGCCGGGCATGACGTGTCATAGCGTCGGGCATGATGCAAAAGCGCGTAACTAACGCTGATAAATGCCGCGTATAAAAGTCAATAAATATGTATTTAGTGGAATACAACATTTAGTAAGACTGTGCCAAAATCCTTACGCTGGCAAAACGACAGGCAAGAAACGCCCGGCAGGTAATTTTTACATTGCATATTATAGTTTTTGTAGAAAAGTATCTGCTGAATACCAATTCATACATTGATACTGAACCACTTAGAAAATACGTTTCATTAATGGCCCGTAATAAATTGTTTTTGTGTTTACGCAGTAATTATCTGAGCTAGTTGCGCGCTATTGCATCATCCCCCGACGAATTAAGTCAATGTAAAGCGATATGATGTACGGAACAGTAATCTGTCCGTGAGGACGCAACGGCTTTGTTATGTATTTACCCCCGTTTCCTCTTTCTATTTTGTATTATATTAATATAATAATCGTGAAATTTTAATTTTGTCTATTGTCTAAGTAGAAATATGAAATAATAATGCTGTATTTTACCTGAGACTACGAAGAATTTTTTAAGTAATTTATATTATTTTGAATAAATAAAATTGACATTGCCCGCTGATTCAGCAAAACGAGTATTCGTTCATATTTCTACTCGGTACTTCGGATGCTCGATTACTTGGATGCCTGCGTTTGAACAGTCGACGAATCTCTGAGCATTGCGATGGGAGCTTTTGTGACAGCTGAAAGAACGTAGTTCCAAAAGTTTTTGTAGATGGCGCTAGCGATACATGGATTTTAGATTTTCGCTTTTTTCAATGTAAAAATCGAATGCATCCTAGCCTATACAGCCAGAAATAAATTATATTTGTTTATCAGCCACGGCATTTAATTTTATCACCAATCAACTGTTACTTTTTTCATTTGCTTAACTGAGTCTGATCGATAAATAATAAGAAAGTATTTTTTATAGAACTTGTTAGCTCCACGTGTTGCTAACGCCATCTTGCGGAATTTTTTGAACTATTAGTTTTTAAAATCGCCTGTTCGGAAGCCCCCCATTGAAACCGTAACAATCCTCGATCCAGTATTAAACGAAACATTCCTAACAATTGAGATTTCTCATTTGCCCCGCAGGGCGCGATGTCAAATTGTCCATTGGGTGATATGAAAATATTAACAAAAAGAAAAGTATTACTAAATCGTGGCTAAAGCACGTAATTCGTCACTGAATATACAGATGGCGCGCATTTAACCGCGACTGCGTTACAAGACTGTTTTATCGACAATATTCGACCCTCAAAATCGCTTCAACTATACTACTATAAAATAAAGCTATGCGTTGAGTATGTGCCGTATAAAAAAATAAACTTGCTTTTCAGTTTTTATATATCATGTACTGAATATGCTCAACCGCTTTCAACTTCCAACATTCATGTAAATAAAATCGGTGTGTTTCACTGATAGCTTAGTTGCCATACAAATTTTATTGATAGAGTTAAACCTATGTAAGTAAGAATGTGAGCTAAAGTCTAAACTCTGCTTGTTTTTACCATTTTCAACTAACTCGTCTAAGGACCGCGAGATCAAGCATAGTAGTTCAAACTAGTGATTGGCGAAACAATGGTTTAACTTAATCCTTCGTTTAATTGTTAACCGTAAGATCAATAATAAAATGGTAATCGATTATTTTCTCTCACACGGCTACTTTTTGTCATTTGCTTGAATATCTTTCCAGAGGTTTAAAATAGGTAAATACTGCAAACATTTTGTTAACAGATGTTTAAGCTTCGCGTGGTAGTTTAACCCATCTTCATCTAGGGTTTAATCTGTAGTTTAGACGTAAACTATTTATTTATCTTACGGCGTAATCGACCGATGATGGTTAAACCATGTTTTGGAATCGAACTGCGATTGATCTAACGGCCCTGAATGTAAATACACCGGTTCTTCAAACTGCACCCGTATTACGGTGGCCTTAGTGCGAGTTTTGTGCGAGGCGTTAACTCGCTCGCGGCGCGTAAACCCTTTTTGTATGAAGAAATGTACAACGGCGAGTTTATGAAGCAATATAATATATTGCTTCATAAACTAATATTATTATAATTTTACAAAAAGTTTACGCGTTTGCTGTAGAGCGTGTAATGTCTCGCAAAAACTCACACTAGGGCCACGGGTTTCGTCAAAGTTGCTATTGGAGTGTCGTAAAATATTTGTATGTAAACTCCTAGAGGTAACTACACTTTTCATACAAAAATTTTACGTAAGCCGATAGCGAGTGCAGTAAGGAAACTGTGAGTTTTTGCTGCGAGTTAACGCGTTCTACCGCGCGCGTAAACTAGTTTTTGTATGAAGAAAAATTGATCCAAACACGTTTCGTGCAGAAAACGCGTTTACGCGCTTGCGGGTGGGTGGGTCAACGCGTTTATGTTAGCAAAGTCTCACGCTAGACTTGTAGCTGGTGAAACTCGTAATGTGGTCACTTTATATTTGTTTACACACAAAAACGGTAGTGCGGCGGACAGCCCGCCTTATGTCATAAGAGTCGTAGTAATAAATTGTGGCCTTAGGTGTTTTTTTATTATGGATTTATACGTATCGAGTTGATAACTTTACAAGCATTTGTACCGAGTCTACGCGACCCATCTTTCTTTTTATTGATTATATAGTTTTTTTTTTCTAATTAATAATATAAAAATTTAATGTAAGTAAACCATTAAAGCATAAACATATTTTACTTAATTATAACATTGATAATTGTAAAATTGGCCATAGGTTGTAACAAGTTGGTATGCCAATTACAATTTTTCATGATTTTTATTACTGATTGTTTTATTTCGAACACCCACCTTCCTTTTTTTCAGGATTGGAGGCATGTAGAGTAAGAACAGTAGGTTAGCTAAGGCCACTCGACGAGTTAATTGCCTACTCTTGCGGTGATGCATAGGCGGCGCGTTCCGTACTGAGTGTATGGCCGCGGCCCCGTTCGTTTGTGATTGTGTGCGTGAAAAGTGCGTGCGTACACAAAGCCGCTACTCTCGCACACATGTAAACCGGCGGCGGCCGATTTGTATGAAGCTGAACTACTCTTTACTATGCATGTAGGTTGTTTTTAAACATTAATAGCCGATTCTAATAACCGATCTATCCACGAGACTGGAGATGGAAATTTGACATAAGCTCAATAGATGTAATGTCAAATTTATGTCAAACTGTGGATCGGTTATTGAAACCGGCCGTAAATCTAGTTTTTTTTCATTATTTTTTTTTGCGTAAACAAAAATAGAGGTTTTCAAGTCGACGAGTATATTATTTGAAGTTGGTGTTCTGAATCTTCCAATCTACTATGTAGTTTTCAACTATATATCTAGATTCTAGAACAAAATATCAGAAGAAGCTAGAACCACCTCTGAAGGAAGAATAGTGATTAGGTAGGTGTAATCATCAGTTTTCGGCATACATACAAATCTTACGTTTTTGGTATTTCTTGTGGTTACCGGAGCACGAATAGGAACGCAACATAAGGAGTAGGGAGGATCATCTGCAAGAATATCCGAGTACCATAATATACTCGATACATAAGCGATGCTGGATGTGACTCGATACTTTTCATAATAACGGATTACATCACTCGTTCTGTCAATGTATGTTCTATGGTCAGCCTAGTTAGAACCGATCCAATAATCATAATTTAATGCACCATCAGTTCCATTTTATCAAAAAATTACTCTATTTTAGGTATTATTGATGATTGGGGATTCGTGTGAAAGTGTTAGTTTTATATTTATAAAATCTATGAAACATATTTTGGGATAAGAAAATCTAACATGCATAGCCCATCGATTCATTATAGACATAAAGTGAGCTATAAATTACTCGATACCTATGTAACTCGATATATTATTTGTTCCATATCAGTCTCGATGCTTTCGTTGCGATTACTACTACTACACGATTACGTACAATATCGATGATTTGTTTCGATACCATAATTACTCTAGGATTGTGTTGTGACTGACAGTAATCTGTTGACAGTACCTGACCTACTTAAAGTACGTTTATGTACGTAGCAAGTACGTAGGTACTGTAATTTTCTCAAAATTTTCCATCAAGTATTGATCCGATCGCTCTACCTTGGCCTTGGTCCTGCCCCTTGCCTGCCTTCTTCCCTCTTTCACTCTTCAGCCTCACCTCACCCTGCCTGGGGTGCGTTTACGAACCACTTTAACTTCTTGGCTATATTATATAAAAATGGACTTTTATATAAAAATGGAATGTTACATTTTCTTGACGCAACGCAATGCCTGGTCCAAAGAATAAATAAGCTAACCCCGAATGGCGACATATCATTCCCTGATGATTCCCTGTATCTTACAAAACTCTTTGCGTCATAAATTCGAAGTGTGTTCCATTATTTTTGCAGATTTTGCTATATTTTGCTCAAATAATAAACTCTCGTCATTTTCTGACAGCACTCAGCAGTGTGCTCAAAAGTTTACTATAATTTATCAGTTGACTAGTTGGACGAAAAAATACCACCGGGGACCGGGCGTTTAAAAAAGTAAAAACTCTCAGAGAAAACGAAACGGGCAGGTACAGATGAAAGATAAAATCAGAATTTTTAGTTTTGGATAAGTTCTGTAAACGCACCCCTGTGTCAGCTGTCAAGTTGTAAGCCCAGCCCGGGCCCGGGCCGCCCCCGCCCCGCAGTCCTCTCCCCGCCAGTGGCCCGCCCACCTGAAGGTTCTGAAGATACTGTGTATCGCATTGATTTTTATCTATTCTTCTTCGGGCGTTGTTGATTACTAGTTTAAACCTTTTTCTTGCGCATTTTCATTAAAAATGGAGGAACAAATAGACATATGCTTCGATGCTGCCCTGGAGTTAGTGAAGTCTGCCGGGTACCTAATAACGGAGCACGTAACGGGATGTAAAGCCTATACGCAGAAGACCAGTGACATCGACCTTGTCACCGAAGTCGATAAGAACGTCGAGGAAGTCATAATTAGCGGGCTGATGGAGAAGTTCCCTGATCATAAATTCATCGGCGAAGAGACAGTGTCCAGCGGTGGGAAGTGCGAGCTGACTGACGACCCGACTTGGATCATAGACCCCGTCGATGGCACTATGAACTTGGTCCACGGCTTCCCTCACAGCTGCATTTCTGTGGGCCTAGTGATCGAGAAGGAAGTGGTCGCGGGTATCATCTACAACCCGTCCCTGAACCAGCTGTTTACGGCCAAGAAAAATCAGGGCGCATTCTACAATGACAGACGTATACATGTGTCAAAGGTGAAGAGGCTGTGCCAAGCCCTGATCACTTTTGAGGCAGGCACAAGTCGCGATGACAAGAAACGTCAAGTTGTGAATGAGAACTTCAAGCTGATGGCGGCTAATGCTCACGGCGTGCGGTCCTTGGGGTCGGCTGCGCTGAACATGGCGATGGTTGCGATGGGCGCGGCTGATGCTAACTTCGAGTTTGGTATCCACGCGTGGGACGTGGCTGCGGGGGACATCCTGGTGCGCGAGGCTGGTGGCATCTGCATGGATCCTGCTGGTGGCAAATTCGATCTGATGTCCCGTCGGGTGCTGTGCTCGGCCACTCATGATCTAGCGCAGGAGGTCGCCGGCTCCCTGCACCAGCTGTACCTTCCCCATGATTAATTTAGCAACCTGTCCTCGCTACTGTTGTCTTTTAATTGCATTTGCAAACCTACCAGTTTTTTAAGTTGATAAGTTCTCTCGTTTTCATTAATAGTATGTTTGTGTTAGGTAATAATTTTTAATGGTTCTAGATTTAAGTTAGTATATTTATTTTTGTTATGACAAACAGTTTTATGACAAGTTTATGCAGTATTAAGTTTCTTTGGTAAAATATATAAATGTATGATATTCTACAATGCCAAAGAAAGGTTACTTCAATCAGATTTGTTGCAATACTATGTATGGCCCATCTGTTTTGCCAGCTATACATATCTGGGAATCTTAGAGATAGTATTGTTGTTATATACATTGAAATGACGCCTGGAATTATCACTTGTTCTAGCCGCCCGGTCTATTGCAGTGCCACCCTCACGCCCCGGGTGTGTTGTGACAGATTTGTTTATTTATTTATAGACAAGCAACAAGCAAGCTGGTATATCTAACTTACAGTGTTTAAAGTCACTTGATCGTTCATATATGAGGACGTACAGTTTGTACCCAGTTGTTAAGTTTATTTGTAAAAGAATATATTGATTATGCAGAAGCAATGCCTTCTGGTAGTCTGTTTCAGTTATTTAGACTTACAAACACTGAAATTCAGAAGTATATTTTTTTAGATACTATAAAAAAAACGATTGTTGACAAAGTTCTACCTTGGTCGCCCATTAAGGCACTGAGAAAAATCCTATAGGATACAATAAGTTTGCTTTGTTTAAAATTTAAACCGAATGAAGTTGTTATAAAAAATAATATATATATACATATACTAGAGATGTGCCTAGTCCTTGACTGAGATATTTCTAAACTGGAAACCAGTGATCGAGCTACAGGGAAATATAGCACTGTTTATTTTCAGTAAGATTATTAATTGGTCTACAAACAAGACAATCTCATCATGACTTGAAAGTCAGATGATTTAAAATTGACAAAATGTCATGTTTTAACTAAACATTATAGCTAGGTATCTACTAAAATATTTAAAAATCAGCTGTATTTAAATCAAGCTATGTCAGCTAAACATACTGCGGTCAAGGCACCAAGTATGCCATTCTCGACTTTGCCTCACCCAAAATATGCTTGTTTTAATCTTTTTACGAATTAAAATCAATGCCACGACTGCGATGGCGATGTTGATGCTGACAACTTGGTTGTTCTCAGCTCAGAGAGTGTGCAACCAGAATAATGTCCTCAGTTTTTTTAATTTTTTGCGGCTTGTCCTTTATGCCGCTGTCATAGAGTGAAGTACCAGCCTTGAGAATATAATTTCGTTAAGTTTAAAATGATTTAGTGACATTACCTTTACTTCATTTTTAAGGAATGCTTTTTCTATTTACTTAGAACTGTTTTCGAAAGAAGTTGATTTTAAATTTTGTGATTATGTTTTAATGAAAAATGCTATACTTAGTTGACGTATATCAATATTACTAACGTAATAAAATGACTGGGCTAAAAGTCTTACATAATCAATTCGGTATTTTAAAATCTCCCAGTGTAGTCAGTCCTTAAGCACACATTTTTTATTCAAAAATACAGTTCTTGGTTATAAATTAAAACGAAATTAAACTCTTATTTTGACATCTGTATTATCTTTTCGATATTATATTCAATTAATGGATTAGAAATTATACAGTTTAAAAAAAATCTTGATGTCTATTAAATAATTTATTATTTATTCATAAGTATAATATAATTTTAGTGGTTTCCACTGTTTTGTTTGTCATGGCTACATAAATTACATACAAATGGGAAAAAAAAGATTGTTAATGTACCTATGTTTTTCCTAATTTCCTTTCACGCATAGATATTGAAGTATACAGATAAATAGTTTAGGCAATGGTGAATTATATAATTATGCATGTTACTTTAGGTACTGTTTCATGAATCTATATAATTATAGAAATGTATGTAATTTTGTTAGTTCATACTTTAGTTCGATTTTCGGTGGTATATTTCTTTACACATAAAGATCATTTCCATGACCACCATTTTTGTTATTGACATGATATTCATCTTTATAGGAAATTCTTATTTCTAAAATAATATTTAATAACTTAATGTTGAAAATAATATGCTGACTTATGGTCAACCTTATATTTTACTGCATATTATATAAACTTAACTAGTCGTGTTACAGAAGTGAACTCGGTTATTTAATCTAGTCCGTTATTTTGAGATCTGTTCAATTTTGGTCAAATTAATGTCACACATCATGTCATAAAATATATCTACCATAATCAATCAATTATATTATTGATCATATTATATCATGATATTTGTTATAGCTATTTATCAACTTCTAAGTGTGTAGTTTTTAGTCTAGTCTTTGTCAATGTTTGGCCATAGATCAATTATTACTGTCGTAATAAAAATTATTAAAAAGTCAGTCCGTCTATTTATTTATGATCGCAATTCGTCTTTTATAAATCTTTCTTTTTCTTGGTGATAGTAAAATTGTAACGTCGCGTCATGTCTAGTCAGTCCAAATTATAATTATTGTCACAAGTCCAGAAATTAAAAAAAAAGTAGATTGAGAGTGTCAAATTCTCAAGTCTTGGTCTTAAGCCCGTAATCTCAAGTCTCAAGTCTGTCTAAGCCCTACTCGGAGATCCGATAAACGAAACTTCGTCGTCGTTAAATTCCTAAAGACATGACGTTGATGACGATGCTTTTGTCTTTTGTCATTAACTTTTAGTTCGTTCAATTTAGTCTTGTCAATTTGTTAATTTTTCACTTCTTGTTTAGGTCGTAGTCTTGTGGTAGTCTTTATTTTAGTTTCAGTTTTTAAGTGGCTGATCTGTAGTTGTAAGTACTTTTCTTTTGTCAGTCAGTTATTTGATTATTTCTCAGTAAGTTCGTCAGTTTATTTATCATCGTCGTAGTAAGTTTTGTCAGAGTCTTGTCAGTCTTTCCGTTCTATCGGTTCTTTTTTCAGAAGATTGTCAGTCATGTCAAGAGGTAGTCCGTGACTTCGTGTGTAGGCCTCTAGTCAAGTCAAGTATTATTTATAGTAAAAAGTAAGTCAAGGAATAGTTGAGTTCATATATTGTTTAGTGCTATTTCATTAGTCAGTAAAAGTAAGGTTCAATTGTCAATAACTTTGTCCAACGTTAGAGAATATGGCAGATCAATGTTAGTCAATTTGTCTTTGTCAGTATTTTCAGTCCCAATATTTAACAAAACTTGTCTTGTCTTTTATTGTTTACTTAGTCATAATACTAAATTCAGATTGATTTTCCTCATTATTTCTAACAGTTCGTTCTAAAATCTAAATCTACACCAATTTTCTAGTAAAGAGTTAATAAAGAAATCATCAAAATATCCCTGGTCTTCTTCTCCTCAGCCCAAAGCGAGTGATGGGTCTTGGAATCTCCCTGAGGGCGTGAGGGTCAGTCTTGATGAGGGGCGTTCTGTGTGGTAGGCCTTCGGGAAGGTCCGCATCCTCGTCGTAGACCGCCCATTGGGAGGGACTGAAAGAAATATACAAGGTTTTAAAGTAGGGGAATCTCAAGTCTTATCACATATCCTGTACAAAAATTTAATAAGCTCACCTGATTTCACTCGGTATGACTTGAAAAGCTACTGAAGGCGTCTTCGCTGAATTTGAAGGCTTTTTCACTTTCAATTTTAGTCTGTTCGTAGGAGCTGATTTAGAGTTATCTTGATTTAAGTCGGGCATACCATCAAGCGAAGATCTCTCTTCAAGATTAGGAACTTCAGGGTTATTGTAATGTTCTGTCGTGATGTCTTTCATTGTCTCAGTAATTGGTTTATCAGTCACAGTCGAATCAGGTTTTGGACGTTTGTGTAAAACATTGTTGACATAGTAGTATTTGTTGCTAGTACTTATGTCGATAGTATCATCGTCATTCCGTCTCGTCGATCTTTGTAAGTTATACGGTTTGGTCGCAGTGTCGTACAAGTAAAAAGTAGATAATTTGGCCTTATTGTTCACGTCTTCATTTTCAGGTTCAGTTCTAGCATGGAATGTTGAAAAGTCTTTACTTATCGTGTCACGTTTATCGTCTTTGTCAGTGTGTTTATCATCAATCATATCTTTAGTGTCAGTTTTCAAAGTAAACTTGTCGTCAGTCATGTCACCTCTATAACTACCTACGTATCCAAAAGTCACTAGTTTGTACATATTTTCAGTGGTAGGAACATCAGTCTTATGGTCAGCGTTATGCTTAATGTTTTCAGTTGGTCTAGGTTTTGCTGTAGTCCTCTCAGTATTGTCATTAGATCTTGCAGAAGATTGCAGATGGTCTTTAACAGTCGTACGAGTGTTCGGTCGGTTGTGTCTGTAATTTTCATTATAGTCATGTCGATTGTAGTAGTGTGGTTTGTTAGGTCGTCTATAAGTGTCCTCATAGGTTTGGTAGGTCACTTTCACTACGTCTCTATCATGGGTCCTTCTGGTTGTCTGTCGGTAAGATTCAGTCGGTCTTGGAACATAGTTGATTAAATAAGTAAACTTGTTTGTATTCTCAGTCACAGTCAAAAGTGGTGGTCTATTGTAATAACTATTGTAAGGTCGTTTGGAAGGGGCATTGTTTATAACAACAGATTGTACACTTTGCGTGTCCTCGTCTTCATAGTCATAGTCGCCGTACTTTTTCTTTGGTCTACTGTTTCTCGAGTCAATATTTTGTCCGTCGTCAAAGCGTTTGCTTTTATTTTTGAAGTCTAATTTGTCGTCTATCTGTATAGTTATGTCAATTTTGTCCTCATGGTCAGTCAGTGCTTCAATGGATAAGTCAAAGCTATCGTCTTTTGCATTAAAGTCAGTCTGATTCTTAGTCAGTTTTTGTTCAGTTGCATTTAGTGGTTTAATTGTATCGTCCGGTTTTGGTATTTTTGAATTTACTTTACTAACAGTTTTTTTAGTTGTAGTTGTTGGTTTAGCTGTAGACGGTTTGGTCCGTTTAGGCTTTTGAGTACTAGAGTTAACGTCAGATTTTTGAATGTCATTGTCAGATTCAGAGTCTATTTCGATCCATGGTGATAAGTCAAAGTTGTTGAGCAGTTCATTTTGGCAGGATATCCTATCATTGTCTTGTTGGTCCGGGGAGAGGAAGGCGAAAGGTTGGATATTGGTGATTGTATCGAGATTGCGGCACAGAATTTGTGCAAATGAAATTCTACGTATTTGTTGCAGCTGAGCAGGCGTGAATGACGACTCGAAATTTCCATTTTCGTACCTGCAATGAAACGCGTTACTTTAAGTACTAACCACTATGCACGTTGAAAATAGGCATATCAAAGTTTAAGATGATTGCATGCTCACCAAAATCGATCTCCTTTCCGAAGATTCAAGAACTGCTGAGCAATGATGCAAGCAAAAGTTGGTCCCACTAATCCTCCCACCACAGGCCTTTCTGCCATGCCTCCGGTAAACAGATCAATGTCGTCCACATCCCTGAAAAGGTTAATTAAAACGTGAAGCATTTCAAAATCTCCAAGTCATCATCTCCTCGGAGCGTCTTTGTTACCTGTACAAGACCTTAAGCTTCCATACAACTCTCGCTGGCATCATTTTGAATAGATCCTCGAAGTCCGTAATAAGGGAAAGTCCACATGGATCCCTCCACGTTGTATATGATGGTACTCCGTGGTCTCTCCCTCTTTGTATGTTGATCGCAGCCAGATCCATGCCAAAGTCGAAGGAAGGAGTTTGAAACAGATGGTTTGTCAGTTCTTCCGAGATGAATTCGTCTCGCTTTTGGATCGGCTGGTTCACCATACCTAGAAGTAAGCGGTCTACGGCTCCCATGCTCCAGAGATTTGAAGGGTTCGTTACCTCGTTGTGAAGGGATACATCTGAAAATTGTAACTTGGGTCACAAAATAAGCTTTGTCGGTGTTGCTTAACTAATCAATGTACTGGATACCTGAATAAAAGCCCTAATTATCTTCATTGATTCTAATATACATGACATGCAAACCATATAAACGCCCGGTTCGTAATTTTTTATTCGGATCATATTTACATTATTTTTCTTATTGGATTGGAGTAAGTTCACTACTATCCCAAGCTTTATTGTCATCTAAACAGTCTGATACTTTTCTATAGTTTTTTCTAATAAGTATTAAAGGATTCGCTTACTGTTGTTTATAGGTCTATGGAATCTATCAAATCGCACCATCGAAGACTGCACCAGACTGTGGCCAAATCTAAAGGCGGCCGAACCGAATGAGCTGGCCGGGCTCGGGTTGATTTTTGGGTTGTAGTTCTTGTAGTAACCCTTCTTTTGTAAGTCCAGCTCGAAGGTCTTCATTACTTCTGTACCTGGGAAGAGGAAGAAGCCGACATTGTAACGGGTGTCATCAATGGGGAGCTTCACGCAAAACTATTTGTAGATGGCGCTCTCAGCGACTGCACCTTGCTAACGACTTTGTGTCAAGATTAAGCTATGGCTGGAGAAGTTTGACAGATGCTATGTCAAATCAAGGTGCAGAAATAACCTAGCTACAGTCGATAGATAGCGTGATACACACTTTTTCACACTTTCACAGTAAGGCACAGTTCGCTTATGAAATTACTGCACACATCTTTGCTAGTTATTCAACCGCCAAACAGTAGTGTGCTTACATTACTGTGTTCCGGATTGAATGGCAATGCTCCCAGTTTTACAGGGCGTAAGAAATTTTACATCTAAGGGGCTGTCCATTAACCCCTCCTTTCCCCTTGGTGATACGTGGTAAGGTTTAAGACTACCCCCCCCCCCCCCTAAATTTTTAAGTACAGGTAAGTATAAAGTATAATCTAATTTCATTCTAGAAAGTAAGATTAGGTTTAGAAAACACGCGTTTGACGAAAAAATAAATACACGTGATATCTTACTATATACCCTCCTCCCCCTTGTGATATTTTGTGACTTGTGCCGAACCCCCCCTTCGAACCTCACATGAATAATATTTCAAGGACGGACGAAGTGCGCCGCGTAGGAAAGGTGAAGTTCAAAATTCTAGGTGGCATCGTATTGGGCAAGCGTTGTGCTTACGAATAAGACTTGTCGTCTCATCACTCAGTCACAGTTACAAAAATATCATTCTATCTATCCATCATCATCATCAGCCTATTACGTTCCCACTGCTGGGACACAGGCCTTCTCTCAGAGTGATGACAAGTCAAAGTAGATAAATCAGCGTCTCGAGAGTGTTACGAGCCAAAATATCCATGATATTGAGCTGGTGTCTTAGCACGAAAAGAAATAAACAACACTCGACCATATTGTTAACATCAGGTGGATTATGTCAAACGCTATACAATAAGTAAAAAATAATAGTTACCTAAAACAATTGGCAAGAACTCGCGGTAAGTAATGTGCTGGACCATGGCTCCGACGATTTTACGAGTCTCCTGGTAGATCTTCTCGTCACTCCAGTGCGGATTCAAATGTGCTAATTCTTGCGCCATTCTGGAATATTAACGAGACATTATTAGTATGTAACCTTAGAGGTTATTTGCATTAAATTCAAGGATATTATGTATATCTGCAACATTATCTAAAAATAGGTCTTGCGGAATGGAATGCAAGAATCGTGCACTAATGGGATTTAACTGCGGAGTGTAAGGGATCAATGCAAATTACCTACGAAAAATAGGTAAGGACTAAAGTGATTTCTGGGTGCGCTAAACATATCTAGTTATTAGGTCCCAACTGGAGGATTATATATGAGAACTGTTCTTCGCATCTCAAGTCTCTCGACTACCGAAATCCATCAGCAGCGAATAAGTAATCAGAAACCTGTGGTTTATTCCCAACGACCCCCACTAAAACTGTAGGTGTATACAAAAATATGAACAGCTCAAACGTAAATTCTATTCTATTCATAAATGTTGTTACAGTCAAATGCTGCAACTTTAGGAGTATTTTTTTCATTTTTTACAATTACGGTCTCACTCCATGGAAAGTGACGGTCAAAAAACAAAGTGTAGCACGTCCAGTAAATATCCATCACAACACGTTCTGATTTCTGCATGTGTTCGTATAACCCAAAATTGGGTAGTAGGTACATTTCAGGAAACGCCGACCATTCCACTCTTTTGCAGTTCTCAACAACTACAAAGTTGACTTAAAATGGTAAGTTGCAACGTCTCACCTGTTATGCTGCCTCAACCACACGATATGCGCGGCCACCAGCCCCGGATGCTCGTTGACCCTCGCGTCTCCAGACTTGAAGCAGTCGGTGGAGACTGCGCCCCCGCGGCAGAGCTCGTCGCGGCGCTCGGGAGGCAGAATCGGGCGTCTTTGCTGCACGCGCCCGTATCGGAGCATTCCTGGTGGTAATGTCATCTTGAGAATATTTGGAGCAAAAGTGAGATGTTTTGGTTGAACCTACTGCGCTATGTTCGATTTGGGATTGGCTCTCCAGAGAGGCAGACCTTATCTGATCAAAAATATCAAGTATCAGGCAAATCCCAACATCAGCGATAAAAGTTAAACAAAAGTTGATCATACTCGATTTTCCAAATGTTTGTTTTAGATCAGTAATGATTGGGGTTTTTTACAACATTCAATGTAGCGTTTGATCACAATACCACACACCTGATATTAAGTGATGATGCGGTTAAAGGCACCAAACACCACCACAACACACCAGACCAGGAATAGTTGGCGTTCGACTTAGAAAAATCTGAAAATTGGGCGTTTTCATTGATTTCTGTCGCTGAAGCTATTAGGTTTTTTCCTTTAGGTGGAGGTGTCCTATCCTGCGCCAGTCCTACAGGTGGGGGATGGATAGACAAAATGGCTTCTTTTATTATCGGAGCCCAATACTCACTTGGTATCGTTGAGCCATCTCAGTTTAGTTAGGTACAGAACCTAAGTATATGATACATAGGTCGTGTTTTCTCTTACCATTCCTAAACAGCCTCAGTTTGTCCGACTGCCTAGCCGAGCTGGCATACAGCGGCGAGCCGTCTATGTACGCAGACACCTGGTTCAGCTGCTCTCTCCAGCCCAGCGCGCAGTCATCTCTTGGAGCGGGGGACGAGCGCACGAAGTCTAGGCAGCGGACCCCACGGGGACCGTAGAAGGGGTCCGAAGGGGGTACCGCAATGGGAAAGCATTCGGGGTGCTGGAAATAGAGTTGTAGAATAGAAATGGGACACAAAACAAAATTTTGCAAGGTGTTTTTTGCGCGCCGTACTTGGAACTATTTGCGCTTGCGCAGGCGTCTTGAATTTAACTTTTGGCAGGCGTCTTCATTTCTGAGACTTTCTAAATCTCATAGATTTTTTCCGAATGGGAAAGCGCTATGTTAACTGACGCCATGCTGCTCGTGAACAAGTCCATTGTTTGGTTAGACTTCGTAAGATTGTTAGATGCTGAGGAAGATTTCAATTAATAAATAATTATGAGCGGTGGACTGTGCAAGCAAATCGAACATGGAGCAAGTTTCTAAGACAAAAGCGACGCGCGACGGTGTGGAACATTTAGAAATTAGTTCAGCGCAATCTATCTTACTTGTTTCTTACCATAAGGTCTTTAGGAATAAAATCCTTCCCGCCATTCTTACAGCACCGCGGTACTGATCCATTGAATCCCCTAGACTGCGAAGACGACGTCACATCGTGGTCCAGGAACTGCCCCCACTGCATCAGCAGGAGGGTGATCCCTGGACTCTCCACGTTCTGGCTCTCGTGGATTAAAGAGCTGATTTCTCTGGCAGAAGGTAGGGTTGAGCCGGAGATGGCTCTGCGGGGGGCCTGGAGCCCGTCGGAGTAGGAGGGGGGGAGGAAGCGCTGGACGGGCGTCAGGGTGGACCCCCATCGGAGACGGTTCAGGTTGTTGCATGTGCCGTCGTGAGTGCGGTATCTGCAGATTGAAAATTACATAAGAATGAAGGTCTGCGGTGCCACACTAAGACTGAATTAGAAATTGGCTCTCAAATGAAAAAGCTCTTAAGAAGAGGTAAAAAAGAACTTTTTTAAATAATTTTGTATATGGCGAGCAGGGCGTCCACCTGATAATAAGTGAACGTCCCAGGCAGCCCATGAAAAATTGCAATGATACCCAGAACTGCCTGCCATAGTCTTGCATGGCTTTGCTTTGTTCTCATTACCCAAGCCATCACTTTTTCCGGTTGAACTGATTTCTCTCATGTTTATTTAGCTTCCTACCTTTTAGAAGCAGGGGGACATTTCGGCGCTCCTTTGGTAGGACAGTGCTGCATCAGCGGCGACTGCCGCAAGGCACTCGCCTTCGGGAACTGCGCCTCCTCGGTGCGACCTTCGAGCCCCTCGCCGTTGCCGCTGCAAAAAGAAGAATAAAATTAATGAATAAAGAGTTTATATGCACGAACTAGTAGGGACATAAAGGTGGCATATATCGCCATAACGTAACAGAAAAGTGGTATTTTGTAAAGTGATAGATTTAAATAAATGAACCGTTACTTCGCAATAACCTTTGAGCTGATCTATTTAAAATTAAATAACATCAAAACAAGCATAGGTAATTAATAAATTTATAATATGCATCATAATGTCACGAACGTCTTGGTTTTGTAACACATCCTCAACCTTGACTTTTGAAAGTTATTTATATTCGCACAAATATTAACTGGACCAAGCTCTAAATGCGACTTTCAAGGTTTTATACATCCTTTACGTAGTTTCAGCTATTTACTTACAGCTTACAACACATCGAGCTAAAGTTCATTTAAAAGTTGTCTTGAAAAGATAACAAATAGAGCGACAGAGCGATATGGGCCGAACTGTAACGCGTGCGCCTTACAAGACGCTGACACTGAGTTCGAATCCTCCTAATCGATCCGATCCGTTATTCGCGGTTTCGGATCGATAGGTATGTCATGTCATAATATTTAATTTTAGTACTAGGGTTTGACACATTACTACTTGACATATTATGACGTGACATATCGATCCAAAACCGCGGATAACGGATCAGGATCGATTATTTATTATTTTCGGGCGTATATAAGTTGTGTGGATTTCTTTTACCGTCGCTCAAAACGGTCAAAGAAAGCATGACTTAAGTATTTATTCGGCCGAGAGGAATCGATCTCGGTGTCGGCGTCTTGTAAGGTTACTGTTCGGCCCTTATCACTTACCATCGCTCAAAACGGTGAAGGAAAACATCGTGAGGAAACCGCTTTTGAAGAGTAGTAGAATAATTGGTAAAATCGAAGGTAAAAGTTTTTTTTTACTATTAAATCGGTAGCGTTTGACTACAAGTCACCTGATGTTAAGTGACGATGTGGTCGAAGGTGGCGCCACGCTACACCTGGACAGGGAATTTAATAAATGTAATTACATGACTAAGCGACATGCCTAAAGTTTCAAGGGAAAGTTAAACACACACTACGATATTATGCAAATGTTTATAATAAGCCTGTTTCAAATTTGTAAGCACTTTATCCATCTTTGTTATGTTGATATAGAGAAAGTGCTAAGTGGGCGCTAAATGTTGTCAATACAGCTTATTGGTAAAGCTGAGAACTTCTGTAGAGAGTTTATTGAGTGGAGAAGAGAGCTTAGCTATAACGCTTTTTTTCTTGCTATTGTTATGTTTGCATCGCGATGGGAATCAGGCATTCTCTGAGAGAAATAGAGAGACTAACAGATTACTAGTATTATAACATATCTAGATCACTTTTTGTATGGATGGTAATTAATAATAATAATAATATCATAAATATATATATATAATATAATATCTCATAGCGAAGGGTCTCGACCAACATCTCAAGAGGCTCTCGCTGGACGGTTGGATCAAGGGTCGAATGCAGAAGGCAGTACTCCTTGACACGGCGCGTATCGTCAGGAGGTTCCTCACTCTGCAGCCTTAACCACCGGTAGCTTGAGTCCTGCCCCGCTACCGGTGCCACTCTAGGTTTAAGTTTTTTATAGTAATTTTGTTTAATATTATTTTATAAAATTAATGTAAAAAACTTTTACCTAAGAAAAGAAATAAATAAAGAGATAATAATATATTTATTTATTACTCCTAATAATTAGATAATTAAACAAGTAGGTACAAGCAAGATTGACAAGATGATATTTAACTGTATGAGGAGCTGGTGCCTGAAATAGGTTTTGAAAAACCTGTCCTACAGGTCACCGGGTCGCCCCCCGCAGGTAGAAATCAAAATGTTTACAAAATATGAAAATTACATTAATTGAATGAACGGCGCAGAATACTGATTAAAATATATATATATATAGCAAAAAGGAAAAAAAAACAACACATTAATAATTATGCTCTCGAAAAAATTATTTCTATGGTTTCAATTTTCGATAAATAGTCTTTTTTGTATTTGATGATAAAAAGTATTAAACAAAAAATTAACCCGAAAAAATATGAAACGGCAAAGCAAAAACTAAGCTCATAAATGTAAGTCCTACATGTGTAAATGATAGCTTATATCCTGGATTAACACATAGGCTACTTTTTATCCTGGAAAAAGGTTCCTGCGGGATAACGGGAAGACGCGGGTGAAAGCGTATGGGGCGCAACTAATCTTAGATACATATTTGTAGTCACACACTAATCGAGCCAAAAGTTGAGTCGGAGCCTAAAGTTGAGTCGGCGCCAAACTTCACTAATTTATTTACTTTTTTATTTTGTTTAATGACCGCATAAAAGTTACGTGATCAAAAATTATTAACACCATTTTTTTTATGAAACAACAGAATTTTACATAATGAGATCATAATTTGTAAGTGCGTTAATCAAAGCAAAGTCCACCCTTCAAACTTCAAGTTGACATTGACATGTAGCCGGTCCACAATCTACAGCTCGTACAGTGAACGCCCACGCGAGGTGGCACCTGACCCTAGTGAAAGTGAGAGTCACTTTCGCCGGACCATTCACTATCGCATGGCCATCGGGCTGCACTTAGGCCCACATAATAATTATGTGTCGATATTTGGATTGTTTGTTACGAAATTTGCGTTGTGACATGACCGCAACGTTATAGGCACGAAGCCGGGTGAATAATAAATAGAGTTTGTCATAATAACGTTATTGTTCAGCCGAATAACAATAATTAGGTAACAGATACTAAACTCTGCAGCAGTTCAGTAACTAACTAATTCCGATGGCTAAGGGCAAGTTTTAAAATCTAAAATCGTTTCGGATAGAGAGGAGTCAAGTGGAGCTCTTTCGTTTCGGAGGCCAAGACACGCTCTGGGTCGCTTAGGGCCGTTTTATTAACGTCCGTAAGTAAAAAGTCATACCAAATTTCCGTACTAAAATTTGACAATAACATCAAATTTACTGAATTTTTTATAACATCTAACGAAACGATTTTAGCCCCAGAGTGTGGCGTTCCCGTAGGCCCGCATCCATCACGTCCTTCTAGCGGTATCTAGGGCGCCCGACCGACCGATTTTATTACATTCATACACACTGCATATTGCACATAATAATTTATGACAATACTATAAAATTCATTGAATAAAAACTAAATCCTGTCCGTTGCTTGAGAATGACTGAATAGATTTAGTATTTACCTCTAAATGTTCGTAATTGGCACAATAAAGTTTTTAGGGAAAGAGAATAGAATAGAAAACTTTACTCGCTAAAAATGTGAAAAAAATCGGGAAAAACTGAGATTGATTTTGCCTGCGAAATTTTTGTATGAATTCAGATATTTGCTTACCAGTGCAAAGTTAGTGTTTTAATAAAATCATTAATCTGTCATAAACTACAAGTTTACTGCAACCATGTTATATAAGTCAAGGATTTTCTTAGACACTGACAATGGTATTAGGCCTTCGTTGAACGTGATTTGCAGTTTGATAATTTTGTCAACCTATCGCAATCAAACATTTATTTGCCAATGGCGACCATTCAACTTATTTGTCAAAACTGTTTGTTTCGATTATAGTATCTAATAGATAGATTCCCATTCTTGTAATGAATAAATAATTCAAATTGATACACGTTACATACTTTTTACATAATAAATACTAAGGTTATGTACATACTTAGTTATGTTGCATTTTTAAAACACTTTTTGTTTTGTAACGCGGTTTTTGATTATCAATGGTTGACATTTAGAATTCTCGATTGATTTAGTTTTAAGTTTACATTTTAAAATATAAATTTAAAAGGGCATCCTGTCGTGTAATTTATGAGAGTTCTATTACTCTATTGTTTTCTGTTATTTTATGTATAATACCTACTGAATTCTTAAAATTAAAAAAATATCGTCTAAAAATTAAACCGCAATAAATAATGATAAAACACGCACCTCCATTTTCCAGGCAGGAACAGTCAAAGTTCAGTCAAAGTATATCCGAGTCATGTCAAGTCACAATCATAGTCACTAGTCACGGTCACATGTCAGTCAAATCATTTGTCACAAATCAGTCTCGATAAAAAAAAGAAGCAAAATGACTAGTGTCAACTTGAATTTGGCGCGCGTCAGTGCGCGTTCGGCCGCCATAGCGACCGCGCGGTACTAAAGCGGGGAGAGATGCGCTCGAGTACAAATACCACCACTTCCCTTGCGGAGTGTTGTAATTTAAATAATAATAAAAAGGTGGCAGAGGCGTGTGTTGACAAACGGCTGGTGACACGGAACACTGCGCACATTCGCCGCGGAACCGATCGATTCGGTCACAAGGGCCACGGAAATTACATCTAGTATTGACGCAGCGGTTGCTGTCAATTAGTTAATTTTGCAATTTAAATAGACACAAATTGAGAAAGCACTGTTTGTATACTTAGCTAGAATATTTCCTGGTTGCTTGGAATTTACCACAGAATAAATATTGACTAGGACTATTGTGTAGGACGCCCTTCGCCTAGATGGAGCGACGACATACACAAAACTGTTGGCAGCTGTAGGGTGAGAGAAGCCGAAGATCGGGCTCGATACTTGTACCTATTCTGGGAGATGCCTATGTCCAGCAGTGGACTGAAAAAGGCTGATTATTATGATGATAGTGAAATATTGATTTACTACAAGGAAATCTCGTAGATTCTGAAGTGAATTTACCACGGCTTTTCCGCTAGCCCGCAGGAATCTCTCAGGGATTAACAGTAATCTACATAATTCAATGTAGGTAATAGTTAGGTACATAAAACTTCTTGAAAGTTTTATTTTAACTTCCTTTCACAAATAATAATTGTGTTACTATGTCCATATTGCGGTTTTACTTTTACTTGCATGCCCATATTTAGGACCTTAGAGGTCACTAATAATTTCGTGTTCAGATGGAGATTTTGTTTTAATTATTTATTAGTGTAGCTTTATTAGTAAATATGATTATAATGAGATCCTTGTTTGGCCAGTTGGCCACTGAAAGTGAATTGATGTGAATATGTTGTAGCAAGTTAGTTATTAAATTAATCTTACAACAAGTAGGTTTTACAAAAATAATGCTAATTTCTTTATCAATTATTACTTATTTCTAAATACATAATCTAAATTCACAGAACTATTTAGCATAGGTAAGTATAAAATAAAATAAAATAAATATCGGGGACAATTGCACACAAATTGACCTAGCCCCAAATTAAGCTCGAAACTTGTGTTATGGGTACTAGACAACGATATACATACTTATATAGAGAAATAAATACTTATATAGATAGAAATATCCAAGACTCAGGTACAAACATTCGTGCTCATCACACATATATTTGCCCTTACCGGGATTCGAACCCGGGACCGCTAGCTTCGCAGCATTATAAATATAAACTGACGAAAACAGAATCTGAATAGCCAAAAATGTATTTCCTTTTAGTCTTAAATACTTACTTAGTTATGCTACTAAACAAATGTAAGAAGGAACTGGACTAATTTGAGTCGCCACCAAACTTTACTAACTTACCTATTTACTTAAAGTTATTATCAGTTGTATTGTTTGCTTCATGAAAATCGAATTACTCTGCAAGACATAAACTAAGCGTGGTCGAAATAAAACAAATAAAAATATTTACCTAAAGTTCAGTTCATTAGTTTTATGATTTGCTTCATAAAAATCGAATTACCTACTCTGCAAGAGACTAAATGTGGTCAAACTACACACACAGTGAAAACCTTCCCGTTTTTTTCTTTGTTTAAAAATAGTTGTACCTACTTTTAGTTTTAGTTATAGGGTTCTTCCCTATGTACGTCAAGACCCGTTGTTTATTTAGTCACCCAATCGATAGTTAAGACAAAAACCGAGACAATTGACCTGGATACTACGAAATGTCGAATTTGCTGCAAATTAAAACGTCCAATGATCTGATTGATGATGCAAATCTACGTTGGCTCACTCATCCGTTCAGCAAGTATCGAAATTCATCAATCGTTTGTTGTTTCAAAATTGTATTGATTGAATAGATTTGGTCTATTTTTGTTTATTTTAACGTAGTGCAACTAGGTGGAGCGACGACTTGCGCCGAGTGGCTGCCAGTAGTTGGATGAGAAGAGCCGAAGACCGGGCTCAGTAGCGTACCTTGGGAGAGGCCTATGTCCAGCAGTGGACTGATACAGGCTGATGCTGATATTGAGTCTTCTTTGTTGTTTTGTAAGTCGGGTTGCTCATTGACATTACAATAACATTGCACTGGGCCTCACCCCGCATGCAACTGAGGGGTTACCTCTTACCAATCAGGAAGTAATTAAAAGAATTGGTTAAAGGCCCTCTGGGTTCTATATTTTTTAATAAGTTGGTGTTAATTTATAGATCTGGAGAAAAAGGCCGCAACTTTAAAAAACTCTTTGCACTTTTTTTTTCAATGTGATTAAATACTTATTTCGCACTTTTTTTCTAAAGGGCCCATACTATGTATTTATTTTATTTATTTATTTATTTATTACAAGGAAAACAAACAGCACATAAGAAAAAAATAACATTAAAACAAAACATAAAAACAAATAGGCCTAACAGTTTTCACAAATAGAAGAAGTTTAAACATACCAGTAGATAATTATAAAGAACATAGAATATTAAATCTAATAATGATAGGAGAAGAAAAAAACAAAAACTAAGGAAGGACATAACAAACATAAACTTTGGTATAAATAATATAGGATAGAACAGTGATAGAGATGACAAAACACATTTTGACACAGAATATAAGTAGACGAGGAAGAAAGTAAAAAGAGAAAAGAGTAAACCATATCAATCTGTCATTGTTCAGAGAAATAAATAGACAATTTTAATATATATAATATAAAGTGAATCTAATAAAGAGATAAATAAAGAGAAGTATACATATAAATAAAAAAATAATAAAAATTAGAGTAAGAGGAAGAAAAAAGGAGAATAAAGAGAAACCTAACACTCTTCAAAAAAAGCTGAGCACATATATTTTTTGAAGAAATTCGGTCTTGCAGTAAACAAATCCACATCCTCAGAATAGTTTGCATTAAATTTTTTACAAACACGAATAAAATAAGAATTCTGTCTATAATTAGTGCTACATGAATCCACGTGAAGCATAAGATGTTTCCGCCTGGTAATGGCACGAGTAGGCACTTGAAGTTTTATCAAAGACAGAAGATCACTGCATTCAATTTTGTTTTGCACTAGGTTGAGTAGGAAGGTTAGATCGGCCACCTCCCGTCGCTGCGACAAAGGGAGCAGGTGATGGTGCTTACAGCTCAAGATGTAGTCAGTAAACTTCAGTCTGTGCCTATAATTGACAAAACGGAGAAACTTCTTCTGAAGCTTCTCTATCCTGTCAATATACAGTTCATAACGAGGGTTCCACACTTGAGACGCGTATTCCAGTTGACTCCTCACCAAAGAACAGTATAAGATCTTTAAAGACTTGACCGTTTTGAAATCTTTAGTAATTCGGAAGATAAATCCTAAGGTCTTTGTCGCTTTAGATGTAATATTCTCAAGGTGCTTATCAAAAATAAGTTTAGAATCGAGAATAACACCAAGATCCCTAACATGATCAGTACGCTGCAGCGACTGCTTGCTAAGCTGATAATTAAAAAGTCTTGCATTGCGGGACCTGCTAAATGTGATGCAGTTGCATTTAGATACGTTTAGGTCTAGTTTATTACTAAGACAATATTCCTGTAATCGATCCAGGTCTTGCTGTAATAGTATACAGTCAGATGTAGAGCAAATTTTTTTATATACTTTCATATCATCTGCAAATAATAGAAACCTCGAGTTCTTGAAACACAGGCTAATGTCGTTAATGAATAACGTAAATAACAGTGGTCCCAATATAGATCCTTGTGGTACACCGGATGGTATAGTAGAGAAGGGCGAATGCGAGGAGAACCCTTTTAGAACCACTGTCTGACAACGACCACTAACATATGAACTAAACCATCTGAGAAGATCTCCACGGATGCCTGCTTTATGTAGCTTGTCAAGCAAAATAACATGATCTATTCTATCAAATGCCTTACTATAATCTGTATATATTGCGTCAACTTGACCTCCAGACTCCATTTCCCTAGATAAATCATCAGTAAACGCTAACAAGTTGCCAACCGTTGACCTGCCCCTTATGAATCCGTGTTGCTGCGGAATTAAGGTATGTTTGAGTGCGGCATGTATCTGATTATGCGTTACCTTTTCGATGACTTTGGCTAGGACACAGAGCTTAGAGATTGGTCTATAATTGGCAACTTCGCGCTTGAGGCCTTTTTTGTGAATGGGAGTAACAGATGCAGATTTCCAAATTTTCGGCATAACCCCTTCATTAACAGAACGCTTAAATAGGAGACAGACCGGAGCTAATAAGCTACTGGCGCAATTTGATAAAAGTACGGGATGCAAATCATCAGGCCCAGACGACTTATTACAGTCAAGAGATATTAATAATTTGTAAATTTCGTCGTTGTTGATTTCGATTGAACAAATATCAGCAACCGAGGACGAATGAACAATAGATTCAGCTGAAACCAAGTTGGATGTACTAGTAGTGCTCGGTAGGTAGGTGGAGTGGAAAAACTCAGCGAAGGCGTTGCAGATGTCCCCCCCTGCTGTCAAGTTAATATCATTATAAGTCATAGAGGAAGGGTAAGAATTATGTTTCCTATTGGCTTGCACATACGACCAAAATGCTTTGGGGTTATTTTTAATAGAGTTTTCAGTGTTTCTTATATAATTATTATAGCATTCTGTCTCCACTCGTTTGGCTCGCTGACGTAAGACACTAAATGCATTAATGTTGGATTTATTAGCATAAACTTTGAATTTACTATGTAACTTATTTTTTTCTTTTAGAATTTTTATTAGAGCGGGCGAATACCAAACAGGGTACTGGCGTGAATGAATGAGCTTGGAAGGAACGTATTTGTCTCGCAGACCAAGAAGTATATTATTAAATGACTCAACCGCCTCATCCACTGAGCCGCAAGACAGTAATGACTGCCAGTCGTGGTCGTCTAGTTCGTCGCATATGCTAGAATAATCCCCTCTTAAGTATTGATATTTTAGTCTAGGGCTAGGTTTTAGAGCGGGCAAATCTATAAAATTTGGTTGACAAATGAGCGCAGGGTGATACGAGTCCTCGTCTACCAAAGGCTCAGTGCAATGGGCGACTGTCAGATCGCCATTGGAGAAAATCAAATCTAGTAACCCACCAAGATGATTTCTGCAAGTGTTAAACTGGTTTAAGTCGCACAGGTTCATTAGGTCTTGCACTTCGCTATGGTTGCAATTAGAACTACAAAAAGACGGAGTGAGGAATGAGTTCTCTCCAACCGAAGACCACAGTATGTTACTCAAATTAAAATCACCAGCAATTAGCATTTTGTCGTACGGGTTATTAGCACAGATCGAAAGTACTTTGTCAGAGAAATTAGTCAGTTGCGAAGAAAAAGACAGACCATTATTTTGTTGACACAGATAAATGCAACCTATATGCAACGTAACAGGCGGATTACCTCTACTCGCCTCAAACTTGACAGAAAGCCAGATGTCCTCCGCCGTGGAGTGCCACTCCGGGCGCGTCGCCGCCGCTAGATCGCGGCGCACCGCGATAAGGACTCCCCCCCCGCGCGATTGATCAACACTCACATAATCACGGTCACGCCGCCACACCGCATACCTGTCACTAAAGAGCTCCTCATTTTTAACTCCATCTAATAACCATGTTTCAGTTAGAATGATTACATCATAACTACTGAGTTGGACACCCCTCTTAAACTCTACCCCTCTATTATGTAGACGCATACATTTTTTAGATATTTTTGCTATCATAATTATAGAAAAACATTTAAAATTTCAGCTTAATCGCGGCTTAGAATGATTGATTACAGGAAGTAGCTATATGACTACTTTTTCTTTCATGACCACCATGAGACGAGACATCTCGTGTTGCTGATTCATGGTCCGGTGGCTGCGACAGCTGGACCGTCTGTCGCACCTTACATAAACCTTACAGGCAGACATTGACAGATATTCCGTAATCCATGTAATATTGTACAAAAGAAAAAAAAAGCAATAAGCTGGCGGTTAGCAAGACAAATGAGGCAATTGCGTACAGATTGCTATTGTTGGCAACTGCGGAAGCTAGCATTTTGTATTGTTTAAGAGTTTAGATTTTATTTTTTTGATCTTCTATCAATATTTTCAGAGCGTGGTGCAATAAAACGTGTTACCGGCATTGCAGCGGCAGCTGTAGTAATTTTCAGATTCAGATTTTGTTGAAATGTTAATTTAATTGATAATTTTATCATTAATTGAAACAAAAAAACTAGTGACCGACCGAAATTTCGGTTTCGGTTTCGGCCAGTTTCGGCCAAAAAATCTAGTTTCGACTTTAGTTTCGGTTTCGGTCACGCCGAAACTCGAGTGTTCGTGAGTTTTCATGCGTCGTTCGGTAACCTTCGCAGCTAACACACACTCACAGCACTCTAACTGAAAGTAGTTTTTTATTTTTAGGTTTCCTTCCAAGAGTAAGTATATTCTAGTTCTTGTATATTATTCATGACAAAAAAAAAAACTAGTTCAAAGTTTTGCAGTCACATCTCTTCTGTGCTTCAAATTGCACAAAATTCTGGGTGGCACTGAATTGTAATGGGCAAGCATGACCGTGACGCTTGCTGTCAGGAAAAAGTCAGATGCGTGAAAAGAAATGAAATTTTACACCCTTGTTAATTTTTTCTGTTTTTTTTTTCAAAGAATTAACAATCATTTTAACTAACTAACTGAAATGGCGCAACGACCCGAAGTGAGTTTAACCTTCGATAACAAAAGACGCCACTTCCGCCTGTCCTGCGCCACCTCCTGCCAGTCCTCCACCTGGTCGCGCAAATCCTTAAACAATCAATCTAATGTAAATAAAAATGTGGTAATGGTGTTCGATGGTAGACGCATCACTTCAGAAAGATTGAACAGATCTAGCTGATTTAGTTTCTATGGGAATTTGGAACTAACTATGCATCAGATCACCTATTTACTTATATTTGCCGGTGCAAAGCCGGGGTAGGTCACTAGCATTTCAATAGTTTGTAAATAATAAAGTGACATTTATTGCGCACTTTGACTGGGTAACTCGCAGCAGTGAACTTTGGGTATTTTGCCATTTTTAGGTTAGTGGGTAATAATAGGTGCTATATAAAAATGACAGATAAAGGTTAAGACTTGTTTGAGAGAGGTGACAAAACAATATTTTTTTCTTTGTTAAAACTCCGAGTGAAATAGATTGAAAAACAACAACAGAATGACTTGGAAAAATTTAATACCTATTTGAAAAATACGAGTAGACTAGTCAAAAAAGAGAACCTTTTGTTTTTAGGAAAATTCTGGTTGTAGGAAAATTCCCGAAATTTCATAAAAAAATAATATTTATAATTATATTTTTTGCATTTTTGCTGTCATATTTATAGAAGAAAATGGTTGTAATTAGACCCAATTTAATCTTGGCTTAATCTCTGTATCTCGCAGTGGTCCTCTTAAAATGTAAATCAGTAAGCATAGGCAATTAAACTTTCAATTCGGATGTTCGTTTTATTGCTATATTGAGTAACATTGAGACATCCAGACACCAGAAGGCTATCAGCCACTTCCCTTGATATCAGCAAGCCGCAGGTCAACAAGTTATAAACGATGTCTAATTTAAGATGCATCCGCAGATAACGACGTGGGTAATTTATACGAAACGAGAAGGTTATTTTGTATGACGACTGGATGGAAAGTCGAGAGTTGAATGAAACGTGTCTGCGGTTATTATGTACTATAGGTAGCCATGCTTGGAGTTTCTTTTCGTGATAAAATCCTAAACGCGAAATGCGTCGAAGAACCAAAATCCGACATGGCTCTCAGAATTTGCAAGTTGAAGTGGCAATGGGCGAATCGATAACCGATGGGTAAGAAAGGTTCTCGAGTGCCAACTACGAACCGGAAAACGTTCTGTAGGCAGGCCCCCCACTAGGTGGACCGACGACATTGTAAGATTTGCCGGGAGCCGATGGATGCAAAGGGCTATTAGCCGTTCAGCAGTGGACTTCTTCTGGCTGATGATGATGATGATAGGTAGGCGTAGAGGTTGGAGACTTGTAGAGGTTTTCCTTGATTTGTTTTTAGTGATTTTTGTTTCTTTGCTTTCAGATTGAAATGAGCTACCTGCCTACCCCTCTGTCGCGAAAACCGGACTCAAGGGCATATGAACGGTCAAAACGCGAAAAAACCGTTAGAGACGAATCCTTTCACGTATTTGTTTTAAAAAATATATAGTTCAAAGCTCATGTTTAAGGTGATTAAATGTTGTGTATCAAAAGTCTAAAAAATTCGGTAGCGGTAGTAATATCTGTAACCATCCTAATGAAGTAAAAGTAAGCGGAAATTGTGTACAATAAGTGAGTACCTGTCATAGATTAATATTGTAAGTATGAAAGAGTACTTATCAATGATGATTATATCGTAGCGTGTGCTGCGTTGCGTGACTGTACAGACAGACTCTTCCTTATATCGCTAAGTCATTCGTGTAGAAAGGAAAAGTATTGTTTAAAGTACTACTAGCAGTTACTCGTGACTTCGTCTGAATTTTATGAAACACGGGGAACAGCAAGGCATATTATAAAACGTGAAAGGACGGACTGAGCGTTGCGCGGCTGCGCGTACCTACATAAATATGCGAGTGTCAGGAAAAATTATATATGTATCAGATTCTTTCGCAGAATTTTTTTTTTTCTCTTTTGTTTCTTTTTCTTTTAATTTTTTTTTTTTTTTTGGCAGGAGGTGGCGCAGGACAGATTGAAGTGGCGTCTTTTGTTATCGAAGGCCAACACTCACTTTGGGTCGTTGCGCCATCTCAGTTAGTTTTTTTTTTTAGATTCTTTCGTGTTTTGGTCAGCGGTATATTTGGGCGCGATCACACTTCCATCTTTATTCTTATTAATAATTGATTAAATTGGAGCAAGTTCACTACAATCGCAAGCTTTATTAGACAACGTTAAATATATCATCTAGTCAGCAACTCAAGTTAACCGGTGAACAGCGGGCGAGCCTATTGTGTGCTAAAAAGCATCTTACGGCATTTTAAAAACGCTGTAACACTACTATTACGTATTATGACAAACAGAGACGTCAAATGACTAAATGTAAATGGCCAGCATCCGCCTCCACACGGTGAAAGTGATTGTGTATCGGTATTATTCGAGAAAGCGTGCGGACGCGCAGCCTCCGCCAAAATAACATGTCTTATGTAACATATCAAAAAACCAGTAGCACATATTTCTAATCTTTGTGCTGGGCAGTGTCACAAGTCACCTGATGCTAAGTGACGATGTAGTCGAAGGTGACGTCACGCTACACCTGGACTGAGAAAATCAAGTGGAGCTGCAGGAACACACCGATAGGTGCTTGCTGACAGATTCTTAACTTGAGGATGGTAGTTCGCCAGGCGAGCACTAGACAGCACTCTACTGCCAAGCTATGGTATCATCACGATGTTTGCCTTAACAACAGCTCAAGCTCATTGTAGAATTCGAGTATTCGACCCACTTTACCTACGGATCGCAAGCCTACGTAACTACCACTGAGCCATAATTTACTTCAAAAAACGTTTGTCTAAATGCTCCAACGAAACCACAGCTTTTTGGTAGGGCATTTTCTAACTACCACCTTGTTGCCAAGCTTCTATCGGTGTGTTCTGGGAGCCTCACTTGAGAGCCAGTTCCCAGACGTATAGTTTATATCCATCATCAGCCTGTTACGTTCCCACTGCTGGGACTCTGGCCTTCTCTCAGAAAGAGAGAGTAGGGGCCGTTATCTACTACGTTGGCCCAGTGTGGGTTGGTATAAATAGTTTATAATAATACCTATGTATATTTATATACCTAATACATTTTGCCGTTTCTTTAAGATTCCGCAAAAAAAACTTCACAATAATATTTTTATCATACAAAAAACTCTTTAAGAGCTATCTATATGAACGTTACATGTAGACACAGTGTTTGTTTGTCACATCCAGTCAGGAGAAAACTCGCCTCGTCTCGTGTGAAAGCTGCTTTACTCGACTGGCTGATTTCAAAACGAGCTAAATATAATGTTCATTAAACTTTTGCCGGCAAAAAGTTGATGGAAATAAGCCGTTTTCTAATTCGTTAAATATCATTTTATGCTAATTGCTGGTTCAAGATTAAAAAATGGTATTAGAAAATTTGTTTAATTGCAGAGCGTTCTCTTTATTGCGCATTAAGTTGCAGTTAGTATTTTTTTTGCTTTTTCATAAGGTGAGTTCATAATTTTGTCTTCTTTTTTAGGTAAGAGCAGAGCACCAAAGTTAAATTGTACGTATATATAATAGGTATGCAGTAGATATATTTCGCCCGGCTCCGCTCAGGTGAGAAAACATTTTGGTAAATTAAAGTCTTCTCATAACCGTAAATTACCGTACCGTACCGTATATTATATAAAAGTTAGATATTAATGTCGCAAACTTGTCTGTAAGTACATGAATCGTATAGCGAAAAAGCTGATAAAGCCGCCACTCGTCTCATTTTTCTCCAACTTGTTTTACAAATATCGTGATTTCTGACAGAAAACTGGACTTGTTTGAATAATAATAAAACACTCATATAATGTAGCTTCCCATGAGTTATAGTACATTACTGCTGTGGCGAGCAATAGAGGACTTGATGGACGAACGTGTAAATGTGGGCTGAGGCGAAGGCGAGGCCTAGTTGCGGCCAAGGCTTGTATAGTAGTTACTTTTCTCAAGTAATGCGTGAAAAATAAATCTAAGCACCTTTACCTGGGCAGAACTTTTTCTTTCGACTTTGGCAGTAACAAGTTTTCTATTATACGGCTTTTGTCGCCTCTTGAATTTCAGGTGGCATTAATGCAAGTTCAACTTCACTCAATGTCTTCACTTGAACTCGGTATCGCGATAATCTCTACAATTCTGAAACCGCTTTGCGTAGCTATTCGTAAATAAGCGTCTCACTTACAGTAGAGCCCAAATTACACCGCTCGACATGTAATTGCATGTAAAAGTACGACGAAAGCGAGGGAAATGCAGCGAACCAGTAATTTATGAGGAACTGCAATCAAGTGAGAGTTGTACTGCGCCGCGCCGGCGTGGACTAGACATTGAGCTTTCTATCATTTAGGGTGAAACCAAACGAGCGTAATTTTGTGAGTCGTAAGTCGCAGAATTTCGGTAGCATAAATTCTGCTGCATTCGGTTTCATACAAAAAGGCAGTTGGTGCCACACGACGACGCAAAATGAGTTGTTTGCTTCAGTTGAACGTAAAATGAGCGACCGAAAATACGCGATCATCAATCACCCTTAGATCTCACGATTATAGAATTTCGCTACCTATAATAGTTTGTAAGTATGTATTTTATTTATTTCTATTATTATATTTATATAAATATAGGTACGTTTATTATATGGGACTACTTGTGCCCGCGGTTTCACCCACGTCTTCCCGTTATCCCACAAGAACCTTTTTCCGGGATAAAAAGTAGCCGATGTGTTAATCCAGGGTATAAGCTATCTCCATTCCAAATTTCATTCAGATCCGTTCAGTAGTTATTGCGTGAAAGAGTTTTTGCGATTTCACATGGGAATCAAAGTCTGTATGATACTTCCCGTTGCCTAGAGTCATGAAATTTGGTATGAAGCAAGGTCTTACAGCTCATGTAAAGGAAAAGTCTGAAAATTGTAAATATGTAGTTTAATAACAAAAAAAGACGAGTTTTTATTGTCATGTGTCCAACTCGCACTTGGCCGGTGTTTTCTTTCCTTATAACCCCCAATTTTCAAGTCGATCTTGTAATCTCCGCCTTAAGCACGCAGTTAAGTAAGCAGTCATTTCAAGTTTCTTTGAAGACCAGCTATGTTTAACTCGTTAAGATTTCTGCCTTTGTCCATTTTTAAAGTATTACGAAATATTCAATTAGAGAATACGTAAATGAGAATTCTTTTTATGTTTTTGTTAAATGGTTGACCATTTCGTAACGGTATTCATAAGGAGCTTAGCTTAGATAAGCATTTAAAAATGTTTTAGGCTAAGCATGCACTTGAATATTTCGCCGCACCATGCTGCATGGCAAAAGGAGCGCCGCAGTGTGTGATGCCACGAGTTTGTAACGTTAAGGTTTTCGGCATACAACTAAAATAATTTTGTTCATAAATATCTGGTAGATAGCGTTGACAATGCATCAAACAAAAAATTTAGCAAGAAACCCAGAAGAGAAATTTAATGAAAAAAACTTTTAAGTTATTTGTACAAACTGACACGTTTCTTTTGTATCTCAGCTACCTTGCATTATAGGTTTTTATACATATAAACATACGACCTCACCTTTGGTCTTGTACATGTCGTAACTAACATATATTTTCTTTAAAGGCCCTGCGTTCTGCTCTTTGGAAAGGTGTATGGGCTCCGATATCTTTGCCTTTTCATTGAACAAATGCAAAAAAAAGTCTCGTCAGCACTATTCATGGGAACTAGGTTTCTTCAGCTGTCAGAAAAGTTACCATTGTATTGCGCGCAGTGCATGTTACGGTAGCGGGAAAGCCTGCAGTGCGATTTGTGACGTTACGTTGCGGCGCGCTGTTTTTTCGTGCGGCGAGAAACTCGTTGTGCGCGCCTAGCCTTACGGGTGCTTATTGTTTACGATGAATGCAATAGAGGTGCTAGAGGTGCCATGTGCGCGCATGCGTGGTTAATCACTTATGTATTATTATTTGTGTTTTTAAAATTGTTGTTACACTTTCTGAATAAATACAAATGGCATTCTTCTTGTGAACATGTTTTTCGTTCACATCTAAGTACGTTGAGATGCAAAAACATGCTCATTGTAAGCAGTTTACATTTTTGATACTCATTCATGTTTTCGAATACTTTACTTTTTTAATATTATAGATTCAATATAACAAATGTTTTTTAAAATATTCGAAAATTCAGTTTATGTCTACGGTTTTGATAGATGATCGTTTAGGGAAATATAAGGGGCTAGAGGATGAACCAGCTAAAAAGGGGCTAGAACTGAAAGGGCTAAATTAGCGTCACTGGCCTATACCTACGTATTATATTTATGTATTTTAATCAACAGTCGTGTCGCGTCCGTTCAATTTTGATATTCACTTGCCGCACTTATCTTATACTACACTAGCTGTTCCCCGCGGTTTCACCCGCTTAGCTACGTACTTAGCTGCCCATGCTATAGTCTCGGTATTCTGCAAGTATTCTACACTGTACCCGCATCTTCCCGTTATATATGTTATCTTTCCGTTCCCGAACCTTTTTCCGGGATAAGAAGTCTATGTGTTGATCCAGGGTATAAGCTATCTCCATTCCAAATTTTACTGAAATCCGTTCAGTAGTTTTTGCGTGAATAAGTAACAAACATCCATACATCCATCCATACTCACAAACTTTTACGTTTATAATATTAGTAGAAATTCCTAGGAAGAGAAATAATCTATATACCTACCTATTTCTTAACTTTCCTTGTACCAAATTTTATCCTGATTTATTTAACTGATTGGTTTTAATGCTGGGGCCACACTCACGGGAAATGCCGTTAAATAGCGCGATCATTGACGTTTGACATAAAAGTGTGGCAGAGACATTTGACAACGGCATTCACATTGGCGTTTGACGTTAGCCGATAACTCAAGTGCATACACGTTGACCGTTCAAGTGTAGCCACTCTCATAATTGCGTTAATAATTAACGCTACACTTATCGCGATGATAGGTATTGACATTTCCCTTGACCTTAGTGTGGCCCCAGTATAACTGAGGACCAATCATCGACAAAAAAGTAAAATTTGGAACGCGCTCCCTCAACAAGTTTGATGATAACTCGAAAATTGTGCATCTAACTGCAACCGACCCGTTTATCCGCATCGTGCTACAAAATACAGTTCTTCAAGGTGTCAAAGAGTTCTTAAGGGTCGGCAATGCCTTGGTGCCCCTAGTATTGCAAATATCAATAGAAGACGGCAAGGGCTAACCGTCAAGCGGACTGTCTGCTTGTTACATTAAAAAAACAGACTAAGATATAAAAAACTCATATTTGCTGAAACTAATCGTCATGACATGGTAATTTACTAATATCAGTACTTATTATAAGATTAGGATAAGATTTAATTTAATCACACAAAAGTAAGCGATTGGGTAGTAGTGATATTCATGAGCTGAAATCACGTGGCTTGTGTAATTGTATATGTTACGGAAAATGTATGAAATCGAGGAATTCTATGCATTTCCTAAGTGTAACTTGGATTTGTATGATTTGTATGCAAAAAAACATAGTACCCTAAAATGAGTGTGAAACGCCTAGGGTAGAGCCAGAGGAGGGGCACGGTCATAACACGGTCTGATTTTAGTCGGCATTTTTATCAACTTGTAAAATGTAAAAAGTAGTTGTAGTATGCTATCCTTAAGAGATAGACATATGCCATCGTGGACTTTTTTGTAGACCTATATCATATCCACCATACATCATTTTGTTATATCTCAAAGGGTTTAGGCAGCGTTTTCGTTGAAAGCTCCCAGACGGCTTATTTTTTTCCGACACCTCCAACAAATATCCTTATATTTTAGCCAATGTCTACAAAAACTTGACAAATTATATCCTAAAACCTTCCCCGAGAACCACTCTATCTATTGGTGAAAACAGCATGAAATTCGGTGCAGTAGTTTTTGAATTTATCGCGAACAGACAGACAGACGCGGCGCGGAGGACTTTGTTTTATAATAAGTAGTGATAGTGATAGTGATATAGACTAGGTGTATTTTTTTTTTGATAAAATTTTTACACTACAAGCTCGAGGCCCGTATTGTTGTCAACACATTTTCATTGTAGATAAAATAGATAATTCCTCACTGAAATATAATTATATTATGAGCTAATTAAAAACTATAAGAGGTTGTACATTAGGTTATGAAAACATGACTAGGTGTTTGGTTATATCTGTGTTGACTTATTTAATCGCAATAAAAAGATATAGGTTTTTGGATTGCGATTTTGTTAAAAATCGTACTGTCGTTCGTTGATAAAAATGTAAGGCCGCGGCTGCCTGTAAAATAAACCTAAAGCGCCCTGTAAATGATCAAATTTGTTTGACAAATTTTACGTGTTTGGCAAATTATTTGATAGTTTGCAGCTTTGTTTGAAGCGTTTGTCAAACAATCTACGTGTTTGTCGCGTTTGATGACAATCTGGATTGATGGTCGTGTTTGAAATTTGTGATCTGTTTGACCGTTTGCGTTGATGTTTGATGAAAACGTAAAATTTGACAAACAAATTTGTCAAACAAATTTCATCGTTTACAGGGCGCTTAATGCACAATCGCAAATGACACTAATACTGTACAAACACAACTTTTCTACTCATTCGTGAATTACGTAAAAGTCAATAGAAGATCATACGTAATGTACGAGTAAGTTAACAACGTGGTGTGAAAAGAAACTTAGCTTATAACCGGTAGCTAGCTGTAATGAGCTTTCACTGTCGGTGAAATGATGTGAGGGCAAGATTATAAGAGAGCTATTTATTATGTAGAACACAAAATAACATTACAATATTGTAAAACCAAAATCCACTCGATTTTTTTAGAAGTCGAAGTACCAGGCTAGATCTGTAATCCCAGGTGAAATGCAAGACATCATCATCATCATTATCAGCTAGAAGAAGTCCACTGCTGAACATAGGCCCCCCCCTTCGAACGCCACCATGAACGGCTATTAGCCATTTGCATCCATCGGCTCCCTGCGACTCTTACAATGTCGTCGGTCCACCTAGCGGGGGGCCTACCTACAGAACGTCTTCCGGTTTGTGGTCGCCACTCGAGAACCTTTCTTCTATGGAATGGCCGTAGGCCGGTTGAACGCCCTAGATACCGCTGGAAGGACGCGGTGGATGCGGACCTACGCGAACTCTAGACTCTGAACTGAGCTGAAATCGCTCAAAATAGAGAAGCGTGGCGCTCTCTCGTTTAGGAGGCTAAGACTTTGGCTCGCTGAGCCATCGGAGTTAGTTAGATGACAAAAAACCTTGGGATTGCAGTGCACTAGCTCCTATTCAATCAGTCTTTAGTGATACAAAACAAAAATTGTAAATGTGATGATGTGAATGTCCGGTGAGACTTGAGAGCCAGTTGCCAGTCCAGGCGTAGCGTGGCGCCACCTTCGACCACAAGTGATTTGTGCTCAAAAGCCCTGTAAGAATTAACAAGTATAATTTTTAATTTTTTTGTCCTCGATTTCTCTAAGATACCATTATCAGATCCTGGATTCCTTATCATGGTACCACCCTTGGGATATCTCATTTCCAACAAAGAAAGAATCATCAAATTCAGTTCATAAACGACAAAGTTATTCGCGAACACACATGTAAAAAAATAGATACGGTCGATTTGAAAAACCTCCTAATTTTTTTGAAACCGGTTCAAAATCCGATGAGGGAGACAAGGAGTAAACACCAAAAGGTGGCCAGGTTCTAGGGAGAGGTTATTTATATGCTGTGCTCTTCCTATGTCAAATGTAATTTATTAATTATTACATTTATATTAATTGACACAATATTATTTGATCGATGATGGCATATCGATTAGAGACTTAAGATAACATTTATTGATTGGCGATTACCAAATTTTGCAGTAGGTACGTGTGACGTCATAATTGTTTCTGTGTATAAGTCGCCACCATATTATTGTTCAAGAAATGTTTATCATAATTTTGTGTTGGAACGGACTGTTTATTGTCTATTACAACTTGTACAAGATATAGATTACGATCTAACAATTTCAGGTCGAGTTAGATACTATTGACATATTTTTATCTAAACGATTTATTACACTTTTAAAATGATTAGGCACTTATTACATAAAAATATGTTTATTTAGTAGGATACAACATAGAACTTTAAAATTTCAAACCCGGGCTATGACTACAACGGCTGGGGATGGAGCACAGTCAAGCAATATGTTCGTCGCGAAGATTCAGGTGTCGTGAGCATTTGCTCACAACGAACAAACTCTCCATGCGAATGTTCTTATTTTTAATATTTTTATTGCTAATAGGTGTGCGTTTGACCGCCATCCCGCCTGTTGCCAAGCGACGATGCGGTCGACGGTGTAACACGCACACCCAGAAGGTACCTGTTCACTCTTGCCTTGAAGATCCCCAAATTATAGCGATCGGGAAAAACAAACTCTGGCAAGGAGTTCCACGCCTTAGCGGTACGCATGATGAAGTTAGAAGTAAAACGCTTCGTGCGAATCGGTGGAATCACATCGAGTGAACCATCACAACCACCACCTTTAGATGGAGACTGACATGAGCATGCCAAATCCGGCTTTAGAGACGTCCCTTTACTGCCAGCCATTTGGCGTAAGAAATCGAACCCTCTCGTTTCTCAGTCGGCGGTCGTCTGATGCATCTAGAAACTTCATCTACATACAAGTAAAAAGGTAACAAAAACGGTCTCCACTAAGTTTTCTTCCGCCGCTTACTCGGGGCGGGAACAATGGTGGGATTAGAAACCAAATAGAAACCTGTCGATAAAATATGGCGGCGTGAAAGCGAATACCTTTTGTTACATATAATTGATTTTCTACTAGATGTTGTCCTAATTGATGTATTAAGATTCATCAAGATATTACAGTTACGAAGGTTAGGTTTTTGAATAAGCTCACAGTCACACAATGAGTCATGGAGAGAGCCATGCTTTGAGTTTCATTGCGTGATAAAATCCGAAACGAGGAAATTCGCCGAAGAACCTAACCTCATCTCTCGTGAGATTATTTAAATGCGTATTTTCAATATAAATGTGTTAATCTATGCTTGATTACGTTGGATTTATTTAAAAAAAACCTATTTTGCTTAATTATTTTTAGATTGACATAATTTCACAATTTACTAGCATTTTTACCCTGTTTCCCTTTGGGGGGAAGAAAAATTACTTGATATAATTTGCCCCCCATGCACATGTGATTTTGAATAGACCATAGACGTTTTTTTTTAATTGTTAAAGTTTAATATTCTGGACGAAACACTGAACTGCAATGGACAAGAGAGACGGCTGCCATTACCTTTACCACTTTAAAACATCAAACTTAAATTCGCTACGCCTGTTCTAACCTCCTTACACCGGCAAAAGACCAGGCAAGAAACGCTATTTGGGCGCGATCACATTTGCAACTTAATTTTTATTACTAATTTAATTGCAGCAAGTTTCATGTTAAAACAATCTTAAAAAACTATTGAGATAATTGGTAATTAGCGATTTAATTTGATAATACAAATGTATTTAGACTTGTTCCGATAATAATTATCGCTGTATAAGTACCTAAATAAATAAAATCCGCGTAAATCTAAATTTATTACCTACTGTTTGTTGCTAACACAAATGAAATAGTGATAACAGTCGATATAACTTTGGATTGGTAAGCGGCAAAAGTTGCTCACTTTTAGGGTTCCGTACTACAAAAGGAAAAACGAAACCCTCATCACTTTATTGTCTGTCCGTCTGTCTGTCTTAACAACCCGTTGAGGTATATACCTAGATGAAAATCCTAATTTACTAATATTAGAAATGCGAAAGTTTGTGTGTGAATGTTTGTTACCCGAAACTATTAATTAATAAATAAACTATTAATAAAAAAAAATAAAGATTTTCATGAAATATGGAATGGATACGCTTTTTATTCCGGAAAAAAGTTTCTGCGGGATAACGAGAAGACGCAGGTGTGGTCAAACGCTACCCTGTAAATAGTAAAAAAAAAAGAAATAAGTTTCAAAACCGTCAATATGTATAAACTACAAAAAAATTGTTTGTTCGGAACCCTCGGTGGGCGAGTCCAACTGGCACTTGGCTGGTTTTTTTCCAATTTTTCGAACCATTTTGGACACTAATCATGGGTAATCTGGTACACATTTGGAAACTTGGACAAGCTAAGCCACTTTTGTGGGTGATTGTATTTCGGAAAATTTTAGTACATACATCTTCTTAATATATATAAATCTCGTGTCACAATGTTTGTCCTCAATGGACTGAATGGACTCCTAAACCACTTAACCGATTATAATCGGTAAATTAATAAAATTCGCACACCATGTGCAGTTCGATCCAACTTGAGAGATTCGCAATTTTAATTTTTTGAAAACTTTAGTTTCAGCAACGCGTGGCCGGGTCAGCTAGTCTTAATATATATATATAAATCTTGTGTCACAATGTTTGTCCTCAATGGACTCCTAAACCACTTAACCGATTATAATAAAATTCGCACACCATGCGCAGTTCGATCCAACTTGAGAGATAGGATAGTTTAAATCTCAAATTATAGTCGCAATTTTAATTTTTTGAAAACTTTAGCCACAGCAACGCGTGGCCGGGTCAGCTAGTATTTATATACAAAATACATACCTCCTAGAATTATTGGGATGTATACCTAAACTATGTTAATCATTATTATTTCAGATTGTATTTCCTTATTTTCTTGTATTACCTATTCACTTGTGCTTCAATTATATATATTATTTATGATTATATAAAATACTAAGTACCTATTACTTAGTTTTGAATTGGTCTGTAGCTCAAAATGTGTGTATCAAAATACTTCTTCACTGAAACGTCTAAACTGATATGAGTAAAATTTGAAATGCCGTTAGCTAGCCAGGGTTAGAACATAGGTTTCTTATTATATCGGCGAAAAATTCCGTAGCTTTTTGAATTTATGTAAAGATTCGCTGTATACCTGCCATACAGGCTCATTAGAGACCTAGTGCGTGCACCCCGCACTAGGTCTCTAATGAGCCTGAGCTTCCCAAGGGTACGGTAAAATGTTAAGTTCACCATTATGTATTACACCATTACACCTAGTGTTATATTGTGTATAAGTACCCAACATGTTTCTTTCTTTCTTTAAGCAAATAAAAATAATTTACTATTACTATTATTAAATAATTTATTATTATTATTATTATTTATTTATTTACTTAAAGGAAAATCAACAGCTTATACATGTTTGAAAAATAACTACTAAGAAACAGATACCCAATTATAGATCCTCACGGATAGTAACGAGATAATATATTATGTGTATAAAAAAAATAACAGCGAACAACATAGAATTTAAAATAAAAAAAAAACTAAATTAATTAACTTTTTATTTTTAATTAAATGTATGTTTTGTAAACTACGAGTATATCCATATCCCTATAATCAATCCTTTTTATAAGGTCTTATCTCCAAAACCACTGAATCTAATATCCCAAAATGCTAGTTAGGGTTTCTCATATTTTTGAAATGAAAGAATTTTTAATTTTAAAAATAAATTCGTACTTCTCTTTACGTGCTATTTCATTGCCTTTGAAAACATTATTTATGTATTTCCTAGTTTGTTCCCTAGTACAGTCAACGACAAAAGTCGCTGAACAATCACACTTTTTGTTACTATCCTCATCATCTTAGACACCAATTATTGACCTCATCATCACCTAAAATCAGGTGTGTTATGTTGTGTTCAAAATGATACCATGTAAAATGTAAAAAAACAATCATAATTACTGATTTGAAACACATTTGAAGAATCGAGAACGATCAGCTACTTTTGTCGCTGCCTGTACCTAATCTCCTTTACACTTTAACCTACTTCGGTGCTTGGGTCATCTAACTCTATATTTGGAAAATATGTACTAAACGTGACCGAAAATATGTACACTTTTTTCGTCCAACAGATTTAGAAAAAACATGCTGTGACAGACGATATAATTATTATTATTATGACAGATACCCAAGAAATCGATTCTTTATGGTTGCCTTTTTTATCGGGACCCTAAACGCATTCGTTTTCAGTTCAATTCAATTCAAATGGTATTGAAAATTAATGAAATCAATCAAAAATATAGGTGTTTACATACAGATCTTCTTTTAATAATAATAATCAATAAACCATGTCATGTTATTTTCTTTTGTACCTACACATATTATGAGTAATTTATTACTCTTTAAAATAATGGAGGCTTACTATAGTGTTTTACTCTAATGAGGACCCGCGAATCTCCTGACATGCGCCTCCACGCTCTGTGCAGCCATGGCCTGGTAGTGGTAGTGATTGTTGGGGCGCCAAGTGACACCACCAGCAGGAATACCGCCGTCGTGTCCACTGTTGTGCAGCAGGTTGTTGAAGTTGAAGAAATAGCCCATGGGGTTGGGGATGCCGGTGGGGTTCTCGGTGGCGAACACCCAGGACCGGCGTGAATTTATGAATGCATTCCTCTCGGCGTAGATCCGAGCACTGACTCCGACGCCGACGCCGTAGAAGCTTATATTCGAGTACAGGTTATTCAAGAGGTGCACCTCACCGTACCTGACCAAGGGGTGTCGCTGCGTAGTGCCCCGGTACCAGTTAAGGTAGAAAGTAACCTTCAGCCTGCCGTTGTCCTGCGCCGCGTTGTTATCAGAGTTTCCGACCAATGTGACCATGTTGTGGTTCCTGAAGATGCTGTTGGAGATTGAGACATAGTTGGAGCCGCGCGTGATGTCGATGAGACCGTCGTGACGTCGGCGGTCTCCAGGTGTGGTGTCCGCATGCCAGGGGTCATCAGAGAACTCGCAGTGGTCAACCCACACGTGTACAGATGGACCAATATCGATAGCGTCGACCGTAGAGAAGGCTCCGGGTACCATAGAGATGATACCACCTTGACCATTGGGCTGCTCACCGGGGGCGTAATTCAAGGCATTGGTGAACCTCATGTTCTGGACGATAATTTGGTAACCGCGAGTCTGTATACCTCCTCCGAAAATATCAGCGTAGCGGTTGGTGCCCACGATAGTCTTCCAGTTCCCTACACGGATAGAGACACCGGGTGAGCCAGTGAAAAGTGGGGTGAGGTCGATGCGTCCATGTACAAAGACGAATCTGCGGTCATTAGTATTGACGGCGTCTCTGAACGCCCAGGGGTCATGGACGTTCCATATAGGGCCGCCCCAACCTCCGTGGGTGCCGCCAGCGACGGTGGCCCAGCCGGCCATGCCGCGAGGCACCCGAGTGCCATTAAGGTCAACTAAGTAGGAGGCGTCATTGAAGACCTCAGTGGGTAACGCGGATGCCGTGAAGGCCACGGCGAGTAAAACAATCAAATACTTCATTTTGAAGAACTTTTTCTTCAAACTAACTGTGCGAGTTGTTGGATACGTATATATATTTCAGCGAATCTTAAAGTATATAATGTTATCTTATTTAAGATCGATATAAAGATTAAGTCCTCGGGGGTAATTAATTAAGATAATGAAAACAATGGATTAATCGGTATAGGGTGTCTAAAAAGTATCACATATTTCGAACTACATCCATCCAATGAATGGCAATTTACTAGGTTTTCAATAATGGCGAAAAACAGGAAATTACTCGTATCTTTTTCTGAAAAACAAAACAAAATGTGTGACACAATGTACTTTTTTACTTTTATTATCAATAGGAATTCTTGCTTCTTAATTGTGCACCTGAAGTTGTGCCATGATATGGTCTAATATGATATTTACATCCGCTAATTTTTTTGTTTTTTATGTAATTGAATGTCCCTGACGGACATTTGTATCATTAGCGGCGCCAAGGCATTGCCGACCCTGAAGAACTCTTTGACACCCACCTTGAAGGAATGCATTTTGAAGCACAGCAGAAAAACTTCCAGGGCTCAATTATGTGTGTATGAAATCCAATGGCACATATTCATCATCATCATCATTAGCCAGAAGAAGTCCACTGCTGAACAAAGGCCTCCCCCGTTAACACCACCATGAACGGCTATTAGCCATTTGCATTCATCGGCTCCCCTGTGACTCTTACAATGTCGTCGGTCCACCTAGTGGGGGGCCTACCTACAGAGCGTCTTCCGTTTCGTGGTCGGCACTCGAGAGCCTTTCTTCTTCACCAGTTATCAACTCAGAATCACACAACGAGCCATGGAGAGAGCCATGCTTGTAGTTTTTTTTACTTCATAAATACTGAAATGAGGAAATTCGCCGAAGAACTAAGGTCACTGACATAGCTTTCAGAATTTGCAAGTTGAATATCCATGGCAATGGGCAGGCTACATCGCTCGACGAACCGATAACCGATGGGTAATTATCAAATTGCCTAAATAATATTATCGTTATCCTGACTCGGAAAAAAACACGGAAATAAGATGGTTATTCCACGTTCGCAAGTACTTTTGGTATCAGCCTATTTTTACGACGGAACGCTATATATACGTATCCGATACCAGGTGCAGTCAGTCTGAAGAAAAACTTCGTTATGAAGTACTTCATTGTCTTGTTTGCTGTAATCTTCGCGGCTTCTGCTTTGCCGACCGGGATCTACGACGACCCTAATTACTATGTTGATCTGAACGGCACTCGGGTACCTGAAGGGCAGGCCGGCTGGGCCACCGTCGCTGGGGGCACCCATGGAGGATGGGGTGGCCCTATCTGGAACGTCCATGACCCCTTTGCGCTCAGAAATGCCATCACTGGTAACGACCGCAGGTTCGTTATAATACATGGACGCATCGACCTCATCCCACTATTTACTGCCTCACCTGGTGTCTCTCTTCGTGTTGGTAACTGGAAGACTCTCGTGGGAGCCAACCGCAACGGTGAAATCTCCGGAGGTGGTCTGCAAACTCGTGGCTACCAAGTCATCTTCCAGAACCTCAAGTTTATGAACGCGCTGAACTTTGCCCCCGGTGAGCGTCCCAACGGCCAAGGTGGTATCATCAATCAGGTTAACGGAGCCTTTTCCACGATCGACGCCATTGATGTTGGTTCATCTGTACATATCTGGGTTAACCACTGCGAGTTTGCTGACGACCCATGGGTTGCGAACAACACCCCTGACAACCGCAGGCGTCACGATGGTCAGATCGACATCACGCGTGGCTCCAACTATGTCACGGTCTCCAACAGCATCTTCAGGAACCACAACATGGTCACGTTGGTCGGAAACGGCGATGGCAATGGACATGAGGACAACGGCAGGCTAAAGGTCACTTTCTTCCTGAACTGGTACCAAGGCGTCACCCAGCGTAACCCTAGAGTCAGGTTTGGTGAGGTGCACGTCCTTAACAACTTGTACACCAACATTGGCAGCTACGGTATCGGTGTCGGAGTCAGTGCCCGCATCTACGCCGAAAGGAATGTGTTCATAAACACGCGCCGTTCCTGGGGATGGGCCTCTGGCGTCCCCAACCCCATGGGATATCTGTTGAACTTCAACAACCTGCTGCACAACAGTGGACACGACGCCGGTATTCCTGCTAACGGTGTCACGTGGCGCCCCAACAATCACTACGTGTACAGGGCCATGGCCGCACAAAGCGTAGAAGCGCACGTCAGGAGATTCGCGGGTCCTCATTAGAGTGAAACCTAAGAATATAGCTACATTTTTAAAGTTTGAATAAAGCAGTTTTATGTTACTAATTGTATATAATCTTCGTTTACTCCTTTAGTTTCATAAGCACCCAGCGCGTGTCGACTTTAAGGAAATGCTGTATTATTGGACAGTCTAATGAACCACCCTTAGTGAACTGCTTCATATAGCTTTAGGACTATCCCTTTCCAAGTTTACATCCTAAATAATAAATTTTGACCAACGTTTATTTGTAATAAAATGATATGTTAACTGCAGAAATTAATGAGAGGTACAACGAAATACAACTAACATACACAACAACAACAAAAACAACATACATGAATATTATATTTCACAGCCATTTCTTAGATTCCTTCATGACTATCTAAAGATTAACTAACTAACTCAGATGGCTCAGCGACCAAAAGTGTGTCTTAGCCTCCGAAACGAGAGAACGAGTCTTTATCTACACAGAAATATGTATCGATGCATAAAGGAATATTTAAATTTGCAAGAAAACTGACTAGAGGCAGGTAAAAAAATTACGATTTGAATAAAAAAAGATTTGAAATTGAATGCAAATGAGTGCACAAACGACCAAACCTACTATGTTAGATCGTATTTTCACGGATTCGGATATGCATATAATTCGGATGTTGCACAAGCGCTCTTCAGCTTCAGTTCAAAGAATGAGGCAGGGTTGGATAATGTATAAGCACTTTCATCTGTAGTATTTTAAAATTAAAATAACAATGAATATGTAACTAAACTAAAATATAAAATAAAATAAGCCTACAATGATTTATACATATAAGCACATATATTGGATCGTTTGAACTAACAAAAGAAGGTTTAGAGATAGTTTCAAACGATCTTTGATGTCTAGCAACGTGCCCAAAATGCTGGTAGAATTAATATAAATGCTTATAAATATTAGGTAAATATTATTTTAATGTAATGTAGGGTATTTTCTAGCCTGTCTGTCACCAATAACCAATTGGTGTGTTCCATCAGCCCCATTTGAGAGCCAGTTCTCGTAAGAGCTTAACGTCGCTTCACCTTCGACCAAATCGTCACTCAACATGAGATGACTTTTATTTAAACAAGTAATAGGTAGGTTCTGTATTTACTTCTTATTCGGAAAACCATTTATGCTAGTTTTCAAGAAGTATACGAAATAACATACATTTAATTTCAATTAATTATGCGGTTTATTGCTCAAGTTCACACATAAAAAGTTTAAAAGTGATTTATTAATTGAAATATATAATATGATAACGTATTGTAATGGTATTCTCTAATGAGGACCCGCGAATCTCCTGACGTGCGCTTCTACGCTCTGTGCAGCCATGGCCTGGTAGTTGTAGTGGTTGTTGGGCCGCCACGTGACACCGTTAGCTGGAATACCGCCGTCGTGCCCACTGTTGTGCAGCAGGTTGTTGAAGTTGAAGAAATAGCCCATGGGGTTGGGGATGCCGGTGGGGTTCTCGGTGGCGAATACCCAGGAACGGCGAGTGTTTATAAAACAGTTCCTCTCGGCGTAGATCCGAGCACTGACTCCGACGCCGACGCCGTAGAAGCTAATGTCTGTGTATAGGTTATTCAGGAGATGCACCTCACCGTACCTGACCAAGGGGTGTCGTTGGACGGTGCCTCGGTACCAGTTGAGGTAGAAAGTAACCTTCAGCCTACCGTTGTCCTGCGCCGCGTTGTTATCAGAGTTACCGACCAAAGTAACGTGGTTGTGATTCCTGAAGATGCTGTTGGAGACTGAGACATAGTTGGAGCCACGCGTGATGTCAATGAGGCCGTCGTGACGCCTGCGGTCTCCAGGAGTGTTGGCGGCGTTCCAGGGGTCGTCAGAGAACTCGCAGTGGTCAACCCACACGTGTACAGATGGTCCAATGTCGATTGCATCGATTGTGGAGAAGGCTCCGGGGACCTGAGAGATGATACCTCCCTGGCCGTTGGGACGTTCACCGGGAGCGTAATTCAGAGCGTTGGTGAACCTGATGTTTTGGATAATAACCTGGTAGCCTCGAGTTTGTATACCTCCTCCGAAAATCTCAGCGTTACGGTTGTGGCCAATAAGGGATTTCCAGTTACCCACACGGATAGAGACACCGGGTGAGGCGGTGAATAGTGGGGTGAGGTCGATGCGTCCATGTACAAAGACGAATCTGCGGTCATTGGTATTGACGGCGTCTCTGAACGCCCAGGGGTCATGTACGTTCCAGATAGGGCCACCCCAACCTCCGTGGGTGCCGCCAGCGACGGTGGCCCAGCCGGCCATCCCGCGAGCCAACCGAGTGCCGTTAAGGTCAACTAAGTAGGAGGCGTCATTGAAGACCTCAGAGGGTAACGCGGATGCCGTCAACGCCACGGCAAGTAACCCAATCAAGTACTTCATTTTGAAGAGGTTAGACTAACTGTGCGAGTTTTCGGATACGTTTATATACTTCAATGAATTTTAAAGTAGATAATATTATCTTCCATAAGATCGATTTGCAAATTTAGTAATTAATTAAGATAACATCTATACTATATAATATTATAAAGCTGCAGAGTTTGTTTGTTTGTTTGTTTGTTTGTTTGTTTGAACGCGCTAATCTCAGAAACTACTGATCCGATTTGAAAAATTCTTTCAGTGTTAGATAGCCCATTTATTGAGGAAGGCTATAGGCTATATTTTATTTCCAAAAAAATTAGGGATCCGTAAGAAAATTGCTATTTTGCAACCCAAGGTGTGAAATCGAAAACCTATTTTTGCGTGCGCTGCAAAAACTATTGACACTAGAACAAAATGATGTATTACGAGTTTGTAGGTCTCATTAAGATCTACAAAAAAGTCCGCGAGAGCATATGTCTAACTATTATAGTTATGCCGCAATAAGTGATATTTTATTTAAAAAATTTAATTTTTAATGCCGCCTCTAGAAAAGGCTCTTTATTTGTCTCTTGGTATTAATCCTTATCAAAGGAAGACCTTAACAGCACGATTCAAACGCGTGGTCCGAAACAAAATTTACCTAGAATTAAAATAGGATAATGGATACCTACTTAAAATAGGATAATGGGTACCTACAGCAGGTAACGCGGTGACCCCCCTCACCGAAGTGCGGGAATAATTTTGGAGTATACGGAATATATACGCTTTCGCGCTTAAACTACTGAACCGATTTAAATGAAATTTGGTATTGAGATAATTTGAGCCCCGGGGAAGGACATAGGATACTTTTTATCGCGATAAACTGTAGCCCACGCGGGTGAAACCGCAGGGAACAGCTAGTAAGGGATAAGTAGGTAAAAGGTGTCTAAAAAATAACGTATTCAAGTCAACTTCTATCCATTGAATGGCAATTAAGTAGGTAGGTTTCAAATAACGGCAATAAACTAAAAACAAAGAAAGGTCTTGTATTTTACGACTTCTTTGCCAAAATGTACATATTAGTCTAGATTAGTATCAATAATTTTGCGAACTCTGTAATTTGTACATGAAGTTGTGGTGTAAAAGCATGAAACATTTATATGCGCCAAAAAAACAACGACAGAAAAACATCTCTAACCACCTGACCGAAAAAGTTCGAGTAGTGTGTGCTTCGTCGGTTTATTATTTTATTATTTAATTTATTTTATTTATTAATTTTAGAAACTAACAGCTAGGATAACAAATAAAAAAGTAGAATATATATAGAAGGCCAATTAGAAGTTTCTACAAATAGAAAACAAACAATATATAAACAACAAGACGGACGCACACTAATCTGCACTTATTTAGTCTTCCATGCGCCTACTAAAAACAATTAGGTATCTATTTCAAGCAATTTCGTTCAATGGAAACCGATAAGAATTAACTGACACAACCCCTATGCCACTGCAAGCTATGGTTTTATCATCATGTTTTCCCTCACTGAAAGCTCAAACTCATTGTGGGATGGAACCCACAAGCTGTCGGTGTTAAGCTGAAGTCAATAACTGAGTTATCATCGCTCAAAAAGCGTTATCGTTATCCAAGTTTCCGGCTAATGTGTCTCGATTAGTGTTTCCTGTAGATACTATTCGAGATTGAGATTTAGTTAAGTTGGAGCCACACGTGATGTGATACTTTTGTAACACGAAAGTATCGGAAAAGGTTTAGACTAAGGTTTCAGGGATTATGCGAAATGAAATGTATTAATTTTTAATAGATGATGATATTTTCTGCGTTACTTCACATATAATTAAAAAAAAATATACCTTTATGATACGTAACTTATTGTAATGGTTTTCTTTAGTGAGGACCCGCGAATCTCCTGACGTGCGCTTCCACACTCTGTGCAGCCATGGCCTGGTAAGCGTAGTGGTTGATCGGGCGCCACGTGACACCGTTAGCTGGAATACCACCGGCGTGCTGGCTGTTGTGCAGTAAATTGTTGAAGTTCAACAAATAGCCCATAGGGTTGGGGATACCAGTGGGGTTCTCGGTGGCGAAGACCCAGGCACGGCTTGTGTTTATAAAACAGTTCCTTTCGGCAAAGATCCGAGCACTGACTCCAACACCGATGCCGTAGAAGCCAATGTCTGTGTACAGGTTATTCAGGAGATGCACCTCACCGTACCTGACCAAGGGGTGTCGTTGGTTGGTGCCCCGGTACCAGTTAAGGTAGAAAGTAACCTTCAGCCTGCCGTTGTCCACCGCGGCGTTGTTATCGGAGTTTCCGACCAATGTGACCATGTTGTGGTTCCTGAAGATGCTGTTGGAGATTGAGACATAGTTTGAGCCACGCGTGATGTCGATGAGACCATCGTGACGTCTGCGATCTCCAGGAGTGTTGGCCGAGTTCCAAGGGTCGTCAGAGAACTCGCAGTGGTCAACCCATACGTGTACGGAGGGTCCAATGTCGATTGAATCGATCGTAGAGAATGCTCCAGGCACCATGGAGATGATACCACCCTGACCATTGGGACGCTCACCAGGGGCGTAATTAATGGCGTTGGTGAACCTGACGTTTTGGATAATAACTTGGTAGCCGCGAGTCTGTATACCTCCTCCGAAAATTTCAGCGTTCCGGTTGTGACCTATAATGGATTTCCAGTTCCCCACTCGGATAGAGACACCAGGTGAGGCCGTGAATAGTGCGGTGAGGTCGACGCGTCCATGAAGGAAGATAAACCTGCGGTCGTTAGTATTAACGGCGTCTCTGAGTGCCCAGGGGTCATGGACGTTCCAGATAGGGCCACCCCAACCTCCGTGGGTGCCGCCAGCGACGGTGGCCCAGCCGGCCATGCCGCGAGGTACCCGAGTGCCATTAAGGTCAACTAAGTAGGAGGCGTCATTGAAGACCTCAGCGGGGAACGCGGATGCCGTGAAGAACACGGTGAGCAAGACAATGAAGTACTTCATTGTGAAGAGGTTTCTCTTCAGACTAACTGTGCGAGTCGTCGGACACGTATATATATATATATATTAAAAGATAGTGTCAGTGAAAATATAGGTAGATAATGTAAGATATAGTATAAAAATATTACTAATTAATTAAGATAACGTATAAGATTATTAGATACAGGGTGTCACCGAACGAGGGATAGTACAATAACTTCAATGTATACCTAAAATATTAAAATGTTCGTTCCCTTAATTGCACGAGAAATGCTATTCTGAGTAAATACTCAGTTGGGTAATTACTCAGTTACCAAAAAATTTATCATTGTTATCACTGCGCGGGGAGAGGTGCGAGCAATTGTGATTAGTCTTTATTCACAAGTACATTTTGTATCAGCCTATTTATACAATGGAACTCTATTTATACGTGTCTGATATTTCGTGTCGTCAGTCTGAAGAAAAACTTCATAATGAAGTACTTCACTGTCTTGTTCGCCGTAATCCTCGCGGCTTCCGCTTTACCAAGCGGGATCTACAACGACCCCAATTATTATGTTCTCCTGAACAGCACTCGGGTGCCTGAAGGGCAGGCCGGCTGGGCCACCGTCGCGGGGGGCACCCATGGAGGATGGGGTGGCCCCATCTGGAACGTCCATGACCCCTGGGCGCTCAGAAACGCCATTACCGGTAACGAACGCAGATTCATCTTCGTACATGGACGCATCGACCTCACTCCACTATTCACCGCCTCACCTGGTGTCTCTCTCCGCGTGGGTAACTGGAAAACTCTCGTGGGTGGCAACCGCAACGCTGAGATCTTCGGAGGAGGTCTGCAAACCCGTGGCTACCAGGTCATCTTCCAGAACATTAGATTCTTGAACGCCCTGAATTTCGCCCCTGGTGAGCGTCCCAACGGCCAGGGCGGTATCATCAATCAGGTTAACGGAGCCTTCTCCACGATCGACGCCCTCGATATTGGATCATCTGTACATATTTGGGTTAACCACTGCGAGTTTGCTGACGACCCATGGGTTGCGAACAACACCCCTGAAAACCGCAGGCGTCACGACGGTCAGATCGACATCACACGTGGCTCCAACTATATCTCAGTCTCCAACAGCATCTTCAGGAACCACAACCACGTCACTTTGGTAGGAAACGGCGATGGCATGGGACATGAGGACAATGGCAGGCTCAAGGTCACTTTCTACTTGAACTGGTACCAAGCCGTCACTCAGCGATGCCCTAGAGTGAGGTTTGGTGAGGTGCACGTTCTAAACAACTTGTATACCAACATTGGTAGCTACGCTATCGGTGTCGGAGTCAGTGCTCGGATCTACGCGGAAAGGAACGTATTCATTAACACGCGCCGTTCCTGGGTCTTTGCCGCCTCCACCGCCAATAACATCCCTGTCCCCATGGGCTATCTGTTGAACTTCAACAACCTGCTGCAGAACAGCCAGCACGACTCCGGCATTCCTTCTGGCGGTGTCACGTGGCGCCCCAACAATCACTACGTGTACAGGCCCATGGCCGCACAGAGCGTAGAAGCGCACGTGAGAAGATTCGCTGGTTTACACTAAAGTAAAATCCTACCAAATACCGTCAATATTTTGGAATTTAAATAAATCACTGTTGCATAAGCGTCTGTAATTAATCTTTTTATCTTTGCACATACACAATTAAACTGCTATCAATAACGTTGTGATTATTTTTATCTCTATGATTATTTCCTTTTTCTTACATTATTGAAAAAAAAATATGTAAATGCGAAATTGTGTTTGTTAGTTATTTTGTTGTGTTAGAACGCAAAATACCGACGTGATCTTTTGCTTGTAATATGGACTGGAGAGAGATATGTTTTTTATCTACACGCACGGTTCCTAAGGATTTTTTTACACTATAGTATAGCAAACTCACAGCTACTTTCAATAAGCATTTAAACTGTCATTGTCACATGTAGGAATTAGCTGGCCACTCGTATCATAAGTAGAATTAAGCATTTAATTTACTAGGAGGTAGAACAGTTTAAAACACAGCACAGGCAGGATCTTTGGCAATGTAGAAGTAACCCAAGTTACACAGGAGGCATAGTAGTCTGCATTGGATTAAGCAATATCAATCTATCAATTCCCATTTAGGACACTATAATTATTACATCAATCAATCACACTGATACAACAAATTCGTTTGTTTGTTACTCAATTACGTCAAAACAGCTGCACGGAGAAGGATAAAATTAATGGTTAAACGAACTTACCATATGACTGTGATGTTCGACCATAATTATAGTAGACGTTGCATCCGAAGATATTTATCACTTTGTAGTTTCCAATCTAATGTACTAGCGGCCTAATGCGCGGAGGCACTTAATTTAATTAGGCATGATCCGTTATCCGCGGTTTTGGATCGCTATGTCCTTTCATTTACAAGATTTTGATCATTTTGCGATCTATTGAAAATCTTTCGCTATTTTACTATTTTTTTTTTATTTATTTAGGTAATCCAACAGCGTTCCAATTATAAAATAGAAAAACATTTGTGATACAATAAGGCCAAATTAGGATTACACAAATTACAATAAAATCTAAATTAAGGGTAGGTAAGTCATAAAATGTGGGTATATATATTCTTCTGTATAATGTGGGTATACAGAAGAATATTGAAAATATCGTAGACGGATAGAGTGTCCAATGAAGAGGTGTTGCGAAAATTGAACAAGAAGGTGGAAATTTTAAACACAATCAAAATGCGAAAGCTGCAGTACCTTGGTCACACTATGAGGAACGACAAGTACCAGCTGCTCCAGCTTATCATGCAGGGAAAAATCCAAGGAAGGAGAAAACCTGGAAGAAGACGTACCTCATGGCTCAAAAATCTCCGGACTTGGTTCAAAATGAGCACAAGATCCCTGTTCCGAGCAGCAGCATCCAAGATTAGGATAGCCCTAACGATAGCCGACCTTCGGTAGGAGATGGCACCACAAGAAGAAGAAGTAATAAAAAAAAACTATGACTTATACTAAATTACAAGATGTGATGAGCGTTGTGTGTGTGTGTGTGTGTATGTGTGTGTGTGAATGTGAGACTGTGTGTGTAAGTGGTGTATATGTCAAAGGAAATATTTACAAAACTTCATAATTATAGAGCGATGAATCTTTTTAATTTCCGATTTAAGGGCGTTTTTAGTTAAATGAAATAGGTCCAAGCCAGAGTATTGTTTATTATAAGTACGGGCTGCACGACACAGAACAGAATTTTGCGCATAATTTGTGCTGACGTGAGGAACATGGAGCAGGGGTGTGTGTCGCGTTCGGTAAGATGGTACTTGCAATGAGATACTACTTAAAAGTTCAGCACAATCCGTTTTACCTGTTAAAATATCATGCAATAGTACGACACCATATTGTCTCCGCCTCTGTTCTAATGAATCTAAGCCAAAATACTTACAGGCTTCGGAATATGTTTCAAACGATCTGTGGTCTTTAAAAGGTTAAAAATTTTACGAATTTATGTTGTATAGACTCCAATCTATTTATATGGACTATGTAACATGGTGACCAGATGCTACAGGCGTACTCCAATATACTACGCACATAAGCAAAGTACAAGACTTTGATGCAATCTATGTATAAGAGTTACACACTCGCTTGATAAATCCGAGCTGCTTGTAAGCTCCTATATCACTATTGTTATTATGAATTCTATTTAGAAACATATGCCCTATAATAATAAATAAAATAAAATAGCGTGGGCCTGGACGCAGGGAAACACGTGTTTAGAGTGAATACTTTACGTTTATTATACAAAATCAAAGTAATAAAAGTCCAAAAAAAGAAAATGGCGCGGGTGAGACAGAAACGCGCATGCGTTCTCGACCGGTGCCGTACGCTCACTGCCGCGCGTGCGCGGCGGATCCAGATATATATAATCTTAACATTTAAAACGTTGGGGCATCTGGCCCCGGTTCGCGCGAGGGGGGAGCCTACCGCAGGGAGGCGAACTCGAGTCACTTGCTACAAAACCTTTTATTTCTTACAGAATGCTAGAATAAAAAAGAAATAGTAAATTAAAATGTAGAAAGTTAGTGTTACGTTGATAATATATAATACATATTGAGGTTATTCTGTAAGAACCCCTCTATGGGTAAAGGCCTCCTCCAAATTGTGCCAATGTTCTCTGGATTGAGCTATTTGTGCCCAGTTTGGACCCGCTGTGCGTTTAATTTCGTCCTCCCATCTGTTGCAAGGTCTCCCTATCTTTCTTTTGCCCAAGATATGCCCTAACATGACCCTTAGTGTCAAAACGCATAGTCGAATACAAGGAGCAATATAGGCGTATCGAATATTTGCTAAATGTTTTATTTCAGGCGCTGTCAAATAAAACATATTATACAACACTAGTTGCGCCCCGCGGTTTCACCAGCGTCTTCCCGTTCCCAACCTTTCTCCGGGATAAAAGCCTATGTGTTAATCCAGGGTATAAGCTACCTTCATTCTTTTTCTTTGACGACGCGGTAGCCGAGTTGGTAGTGTCCCTGCCTGCAAAGCTAGCGGTCCCGGGTTCGAATCCCGGTAAGGGCGAATATATGTGTGATGAGCACGAATATTTGTACCCGAGTCTTGGATATTTCTATCTATATAAGTATTTATTTCTCTATATAAGTATGTATATCGTTGTCTAGTACTCATAACACAAGTTTCGAGCTTAATTTGGGGCTAGGTCAATTTGTGTGCAATTGTCCCCGATATTTATTTTATTTATTCTAAATTTCTTAAAAATTTGTTTAGTAGTTACGGTGACACGTGGTAACAAACATTCACACACAATTACAAACTTTAGCATTTATAATATTAGTAAGTAATTATGATAAACGTCTTTATATATTTTGTGCTTAAAACCAGTAATACTTGAAAGCGTTGGCATTACTTACGACAAACACGGAATTTACATAACCTGCGTGAACATTACCCATATATAAGGGTTGGTTTTGCTCTGTAGCAAAAGCACTTTAAATTCTTCATCATAAGCCGGTATAAGTGTAAGTCCACTGCTGGACATAGGCCTCTCCCATGATACGCCACTGAGCCCGGTCTTCGGCTCTTCTCATCCAACCACCCCTTTTATAGCGATGATGGCTCAGTATAGCGATGATGGCTCAGTGGTAGTGACGTCGGCTTGCGATCTGTAGGACGTGGGTTCGAATCCTACAATGAGCTTGAGCTTTCGGTGAAGGAAAACATCGTGATGAAACCATAGCTTAGTGGTAGGGTATTTTCTAGTACTCGCCTGGCTAGCTACCACCCTCTTGTTAAGAATCTGTCGCCAAGCACCTATCGGTGTATTCCGGCAGCCTCACTTGAGAGCCAGTTCCCAGTCCAGGTGTAGCGTGGCGCCATCTTAGACCACATCGTCACTTAACATCAGGTGACTTGTGGTCAAACGCTACCGTGTAAAAAGTAAAAAAAAAAAAAAAACTACTGCCAGGCACTCGGCGCACATTGTCACTCCACCTTGTCGCAGGGCGTCCTACACTACTACTTAACTTCTTATATTCCAGGAAACTTACATGTTATATTTTTTTATATTAAGCTACAAATGAGTACATTTTATCCTGAAAGTTATACACACAAAATTAAATGTGTGGTTGTCCCAGTGCAGGATAAAATGTTAATTTACATATCACTAATTAGGTACCCAAAACTTAACAAAAGAACAAGCATGGTACATATTTACTCATACAAATTAAATAGGTATCCGTTTTTTTCTGACAACCATGAAGATAATGAAAAGACTATATCACAGCTATTCTGCTGGTAATAATTATGGCATAGTTAATAAGTATGCTTCACAGCTATTTTTCTAGGTTTAAGAGGACGCCGTGATAAACAATGAATCTGAAATCAGCTCCACACAAAAACGCAAGCGAGCTGACTAATGCCGTAAGGTCGTATGCACAGAACACTATTATTCCCAAAAAAGGTTATGTACCTACATAAATATTAGCTCTACATGTTTTGTAATTGCTGAGTAAAAAGGAGATCCCTGCAGCCAATATTGCCAATTCCTCGTCTTAGTAATTTTGGCACAGTTTATTTGTGTGAATTTATGGCGTCTAAATTTAACATCCATAATTATTATAGATTTTGTCCTACAGTACTATGCATGTTGCAATGATCTCTCTCACTCTCTTTTCTGTCTTGATCCGCATACAAAGAGTACACAAATGCAACATAATATTGGATTACCATAACTCTATTTTAAACACATACCTATATCTATGAGTCAAACTTTTTTCGCTATATTGATTCTGAGAAAATAAGCTGTTATTGAAGACAGACAGACACTATGGCGTAGAAAGGTTAAGGCTTGTTTCCATATTTTTTTCAGTTAATAATTATTTTTAAATTTAAAATAAAACAATTGGTTATAACATTCCATTAGTAATTTATTGAAATAAAATTAAATAAAATTATAAATTTATTGAATAATGTGATATCTTATTGCAATGGTTTCTTTAAATATGGGCTGCCGAATCTCCTTTTTCTATGTACCTTGAGTGTTATTGTTGCAAATAAACGAAAATTCTATTCTATTCTATTCTAAATGGGGCCCTGCTATAGTGTTTTACTCTAATGAGGACCCGCGAACCTTCTGACGTGTGCTTCCACGCTCTGTGCAGCCATGGCCCGGTAGTAGTAGTGATTGTTGGGGCGCCACGTGACACCGTTAGCTGGAATACCGCCGTCGTGTCCACTGTTTTGCAGCAGGTTGTTGAAGTTGAAGAAATAGCCCATGGGGTTGGGGATGCCGGTGGGGTTCTCGGTGGCGAATACCCAGGAACGGCGAGTATTTATAAAACAGTTCCTCTCGGCGTAGATCCGAGCACTGACTCCGACACCGACGCCGTAGAAGCTAATGTCTGTGTATAGGTTATTCAGGAGATGCACCTCACCGTACCTGACCAAGGGGTGTCGTTGGACGGTGCCTCGGTACCAGTTAAGGTAGAAAGTAACCTTCAGCCTGCCGTTGTCTTGCGCTGCGTTATTGTCAGAGTTTCCGACCAAAGTAACGTGGTTGTGGTTCCTGAAGATGCTGTTGGAGACTGAGACATAGTTGGAGCCGCGCGTGATGTCGATGAGACCGTCGTGACGTCTGCGGTCTCCAGGGGTGTTGGCCGCGTTCCAGGGGTCGTCAGAGAACTCGCAGTGGTCAACCCACACGTGTACAGATGGTCCAATGTCGATTGAATCGATTGTGGAGAAGGCTCCGGGGACCTGAGAGATGATACCTCCCTGACCGTTGGGACGTTCACCGGGAGCGTAATTCAGAGCGTTGGTGAACCTGATGTTTTGGATAATAACCTGGTAGCCTCGAGTTTGTATACCTCCTCCGAAGATCTCAGCGTTACGGTTGTGGCCTATAAGGGATTTCCAGTTACCCACACGGATAGAGACACCGGGTGAGGCAGTGAATAGTGGGGTGAGGTCGATGCGTCCATGAAGGAAGATGAATCTGCGCTCGTTAGTATTAACGGCATTTCTGAGCGCCCAGGGGTCATGGACGTTCCAGATAGGGCCACCCCAACCTCCGTGGGTGCCGCCAGCGACGGTAGCCCAGCCGGCCATGCCGCGAGGTACCCGAGTGCCATTAAGGTCAACTAAGTAAGAGGCGTCATTGAAGACCTCGGTAGGTAATGCGGATGCCGTGAAGACCACAGCGAGCAACACAATGAAGTGTTTCATTGTGAAGAAGTTTCTCTTCAGACTTATTCTATTAATTGTTAGTTTCGTTTATATATTGACCATTTCAATGACAATTTAGGTAGATAATATTAGATAAATCTGAAAATGAACAAATTAATTACGATAACGTAACAAACATTATTAAATACAGGCGGTCTCATAAATTCCACATATTACGATATGCTACATTCTCCCAACCAAGAGTGAAGTGCTTGGTATTACTACGGTAGGTATCTTTGTTAAAAATGAATCTCTATTTCCCTTGGTCATCTTCTTAACTAAGACTGTATGCATAAAATACTACCAATGCTTTTGTACACAAGCCAGACCAAAATGTAAGATATGTATGTTTTTTTTTTTACCCACCTTCATTTTCAAAATGTTGTCTCATGTTAAGTAATTATTCATCTTTATTCACCCCTTTAACTATTCTACATATTTTTGTCTTTTTATCCTATTATAATAACCTAAAATTTTTATTATTTTATTTTTGTAGTGTGCCTACATTAATGTTGCTTATAACATCAAATACAAAAGGAAAAATGGACATTTAATAAAAAAAAACGAACAATGAACGTACAAACAAAATTATATTATTTTTTATATTTACTTTATACTTAATAATATTATTAGGAATACGAATGTTTGTGAGTGAATTATGTTGACCCGAACGCGAGGGCGCAAAAAAAACCGAAATTAAAATAATAAATTTATTTGAAATAAAGTTACAAATTATAATTAGACTTAATTACGTCTCAAATGCTCGATGTGGGAACAATGAGTGAATCTTCGAAGAGCTTGGTGTACCGAGGACCGGCACGATGTCGCAATCGGCGAATTTCCAGCTAATCCAATGTCCATGGGAATGTGGTGTCGCAACGCCGTGATGAGTCAATGTAGCTACTCATGCACTGAGGGACATGGGTACTTAACATCTCCCTCCCGAAGTTCAGGGACTATTGACGGGTAATATGCGTCAATATCGCTGATATTCCAGGGTCAGCTTTCTGGCATCCTTCTTCTATTTCAGCATAGTGGGTTTGTCCTTTTGCGGAGCTTATAACTTCTTGTCTTCGGTTTCTGAGATGGACACGTAGAGCGTACCAAATACTAAGTGCTAATGCACTCAACATTAGTATGTACAAAGGGGCAGTAGCATATATGGCTATATTTATTTCAGGCTTGGAGGCAGTTAAGGGTGCTTCCATAGAAATTGCAGTATTGCTGGCATGTAGTTTCTTTAGGTCTATTGAGTTAAGTTTTAAAGTTTTCTCCTCTGTCTTATATTCTGTTCTTGTAGCTGGCAGATTTAATATCTTCATAACTTGTCCTTTTATGTGATCTTCGTTGTTCATGATTTTGAATTCTGTTGTTTGCAGCATACATCCTTTGGGCAGAATTACTAGGTAACTTCCTTTAATAGTGTCATACTGGTCTTGTGAGCATGATAGGTGAATTTTCGTTGGGGTCGGAAAACTCAGCACGTAGTGACGGTCGTCTAATTCTTCTATAGCTTGTGTTCGAAGGGAAACCGATGTGAAGCGGCAGGACTCGTCGACTCGCTGCGTCGTGATGAGGCGATAGATGCAGTCAGTATCTTGTCCGTAGTAGTTGAGCTTGTCTTCACATAGATATCCGAGGCTAGACTTCGGGCATTCAGCCTCTATGTACATAAATTCTTTGTCGTGTATTGCTAGGAAGGGATGAGATGGGATCAATATCTTACTTTCTTTATTGGGAACGATGGAAAGTTTAAATAGGTCATAGGTAGCGACACGGATAACCGGGAACTTGAAAACTATTACTATATTCTTATCGTTATAATAATAACCTAGTTTTACTAAATCAAAGTATTCCCTAAAACTAACTTGCGGTAATTGCTCTCTGCTATAGAGGGTGTTTAACCGATCTAACATATCTCTTAACGAATCTAAATTAAACATAAGATGGTGCGTACTTTTCGCACGAATAAATCCTAACAAATTCTCCAATCTATAAAGTTCTTCTGATAGGTCGTCTACATTGTCTGCTAAAATAATTAGATGTTGCGCTAGGTGAGCATATTTAGTCATGTTGACCTCGCGCTTCGCACTACTTTCCATGATATCATTTATGGCTTTTTCAATACGCTGCTGATTATGAACTAAATTATCTAACACTTCAGAATTTTGAGACATCCAATTTTTCCCAAGACTTATGTGATTATTAATTTCTGTGATCATTTTATCTTCATTTCCTAGTAGTATTTTAATAGCCGAATCATATTTCAAAGCATCAGTGTAGTCAAGATTTCCTGAAATACTTTTAATAACTGAGCCTAGACCGTCGATGAGACCTCTCTTTACTCGATTGGGTTCAAAAGTTTCTAGCTGATTTGAAAGTTTCAAGATTCTATTACGCAGGTGTTCAATATGAGGTTGATAAAGAGAAATAGTTTGATCATAGAATTTAGGAGAAAGAGTGGTCAATTGTGTTTTGACAAGGTTAACATTGTCACGGAGATCCTTTAAGTTCGTTACTTGCAGGAATGAATGGTAATGGGATACGACTCTAGCCGTTCCAATATTAAATGGCAATATACCAGGTCCATTATCCAGGCTAGTGAGGGTTGGTTCTTCCGCTTGTACTAGCCCCAAGATCAGTGGAAGGATCCTGCAACAAGTTACCGCTGTTAGGCACTCGCTTAAGCCTAGATTTGGCTACAGGGCCAGGTTTTTTCCTAGTATATATATGGATAGGTAAGTTAGCCAGTACTTTATCATGTGTGTAACGGGGAGCTAGTTTTTGTCGACTTGCCTGTGGGTTGCGTACAAAAACCTGCTGGTCTGGGTAATACTGTATCTCTGGTTCGCGATTTTTATTAATATTATCTGTAATCTGCGTACGTCTTTGTAAAGATGACTCATTTATTATATTAAAGACTTTTTGCATACTATTGCGATGTTCTTGAACATATTGCTGTAGTGCGTTTTCAGAGACGTTGATATCTATAGGGTCACGAGGATCTAGGTGTCCGGTTATTATATCTAAGGGTCTGCATTTTGTAAAACTATGTATTGAGCTATTATACGCTAGAATAGCATACGGCATCAGATTTACTATTGAATCTCCTCGACGTTCAATTTTTAAGAGACGTAGATGTTCTAGTAGTGTAGAGTGTAATCGCTCTACCATGCCATTTTCGTTTGGAACGCAAGCCAGGATTTTGTGGTGATTAATGTTATGTAGTCTAGTGAACTCTAAGAATATTTGGTTTGTAAATTCAGGACCTTTGTCTGTGACTACGGTCATAGGTAATCCATGATGAGTACCAAACGTCAAGAGGGCTTGCACCACGCTTATGGCTGTCGCGTCTTTCAGAGAATATGCCTGTGCATATTTTGAGAAAGCGTCTATAATAGTCAGGTATTTCTGAGATTCTATGCTTAGAAGGTCAAGGTGAACTATTTCAAACGGTTTAGTTGGAGGTACTACTATACAAAATTTCTGCTGTACAGGTTTCCGATCGTATTTACCTCGTCCGCAAGTAGTGCATTCATTTATATATTTCGTTACGTGTTCTTTCATTTTTGGCCAAAAGTATCTACGGGATAGAGCTAGATAGGTTTCATTGATGCCGCGATGGTTCGTTTTACCATCGTGGTAGTTTCGGATCATTTCCTGTTGTTTAAGATAGTCTTTTACATTATCTAGTTCTATTTTAGTCAAAACCAAATCCATAGATGAACTTCTAAAGTTAGCCTGTATTATTGGAACAATGGAATACATGGCATCACTAGGGTGAACGAGTATCGCAGTTTTTACTTTTGGGTTCACATAGGCTTTAATAGCTGTAACTATATCTTCGTCTAGGTTCGTTTTGCATACATGGATTTCAGTCCTGGTATGATTATCGAAAGGTTTTGTAATAGTCGGTCTTCCTTTTACTGAATCGACTATAGTTATAACTATCTGTCTGCTGAATTTATTTAAAGGATGGTCGGATATGGGGATATCTAGAATTGGATTTTCTTCGTCAGTATGTGCAGTTTCAGTGTTGGAAAGAGAATGTGCTGTTAGAGTCCCTGAATTAGAATGTGCTGTAAGGGTACTTGATCCAGAATTTACGGTGATAGTATCTGAGCTTTGTCCTAGCGAAGGTTGCCTTTCAGTGGGATTCACTATGAGAGAACTAGCTTCTTCATTATTTAATTGGACTCGTGATAAAGCATCGGCGTTTAAGTTCTGCTTGCCTTGCTTATATATCACGGTGAAATCGTATTCACTTAGCTTTAGTCTCCATCTCGTGAGACGAGAACTAGGCTCTTTTAGGTTCATGACCCACTGGAGTGGTCTATGATCAGTCATAATTTTGAATTTGCGTCCAAAAAGGTAGGGACGAAAATATTTCGTTGCCCATACTATTGCTAACAGCTCTTTTTCAATAGTACTATAGTTAATTTCACTACTGTTAAGAGTTCGTGACGCATAGGCAATTGGCTTATCGGTACCTATGGGTCCTTGGGAAAGGACAGCACCAAGAGCTAAATTAGAGGCATCGGTGGTGAGAACAAACTCTTTGCTGAAGTCCGGGTATTGGAGAATAGGGTCATTAACTAAGAGTGTTTTACACTTTTCAAAGCATTCTAGGTATGGTGCGTCTAGTGTAATTTTTGATCCCTTTTTTAGGCATTGGGTCATAGGTTTCGTGATCTTGGCGAAATCTGGTATAAATTTTCTATAATAACCCAGGAGTCCTAAAAACCGTTTTATTTCCGTAGTTGTTTTCGGAAGAGGATACTTTTGGATGGCAGATATCTTATCCGGATTAGGCTTAATTCCATCTCCACTTATAATGTGACCCAGATAAGCAGTCTCGAGTTTGAGGAACTCGGACTTGTCCATTTGAATTTTAAAGTTAGATTCACGCAACTTTTGGAACACCTTCTCGAGATTTACGATATGCTCCTGTAGAGACGTGCTGAACACTATGATATCATCTAGGTAAACTAGACACACAGTGTTCTGCAGTTCTCCAAGTACATTACACTTCGACGTTGCATTCTCGATATTTATTCACTTTGTAGTAATCCTATTTATTACACAAGGCGTCGCACATAATTTTTAGAGCTGTAAAAATAAAAATCAAATCACAAAAATATAAAATTCACTGTTTCTGAACGATACCTTCCATGTCATTGGCAGTGCTGTCATCTCCGTCATACTTCATTCCTTTTTTATGTGCGGGCGTCGCAGCTTCGACTTATCGATTAAATTCGTTATTTTATTGGAAATTTTGTGAAAAAGTTAGTTGAAAGCAGTGTTATGGAGAAAAGATCGTCATAAGTCCAAATAATGACGAAAAATAACATGTTGGGAACGCAAGATACGAAACTCGCCAACTAGTTCGGACGATCAAGGTTAGTTCGTGGTCATTAACTGTGTGTTAGTTTTATCTGTAAATTTGCCTTTGTCCCTTCCTTTTTAGGGAAAAGGCGCATACTTTGGAAAATAACTGATATTTTTTCCTCATGATTTTTGCGTAGTTTTTCTTTTCTAACTACCCACATAATTCATGATTTTTTTTCCATTATTTTTTCTTGCATGATGCTCGGCTGATAATGAGTTACTCCGATGGCGTATTGTAACCTTCAACACTGCACACGCTGCTTGCTGAATCATATAGTCTAGAGTCGTACCATGAGTGCGTACCATGACTTTAAATCATACAGTCATAGGATGTAACGTGAGTGCGTACCATGAGTGCGTATCATGACTTTAAATCATACAGTCATAGGACGTAACGTGAGTGCGTACCATGAGTGCATACCATGACATACAGTCTAGAGGCGTAACGTGATTGCGTACAATGACTTTAAATCATATAGTCTAGAGACGCAACGTGAGTGCGTACCATGACTTTAAATCATACAGTCTGGAGGCGTAACGTGAGTGCGTACCATGACTTTAAAAACCTTCAATACTGCACATGCAGTTTATGGAATCATACAGTCTAGAGGAGTAACGCGAGTGCGTACAATGACTTTAAAAACCTTCAATACTGCACACGCAGTTTATTGAATCATACAGTCTAAAGGAGTAACGCGAGTGCGTACAATAACTTTAAAAACCTTCAATACTGCACACGCAGCTTGTTGAATCATACAGCCAAGAGGCGTAACGTGAGTACGGACAATGACTTTAAAACCTTCAATACTGCACACGCAGCTTGTTGAATCATACAGCCAAGAGGCGTAACGTGAGTATGGACAATGACTTTAAAACCTTCAATACTGCACATGCAGCTGGTTGAATCAAATAGTCTATAGGTGAAGCGTGAATACGTACAAAACCTGATATGGCGCTGGATCTTCTTGACCAGGCAAAGCTCGACCATAATCATCCAAGGTCACCGACACCAGACCCGCGACAATGGTCTTCTGATGATGATAACCGGGTTAGATCCCGTACATTCATTCCGACAGGTCTAGGTACAGATACTGCAGATGCAGCTAGCATGTCCGAGCTCAAGCGAAAAGCCATGTCTGCCGCACCAGAGTTTTTATAGCCAAAATGCATTCATAGATCCAGTACGGAAAGATGATTTATTTGGTGGGCGATTTATGATAAGGTATCTAAACGTTTGGGTAGAATCCTAGTGTAAATGGTAAAGGCAGAAGAAACCACGATAAAGGAAACCCTAATACCTGAAGACCTAGCTTACGGAAGGCACCAAGGTTCAACTTAGAATTTTCTGCAGTCTTATACACGATCTTAAAGCGTCGGGATAAACCCCTTATAAAGGCTAAAACAAGCCAGTCATTTTCTAGACGTATATCTGTGGGACATAAATCATAAACAAAAAACAAGAACACAAAACACTTGTCTTTTATTATATAACAACAAAGCAACGAAATATATGCAGTTGGATAGAAAATTGAAATAAATGCTAAAAACTAAACTTCTTACAAAGAAAAAATTTGAGAAAGCTCTGGCCTTCATTCAAAGTTTAGCAAGGCTGGCGTTCTACCTACATCTCTAGACATCAGGTTCATTTTGAATATGAAGGACAATAACAACTGAAGACTTTAAAATGGAAGATATTCACACAGCTAATATTTACCAAGTAAGGTTTTTTATATACATTATGTCCACATCAAGGAACCGTAATTTTAAGTTCCTATCCATAATTTAAAACTTCAAGATAACCTACGATTTTCAATGACTTTGGTTTGTCATTGGCTTCTCTACCAGTTGGTAATTATCTTAGAAACCGAGATCTGTTGTTACTTGTGTGTTATTTTGATGTCTTACTACACATTAATGACCATAATTTAAAATTTGCTTGGAGGGTTCATTAAACTTTCTCAAAAGGTTAAGATTTGTGTTAAAACAAGCGAAGATGTATTTTGATTTGGAACAAAAAACAAACACATTTCGGCATTGAAATATGTAGATTTACAGAATAGTCATTATATGTGTTTAAAGTTTACAAAAAGAAACTTAAAAATACCTGACGAAACAAAATATTTTTCCAGATTAAGCAGATTGACAATCAGGGCCTTTTTACCTTTTTTACCTTTGTTAATACCTTAGGTTACTTTTCTCAGCCTACCCTGCAGTTTCCTTTGTATAGAAAGAAAAATTACAAACTGCATAACATTACGAATGATTTATATGAGAAATGTATCAAACTCGAAGTCAGAGTCGTCTTGGGAAAAATAATGTTTTAACTCAGTGGTAAGTACCTTCTAGAAATCTTCATAGGTGCCTCCCTTATTGGGCGGGGTGTTTTTTTGTAACGTGAGTTCTTTTTTTGGTATCACACAATCAAAACTAGCATACTTTATTATTAGAATTGAAATCAGCTTACATTGGCCTTCATTGCTTTGCTAAGAATTAACAGAATAAACATGGGCAGAGTGACCGCTATTGTCTGCATTAATGAAGATGTCTTATATACTCTCAGAGATATCTGGCACTAGCTTAAGCAAAGATAGCTTAATATACGTACAAAATAATATATATTAACTAATAAATGACCAAAACATTGAATGGGACCTGGCTCCAGGTGCCTGTGATCTATCGTGATCATAATCACGAACTGTTTTTTGGAGTCCCTAAATTGACGTTTATGTACAAGAATATTTGTGCGAAGCATATAATATAAAAAAAAAAAACTAAAAAAAAAAAAAAACTAAAAAAGAAAAAAAACTAAGCAGATGATTATATTTACTTATGCATGTTATGTACTTTCTTATAATTCATTAAATTTCAAATTCATTCACAGAACTGGGCACCCATTTAGACCACAATTGTTTTGTATGTGAAGTTAACAACCAAACATACCATCACAATGTTGAACTTGTCTCACATTTTTTCACATTTACGTTTTAGGTGGTATATACATATTATTACGGATAAGAGATCCTTTGGCATAGCCTGACCTTATGGGCCCTATGGTCAATGCATTCATTGGATTGGGAAACTCATTTATTTTACGTCTTCCTTCTATTCTAGTTTATCTGTATTTTTAAGAAATATTATTTTGATCAAGCCACTGCACGGGAGTCATGGGCAGCTAATAGGCCTAAGAAGGCCTTTAGTTACTCTTATTATTTTTATTTTTCCAAAGAAGATTGATCCATTTCACCCTCTCTGGTAGCATTATATCCTGGTTTCGAAGGTATTATCAACCAAACATAGTTATATTTCCAAGGGGTATCAAAATTAATTATAATTTAAAAAAAAAAATAATAATTTCAGAAATAATAATAATTGGATATCAATAATTTCAATAAGAACTCCGATAACTTTTTAGCATTGTGTTAATAGTACACTTCACCCTTAGCGTGGCGTCTTAGCTTTGGCTACGGCTCCGCCAATGCCTAATAAAGGTCCGGGCAAAGACCCGAGAATAAACCCACATAGGATAATAATAATAATTCAAAGTATTACATAATTTTTCCTATTTTCTCAAATAGGATTCAAATTCTCGTCTCTGAATATCATTCAGGGACAGACTCGCCGTTCGGCTTCTGTTTTAATATCAGGTAAATGTGTTATTTAGATGACCAAATTATAGGATTCACAAAAGAAGTTTACGGAATTAAACTTTGCTATTCAAAATACGTATCTACATGAGATCCTAGTACTCAATCACTTGTAGTAATTTTATCCAAACGAGAGTAAAGCTTTTGATTCCATATCCAAAAAGTTTGTGTCTTTCCTCGCGTTGTCAACTATACAATGAGTGCGAAATTAAAGTAAGTCGCACGAATGGAAATTAATATTTGTCTAGAAGCACTTACTAGAAATAAAGACTAATTACTGATTTCACCTACAAATAAAATACTTTGGTGCCTAATCTAGTTATACTTTTTTACCTCACGAAACGAAAGTATTATCAGTTTAGATAGATGTCATGGCACCTAAGAGCTACCTCCATCAAAGAAATTAATTCATACATCTAAGAGATAATCCATTGCTCCTACCACAAGTCACATATACATTAGACATACTTACATTTATAGTTTGGTGCAAATACTGGTATTTGCAGCACATAGTAGCCGCTACACTTCTACCTCGGCTAGTTATAAGGAGTTCTGTCCATGTTATAAAATGAACAACAGGATGGTCAGGAAGCTTATTAGTATTGCATTCACAAAGGTAATTCATAATATATTCAAGCAAGAATGCTAATAACGGTAATTGGGCTTACATTATCAATTGATTTATTGGTTTTAGGTTGAACGTAAGGTTCATAATGATGTGGATAATCACTCCACTTTTTTCGTTTATATGTGTTAATGTATCTTTTTATTTTTCTATCTAGAATCCTGCCTGCCTATCTCGTTTGTGTGAAAGCGCTAAACATCTACAAAGTGAATAAATATCGAGAATGCAACGTCGAAGTGTAATTAATGGTTAAACGAACTTACCTTAAGTGATGTTCGACCATAATTATACTAGACGTTGCATTCGAAGATATTTATAGTCCCACCCGAACCCAGCTACTAAAGCCCATACAACTAACAAACGAGATAAGTGTCTCTGAAAGAATGAAGTATGACGGAGATGACAGCACTGCCAATGACATGGAAGGTATCGTTCAGAAACAGTGAATTTTATATTTTTGTGATTTGATTTTTATTTTTACAGCTCTAAAAATTATGTGCGACGCCTTGTGTAATAAATAGGATTACTACAAAGTGAATAAATATCTTCGAATGCAACGTCTAGTATAATTATGGTCGAACATCACTTAAGGTAAGTTCGTTTAACCATTAATTATCCATGACTCTCTGAAAGGTGGCCGGACTGTTCTTAAGTCCCATTGGCATCCGTAAAAATTCAAAATGTCCATGTTCTACATTGAAAGCGGTTTTTGAAATATCGGCAGGGTTCATCTCTACTTGATAGAACCCACTAGCCAGATCTAGCGTAGTGAAATAGTGGCAGTTGCCTAGTTTATCCAAGACATCCGTGATATTTGGTATCGGATATTTGTCATCCAAAGTTTTCTCATTGAGCTTCCTAAAATCTATTACTAAGCGCCATTTAACCTTTCCTGAGGCATCAGCCTTTTTTGGCACAACCCAAATTGGCGAACTCCATGCTGAATCTGATGGTCTTATTATTCCTTGGTCTAACATTTTCCGAATCTGATCTTGTACCTCTTGTCTATGTATAAAAGGATAACGATAACTTTTAGTATATACGGGCATTTCGTCTTTAGTTTTAATTGAATGTTTAATTTTATTTGTAAAGGTTAGATTTTCGCCTTCCAAGTAAAATACATCTGCGTACTGAGAGCATAGTAGCTCTAAATTAGTACGTTCCTCATCATTTAAATGTTCTGTGCGCAAACGAGATATGACTTCTTGTGCTCGCTTGGGTAATTGTTTAGTACGCGTGCACTCAGTATTATATACCTCGGCACTAACCGGTCGGTCCATCGAGAAAATGATATCATTACGGCTCGGATTATGAATCTCTAAAATACCACGATTGTTTTTGACAGTTGTTAAGCATTCAGTTATGTGGCAATTACAAATCACTTGCTCCGCAATAATAGCATCTCCATTTTGAACATTAATCGGCAGTTTAACTAGCTTTGTACAACCTGCCGGTATAACATCTTCGTAGAGGTTAGCGTTTCGCGAATCATATACCATTAAGGGGTTAGCGGCATGACGCGTATTCAAGGTCTTGGTTTTAAAATCGATAGATGCTTCCCATTTGTCTAACAAATCTGATCCTATTAAACCATCGAAATAGTCGTGGAATTTGTAGACGAAAAATGTGACGTCATCGGGGTCCCTAAATTCCGCGAAGCTAGGTAGCGTTATAGAATAATCGCTACGAGTAACAGCATGTACGTTACAGACTTCGAAAGGGTCGAAATTTAGCGTGAAGTTGCTAAAGTACTTCTCTACCGCATCGGGGCTCATAAAAGATTGATTAGCTCCTGTGTCAATCAGTAGTTTTAGTGGGGGGTTACTAATTTGTATGTAGGGGAGCTGACGCTGTGTCTGAAGATTTACTTCTATTTTGGTTTGTCGGATTTCATAGTGTCCTGAAAATCCTGATCATTGGTCCCGGGGGATGACTCATCAATTTCGGGCACGACTTCCGCTTGGTTGTAGCACATATAAGGGTCGTAATCTGTGCAGTAATATTCGGCGTGCTGATCATATTCGTGTGGGTATGAATCGGTACAGTAGTCCTCGTAATAGTTATCATACCCTGAGCAATCATTGTAGTTCATTTCCCTACTTTTAAAATAGTTGTTAGGAGGAGGATTGCCAGACTTCATCCAATCATGTCCTCTTAGAGCAGGTGTTGGTGGTAAATTTTTGCTCACGAAGTGACTTACACCGCTCATAGGGCGCGGCTGCGTATATTGAGGTCCAGGATTGCGATAAGGCATCCTAAACGCGCTATTATGATGGTTATAGTTAGGTGGTGCAGCACGGAAAATCTGCATTGTTCGTGTCGGATTTGTCCGGTTTTGTTGGTTAAAGTTGGGCCTCCACTGTGGTTTAAATGACGGCGGAGCCATCGGCCTTGAAAATCCAGGCATGCTATAACCTTGCTGCGCGTACGCAGGTGTTAGAGGGACGTAAGAATTTTGTTGAGGTGGCATTTTAAATGAATTAGATTGTGGCTGCAACTGCGGCTTCCTAACGGACATATATTCATTACGTTGTTGTAAGTATAACGTACTTTGTTCCTCGTGAACGTATTCAAGGGCTTTTTCTATGGTATGCGGGCGCATGCACCGAATACGTGAACCTAGCGGATCCTTTAATCCACGCACATATGCTTGAAGCGTCAGTTTTCGATAGAGGTCGCGCTTAGAGCTAACGGTAGACTCTACGGTGTCATGTAGGCTTACATATGTCATTATAGTACTAAATAGACTCAAGCATTGCTCGTAAAATTCCTGAGCTGTACTATCACCTTGTGTTAAGATCGCTAAGTCGTTGTAAAGGGCGGTCTCATCGCGCTGGTCCGCAAAGTTGTTGATTAAAGAACTGCGAATGCCACTCCAGTCACATGGAATTCCGTTGGAGTTTATAAGGCGAGCAGCAGATCCCACAACCTTATTAAGAATCCCATTAATAAGGGCACACCTACTTAACTCACTGCCGCTTTGGCCACAAAACTGTTCCACCAATTGATCACATAAATTAATGAACCTGGTTAGTACGTTCGGATTCCCATCAAAATCCGGTACCAACCTTAGGGCTTTAAAAATGTTGTCTAAGTCAGCCATAATATCTACTTCTGCAATATCACTCAAACTAATGTTTCTTCTACGATCTATGAAAGTTTGCCTACTGCTACTAACTATCCTAGGGTCCGTTGATCTTCTTAAATGAAAAATCTTGGCAAATTATATTTAAGTTCCTCGATTCCCGTCGTGGGTGGAAATTAAAGGAAGGTTACAGGCCTTAAAGAATTAATTAAGGATAAGGAGAGCAAGACACTAAAAGATTTAATGTACTTACATTAATTGCATTTCGGCCTCTCTTGCTGTATCTATGTTCTGATACGCCTCCGTCTGGTCAAGTTGTGTAGGTTCTGGATTCCTGGTTGGCCGCTTCCCGGGGGCGTTGAACCTCGATTTTTGAAGATCGGTGACCGCGAGAGAGACGACTCTCAAGAATATCCTACCGACTGCGCCAATTATGTTGACCCGAACGCGAGGGCGCAAAAAAAACCGAAATTAAAATAATAAATTTATTTGAAATAAAGTTACAAATTATAATTAGACTTAATTACGTCTCAAATGCTCGATGTGGGAACAATGAGTGAATCTTCGAAGAGCTTGGTGTACCGAGGACCGGCACGATGTCGCAATCGGCGAATTTCCAGCTAATCCAATGTCCATGGGAATGTGGTGTCGCAACGCCGTGATGAGTCAATGTAGCTACTCATGCAAACTGAGGGACATGGGTACTTAACAAGTGGGTGAGTGTGCACGTTATTTACTTTTTCACGCTAAAACGTCTCAATAGATTTGAATTCGATTTAGAATGTTGATACTTTATTACCTGGGTCAGCACATAGGCTACTTTTTATCCTGGAATAACGTTTCCGGTGCAGCTAGTTGTCCAATGTCCATATAACTGTACGCGTATGTTGTACCATTCGCTCAAAACGGCGAAAAGACAAAGTTAGGTTTTAGATTTTTTGTCGTCTATTAGTTTGCTTTTGTGTGTTGTTAATTAACTCGGAAACCTAAGTATACGTCGTCATCATCATCATCATCATCATCAGCCTGTATCAGTCCACTGCTGGACATAGGCCTCTTCCATGGTACGCCACTGAGCCCGGTCTTCGGCTCTTCTCATCCAACTACTGCCAGCCACGACCAGGGCGGCCAGGGCTATGTATGCATGGGGTTTTTCTGAGGGATCGAAACAGAAATGAGGTGATCCGTCAGAGAACTAAGCTCACCGACATAGCCCACAGAATAAGCAAGCTGAAGTGGCAATGGGCTGGTCATATAAGCCGCAGAACCGACAACCGTTGGGGTAGACGTGTTCTTGAGTGGAGACCGCGACTTGGGCGGCAAGGTGGAGCGACGACTTGCGCCGAGTGGCTGGCCGTAGAAGTATACGTAATTTCTTGCTATTGTCGATATTCGGTGACATAAGCAGGTTATATAATCGATGAATATTCACAAATATTTTTTGAATCAGCCTATATTCACAATGAAAATCATATAAATACGCTTCTATCGCGCCTTGTTTCAATTTGAAGGTAAACTTTATTATGAAGTGCTTCATTGTCTTGTTTGCCGTAATCCTGGCTGCTTCCGCGGTACCAACCAGGATCTACGACGACCCTAATTACTATGTTGTTTTGAACGGCACTCGGGTGCCCGAAGGGCAGGCCGGCTGGGCCACCGTCGCGGGGGGCACTCATGGAGGATGGGGTGGCCCTATCTGGAACGTCCATGACCCCTGGGCGCTCAGAAACGCCATCACCGGTAATGAACGCAGATTCATCTTCGTACATGGACGCATCGACCTCACCGCACTTTTCACCGCCTCACCGGGTGTCTCTCTCCGCGTGGGTAACTGGAAAACTCTCGTGGGTGGCAACCGCAACGCTGAGATCTTTGGAGGAGGTGTTCAAACCCGAGGCTACCAGGTCATCTTCCAGAACATTAAGTTCATCAACGCCTTGAATTACGCCCCCGGTGAGCGTCCCAACGGCCAGGGCGGTATCATCAATCAGGTTAACGGAGCCTTCTCTACGATCGATGCTATCGATATTGGATCGTCCGTGCATATCTGGGTTAACCACTGCGAGTTCGCTGACGACCCTTGGAACGCAGCCAACACCCCTGACAACCGCAGGCGTCACGATGGTCAGATCAACATCACGCGCGGTTCCAACTACGTCTCGATCTCCAACAGTATCTTTAGGAACCACAACATGGTCACGTTGGTCGGAAACGGCGATGGCATGGGACATGAAGACAACGGCAGGCTCAAGGTCACTTTCTACCTGAACTGGTACCAAGGCGTCACCCAGCGAAACCCTAGGGTCAGATTCGGTGAGGTGCACGTCCTTAACAACTTGTACACCAACATCCGCAGCTACGGTATCGGTGTCGGAGTTAGTGCCCGCATCTACGCCGAAAGGAATGCGTTCATAAACACGCGCCGTTCCTGGGGATGGGCCTCTGGCGTTCCCAACCCCATGGGCTACTTCTTTAACTTCAACAACCTGCTGCAGAACAGCCAGCACGACTCCGGTATTCCTTCTGGCGGTGTCACGTGGCGCCCCAACAATCACTACGTGTACAGGGCCATGGCCGCACAGAGCGTAGAAGCGCACGTCAGGAGGTTCGCTGGTGTACATTAAAGTAGTTTTAACCCGACAATATGCCTGCGTTTTGAAAAAAATAAATTTCTTTTGCATACCTACTTTAACTTTCTTATTTTCCAACCCCTTTAGTTTTAATTAGTTTTTCAACAAACTCCCTCGTAAAGTCTTACGGTAAAGTTGACGTTTTGGCCATGCATTTAGGATCATAATCGAGCTAATTACACCCGCGTGCTTTTTTCATTATTATTACCTTGCTTTTGTTAAAATATGTACGATGTTGGTTACTAATATCATGTTTACATTTCTTTTTCCACCGAGTTTTTTTCCGCAAAGAGTTTTTATTTCATTAAATGATGAATATTTTTATGAACAACTAGCATACCCGGCGAACTCCGTTTCGCCACCAGATGGCTTCGTTTTATGTAAGATTTTCCCGCTTTTCTGTTGAAATTTTTCCTAAATTTTCTTTGCTATAAACCTCACGGAGCCCGATACCTTTCCAACGAATGCAAAACCGTGGAAATCGGTTCGTGCGTTCTGGAGTTATAGCGTCAGGAAGGAAAACCCGACTTATTTTTATATAGTAGATTTTAGGCTACGATGATAAATCAATCATCAATATTCTGTCAATGAATTATTTAAGACCTAACTATTAATTTAATGAATATTGTATGATTGTTTAAGCTGAATGTGCCGAAACACTAACCATTTTTTAACACCATATTTGTTGTACCACATTTACTGCAATAAATTTTGTATTTGTTGTATCCACTTGACAGCCTAGGTAGCTTTTGCTACCTGTTACGTTTTCCTGTCCAACGCCCCAACTGTCAGAGGTAGCTTTTGCTACCCCAAAACTTGACGGCCGCCGCGCTCCCGCACAAAAACCGTATTTTATCTGTTTCCTTTGTATGAAAGTTGTGTGAACGATGACGCTAGATGGAGCTGTATTAAATTACGCTTCTTACTGTATATTCAGTAGGGCATAAGCCAAACGAAACATTAGAAACGAAAAAAAACAAAATGAAAAGACGAATTTTCTGTCAATTTCTGTCAAGGACGTCAAGGATACGTCATTGCAATTTCGTGTTCATTTGTAATGTGCTATCTTATTAGACTAGTGTCATATATAAAAAGAATCCTTTTGAACTTCCTATAAGAATGTCAAAAAGTCTAAATGACCTCAAACATCCCGGGTGACTACAGTCGCCTGTGCAAAAACAGATTCTTGCGCATCCATTTTTTTGCCGTGCTATAATTTGATTTTATTTAGGTTAGATAAATTATGTTTTCATCAGCATTTAAATATACTTAAATCCATGAAGTATAGTTCAATCAGTACACTGTATTTTTTGTTTTGGTGTAGCTCTCGTAGTTTGCTAGATATAACAATACAAATTGGAAAGAGCACGGAAACTCGCGAAAAAAATTCGAAAAAAGTTCGCGTGGCGGGAACGGTGGCCTTTGTAGCATGCGACTCTAGTTACCTGGACGTTTCAGTGGGTATTTGTATCAAAGTGGTCATCATTTCATCAAATTATACATAACTAGCAGACCGCCCCGGCTTCGCACGGGTATTTCAAAGAAATTTCTAGATTCAAAATAATTGTAATACACACATATAAATCCCTCCCATACGGCCCGTACCCCCGTACCCCAGTGACGCCTACATGCATAAGGCTACCACGCAACTTTTATCTACTACTTACATTTTTTAACCCATGATATCTTTCGAATCGAATGTCCGAATTGAATTATTCAAAAAGTTATATAAAGGTATTGAAGCAGTTTTGATTAAAAAGTAGTTTATTTTGATAAGGATTAATACCAAGACACAAATAAAGAGCCTTTTCTAGCGGCGGCATTAAATTTAAATTTCTAAAATAAAAGATCACTTATTGCGGCATAACTATAATAGTTAGACATATGCTCTCGCGGACTTTTTTGTGGATCTTAATGGGACCTACAAACCCGTGATACATTTTTTTGTTCTATTGTCAATAGGTTTTGCAGCGCACGCAAAAATAGGTTTACCTTGGGTTACAAAATAGCAATTTTCTTACGGATCCCTTATTATTTTGGAAATTTAATAATAGCCTATATCCGTCACAGATAGTGTAGCTTTCCAACAGTGAAAGAATTTTTCAAATCGGTTAAGTAGTTTTGGAGCCTATTCGATGCAAACAAACAAACAATCAAATCTTTCCTATTTTTAATATCAGTATAGATTTACTACAAAATTAACTATAATTTGCGTATGTATTCTAAACATTATTTTCTTAAAATAATTAGGCTGTGTTTTGTAACGTGCTTGCACGAGCATCGCTAGTGTGGCGCGTGGAAAAAACAAAACCAGCGAGTTATTTTCAATGGCCTCCTTTTTAAATATTTACTTATTTATTAAGTAACCAGTGGACCTTGGCTTCGCACGGGTGATAAAAAAATTCAAATTTAAAAATTATAGTACACCCACATAAACCCTTCCTCCCATACGGCCCGTGTCCCAGTGACGCCTACATTGCCGAGCAGAGTGAGCGGCTACCTCCCAACTTTTTTCTAATATCGTGATATCTTTCAAATGGAATGTCCAAATTGAATAATTCAAAAAGTTATATAAAGGTGTCGAAGCAGTCTTGAATATAAAGTAATTTATTTTGATAAGGATTAATACCAAGATACAAATAAAGAGCCTTTTCTAGATGCGGCATTTCAATTAAGTTTTTATAATAAAAGATCACTTATTGTGGCATATATATATACTAGCTTCGCCCCGCGGTTTCACCCGCGTGGACTACATTTAACTCGATAAAAAATTGATATAAAAAATAGATGTTGGCCGATTCTCAGACCTTCCCGATATGCACACAAAATTTCATCAAAATCGGTCAAGCCGTTTCGGAGGAGTATGGCAACGAAAACTGTGACACGAGAATTTTATAAAATATTAGATATGTCGCGCAGCGTCTGCACTATGGTGCCATCTATTGGAAACGTCAAGCAACCTGCTTGGGTGTGGTCGATGCCAGTGTGACGTTTGAGAATGACAGTTCAAACATAGTAGTGACGTTTGACAACTAAGAAGAAGAGTACTGGACTTTTTTGGCGGCAATCGAATTGTCAACGTGAAAATTTTGTTTTTATTTCCAAAACTTGTGTGTCTTCGAGTGATAATGTGTAATATTGGTGGATTATTAACCATTATGTGTTCGTTAATGTGTACGAGTGTGGGAAATTGAAATAAAGTTGTGAAAGTGACTTTTCGAGTTGCTCCAAAAAAGTCCGTGTAAAGTTTAAGTAAAGCTCCACTACTTTACTTAAACACTATCCTCATCCCATCATCTCATCATCATCATATACACTTGATTCAACTCTCTGAGTTTAAAATATTATATACTTGACACTGGCAAATACACTAATCATGTGACGCCATAACAAAAAAAAAAAAAAGAGTACTGACAGGGTGGGAAAACATTAATATTTTGGATTGAAAGGGGAGAGCGAGCGGAAGGGCGAGTGTGGCATCGAACTCACCGCGTTTCCAATTTCGAGTCATCCGATTAATCCTAAAGTTGATTTGATGTTTGTTTACGCTATCGAATAAACGATGAATTGTATTAAGTGTTGTGAGCATTATTCTGGATCACCATGTCCGACCACTCTCATAGCGAGTCTCCCGAGATACCTTCGTCATCACAACTGGGATCATCAAAATTAGGAACACCCCGTCATGTATAATAGTTAGACATATGCTGTCGCGACACTTTTCGTAATTAATAATGTTTTCTACAAAGTTGTAATACATTATATTATTCTATCACCAATAGTTTTCGCACGCGATGTAAAGAATATTTTAGGATTTTTTTTTTGGGTTATATTATTGTAGTTTTAGTCAGGATCCCTAATGTTTTGAGAATATAATATAGACTATGACCGCCTTAGATAGTGTAGCTTTTCAACAGCAAAAGAATTTTTCAAATCGGTTCAGTAGTTTCGAGAGCCAGTTCCCAGTCCAGGTGTAGCGTGGCGCCATCTTCGACCACATCGTCACTTAACATCAGGTGACGTGTGGTCAAACGCTACTCCGTAAAAAGTAAAAAAAAGGGTCAAAAGTGGCACCAAGTGGTTCGTGTAAATATACACTTGGCGCCGGCTTGCCAGTTCCTTTGCTTGCACTTGGCTTGACACGCTGCCGCGTGTCTAGATTACTGCCGTGAAAGCAAAAGAGGACTTGATGGACGAACGTGTAAATGTCGGCCGAGGCGAAGGCGAGGCCCACATACGTAAGTCCGTAATGCCTAGTTGCGGCCAAGGCTTGTATAGTAAGTAGTAGACTTAATATCCGCAATTAAATCCAATTTCGAAAATTATTTCATTGTTGTAATGAATCGGTCAGGCGTAGCTAGTTTAAAGTGTGGCGTTTAAAAGTGATCACGTTGTAGGTACCCTACTAAATAATCATTTTGAATTCGAATATAAAACTTGTTTCGGATTATCTTTTCATGGATTCGGATATGAATAGAATTCGAATTTATGCACTTAAGAATTCGAATTTAATAAGCGGTCTTCGGCATTTGTGCATAAAGCGAGAGAAGTGTTGAAAAAAATAGATTGAAGCCTAGAGTACACAATGCAAATAAAACTAATGGGGTATAATGTAAGGTTATGCCACAGTAATATGGTTATGCGTAGTATATAATTATATGAGCTTGGCAATGCTTGATGTCATAACGATGCATTTTTGAATTTAGGGTCTATTCAGTGCGACGCGGATGACCTACGCGGACATCCGCGACGGACGGTAAAATGTATGAAACCTTACAGCGCGTTCAGAGCGACGCGGAGCTGTCCGTGTCGCGGAGAGCTATCCGCGCGCGGTTGAAATCGCTCCGCGCCGTTCCTCCGGGCCGCGGATGTCCGCGGGCGGACGGTGCTTGGTCCTAATGTATTTGTTCAGTGCTCGGCGGACAGTCGCGCGGACGTAAAGTACTGTCGTTGTCATGGCGGCTGCGTCAAATGTGCAAACCGAGGTACACTGTACCACTCTCGATCACGATCCGCATCGCACTGAACGACAAATTCATCCGCGACGGACGCCAAACCTAGTTCGCGTGCGGATGGTCCGCGTCGCACTGAACAGGGCCTTAGAAAAACAATGGATATATTTCACACAGGTTAGGTACCTATCATTTTGCGTCACATTATATTATGCATTTGAAAATGTTTCTTATACTTATGATGATAACGTTTACTCTCGGAAACTCACCTAATAATTTATTTATTCACATAATACTTCCATCACTGGATCATCTATATATATATATCTAACTCTATTTTAAATATCTATGAACCAAACTTTAACTTTGTTTCCCCTAGCACAAGTTTTGAAAACGATAAAAGTTTTCGTAAACGTCGACGTTTACCACCGCCGACTTGTCAAAGTGGCAACTCGATCAGCTTAAATTCAAAAAGTAACTCAATAACACTGTTGGAATATGATTATAACGATTTAAAATAACCCGTATTAACGATTTCAGTTCATCCAAGTCTCGGTAAGATTCGCTGAAAAAAATGTGTATGGATGGAAACGAAAACTTTTATAGTTTTTGTAAACTATCAAAACCAGTACTAGGGGTAATGTACAGATTCTGAGAAAATAAGCTGTTATTGAAGGACAGACAGACACTAACGTGAAGAAAGGTTAAGTTAAGGTTTTCATAATTTTCTCGTTTGATATATCCATTAAAAACGATAAATTTGTTATAAAATAATTGGTTATTGCATTAGTACCTCATTTATTGAATTAAATATACTAACGTATTTCAATTACGAGTTCCCGCGTATCTCCTGACGTGCGCTTCCACTCTTTGAGCAGGCATGGCCTGGTAACGGTAGTGGTTGATCGGGCGCCACGCGACACCATTACCTGGAATACCGCTGGCGTGTTGGCTGTTGTGCAGTATATTGTTGAAGTTCACCAAATAGCCCATGGGGTTGGGGATGCCAGTGGGGTTCTCGGTGGCGAAAACCCAGGCACGGCGTGTATTTATGAACACGTTCCTTTCGGCAAAAATCCGAGCACTGACTCCAACACCGATGCCGTAGAAGCTGATGTCCGTGTACAGGTTATTCAGGAGATGCACCTCACCGTACCTGACCAAGGGGTGGCGTTGGTTGGTGCCTCGGTACCAGTTGTAGTAGAAGGTGGTCTTCAGCCTGCCGTTGTCCTGCGCTGCGTTGTTGTCAGAGTTTCCGACCAAAGTAACGTGGTTGTGGTTCCTGAAGATGCTGTTGGAGACTGAGACATAGTTTGAGCCGCGCGTGATGTCAATGAGACCGTCGTGACGCCTGCGGTCTCCAGGGGTGTTGGCAGCGTTCCAGGGGTCGTCAGAGAACTCGCAGTGGTCAACCCACACGTGTACAGATGGTCCAATGTCGATTGAATCGATTGTGGAGAAGGCTCCGGGGACCTGGTTGGCGATGCCACCCTGGCCGTTGGGACGCTCACCGGGGGCGAAATTCAAGGCGTTGGTGAATCTGATGTTCTGGATGATGACCTGGTAGCCACGAGTCTGTATACCTCCTCCGAAGATCTCAGCGTTACGGTTGATACCCATAAGAGTTTTCCAGTTACCCACACGGATAGAGACACCGGGTGAGGCGGTGAATAGTGGGGTGAGGTCGATGCGTCCATGAAGGAAGATGAACCTGCGTTCGTTAGTATTGACGGCGTTTCTGAGGGCCCAGGGGTCATGGACGTTCCAGATAGGGCCGCCCCAACCTCCGTGGGTGCCGCCAGCGACTGTAGCCCAGCCGAGCTGTCCTTGAGGCACCCGAGTACCGTTCAGTTCAACTAAGTAGGATGCGTCATTGAATACCTCAGCGGGGAACGCGGATGCCGTAAAGACCACGGCGAGCAACACAATGAAGTATTTCATTGTTAAGAAGATTCTCTTCAGACTCATAGTATTAATTGTCAGGTTCGTATATATATTGATGATTTCATTGACAATTTTGATAGTAGTAGACATATCTGAAATCTGATAATTGATGACGATAACGTAATAAATTATTACATACAGGCTGTCTCATAAGTTCCACATTTGATATGCTTCATCCTCCCGACCGGAAGTGACGTACTAGGTATAACTACGACGACGCGGTAGCCGAGTTGGTAGTGTCCCTGCCTGCGAAGCTAACGGTCCCGGGTTCGAATCCCGGTAAGGGCAAATATATGTGTGATGAGCACGAATGTTTGTACCTGAGTCTTGGATATTTCTATCTATATAAGTATTTATTTATGTATATAAGTATGTATATCGTTGTCTAGTACCCATAACACAAGTTTCGAGCTTAATTTGGGGCTAAGTCAATTTGTGTGCAATTGTCCCCGACATTTATTATTTATTTATTTATTTATATATAAATTAAAATAAGGAAAGGGAAAGCAATTTATGAATACAGTCTAAGTTAAAAAGACATAATTATTTATTATTAACTAATAAATGCTACATTATTTTGGACATAATGACTATTACATAATTATATTGATTGTTGCACTTGTATAAGTAAAGAAAGTTATTTAACGTGACCCTTGCAAGACCGAAAATATTTTTTTTTTTATAGATGTTAAATAAAATAAATGTTAAAATACTACTTATATAGATAGATAGATAACGCTTCGTTGTTTCAATATAATAACAGAAAATAAAACAACAAAGAAAAAAAGATCTTAGAGCTATTGCAATAATAGGCTCTTAACGCTTAGAGCAGTTTCATCCAGACAACCTTTGGATAGACACAAGTAATCCTATCCTACTAATTCTACTATGCGAATGCGAAAGTTTGTGTGTATGTGTGTGTGTGTGTGTGAATGTATGTTACCACGTATCACTATAACTACTAAACCAATTTTCATGAAATTTGGATAAACACATAGGCTACTTTTTATCCCGGGAAAAAGTTCCTGCGGGATAACAGGAAGACGCGGGTGAAATCGCGGGGCGCAATACTTGGTACCACATGCCATCGCCCAAATCAGTGAAGGAAAACATGGTGTTGGAACCTAAAAGTCCAAAAAACCCAACGTACGTACCAGGACGTGCAACGCCTACCTACCCGCAATAGACCAGCAAGGCCCATACTTTCTCTGAGAGAAGGACTGTGTCCCAGCAGTGGGAACGATGTAGAGTACTAATTTAGAACCACCATCAATTATTTATTTATTTATTATTTATTTTTTTGATCAGCCTATATTCAAAATGAAAATCATTTAAATACGTATTTATCACGCCTTCCTTCAATATGAAGCAAATCATTACTATGAAGTGCTTCATTGTCTTGTTTGCCGTCATCCTTGCGGCTTCTGCTTTAGCAACCGAGATCTACGACGACCCTAATTACTATGTTGTTGTGAACGGCACTCGGTTGCCCGAAGGGCAAGCCGGCTGGGCTACCGTCTCTGGGGGCACCCATGGAGGATGGGGTGGCCCTATCTGGAACGTCCATGACCCCTTTGCGCTCAGAAATGCCATCACTGGTAACGACCGCAGGTTCATCTTCGTACATGGACGCATCGACCTCACCGCACTTTTCACCGGCTCACCCGGTGTCTCTCTCCGCGTGGGTAACTGGAAAACTGTCATGGGGGCCAACCGCAATGCTCAAATTATCGGAGGAGGTCTGCAAACCCGTGGCTACCAGGTCATCTTCCAGAGCCTTAGATTCTTGAACGCTCTGAATTTTGCCCCCGGTGAGCGTCCCAACGGCCAGGGCGGTATCATCAATCAGGTTAACGGAGCCTTCTCTACGATCGATGCTATCGATATTGGATCATCTGTACATATTTGGGTTCACCATTGCGAGTTCGCTGACGACCCTTGGAACGCGGCCAACACCCCTGAAAACCGCAGGCGTCACGATGGTCAGATCGACATCACGCGGGGCTCAAACTTCATCTCAATCTCCAACAGCATCTTCAGGAACCACAATCACGTCACGTTGGTCGGAAACGGTGACGGCATGGGGCACGAGGACAATGGCAGGCTCAAGGTTACTTTCTACCTGAACTGGTACCAAGGCGTCACCCAGCGAAACCCTAGGGTCAGGTTCGGTGAGGTGCACGTCCTTAACAACTTGTACACCAACATTCGCAGCTACGGTATCGGTGTCGGAGTTAGTGCCCGCATCTTCGCTGAAAGGAATGCGTTCATAAACACGCGCCGTGCCTGGGGATGGGCCTCCGGCCGCCCCAACCCCATGGGCTATCTGCTTAACTTCAACAACCTACTGCATAACAGCCAGCACGACGCTGGTATTCCTGCCGGTGGTGTCACGTGGCGCCCGGCCAACCACTACGGATACAGAGCCATGGCCGCACAGAGCGTGGAAGCGCACGTCCGGAGATTCGCGGGTCCTAACTAAAGAAAACCATTATGAATAAATTACTTTTACATACCTACCTCAGCGTTAATATTTTCCAACTCCTATAATTTTAATTAGTTTAATAGCTCATGAACATTGCATACAAGTTATATTTACCTTACGTTAACTTTTGCATAAAGATTTAAGGACTAAATAAAGATGATCGCAGGTGCATCTCATGGCACTGCTTGACTTGAAGCAAATACTGCATCATTCATTAGACAGGCCAATGTTTACCTTCTCCAGTAATCTGCTGCGAATTCGGACCATCCCTATCCATACATGCCGTTGTTATATGTATTACAAGCAGAAGTGTGTTTGTTGGTTTGTCCTTCTTTTATCCAGCAATGGAGTATTGGATCAGGGTAGTGACCAAATCTCTCTTGGAAATGCAAATTCAGGCCGAAGAAGATTCTGCTGTAAGTTACAATTACACCTTCCTCTTTAGGGAGAAGGCATAGTATCGTAGTAGTATCCCTAGATCATGTAAATGCGGAAATATGTTTTAGTAGAGGAGACCCCAAGAGGGAATTTTAGGATTTACTCGAGCGCGTCAGATTAATATAAGGGAGGATACCTTACATATTGATAAGCACCTCCAGCCATTATGAGCCCTTAACATTGGTGGGTACGCTCAGGGGAATCTTGTAGATCGTTGAGAGCTCGTGTCACTTTCAAATCGTCAGTCTAAGAAATGGGAGCATCTGTGGGGTTCACTAAACACCCCCCACTCTGAAAATTTGACGCAGTAGAGTAAATTTATTTTTTACCCCCTCGTGGATGGCCACCCACACCACGCAAACCGGTTGATTTTTACATTTTATTTCATATCAGAGATATGCTGCAGCATGAAAATATCAATATCTGACACGTTGGAGTCCATATCATGTCATTGTTTATTTTTATAACCTTAAAAGTATGTGGAAGTTTCCCCCACCGCTGAAAGTGGAAACATTATAGGACATTTATCATTTATCTTAACATCTAATCTACCAAATCTAATAGGTTTCCGCGACGCTCGAGTAAATCCACATTTAGCATCATAGGCTCCCCTACTATTTGTCATATTTTTTTTTATTCACATAGCAACAGATGAAGTAAATTAATCAAAAATGGTAAATTATGTTAATTGTATTTACAATATTTCGCATGAACAGCGTATGAATGTTCATACATTAAGTATTTTGAAGATCTATCAGAAAAAATAAAGCACTTAAGATTCCCGACATAACAAGAGAAAAAAATTATCTATTGCATTTTGATGGCAATAAGAATATCATCAATGTTGATTTGTTTTTTTTTTATTGCTTAGAGGGTAGCGTTTGACCACAAGCCACCTGATGTTAAGTGACGATGTGGTCGAAGGTGGCGCCACGCTACACCTGGACTGAGGACTGGCTCTCAAGTGAGGCTGCCGGAACACACCGATTGGTGCTTGGCGACAGATTCTTAACATGAGGGTGGTAGCTAGCCAGACGAGCACTAGAAAATGCCCTACCACCAAGCTATGGTTTCATCACGATGTTTTCCTTCACCGAAAGCTCAAGCTCATTATAGGATTCGAATCCACGTCCTACGGATCGCAAGTGGACGTCACTACCACTGAGCCATCATCGCTATAAAAATGTAAAATAAAAGTGTTTTAAAAAGCAAACGGGTGATTTTATCAATCAATCAATCAATCAATCAATCAATAGGTGCAATAATAATTAATAATAGCATAGTAATACAGTTATTTCGATTATATGGGCGATAAGGGGGGCATAAGCTTAGAAATTTAGACTTAAGTCTTAAACTGTAGACTACGCGAGTGAAACAGCGGGGCATTATACAGTTATTTTGCTAGCATCATGTTAGTTTAGTTATAAGAGATAATCCGCAACTAAATCAGATTTCGAAAATTATTTCTTTGTTATAATGAATCGGTCAGGCGTAGCTAGTTTTTTTTATATTTTTATTTAATTTAGGGATTTTTTTCCAATCAGGCAAGCCAGTTGCATCATACCCTAACCAATATAGCATAATATGACATAAGCTACATCAACACAAGCTGGAGTGGAGAATCATTGATGCTTATACAACTCAAGTACAGTCAGCGACAAAAGTAGCTGATCGTTCTCGATTTTCCAAATGTGTTTCAAATCAGTAATTATTATTGTTATTTTACATGGTATCATTTTGACCACAACATAACACACCTGATTTAAGGTGATGATGAGGTCAAAAATTGGTGTATAAGATGATGAGGATGATAAATAAAAGTGTGATTGTTCAGCGACTTTTGTCGTTGACTGTACTAGCAGAGCAGCTTCCGATGTAGGTTCTGCTAAAATATGTAAAAAGATCCCTGATCCCACACATTCAGATTTAGCTTTATCATCAATGATTTATCTTTGACTTTTGTTCCGGATGCATTCCATCAGTAATTGGTGTATATCATCTATCATTCCACATGACTCACAATTTGGTGAAGCTTCTTTCCTCATTAGGTATCCAAACTTTTTTGATGGAATGTGTCCTGAACGAATTCTAAATGCTAGAACACAATTGCACCTGCTTATTTTAGATCTAACAAACCAAGGTGTTTGAGGAGGCTGACATTGAATGGTTTTGTACCAGATACCCTTTTTTTACTTCTTTCACCAAAATATTCTTTAAACTTTTCATAACAATTCTTTTTACATTTATATAATTTTCCAGTTTAATTTGGCTTAATTAAAAATTCAGTTCCTTCTGTTGCTGCTAATTTCGCTAATCTGTCATCCTCCTCATTACCTTCTTATACCTATATAGGATGGAATCCACTGCAATTTCAGTTCTATTTATTGGCCATATGACTATTAATCTTACTAAGAATTGTTTAACCTACCGAAACATCTCTGTATCCAGAGGCGCATTGAGCTAAATGCTGCAGCGCACTTTTAGAATCTGTAAATATTACAACGTTTTGTGGCTTGAATTATAAGCAGAATCAAGCTTCCGAAATTGCAATGAGTTCCATCGTCATAATAGATACATCAGAAGCTGTTCTTAACATTGCCGATCTCTGTTCATTACTATTGTAATAAGCGGCTCCAAGGCCATCAGTGTTTTTTGACCCATCTGTAAAATACCTTACCCACCCCCGGTATTTGTCATTAATTTCAAGAATAACATCAAATTTAAGTGCTGACACTTCATGACTTCTTTTTGACACTGTGACACATTCAAAATTACTATAAATTATTTCTCTTACTTTGATATATGTAACCCAGATATCTTCATTTTTCGGTTTCATTCATGTTGCTACAAAATTTCCGCCAACTTGTAGTTCTAGCCTTACTTAATGATAGAAATGCCTTCGAAGTTTTACTTCAAGTTTACTTAAGTTATTAGGAATAGGATTTCGTTTGAAAGTACTTAGTGCCATTCTACGTTCTGCCACTGCTCCGGTTAATAATGGATCCCAATACTCTTTTGGTTTAAATTTAGCTGTACATAGGGTTTGTACATATTATTATCAATGATATATTTTTATTGGCAGCTAAATTTATGTTAAATAATTAAAAATAAATTTATATTATTATTATTTTTTTTTATTTAATTTATGTTAATAATTTATGTTAATTTAAGGTTGTTGTTTTTGTTATTTTTTTATTTTTAATTTATTTATGTGTTCCTCTAGAAAGTTATACATATTCTGAACATCACAAAGAAAAGTATTAACATTAGAAAATGACTTAATTAAGTCTTCTCTGTATTCTAACCTTAAACTAACTTAACTTAGCTGTCTTAAAATTTCTTTTGCTACTAAGTAAATTCCATGTATTCTTGATAATTTTATAATTAAACTAGCTGTTCCCTGCGGTTTCACCCGCGTGGGCTACAGTTTATCGCGATAAATAGTATCCTATGTCCTTCCCCGGGGCTCAAATTATCTCTATACCAAATTTCATTTAAATCAGTTCAGTAGTTTAGGCGCGAAAGCGTATAATATATTCCGTATACTCCAAAATTATTCCCGCACTTCGGTGCCCCTCACCGCGTTACCTGCTGTATCCATTATCCTGCGCGCGTTTGAACCGCGCCGCTAAAGGTCTTCCTGGTTCGCAAATTGCGACCGCAGTTTACCTATTTCATAGAATATTCACCCGCCTTCGGTCCCCCCTCACCTCACCGCGTTTCCCGCGGCACTGCGGTGCAGCGGGTTTATTTTTCTACTACTACTTACATTCTTAAACTCGTGATATCTTTCGAATGGAAGCAGTTTTAAATGAGAAGTAATTTATTTTGATAAGGATTCATACCAAGATACAAATAAAGAGCCTTTTCTAGCGGCGGCATTATAATTAAATTTTTAAAATAAAAAAAACACTTACTGCGGCATAACTATAATAGTTAGACATATGCTCTCGGGGACTTTTTTGTAGATCTTAATGGGACCTACAAACCCGTCATACATTGTTTTGTTCTAGTGTCAATAGTTTTTGCAGCGCACGCAAAAATAGATTTTCGATTTCACACCTTGGGTTGCAAAATAGCAATTTTCTTGCGGGTGCCTAATTTTTTTTGGAAATAAAATATAGCCTATACCTATAGCCTTCCTCGATAAATGGGCTATCCAACACTGAAAGAATTTTTCAAATCGGACCAGTAGTTCCTGAGATTAGCGCGTTCAAACAAACAAACTCTGCAGCTTTATAATATTAGTATAGATAGTATAGACGATCACTGCCAAGATTTTTATTAAATACCTGCCAATCAAAGTTTATCGGCGATATTTGAAGAGGCGAATGTTATATCAGGCGTAGATCTTTGAATATTTCCATTTACAAGTTTTACTCTGGATGACTCCCCATTGTTTAATGAAATGAATCCTTTATCGAACGATGAGTCCAACAATTGAGATCCTCGATTATCAGTCTTATAAGACCAATTAGTGTGGTGTCCGTTAAAATCGCCTGCAATTAATGTTTTTTTTTGAACTTATAGAAAAAAGACTATCCCAATCAGTCGGACGAGTATTTACTGAAGAAGGACAGTATATAGTAACTAACTAACTATTGTACATTATAGAATGCAATAAATTCTTTGAATCTTTGAATCTTTGAATCTTTGATAGATATAATCTTATATATAAAATTCTCGTGTCAGTTTTCGTTGCCATACTCCTCCGAAACGGCTTGACCGATTTTGATGAAATTTTTTGTGCTTATCCGGTATCTATGAGAATCGGCCAACATCTATTTTTCACCCCCCTAAATGTTAGGGGTAGTCCACCCCTAAATTTTTTATTTTATTTTTTAGACAAAAATTTTTATTTCTATTTTTTTATGATAACAACATACAAAAATACATACAATCCTTAATTTTCACCCTTCTACGATCAACCCTTATTTTTTAATAGCCATTTATTATATGGCAAAACAACGTTTGCCGGGTCAGCTAGTATTTTCTAAATACCTACAGTTTAAAATTCTAATGTGTATTGCTTCTATGCCTGTATTTACTAATCGGGTTGGATACACAACAGAACGTATAGACTTGTGTATAATAATTGCCACACCCCGATAAGAATCATATCTACTCGTATCTTGCCTATATACATTGTTATTACTAACATTTAAACTAATATCATTTAGCTGAGGTCTAATATAACATTAGTGAACCGGATCCAGGTCTCCACGATACAGGCTGAGCCTAGTGTGGGGATCACCAGACATATGTGTAAACGTGTTTCAATCTCTCTGCATAAATTCATAGAATAATTTATTAGGTATTCTTAGTTAAGCCTAAAATTGTTTTTATGCAGCAAATAAATAATTTTCATTTTCATTTTCATTTTCATTTTCATTTTCATTTTCATTTTCATTTTCATTTTCATTTTCATTTTCATTTTCATTTTCATTTTCATTTTCATTTTCATTTTCATTTTCATTTTCATTTTCATTTTCATTTTCATTTTCATTTTCATTTTCATTTTCATTTTCATTTTCATTTTCATTTTCATTTTCATTTTCATTTTCATTTTCATTTTCATTTTCATTTTCATTTTCATTTTCATTTTCATTTTCATTTTCATTTTCATTTTCATTTTCATTTTCATTTTCATTTTCATTTTCATTTTCATTTTCATTTTCATTTTCATTTTCATTTTCATTTTCATTTTCATTTTCATTTTCATTTTCATTTTCATTTTCATTTTCATTTTCATTTTCATTTTCTAACCAAGTTTCCGACAGTATAGCTATATGTTGTAGGGGTACGGATCTACAATTGCTGTGATTTGTTGAGATTGAAAGATTGTTTGTTCACTACACTAATTTATTGCTATTAATTATTGAATGTTAAATGTTTGATTTTTGATGTTATGAATGTTGCGAATGCATCCGAATGACGCGGTGATCAAAGGTGCACTGACGGTCAATGTAATGAGGTAGGTGCGTCACGCGGATCGGTCATCGTAGATCTCGGTTGGTAAAGCGGAAGCCACGAGGATTTACGGCAAACAAGACAATGAAGCACTTCATGATAAATATTAGCTTCAAATTAAAACAAATCGTGATAGATGCGTATTTAAATGATTTTCCTTGTAAATATATAGGCTGATCAAAAATTTTTAGCAAATATACCTACATCGATTTATTATTTAACCTGCTTACGTCACCGTATAGCGACAATACAACTCAATATACGTATACCTAGGTTTCTGGGTAAATCTAGACACGCGGCAGCGTGTCAAGCCAAGTTCAAGCAAAGGAACCGGCTAGCCAGCGCCATGTGTATAATAATATTTACACGAACCACTTGGTAACGTAAACTTTTTGAATTAACCATCATATCGTTACCAAGTAAATTTCATTATTTTACATTTTTAGTGCGTTTTAAAAGTGTTATTTTTAGTTTTTTTTTTAAACTATATATTTTTAACATTTAATTTTATTTAACGTATGTATAAAAAATATTAAAATACTGTACTTTCTTTACGTATACAAGTGCAACAGTCAATATAATGTAAGTAGTATTCATCAAGTCCAAAATAAGGTAGCATCTATTAGATAATAAAAGTATTCAATGTCTTCATAACTAAGACTATATTCATAAATTGCTTTCCCTTTCCTTATTTTATATTTATATATATCGTAGTAATACCTCGTACGTTACTTCCGTGCGGGGGGATGAAGCATATCATAAGTGGAATTTATGAGACAGCCTGTATGTCATAATGTATTACGTTATCATGACGAATCAGTATATTTCCAGATAGATATCTAATTATCTACCAAAATTGTCATTGGTATCATCAATATATATACGAACCTGACAATTAATACTATAAGTCCGAAGAGCATCATAGGCCTAGCTTGGTAAACAACAGTGACGATAGGGTGATGTCGGGTACGACGGATAAATATTTTGAAGTATCCTTAACATCTATCGCGGTGCTTCCTAAACAGATGGCGTTAGCGAAACTTTTAAGAGATGAAAATATTATGAATGTAACAAGAATCAAATGAACTAAATGTGGCGTTTAAAAGTGATCACGTTTTACCTTTTTAAATAACCTTGTTTTTTTTACTACTTACAGGGTAGCGTTTGTCCACAAGTTACCTGATGTTAAGTGACGATGCGGTCAAAGATGGCGCCGGGCACCTGGACAGGGAACTAGCTCTCAAGTGAGGCTGCCGGAACACACCGATAGGTGCTTGGCAACCACGATAGCTAGCCAGGCGAGCACTAGAAAATGCCCTACCACCAAGCTATGGTTTCATCACGATGTTTTCCTTCACGGAAAGCTCAAGCTCATTCTAGGTTTCGAACCCACGTCCTACGGATCCCAAGCCGATGTCACTACCGCTGAGCTATCGTCGCTTCAAAACATTGAACAACATTATCACTTATTTCAGATGGTCTTTTCATGAATTCGGATATGAATCGAATTCAAATGTAAGCACAAGTGCTCTTCAGCATGAGTTCTTAAAACGAGACAGTGTTGAACCTTTAATGTGCAAGAGTGTATTTAAAGCAAATAATACTAAAGGGGTAAAATGTAGGGTTTTACTTGAGCAGAGTTATACTTAATTTGTCCTAATTTTCACTTCGGGGGGCACGGCAGCGCCCCCGCCAAGTCGAGCGCGATGCAAACACTGCCGTACCATCCTTTACTGGAACCATTTCGCCGCATTTTCAGGCCCCTATTTGAGAACCTCTGGATAAGACCAGAACGCAGAAATTCGTCATCCAGTAAGCTCTAAAATCACACTTAAAATAAAAAATTTCAAGTCTGTAGGTCATTTAGTTCCGAAGTCAAGCGAAAGCAAAGTTTCGCATTTAAGACACTCACTCACTCATGATCATCAGAATAGAACTAGTACTTCCCATAAACTCAGAGAGCTGAAATTTGGTACAACAGAGTTAGGGTTTAATGGGAAAACTATAAAAACTAGAATAATCGAAGATCTGGAGTACCTGGTGACCCTTATTTGAAAACACAAGAGCCCAAACAAACTATTAAAGATCGACATACCGCCTTTACAAAAAATATTCAACTTTGTTTGCCTCTTCATTTGATGACAAAAATCGAGGGTCTGAACTATCTGATGAAGAACCCTTAGCTTGTCTCAGCTGTATTAGAGATATGGTAATGCCCCCTTCTACTATTGGTACATTAAAAAATCTACTGTCATTGCAAATTATTGAAATACGCAGCTTTATCAAGCCTACAATTGACTGGTTATTGAATGAACGTTTTCCAAGTAACAATTGTCCATCGTCAATGGGTAGCGGTTCTGGCGACAGATTGATGTAATGGTGTCATGGAGCATCTGGTTTTGTACCCTTATGTACTCTTCAACGGCCAAGTCACACAGTCACATAACAGTAACTATAATAATAAGGAAATCGCAGTAAGGAACCTTAGACATGGCACGACTTTGTCTAGATTTCATTACTTTTTAAAACACTTTTATTAGCTTGACTTGTAACTAACTAACTAACTAACTAACTAACAATGTAATCAAATCTTAGAAGTGAATTTTCACCCAGTTCTAATTGTCGTATCGACTTGAAACTTGGTATGTGTACGTAATCTCGGTGACAATGCAATAATATGGTATCATCGACCTGATCTGATGATGCAGCCGGAAGGTGGGTAGGGCATCTCTTCGCTGGCTACTAGTAAACCCCTCGTGTTTGGGCTCATATGAATCGTCTTGATGAGTACAATAGATTGGACTTGGTGACGAGGAACTGATGATGCAACCGGAAGGTGGGTTGGAGAAGGTGGGATCTCTGCAGTGGTTACTAGTAAACCCCTCGTGTTTGGACTCATATGAATCGTCTTGATGAGTCCAATAGATTGAACTTGGTGACGAGGGTCTGATGATGCAACCGGAAGGTGGGTAGGGGATCTATGCAGTGGCTACTAGTAAACCCCTCGTGTTTGGGCTCATATGATTCGTCTTCATGAGTCCAATAGATTGAACTTGGTGACGAGGGTCTGATGATGCAGCCAGAAGGTGGGTAGGGGATCTCTGCAGTGGCTACTAGTAAACCCCTCGAGTTTGGGCTCATATGATTCCTTTTGATGAGTCCGATAGATTGGACTTGGTAACAAAATACTAAAAAGAAAAAAAAAAATAGTTTTAAAAACTAAAAAAAACACTTTAAAAACGTACTGAAAAATATTAAATAATTAAATTGACATGTATTAGTTACGATATAATGGTTAATTCAAAAAGTGTGGAGTGCTTCTTTTAATGGGTAAATACCTAAAAGTACACACAACCAAAACTACTCTATACTTTCATGACTGGATCATTTAAATATCTTTGAACCTAACTTTAACTTTTTTAGCTATATAGATTCTGAGAAAATAAGCTGTTATTGAAGGACAGACATAGGTACACTAAGGTGTAGAAAGGTTAAGGCTAAGGTTTTCATAATTTTTTCATTTGATATATCCATTAAAAGAGATAAATTTGTAATAAAATAATTGGTGCATAAGTATCTCATTTTTTAAATTTTTATTAATTAAATTAAATGTGATAACGTATTTCAATGGGTTTCTTCAGCGTGAGCCGGTAATTCTCCTGAAATAGGAGCTTAATATAGTGGTTTTCACTAACGAGGACCCGCGTATCTCCTGACGTGCGCTTCCACTCGTTGGGCAGCCATGGCCTGGTAAGGGTAGTGGTTGATCGGGCGCCACGTGACACCGTTAGCTGGAATACCACCGGCGTGTTGGCTGTTGTGCAGTATATTGTTGAAGTTCCATAAATAGCCCATGGGGTTGGGGATGCCCGTGGGGTTCTCGGTGGCGAAGACCCAGGCACGGCGTGTGTTTAAGAACGCGTTCCTTTCGGCAAAGATCCGAGCACTGACTCCAACACCGACGCCGTAGAAGCTAATGTCCGTGTACAGGTTATTTAGGAGATGCACTTCACCGTACCTGACCAAGGGGTGGCGTTGGTTGGTGCCTCGGTACCAGTTGAGGTAGAAAGTAACCTTCAGCCTGCCGTTGTCCACCGCGGCGTTGTTATCAGAGTTTCCGACCAAAGTGACGTGGTTGTGGTTCCTGAAGATGCTGTTGGAGACTGAGACATAGTTGGAGCCACGCGTGATGTCAATGAGACCATCGTGACGTCTGCGATTTCCAGGGGTGTTGGCTGCGTTCCAGGGGTCGTCAGAGAACTCGCAGTGATCAACCCACACGTGTACAGATGGTCCAATGTCGATTGAATCGATCGTGGAGAAGGCTCCGTTAACCTGGTTGGCGATACCGCCCTGGCCGTTGGGACGCTCACCGGGGGCGAAATTCAAGGCGTTGGTGAATCTGATGTTCTGGATGATGACCTGGTAGCCACGAGTCTGTATACCTCCTCCGAAGATCTCAGCGTTACGGTTGACACCCACAAGAGTTTTCCAGTTACCCACGCGGAGAGAGACACCGGGTGAGGCGGTGAATAGTGCGAGGAGGTCGATGCGTCCATGTACTCTGACGAACCTGCGCTCGTTAGTATTAATAGCGTTTCTGAGCGCCCAGGGGTCATGGACGTTCCAAACAGGGCCGCCCCAACCTCCGCGGGTGCCGCCAGCGACTGTAGCCCAGCCGATCTGTCCTTGAGGCACCCGAGTACCGTTCAGGTTAACTAAGTAGGAGGCATCCTTGAATACCTCAGCGGGGAACGCGGATGCCGTGAAGACCACGGCCAGCAACACAATGAAGTATTTCATTGTGAGGAAGATTCTCTTCAGACTTAAAGTATTAATTGTCAGGTTCGTATATATATTGATGATACCAATGACAATTTTGGAGATAATTAGATAAATATCTGAAAATATACTGATTCATCATGATAACGTAATCCATTATGACATACAGGCTGTCTCAAACATTCCACATATGATATGCTTCATCCCCCCGCCCGGAAGTAACGTACAAGGTATTACTACGATATATATAATTATAAAATAAGGAAAGGGAAAATTTATGAACATAGTCTTAGTTATGAAGACATTGAATAATTTTATTATCTAATAGATGCTACTTTATTTTGGACTTAATGACTACTACATACATTATATTGACTGTTGCACTTGTATACGTAAAGAAAGTAAAGTATTTTAACATTTATTTTTATATAACGCGACTCTTACACGACCAAAAATAATTTTAATATTTTTTTATACATACGTTAAATAAAATTAAATGTTAAAATATATAGAGTAAAAAAAACTAAAAATAACACTTTTAAAACGCACTAAAAATGTAAAATAATGAAATTTACTTGGTAACGATATGATGGTTAATTCAAAAAGTTTACGTTATCAAGTGGTTCGTGTAAATATACACTTGGCGCTGGCTAGCCGGTTCCTTAAACTTGGCTTGACACGCTGCTGCGTGTCTAGATTTACCCGGAAACCTAGGTATACGTATATTGAGTTGTATTGTCGCTATACAGTGACGTATAAGCAGGTTAAATAATAATCGATGTAGGTATATTTGCTAAAAATTTTTGATCAGCCTATATTCACAAGGAAAATCATTTAAATACGCATCTATCACGACTTGTTTTAATTCGAAGCTAATATTCATCATGAAGTGCTTCATTGTCTTGTTTGCCGTAATCCTCGTGGCTTCCGCTTTACCAACCGAGATCTACGATGACCCTAATTACTATGTTGTTGTGAACGGCACTCGGGTGCCCGAAGGGCAAATGGGCTGGGCCACCGTCTCTGGAGGAACCCATGGAGGATGGGGAGGCCCTGTCTGGAACGTCCATGACCCCTTTGCGCTCAGAAATGCCATCACCGGTAACGCCCGCAGGTTCGTCAGAGTACATGGACGCATCGACCTCATCGCACTTTTCACCGGCTCACCCGGTGTCTCTCTCCGCGTGGGTAACTGGAAAACTGTCATCGGTGTCAACCGCAATGTACAGATTATCGGAGGAGGTCTGCAAACCCGTGGCTACCAGGTCATCTTCCAGAACATTAGATTCTTGAACGCCTTGAATTTTGCCCCCGGTGAGCGTCCTAACGGCCAGGGCGGTATCATCAATCAGGTTAACGGAGCCTTCTCTACGATCGATGCTATCGATATTGGATCGTCCGTACATATTTGGGTTCACCACTGCGAGTTCGCTGATGACCCTTGGAACGCAGCCAACACCCCTGACAACCGCAGGCGTCACGATGGTCAGATCGACATCACGCGTGGCTCAAACTTCATCTCAATCTCCAACAGCATCTTCAGGAACCACAATCACGTCACGTTGGTTGGAAACGGTGACGGCATGGGGCACGAGGACAATGGCAGGCTCAAGGTCACTTTCTACCTGAACTGGTACCAAGGCGTCACCCAGCGAAACCCTAGGGTCAGGTTCGGTGAAGTGCACGTCCTTAACAACTTGTACACCAACATTCGCAGCTACGGTATCGGTGTCGGAGTTAGTGCCCGCATCTTCGCTGAAAGGAATGCGTTCTTAAACACGCGCCGTGCCTGGGGATGGGCCGCCGGCCGTCCCAACCCCATGGGCTATCTGTTTAACTTCAACAACATGCTGCATAATAGCCAGCACGACGCTGGTATTCCTGCCGGTGGTGTCACTTGGCGCCCGGTCAACCACTACGGGTACAGAGCCATAGCCGCACAGAGCGTGGAAGCGCACGTCAGGAGATACGCTGGTCCCCGCTAATGTATTTACCACTACCACTCCGCCGGCGTACATAAAAGATTTTTTAAACAGACAATATGCCAACGTTTTTTAAAATGAATAAATTACTTTTACATACCTACCTCAGCGTTAACATTTTCCAACTCCTATAATTTTAATTAGTCTAATAGCTCATTAACATTGAATACAAGTTATTTTTACCTTACATTAACTTTTGCATAAAAATTTAAGAAATTAAAAAAAATTCTGCAGATGACTGCAGGTGCATCTTATGGCACTCCATGACTAGAAGCAAATGCTGCATCATTCATTACACAGGCCAATGTATACCTACTTCAGTAAACTGCACTAAATTAGGACCATCCTATATGCCGTTGTTACTATTACAAATGTAGAAGTGTGCTTGTTGGTTTGTCCTTCTTTTATTCAGCAATGGAGCAGCGGATCAGGGTCAATGTCAAAGTCAAATGGTTTTTATTTAATAGGATACATTGTGATCACTTTAAAACGTCAACTTAAAACTAGCTATGTCTGTTCCAACCTCCTTACGCCGGCGAAAGAACAGGCAAGAAACGCCCGGAATGTCAGTTTTTTTTGCGCGATCACATTGACAATTTTATTCCTATTACTAATTGATTGAATTGGAGCAAGTTCACTAAAATCCCAAGCTTTTTTTTTTCTTTTAGTTCGATATTTTTTATTTAGATTTGCTAATAAGATTTCTCTTGTTTGGTTGTACACATTGGGATATGGGAGCATGAATATTAACGAGTTGCGGGCTCACAACCAAAGCAGACCAGACCTCACAAGCAGCACCCGTTCACGAGTTGACGCATGAGCCAGCCATGGTAGTGACCAAATCCTCTTTGAAAATGCATATTCAGGTTGATTACACAGGTCTACAAAATATAAAAAATTGTGAGCTGTTTTGGTTTTTTTGCGTAATTCTTATGTTTTTGGGTGTGCTGAATCCGGAAATAAATAACATTTTGCTATATAACGTCACGTTTTCTGACAATGTAGGTATTTATGTTAGACAATTTACCATTTCAAAGTAAAGGATATACCTAAGGCATTTCTTTTTAAATTTGTAATTGTGTCTTATTCCTTTTTTTTTTTCATCTAAAATACATTCATTAGAAAGCGCTCAACACATTTCTTTCTCCCAGTGAGACTCTTTTTGGTACATTTTTGCTTGTGGGAAGCATTTGGAACATCTTTCCGAAGCGTCCGACAGTAATCTGCCATCATTGAGACACTCCACCTTCCCTGGTATCTTATTTCCATCTCCTTAGTATCTTATTGAAATTGTTCACCTTGCCCTTCACTTACATGTTTTATAATTTAGTCGAGGTGGGTTAAATTTAGTACTTCAAGTTACCCCTTTTTGTAATAAAATTATGCGTTTTGCATAATAACCTGACGTTCTGGAATTTTTTAAGTATATTTTTAGTTTTCAGAATACCTAAATACACAGGAATCAGTTAAAAACATCCAGACAGCTTTTTTGTTGAAGACCTGTGTTATGATTCTGCTCTAAGTCTAGTATACTAGAATGACGCTCAAGCAATAATCACTACATAACCACTGATTTATCCTCTCTATCTATACTAATATTATAATGAGGAAAGATTTGTTTGTTTGTTTGTTTGCATCAAATAGGCTCCGAAACTACTGAACCGATTTCAAAAATTATTTCACTGTTGTAAAGCTACTATCTCCGGCGGACATAAGCTATATTATATTTTCAAAAAATTAGGGATTCGTAAGAAAATAGCTATTTTGTAACCCATGGTGTGAAATCGAAAAGCTATTTTTGCGTGCGTTGCAAAAACTATTGACAATAGAACAAAATAATGTATTACGGGTTTGTAGGTCCTATTAAGATCTACAAAAAAATCCGTGAGAGCATATGTGAGAGCGTCTAACTATTATAGTTATGCCACAATAAGTGTTTTTTGTAATAATAAGTCGAGAGCGATGGTGGCCGATCGGTTAGGCCGTTCATTACATGCGACTTACAAGACGCCGACACCGAGTTTGAATCCGGCCCCGCACCTATGACTCAATAAGTTATGTGCGGATTTGCCATCGCTCAAAACGGTGAAGGAAAACATCGTGAGGAAACCGGCATGGCCAAGAACTGCAACATTCAAGGGCATGCGACATCTACCAACCCGCACTGGGCCAGCGTGGTAGATTACGGCCCATACTCTCTCTCTGAGAGAAGGCCAGAGCAAAAATAATGGTTAAATCAAAAAGCGCTCCACACTTTTTGAATTAACCATTATATCGTAACTAATACAAGTCAATTTTATTATTTTATATTTTTCAATGCGTTTTTAAAGTGTTTTTTTTAGTTTTTTAAACTATATATTTTTATTTTTTTTACTTTTTAGTCTTTTGTTACCAAGTTCAATTTAGACTCATCAAGACGAATCATATGAGCCTAAACACGAGGGGTTTACTAGTAGCCACTGCAAAGATCCTCTACCCACCTTTCGGTTCCATCATCAGACCCTCGTCACCAAGTTCAATCTATTGGACTCATCAAGACGAATCATATGAGCCTAAACTCGAGGGGTTTACTAGTAGCCACTGCAGAGATCCTCTACCCACCTTTCGGTTCCATCATCAGACCCTCGTCACCAAGTTCAATCTATTAGACTCATCAAGACGAATCATATGAGCCCAAACACGAGGGGTTTACTAGTAGCCGCTGCAGAGATGCCCTACCCACCTTCCGGTTGCATCATCAGACCCTCGTCACTAAGTTCAATCTATTGGGCTCATGAAGACGAATCATATGAGCCCAAACACGAGGGGTTTACTAGTAGCCACTGCAGAGATGCCCTACCCACCTTCCGGCTGCATCATCAGATCAGGTCGATGATACCAAATTATTGCATAGTCACCGAGATTACATACACATACAAAGTTTCAAGTCGATACGACAATTAGAAGTGGGTGAAAATTGACTTCTAAGATTTGATTACATTGTTAGTTAGTTAGTTAGTCAGTTACAAGTCAAGATAATAAAAGTGTTTTAAAAATGATTTGAATTTTGAATTTTCACAAATAGTTTAAATGCCGGAGAGTGACATTAGCAACGTATCTCAGCACAGCCGGCACAACAATAAAAATGTATCGCTTAAAATAAAGGGACAAAGACAAAGACAAAGGTTAAAAGCTTGTTTAGAAGTAATTTATTCAACATTGAAAAAAAGTCGGTCATTAAATATTGTAGATTGGTTCTTAACGTGGACCGGCGGTTCTCCTGACGTGCGCTTCCACGCTCTGTGCAGCCATGGCTCTGTACGTGTAGTGGTTGTTAGGGCGCCACCTAACGCCGTTAGATGGAATACCGGAAGCGTACTGGCTGTTCTCCAGCCGGTTGTTGAAGTTCACCAAATAGCCCATAGGGTTAGGGATGTTATTGGCGGTGGAGGCAGCAAAGACCCAGGAACGGCGCGTGTTAATGAATACATTCCTTTCTGCGTAGATCCGAGCACTGACGCCGACACCGATAGCGTAGCTATTAATGTTAGTGAACAAGTTGTTTAGGACATGCACCTCACCAAACCTCACTCTAGGGGTTCTCTGAATGACGCCCTGGTACCAGTTAAAGTAGAAAGTGACCTTGAGCCTGTTGTTATCCTGTGCCGCGTTGGTATCAGAGTTTCCGACCAAAGTGACGTGATTGTGGTTCCTAAAGATGCTGTTGGAGATTGAGATATAGTTGGACCCACGCGTGATGTCGATCTGACCATCGTGACGCCTGCGGTCTCCAGGGGTGTTAGCTGCATTCCAGGGGTCATCAGCGAACTCGCAGTGGTCAACCCAAACGTGTACAGATGAACCAATATCGATGGCGTCGATCGTGGAGAAAGCTCCGGGGACCTGATTGATGATACCACCCTGGCCATTGGGACGCTCACCGGGGGCGTAATTCAGAGCGTTCAGGAACCTTAAGCTCTGGATGATAACTTGGTAGCCACGAGTCTGCACACCTCCTCCGAAAATCTGAGCGTTACGGTTGTGTCCCATAAGAGTTTTCCAGTTACCAATACGGAGAGAGACACCAGGTGAGTTGGTAAATAGTGGGGTGAGGTCGATGCGTCCATGTACGAAGATGAACCTGCGATCGTTACCGGTGATTGCGTTTCTGAGCGCCCAGGGGTCATGGACGTTCCAGATAGGGCCGCCCCAACCTCCGTGGGTGCCGCCAGCGACGGTGGCCCAGCCAATTTGCCCTTGAGGCACCCGAGTGCCATTAAGGTTCACGTAATAGGAGGTATCCGTGTAGAATTCAGTGGGCGTCGCAGATGCCGTGAAAACCACGGCGAGTAACGTAATAAGGTGCTTCATGTTGAAGAGGTCTCTGATCGGACTCACCATATGAGCAAGTAGACATGCATGCATGTTTATATAAGGTCACGCGAAACATTATTAAAGATAATGCAGGATTATTACATTTCTAATTACTGAAAATATTCCATTCACAAAAATGTACAGGGTGTTTTGTAGATCCGAACATAATATGAAATCAATACGAAAAGTTTCATTTAATCTCAATTTGGCTACGTATCTTGTGACGAGCGCAGTATATTGTCAACATCGTTATCAGCTTTTCACGTTCCTTCTGCTGGGACTCTGGCCTTCTCTCGGAGAGAGAGCATGGGCTGTAATCTACCACGCTGGCCCAGTGCAGGTTGGTAGATTTCGCATGCCCTTGAATGTTGAAGTTCTTGGGCATGCTGGTTTCCTCACGATGTTTTCCTTCACCGTTTTGAGCGATGGTAAATCCGCACATAACTTATTGAGTCATAGGTGCGGGGCCGAGAGATTCGACCTCGGTGTCGGTGTCTTGTAAGTCACACGCCTAACCGTTCAGCCACCATCGCACATTATCAACATATTATTTATAAAATTTAATGTACGATCATAATTATGTTCTTTTTATATGGACTATTGGCAAGCAAGACTTAACTTGGTATTTTGTTCAAATAACATAGACACGCATTGAGTTTTAAAAGATTTGTTCGCTTTATAGAGCTTAGAAGTGGGTACAGCAGTTTATCTTTGTTCCTAGTGTTACAATTACGATTATTATTTTTATTGCTCTTAATATTTGATGCATTAAATTTTCATTTATGCCATTATTGCCATTATTTTATTTTTTTTAAACTTAGTCCTGAAAGATTCATATTAAAAATAGCACGAACAGCATAAATGTATGTTCATATTTACACAATTATTATTTTGAAGATCTATTTTAGGAAAAAAACACATGATACCCCCTATAACAAGAAAAACATGTTTTAATCTTTTGTATTTTAATGACAGGAGGAATGTCATCAATTTAAAACTCAAAAGGGTGATTTCATCAATCAATCAACAGGTACAATCTTTATGATTACAAGTAATTAAAAAAATATATAGTATACAGTTATTTGGGTGGCATAGACATAGCATAAACAATTTTTTTTAAAGTTTAAATATTTGCATATTATAAGAATTAAGTCTAAATCAAAGCTAATTTTAATTTGTGACTAGCTGACCTGGTGAACTTCGTATCGCCAATAAAATTCACCATTTAAACCTTCCCTGAACTTCCACAAATATTTCAAGATAAAAATTATCCAAATCGCCCCAGCCATTCTCGAGTTTTAGCGAGACTAACGAACAGCAATTGATTTTTATTTATATGTATAAGATAAGATATGGGCTTGAGTCTTCGCGAGTGAAACCGCAAAGCACAGCTTTTATTTAACCTTTTATTGACGACACGGTGGCCGAGTTGGTAGTGTCCCTGCCTGCGAAGCTAGCGGTCCCGGGTTCGAGTCCCGGTAAGGGCAAATATATGTGTGATGAGCACGAATATTTGTTCCTGAGTCATGAATATTTCTATCTATATAAGTATTTATTTCTCTATATAAGTATGTATAAGTATGTATATCATTGTCTAGTACCCATAACACAAGTTTCGAGCTTAATTTGGGGCTACGTCAATTTGTGTGCAATGGTCCCCGATATTTATTTATTTATTATTTATTAAAAAAAAAAAAAAAAAAAAAAAAAAAGAGGTACGGTTATTTTGCTAGCAGGTTAGTTTACACTTAAGAGATAATATATTATCCGCAACTACAAACCAGATTTTGAAAATTATTTCATTGTTAGAATGGATCGGTCCACCCCTACATACCTACCCTATTTCTCATATCGAACTAATATTATCAACGTGAAAGTTTGTAAGTATGGAAGGATGGATGGATGGATGTGTGTTACTCTTTCACGAAAAATCCACCGAACGGATAAAGATAAAGATAAATTTATTTGCATAAAACATGAGTAATAGTTAGTACAAAACAGGTGATGTAGGTACTAAGATGTTATATTATAATAAAGTAGCATCATGTTTTGCCGTAATTGGCGTACAAAATGAGATGAACGAGATGTTGAGATGCTGTCACCATGAAAATAAGATAGGCCTATATATAATGAATAAATTCAATAAATCAATTACAAGATAATAAAAATAGAAAATATAAAACTATTAAACATTTGTAAATTACTAAAGTTATCAATAGATATTTAGATATTAATTATAATGTCAAAAGAATTAAAGAAAAATAGAATATAGGTAGATCACAGTCATCTAAAATTTGTCATCAAGAAATTCATTAATTGTATAGTAACATTTATCTATCAATAGCTTTCTAAGGTGGATCTGAATGAAATTTGGAATGGAGATAACTTATATTCTGGATTAGCACACACGCTACTTTTTATCCCGGAAAAAGGTTCCTGCGGGATAACGGGAAGACGCGGGTGAAACCGTGGGGCGCACCTAGTACTTACATATTTATGACTGCTATAAATAATTGAGTAATTGATTATTGAGCTACACGATCCTTGGGTATCTTAAGGCTAAGTTTTATTGTCACAAAAAATTGTATCCTAACGACGGCAAATATGGATAGAGATGGTCCTAACTCCTAATATAAATGATAGTTTTCTGGAATTGCCGTAACTAAAAATATTAGTGTACAAATTGTTTAGAACGTGCACCTCACCAAACCTCACTCTAGGGTTTCTCCGAGAGACGGCTTGGTAAGTAGAAAGTGACCTTCAGCCGGCCATTGTCCTCATATCCCATGCCGTCACCGTTTCCGACCAACGTGACCATGTTGTGGTTCCTGAAGATGCTGTTGGATACTGAGATATAGTTCAAGCCACGTGTGACCATCTTGACGCCTGTGGTCTCCAAGGGTTTTATCCGAATTCCAGGGGTCATCAGAGAACTCGCAGTGGTCAACCCAAACGTGTACAGGTGAACCAATGTAGATGGCGTCGATCGTGGAGAAAGCTCCAGGGACCTGATACCGCCCTGGCCATTATGCACTACATATTGAAGAGGTCTCCCATCAGAATCGCCGTATGAGCTATTAGACAAGCAGACATGTATATATATAAGGGCACAAAAAATTAAGAGAGATAGTGCAAAGATTACATTTGTAATTACTAAATATATTCTATCAAAAAAATACAACGCATGTTATAACGAACGCACTACATTGTCGTGCAAGATTATGAACTTTTGACGTTCAAACCTCTGAGTGTCACTGAATTGAAATCGGCAATTGTGAAGCTTACCATCATGTTAGTGACAATGCCGTCTCGTCACATAGTTGCATAAAAACGACAGTTTCTCTTGTGGTTATGATATTGAATGTTGAGGTAATTTTTTCGTGTTATTTCATAAAATAAATCCTAAATGAATTTGTGCTCTGTCGGTTTTTCGTTAAAATGGGCATATTATCTATCCATACTTAATATTATAAATGCGATAGGAACTCTCTCTCTGTCTTTTTATCGTTTTGTTATCTTTTCGCGCAAAGCAAATCTTGGTGAAAGAACGACGAGTTGGGTCCAAACTCTAAATGCTGCCCAGGTACAACAGTACTTGCGATGGATACGTTAGGTAAAGGTATTCTTATCTTCACCGAATACATCAAACATTTTAAAAATCTATAATGGGGTTAACAAGAAATTAATAATTTAATGTTTTGTATTTTGATGACGGTAAAAATGTCATCAATTTAAAAAGCAAAGGGGGATTTTACGAGATCCTACTTAAGAGGACGCCGTGATAAACAATGAATCTGAAATCAGCTAGCAAACTGACACATTGAAGAGGGGCGTGAATTCGGCGATTCCATACAAAAACGCAAGCGAGCTGACTAATGCCGTAAGGTCGTATGCGTCAAAAAAAGGTTTTTCTTTCGTATAAAATGAAAACTATCATTAATTATAGAGCACTGTAGTTCTTTGAAGAATGTGTATACACCATCCAGAAAAACAACTCTTAAATCGGTTTTGTATATATAAATATATTCTTTTTGCCTGTAAAAAGCAAATCTTTTTTTTAGAGGGCAGTTTTCTATCATTATTTCTCTGCTATGAAAGTTAATCGTGTTATCCTTCCGACAATTTGATGTCAAAAACATGATCATTAATGTACATAAATATTAGCTCTTTATACTTATTTTGTAATTGCAGAGAAAAAAGGAGATCCCTGCAGCCAATATTGCCAATTCTTCATCTTAAGTATCACCTAAGTGCGATCCTAATGTTTTAAAATAAGCTGTAATAATTAATAAAAGCATTTTAGTACAGTTACTTCGATTGGGGACCTAGGCTTAGCATAAACAGGTATTCGCAAGACTTAAGTCCAAATCCGGTCTAATTTCAATTTGTGATATAGGCGTATGGCTTAAATTGCAGTATACCCGAGAAAACTTCTGGGACAACTACTAATTATCATTATACAATTTTGTAAATTCTTTATATGTTGCAAAGGTACACTATCCTAGTGTTGGCTATGTTTTGTTGTCATAAAAAATCTTTTTTTTTTTTTTTGTTTTGTTATGGTGTCACACGATTAGTGTATTTGCCAGTGTCAAGTATAAAATATTTCAAACTCAGAGAGTTGAATCAAGTTTAAATGATGATGGTGATGATGATGATGAGATGATGGGATGAGGATAGTGCTTAAGTAAAGTAGTGGCGCTTTACTTAAACTTTACACGGACTTTTTTGGAGCAACTAGAAAAGTCACTTTCACAACTTTATTTCAATTTCCCACACTCGTACACATTAACGAACACATAATGGTTAATAATTCACCATTATTACACATTATCACTCGAAGAAACACAAGTTTTGGAAATAAAAACAAAATTTTCACGTTGACAATTCGATTGCCGCCAAAAAAGTCCAATAAAAAAAAAATAATCTATGGGCATCTTCACGCAGGGTAAACCACAGAGTACAGTTGGTAATATGTCATCATCATCATGATCAACCTTTCACATTCCCACTGCTGGGACTCTGGCCTTCTCTCAGAGAGAGAGAGTATGGGCTGTAATCCACCACGCTAGCCCAGTGCGGGTTGGTAGATGTCGTATGCCCTTGAATGTTGCAGTTCTTGGGCATGCTGGTTTCCTCACGATGTTTTCCTTCACCGTTTTGAGCGATGGCAAATCCGCACATAACTTATTAAGTCATAGGTGCGGGGCCGAGAGGATTCGAACTCGGTGTCGGCGTCATGTGAGTCGCATGCCTACCGTTCGGCCACCATCGCTCTGATAATATGTAATTACTATCAAACTCAATTTTATCATAATAATGCTTGCTTGCTCCACCTGTCTCATAGAGATCAAACAGTCTGATAAACTTCATTAATTAAAACGCAATCTCAAAAGATTATTACGCGAATTATTTAATGAAATTTATCTAAGCATCATCCCAGATAAAAAACTTAAAGCCGCTTAATTTCTAGGAAGAATGTGCATAAAGAACATTTGAATGATGGCGTGGTTATAATGTATGATTTATTATTATTTTTCCTTGTATTTATTTATATATGTTTTACCGAAAATGTATGTTATCCGTTATTATTAAATAAAATTCGTAGAATAGGTATAAGATGCATAAAATCGGTAAGAAAAATGTAAATCAACTTTTGGTACACATTTTAATTTATTGAACTGCTATCCGAAATATGTTAATTTCAGGATATTGTAATCAACTTGTCAAAGATTCGTTCACTTGCTCGAAACCATACCCTAGTAAAAAAGCTGGTGCGGTTTGAGCTCTTCATCGGTCACTGCCACGGCTCGCTCGCTTTGCTCGTGCGTTGTAGCCACAAGCAACCTAAACGCTCCTCCTCGCTTCGCTCATCTTCGCACATTTTTTCTCTGTGTAGCGCTCAATACAATCGACTACTAGATGATATTCTGATTATGACATAAGAAATGTGTTTATTGCAACTTATTTCACGCTAAACTACTTTTTTGGTATCATGACGTTATTTTTTATACATTTCCTTGTACCGTTTAGGAATTTCATTGAATTCCTAGGATTCATTGCCTATATTTCCTACATTATTATCGTTATTGTATAAAATGCTTAAACCACTCCACCAATCCTTAGTCCCACACGGAGAAAAAAGACCTTCCGAAATACCGTTTTCCTTTTGAGTCATATGGGAAGGACTTGGAATTCAGAAGGAAAACTATTGTAAGAGAAGGAAGAAATCGGTCTTGGAAAATCAAAGACTCAGAAGGAAAATCAGATTTTTTTTCTTAGTGTATATATATATTTTGTCGTTGTTTTTAATTTTTTATTGTTCTGTTTTATTATATAGTTGTAGTTTACTAAAGTATTTTAAATTATCGTGCACACTAACTGACCCATGTATTATTGAATTATTATTATTGTAGTCCTTATCAAAGAGCTTTGAATTTAAATTGAAATTGAATTAAATTCAATAAGAGTTTGTGAAATAAATTCTTACAAAAAAGTGCTAACTTTGTTTGTCAACCATTCGTTTTCTCGCTCGAGATACCATAACATAGGAAAATAGCTGGTTTTATGAAAAAATGAGAAAGTCTCGCCAAAACTTCGAGCCAAACAAAAAAGTTCAAATTACTAAAGAACGGCTGCCAAGGTGGCATTTGACTACAAGTCACTTAATGTTAAGTGACGATGCGGTCGAAGATGGCGTCACGTTACACCTGGAAAGGGAACAGGCGCTCAAGTGAGACTGCCGGAACACACCGATTGGTGCTTGGCGACGGATTCTTTACTAGAGGGTGGTAGCTAGCCAGGCGAGCACTAGACAATGCTCTACCACCAAGCCCTGGTGTCATCACGATAGTTTCCTTCACCGAAAGTTAAAGCTCATCGTGAAATTGGAACCCACGACCTACGGGTCGCGAGCCGACGTCACTACTACTGTGCCATCATCCCTTTACGTCATTTGTTTGGACTTCTTCTTGATAGTGTTTAGGACGAACGAAACATCAGGTGGTACATTCGGGATCGATTCCGGAACGTATGGTTCTTGTTTCGCATGAAATTTGGACCCGAAACTTCAGACTTACGTTTCACTACATACAACCACTAAGGCGTATTGTGCAAATTTTAATGTATTCCGTATTGAAAGTCATTATTTCCAGTGAAATTACTGGACAAAGATTAAATATCTAATGTCAAGCTGACGAGCTATTGTTGATTAGCTAACCGTGTTAACAAGCGAACACTGTATGAAACGCATCAGAAAATCTTTCGTCATCCTAATCCGCATAGGGATCATGCCTCCATAGGTTCTGTTAGCAATCCAATCCTGGTCGTAAACATCTATAATAACGGAGTCTATAGCCAAAACAGTGGGCATGTGGTTGGGTGTATAATACTTAATGCTTATAGAATAGTTATTTGGTAACAACATTTTCAGATGTCAATTTATGCACATCATATCAGCTTAATAACTATGCTATTGAACAGATTAAACTAATAGAGTAAATAAAAATTCATAAAAAATGCTCTTGTAAACATAATTTATTAATTTGAAAAATTTGGCACAATGCCTAAAAAGCTATGATCATTAGCGGGTGCCGGCGTGTCTCCTGACGTGCGCCTCCACGCTCTGTGCGGCCATGGCCCTGTAGGTGTAGTGGTTGACCGGGCGCCACGTGACACCGTTACCTGGAATACCGGAGTCGTACTGGCTGTTCTGCAGCCGGTTGTTGAAGTTCACCAAATAACCCATGGGGTTGGGGCGGCCGGCGGCCCATCCCCAGGAACGGCGCGTGTTTATGAACACATTCCTTTCGGCGAAGATGCGGGCACTGACTCCGACACCGATACCGTAGCTGCGGATGCTGGTGTACAAGTTGTTTAGGACGTGCACCTCACCGAACCTGACCCTAGGGTTGCGCTGGTTGACACCTTGGAACCAGTTGAAGTAGAAGGTGGTCTTCAATCTGCCTCTATCTTGGTTTCCGTTGTTGTCGGAGTTTCCAACCAACGAAACGTGATTGTGGTTCCTGAAGATGCTGTTGGAGACGGAGACATAGTTGGAGCCGCGCGTGATGTCAATCTGACCGTCGTGACGTCTGCGGTTTTCAGGAGTGTTGGCCGAGTTCCAGGGGTCGTCAGAGAACTCGCAGTGGTCAACCCAAACGTGTACAGATGGTCCAATATCGATTGAATCAATCGTGGAGAAGGCTCCGTTAACCTGGTTGACGATACCACCCTGGCCGTTGGGACGCTCACCGGGGGCGAAATTCAAGGCATTGGTGAATCTGATGTTCTGGATGATGACCTGGTAGCCACGAGTCTGTATACCTCCTCCGAAGATCTCAGCGTTACGGTTGATACCCATAATAGTTTTCCAGTTACCCACGCGGAGAGAGACACCGGGTGAGGCGGTGAATAGTGCGAGGAGGTCGATGCGTCCATGTACGAAGATAAACCTGCGGTCGTTAGTATTGATGGCGTTTCTGAATGCCCAGGGGTCATGGACGTTCCAGATAGGGCCGCCCCAACCTCCGTGGGTGCCGCCAGCGACTGTAGCCCAGCCGATCTGTCCTTGCGGCACTCGAGTGCCGTTCAGGTTAACTAAGTAGGAGGCATCATTGAATACCTCAGCAGGGAAGGCGGATACCGTGAGGGCCACGGCGAGCAGGGAAATGAAGTACTTCATGTTGAGGAAGAAGTTTCACTTCTGACTGACTTGTAGGGTCTGTGGGTCATGTATATAAAGAGTTCCAATGCCAAGATAGGGCATAATAATACTGATTAGCAGAGATATATTTAATAAGGTGAAATTGATTGATTAATTATTGACAGGTTATTTTTTATGAAATCGGTGATAACGAAGTCGCTATCGAGTGCCAAAAAGTTGATGTCTGTAGGTACTTGTGGTAAAAAATTAGCTTCGTAGCATAAAAATATGTATGATATAATTAAATTTACTTCTGCTAGTTACGATACCTATATGCCCATGCCAATTTTAACTTCACTAAGAGATAACTCAAACAGATATTTTTTAACAATACATGTAATGGTGGGTGATTGATACCTAGGTAGGTAGGTACCTAAGCTTGTCAGTTCTTTTACATTCAATGGTAAATTTAAAAATTTTGACTGACACTGCGGGGAATCTGTGCATTATATGAAACAAATACTCGTTAATATTCATGTTTCCATATCCCAACGTGCACAACCAAACAAGAGAAATCTTATTAGTAAAGCTTATTATAAACTGAAAGAAAAAATTAATAGGATATATTGTGATCGCTTTCAAACTTCAAACTTAAATCTAGCTACGCCTGTTCCAACCTCCTTACGCCGGAAAAAAACAGGCAACAAACGCCCGGCAGGTAATTGTTTTGGCGCGATCACATTAGCAATTTTATTCTTATTACTAATTGATTGAATTGGAGCAAGTTCACTAAATTTTATGTCTTCTAAATAGTTCGATACTTTATAATAAGCTTTACTAATAAGATTTCTCTTGATTGGTTGTGCACAATGCACATTTATTTTGTACCTATTATTAATCTACAAAATACTTAAGTATCTACATAAGGTTTAATGCATTTACAAGTGTTGTAGCTTTTTGGTTAAATAGCGGGGCTTATTCCCAACGACCCCCTCTAAAACTGACACCACTGGGGTGGCTAAGCTACAGTTAATTCGTCCTAACCCCCATCCCAAATTTTATTTATACCCACCTAACTTTTTCTAAAAGGATTTTTTTCTAGAATCGACTAAGCAGTTTTCGAGTCTATCTGTTACAAAAATAATTACAAACAATAAAAAATCAATCATCGCCTTTTAAATCACTAGTTTAGAAAAGTTTTTAACTGGAAAATTTATTAATATTATGTTCAGTATGTATGTATCTTTTCTACATTGTTAATTCTTACAGAATGAAGATTTAATTCCTATGTTGATTTTGATGTTTTGTTGTTTATTCAGAGGAATAGGCTGAAAAACAGAAAACTTTCAATGTTTCATTTCCGTATTCATGAATTATTGTAATAAAATATTTAATTTTTTGTATAATTTGTAAATTTATATACTGTTCTCAGATGAGTAGTGAAGAACTTATGGAAATCCCTTTGAGTTTAAAGATATTTAATTCCATCAATCAATCCTCTAACTAACTTACTTCCTATTCGGGGTGAGCCTTCCTGATTCTTTCCCACCACTCTTGGCGATTTTGAGCCATTTCTGGCGTTAAACCTATCGTCACCATGTTTTTATATTAATATCTAATGATTATGATATAATATATAAAAAAAAACTTCTTTGTCCATTTGTGCTCATCATGTCCATATTATGTCCTTATTGTTAAAGAGATTAAATTATGGGATTTAATGAAGATTTATAAGTTTAAATTTTTGTAAAATAACATTTATTTAAGTGGGAAAAGGTGAAGCAAAAAAATGGTAAGGACCTATGTCCTAAAACTGAAGCTATGATCATTAGCGGGGGCCGGCGTTTCTCCTGACGTGCGCCTCCACGCTCTGTGCGGCCATGGCCCTGTAGGTGTAGTGGTTGACCGGGCGCCACGTGACACCGTTACCTGGAATACCGGAGTCATACTGACTGTTCTGCAGCCGGTTGTTGAAGTTCACCAAATAACCCATGGGGTTGGGGCGGCCGGCGGCCCATCCCCAGGAACGGCGCGTGTTTATGAACACATTCCTTTCGGCGAAGATGCGGGCACTGACTCCGACACCGATACCGTAGCTGCGGATGCTGGTGTACAAGTTGTTTAGGACGTGCACCTCACCGAACCTGACCCTAGGGTTGCGCTGGTTGACACCTTGGAACCAGTTGAAGTAGAAGGTGGTCTTCAATCTGCCTCTATCTTGGTTTCCGTTGTTGTCGGAGTTTCCAACCAACGAAACGTGATTGTGGTTCCTGAAGATGCTGTTGGAGACGGAGACATAGTTGGAGCCGCGCGTGATGTCAATCTGACCGTCGTGACGTCTGCGGTTTTCAGGAGTGTTGGCCGAGTTCCAGGGGTCGTCAGAGAACTCGCAGTGGTCAACCCAAACGTGTACAGATGGTCCAATATCGATTGAATCAATCGTGGAGAAGGCTCCGTTAACCTGGTTGACGATACCACCCTGGCCGTTGGGACGCTCACCGGGGGCGAAATTCAAGGCATTGGTGAATCTGATGTTCTGGATGATGACCTGGTAGCCACGAGTCTGTATACCTCCTCCGAAGATCTCAGCGTTACGGTTGACACCCACAAGAGTTTTCCAGTTACCCACGCGGAGAGAGACACCGGGTGAGGCGGTGAATAGTGCGAGGAGGTCGATGCGTCCATGTACTCTGACGAACCTGCGCTCGTTAGTATTGATAGCGTTTCTGAGCGCCCAGGGGTCATGGACGTTCCAAACAGGGCCGCCCCAACCTCCGTGGGTGCCGCCAGCGACTGTAGCCCAGCCGATCTGTCCTTGAGGCACCCGAGTACCATTCAGGTTAACTAAGTAGGAGGCATCCTTGAATACCTCAGCAGGGAAGGCGGATGCCGTGAGGGCCACGGCGAGCAAGGAAATGAAGTACTTCATGTTGAGGAAGAAGTTTCACTTCTGACTGATTTGTAGTGTCTGTTGGTCTCGTATTTAAAGAGCTCCAATGACAAGATAGGGCAGAAGAATTCCGATTAAAATAGATAGTAATTAAATAAGGTAAATTTGATTGATTATTGACAGGTAAGTTTTTACGAAATCTGTGATAACAAAGACACTATTGAGTGCGATAAAGAAGATGTCAGTGGGTACTTGTGGTAAAATATTAGCTTCGTAGCACAAAAAAATGTAATAAATTTTTTTTCTACTAGTTACGATACCCTATGCATTTTACCCATGTCAATTTTAACTTCATTGAGACATAATGCAAACAGATATTTTTCAATGATACTTGTAATAGTGGGTGATTGATACCTCGGTAGGTAAGCATGTCACTTCTTCTACATCCAATGGCAAATTCAAAAAGGTTGAGTGAATACTGCGGGGAATCTCTACACGGAGAAAAAAGACCTTCCGAAATACCGTTTTCCTTCTGAGTCAAAAGGGAAGGAATTGTGATTCAGAAGGAAAACTATGGTGAAATAAGGAAGGAATCGGTCTTGGTGGGTAAGATTCAGAAGGAAAGTCAGATTTTTTTCTCAGTGTAGTACATCAAATGAAACAAATACTTTTAATTAAATACCTACTATAATATTATCATTTTCAAGGTTAGTTAGTTACAAGTCAAGCTAATAAAAGTGTTTTAAAAACGAAACCCTTAAAAGATCACTTTGCTGTCCGTCTGTCAGTCTGTCTGTCTGTCAAGAGCCTTTTTTCAAAGAACGCGTTGAGGTATTATGTGGAAATTTCTATCAGATACTGGGCTCTACGGTTTCTTTCAGCTGTGAATAAATCAAACCTGTAACTCAACGCGATTAAAAGATGTGAACGTTTATGTCGCATATCTTCGAAGTTCTTTTTTCCTTTTGAGGTACGGAATCTTAAAAACACAAATGGTGTTATATTTATTAATACAATCGTTTTATGTGATAGAGTAGTAAAAAAGCATTCGGGCTCACTCTTGAAGTCTTGAAGGACTTCAATTTGTAGCACTGCGGAACGACGTGTGGGTGGAGCGAGCTCGTTTTACATTTAGCAAGTATGCTTGAGAAAGGGGAGCGAAATATCATAGCGACGATGGCTCAGTGGTAGTGACGTCAGCTTGCGATCCGTAGGACGTGGGTTCGAATCCTACAATGAGCTTGAGCTTTCGGTGAAGGAAAACATCGTGATGAAACCATAGCTTGGTGGTAAGGTATTGTCTAGTACTCGCCTGGCTAGCTACCACCCTCAAGTTAAGAATCTGGCACCAAGCACCTGTCGGTGTGTTCCGGCAGCCTCACATGAGAGCCAGTTCCCAGTACAGGTGTAGCGTGGCGCCATCTTCGACCACATCGTCACTTATCAACTTATCATATTTATGAAAATTTAAAGTACTTATGGAAAAAATTAAATAGCTTCAAAAAGGGAAGTGATTATCACAATTTTAATACTAGAAAAAAAGATAAAATTGCTGTACCCACTACTAGGCTCCCTAAAGAATGCGACTCTTTCAAGGATCAATGTGTACGTTTTTTCAACAAAATCCCAAGTGAAATTCAAGACCTATTCTAACCATTTTCGGTAAACAGCCAAAACAGTCATACTCACGAAAGTGACTTTGTTTGCGGCGGCGTCGTGTGTCGGGTCGCCCTATTCCCTCTCATAATGGTCGAGGAGAGCGATGGCTGGCACATGAGTCAACTCGTGAACGGGTGCTGCTTGTGGGGTCTGGTCTGCTTTGGTTGTGATCCCGCAACTCATTAATATTCATGTTTCCATACCTATCCTAATGTGCACGACCAACCAAGAGAAATCATATTAGTTAAGCTTATTTTAATATATCAAACTATTTAGATCACAAAAAGCTTGGGATTGTAGTGAACATGCTCCAATTCAATCAATTAGTACTATGAATAAAATTGAAAATGAGATCGCGCCAAAGAAATTACCTGTCGGGCGTTTCTTGCCTGTTATTTGGCCTGCGTAAGGTGGTTGGAACAGGCGTAGCTAGTTTTGGGTTTGGCGTTTTAAAGTGATCACAATGTACCTATCCTATTGAATAAAAAACTATTAATTTTGTTTTTATTTTGAGTGGTGGCCGAATGATAACGCCTGCGCCTTACGAGGTACCGACACTGAGATCGAATCCTCTCTGCCCGGCACCTATGATTTAATAAGTCACGTATGGAATTACCATAGCTCAAAACAGTGAAGGAAAACACCGAACGTGAGGAAACCGGCATGTCCAAGAAGCACAACATTCAAGGGCATGCGATATCTACCAACCCGCACTGGGACCGCGTGGTAAATTACGGCTTATACTTACTCTCTCTGACAGAAGGCCAGATTCCCAGCAGTGGGAACGTAGTAGGCTGATGAAATGGAGTGCTGTGGGATTTTAAGGGCTCGATTGTGTTGAAAACTTTAACTTTGTACATATTATTAATCTACAAAATATTTAAGTAAGTTATGATGCATTCGCAGGTGTTGTAGCCTTCTGGTTAGCATTCGGGGTTTATTCCCAACGACCTCCACTAAAACTGTCACCACTGGGGTGGCTAAGCCACAGATAATAGTTTATTTGTCCTAACCCCCATTCCAAATTTGATTTATACCTACCTAACTTTGTCTAAAAGGAGTTTTTTCTAGAATTGGCTCAGTGGTTTTTGAGTTTATCTATTACAAAAATAACTAAAAACTATCATACAAAATTAATCATGGCTTTTAACATCACTAGTTTAGAAAAGTTTTAACTGGATTTTGATGTTTTGTCGTTCATTCAGAGAAATAGGCTGAAAAACAGAAAACTTTCAATGTTTCTTGTCCGTGTTCATGAGTTATTGTAGCAAAATATTTAATATCAGTACCAGACCAGGTGTAGCGGCGCCATCCTTGACCATTTTGTAACTAAACATCAGGTAACTTGTGGTCAAACGCTACCCCGTAAAAAGGAAAAAATAAATTGGAAGAATTAAAAAATATATATAACTAGCTGTTCCATGCGGTTTCACCCGCGTGGGCTACAGTTTATCTTAGTTCTCTTTAGATAAAAAGTATCTTATGTCCCTTCCCCGGGGCTCAAATTATCTATAATGTTCAGTAGTTTAGGCGCGAAAGCGTATATATTCCGTATACTCCAAAATTATTCCCGCACTTTGGTGCCCTCTCACCGCGTTACCTGCCCATTATCATATTTTAATTCTAAGTTAATTTTTCTTGGTCCGCACGTTTGAACCGCGCAGCTAGAGGTCTTCCTGGTCCGCGACCGCACTTTACCTATTTCATAGATTCTCCCGGTCCGTATTCACTTCACCGCGTTTCCCGCTGCGCTGCGGTGCGGCGGTTTTATTTTTCTACTACTACTTACATTTTTAAACTCGTGATATCTTTCGAATGGAATGTCCGAATTGAATGATTCAAAAAGTTATATAAAGGCATTGAAGCAGTTTTGAATATAAAGTAATTTATTTTGATAAGGATTAATAGCAAGATACAAATGAAGAGCCTTTTCTAGCGGCGGCATTAAATTTTTTTTTTTAAATAAAAGATTACTTATTGTGGCATAACTATAATAGTTAGACATATGCTCTCGCGGACTTTTTTGTAGATCTTAATAGGACCTACAACCTGTAATACATTATTTTGTTCTAGTGTCAATAGTTTTTGCAGCGCACGCAAAAATAGGTTTTCGATTTCACACCTTGGGTTGCAAAATAGCAATTTTCTTACGGATCCCTAATTTTTTTGGAAACAAAATATAGCCTATAGCCTTCCTCGATAAATGGACTATCCAACACTGAAAGAATTTTTCAAATCGGACCAGTAGTTCCTGAGATTAGCGCGTTCAAACAAACAAACAAACTCTGCAGCTTTATAATATTAGATTATAAGTATAGATATATTTACTACAGGTATGAGTAGTGAAGAAGTTATGGAATTCCTTTGAGATTATAGATGTTTAATTCAATCCATCAATCCTCTACTTCCTATTCGAGGTGAGCCTTCCTGATTCCTTTCCACCCTTGACGATTTTATGTCATTTCTTGTGTTAAACCTATCGTCACCATACTTTTATGGATGGTTCGCTTATTTTTATGGTGATATCTAATGCTCATAAATAAAATATTTTAAAATAACAAATTGCTTTGTCCATTTGTGCTCATCATGTCCATATTATGCCCTTGCTATTGAATATATTAAATTATGGGAGTAAATAAAGATTCAAACAATTAAATTTTGGAAAATGTCATTTATTTAATTGGAAAATGGTGAAGAATAGGTCCTAAAACTGAAGCTATGATCATTAGCGGGGGCCGGCGTTTCTCCTGACGTGCGCCTCCACGCTCTGTGCGGCCATGGCCCTGTAGGTGTAGTGGTTGACCGGGCGCCACGTGACACCGTTACCTGGAATACCGGAGTCATACTGACTGTTCTGCAGCCGGTTGTTGAAGTTCACCAAATAACCCATGGGGTTGGGGCGGCCGGCGGCCCATCCCCAGGAACGGCGCGTGTTTATGAACACATTCCTTTCGGCGAAGATGCGGGCACTGACTCCGACACCGATACCGTAGCTGCGGATGCTGGTGTACAAGTTGTTTAGGACGTGCACCTCACCGAACCTGACCCTAGGGTTGCGCTGGTTGACACCTTGGAACCAGTTGAAGTAGAAGGTGGTCTTCAATCTGCCTCTATCTTGGTTTCCGTTGTTGTCGGAGTTTCCAACCAACGAAACGTGATTGTGGTTCCTGAAGATGCTGTTGGAGACGGAGACATAGTTGGAGCCGCGCGTGATGTCAATCTGACCGTCGTGACGTCTGCGGTTTTCAGGAGTGTTGGCCGAGTTCCAGGGGTCGTCAGAGAACTCGCAGTGGTCAACCCAAACGTGTACAGATGGTCCAATATCGATTGAATCAATCGTGGAGAAGGCTCCGTTAACCTGGTTGACGATACCACCCTGGCCGTTGGGACGCTCACCGGGGGCGAAATTCAAGGCATTGGTGAATCTGATGTTCTGGATGATGACCTGGTAGCCACGAGTCTGTATACCTCCTCCGAAGATCTCAGCGTTACGGTTGACACCCACAAGAGTTTTCCAGTTACCCACGCGGAGAGAGACACCGGGTGAGGCGGTGAATAGTGCGAGGAGGTCGATGCGTCCATGTACTCTGACGAACCTGCGCTCGTTAGTATTGATAGCGTTTCTGAGCGCCCAGGGGTCATGGACGTTCCAAACAGGGCCGCCCCAACCTCCGTGGGTGCCGCCAGCGACTGTAGCCCAGCCGATCTGTCCTTGAGGCACCCGAGTACCGTTCAGGTTAACCAAGTAGGAGGCATCCTTGAATACCTCAGCAGGGAAGGCGGATGCCGTGAGGGCCACGGCGAGCAGGGAAATGAAGTACTTCATGTTGAGGAAGAAGTTTCACTTCTGACTGATTTGTAGGGTCTGTAGGTCACGTATTTAAAGAGCTCCAATGACAAGATAGGGCATAATAATTCCGATTAACAGAGATAGTAATGAATTAAGGTAAAATTGATTGATTACTGACAGGTAAGTCTTTATGAAATCTGTGATAACGAAGACGCTATTAAGTGCCATAGAAAAGAGGTCAGTGGGTACATGTGGTAAAATATTAGCTTTGTAGCGCAAAAAACTTAATCATATTTTCTTCTACTAGTTACGATACCCTATGCATTTTACCCATGTCAATTTTAACTTCATTGAGAGATAATGCAAACAGATATTTTTAAAACACTTTTATTAGCTTGACTTGTAACTAACTAACTAACAATGTAATCAAATCTTAGAAGTCAATTTTCACCTACTTTTAATTGTCGTATCGACTTGAAACTTTGTATGTGTATGTAATCTCGGTGACAATGCAATAATTTGGTATCATCGACCTGATCTGATTAGTTACGATATAATGGTTAATTCCAAAAGTGTGGAGCGCTCTTCTGAGTAAATAAAATGTACAACCAAAAAACGCTCCGACGCTTCCAATAGCACTAAAAAGTAGAAAAATAAAAATAAATATTAAAAAAAACTAAAAAACACACTTTTATATTGCATTCATCATCATCTGCTGGCAGAAGTCCACTGCTGAACATGGGCCCTTTTAACCGCACTATAAACGGCTATAAGCCATTTGCATCCATCGCATTAAAAATTTAAAATAATGAAATTTCATATTTTTAATGCGATATAAAAGTGTGTATTCTAGTTTTTTAAACAATTTTTTTTTCAAAGTACGCGTTGAGGTAATTAATATGTGGAAATTTCTATCAAATACTGGGCTTTACGGTTTCTTTCAGCTGTGAATAAATCAAACTTGTAACTCAACGCGATCAAAAGATGTGAACGTTTATGTCACATATCTTCGAAGTTCTTTTTTCCTTTTGAACTTGGTACGGAATCTTAAAAACACAAATGGTGTTATATTGATTAAAACATATACCTTTTTATGTGATAGAGTAGTAAAAAGGCATTCGGGACCGCTCGTCGTCTATGGAAATTTGCAACACCAGGGGCGTTGCCGACCCATAAGAACTCTTTTCACACCCATCTTGCAGGACTGCAATTTGAAGCACTGCGGAATGACGTGTGGAGCGAGCTCGTTTCACATTTAGCAAGTATGCGGGAGAAAGGGGCGCGAAAATCGAGTTTTGATTGTGTTGACCATGAGACACAATGAATGATGAAGTGATCCGACAGAGAACCAAGGTAACCGATATAGCCTATAGGATCAGCAAGCTGAAGTGGCAATGGGCTGGACATATTAGCCGAAGAACCGACAACCGTTGGGGAAAACGTGTTCTCGAGTGGAGACCGCGTCTCGGCAAACGTAGTGTAGGACGCCCTCCGGCTAGGTGGAGCGATGACATACGCAAGATGGCTGGCAGCAGTTGGATGAGAGGAGCCGAAGATCGGGCTCAGTGGCGTGCTTTGGGAGAGGCCTATGTCCAGCAGTGGACTGAAGTGGGCTGATTATGATGATGATGATGACCATGAGACACTATTCGCTATGCGATACACGAGGTGTCTCTTGGATCTTGTTATCTAATATCAGAGTGATAGGATTCAGAGAGTTGACGTTAACGGAAAGCGATTCCCGGGGTCAGTGGTCACAATGGGAGTTCCGCAAGGTTCAATACTCGGACCTTACTGACGTTAATACAGCCAGACTAGTCTACATTATGTATGACCTATGGAATATTGGCGTGGGGAAACGCTGCTGATATTTACACTATATTTATATTGCAGAAGAGAGCTGTTCTTGCGATTTATAAAATGGGCCCAGAGACGCTTTAGTTTAAAGAAATAAAAATAATGACAGTTATTTGTCAATATATTTATGAAAATTTAAAGTACTTACGGAAAAAATTAAATAGCTTCAAAAAGGGAAGTGATTATTATAATTTTAATACTAGAAAAAAAGATAAAATTGCTGTACCCACTACTAGGCTCCTTAAAGTTTGCGACTCGTTCAAAGATCAATGTGTACGTTTTTTCAACAAAATCCCAAGTGACTTGTCGATAGCAAAATTTCAAATCCGTTTCAAGAGAAATCTTATTGGTGAAGCTTATTATAAAATATCGGACTATTTAGATAACAAACAAGCTTGGGATTTTAGTATTTCCCTACTCTAACCATTTTCGGTAAACAACCAAAACAGTCATGCTCACGAAAGTGACTTTGCTTGCAGCGGCGTCGTGTGTCGGGTCGCCCTCTTCCCTCTAATATGGTTGAGGAGAGCGAAGGCTGGCACATGCGTCAACTTGTGAATGGGTGCTGCTTGTAGGGTCTGGTCTGCTTTGGTTGTACTCTCGTAACTCGTTAATATTCATGTTTCCATATCCCAATGTGCAAAAACCAACTTTTAATTCTTACAGGTAGGCGTTTGACCACAAGTCAGCTGATGTTAATTCTTACGTTGATTTTGATGTTCTGTTGTTTAATCAGAGAAATAGGCTGAAAAACAGAAAACTGTCAATGTTTCTTGTCCGTATCCATGAATTATTGTAGCAAAATATATAATACTAGCTTCTGCTTCGCGGCTTCGCCCGCGTGGACCATCCCTCAGGAACAGTTTATTTCACCGGGATAAAATTACCTTAATTTTCCTTTTTTGGAAGCACACTGTGGCATGTAGGTCAATGTTCATCACTATAACTTCAAAAACAAAGAACTTTGCATACAAAGTTTCATTCCCCATTTCACCCCCTTAAGTCAACCCTATCAAAAAATACAGAAATTTGTAGAACTTTCTCAAACATTCTACATCGATTCTAATAACTTGCACTCATTCTAGAACATTCCAGATCAATTATAACCGTTTTACACATTTTGGAACTTTTAAACCATTCCAGAAATTCTGAGATCTTTTCAGAAGTCCTCATACGTTAGAAAAGGACAGAAATATATGTTTTAACATTTTCACCACGACCAAACCGACCAAACTCCCTTACTACCACCCTGGAGACCAAGGGGTATTCACCAACCCAACGGGAAATTGATTGCGGTTGGTGGTGTCAAACTGTCATAAACGATATAGAAAGTTTGAGAAAGTTCTACAAATTTCTGGTTTCACCTAAAAAGTTCCAAAATGTCCATAACTGTTATTATCGAGTCAGGATGTTCGAGAACGTTCTAGAAATTTCCCGACTGATCTGGAAAGTTCCAAAATGAGGGCATTGTATGTAAAACCATTGATTTTGAAGTAACAGCTCTGAAAATTAGTATTTGAATAGATCATTCAAAATAAAAAATTATGTGTTCAATATTTTTTTGATAGGGGTGACTTACGGGTGTGAATTGGGGGATGAAACTTTGTATGGGAAGTTCTTTGTTTTGAAGTTATAGTGATGGAAATTGATATGAATAAATACTTTTTATCATAAATTAAATACATATCACAGTGTGCTCACAAAAAAGTAGGATTAAGTTAATTTTATCCCGATGAAATAAACAGTTCCTGAGGTATAGTCTACGTAAGCGAAGCCGCGGGGCAGAAGCTAGTTTATAATAAAAAAATACAACTAGAAAATACCATTTGTGCAGATATGTCCACTTTTCCTTGCTAATGAACAGATAACTAAGGGGATAAAAAAAGATTCATAACTTTATAAATTAATTTCAATTTCATTTATTTCATTAGAAAATGGTGAAGCATAGGTTCTAGGTTTGAAGCTATGATCATTAGCGGGGGCCGGCGTTTCTCCTGACGTGCGCCTCCACGCTCTGTGCGGCCATGGCCCTGTAGGTGTAGTGGTTGACCGGGCGCCACGTGACACCGTTACTTGGAATACCGGAGTCGTGCTGGCTGTTCTGCAGCAAGTTGTTGAAGTTCACCAAATATCCCATGGGGTTGGGGACGCCGGATGCCCATCCCCAGGAACGGCGCGTGCTTACGAAAACATTCCTTTCGGCGTAGATGCGGGCACTAACTCCGACACCGATACCGTAGCTGCGGATGCTGGTGTACAAGTTGTTTAGGACGTGCACCTCACCGAACCTGACCCTAGGGTTGCGCTGGTTGACACCTTGGAACCAGTTGAAGTAGAAGGTGGTCTTCAATCTGCCTCTATCTTGGTTTCCGTTGTTGTCGGAGTTTCCAACCAACGAAACGTGATTGTGGTTCCTGAAGATGCTGTTAGAGACTGAGACATAGTTGGAGCCGCGCGTGATGTCAATCTGACCATCGTGACGTCTGCGGTTTTCAGGAGTGTTGGCCGAGTTCCAGGGGTCGTCAGAGAACTCGCAGTGGTCAACCCAAACGTGTACAGATGGTCCAATATCGATTGAATCGATCGTGGAGAAGGCTCCGTTAACCTGGTTGATGATACCACCCTGGCCGTTGGGACGCTCACCAGGGGCGAAATTCAAGGCGTTGGTGAATCTGATGTTCTGGATGATAACCTGGTAACCGCGAGTCTGTATACCTCCTCCGAAGATCTCAGCGTTACGGTTGTGTCCCAAAAGGGTTTTCCAGTTACCCACACGGAGAGAGACACCAGGTGAGGCGGTGAATAGTGGAGTGAGGTCGATGCGTCCATGTACGAAGATGAACCTGCGGTCGTTAGTATTGATGGCGTTTCTGAGTGCCCAAGGGTCATGGACGTTCCAGATAGGGCCGCCCCAACCTCCGTGGGTGCCGCCAGAGACTGTAGCCCAGCCGATCTGTCCTTGAGGCACCCGAGTACCGTTCAGGTTAACTAAGTATGAGGCATCCCTGAATACCTCAGCAGGGAAGGCAGATGCCGTGAGGGCCACGGCGAGCAAGGAAATGAAGTACTTCATGTCGAGGAAGAAGTTTCACTTCTGACTGACTTGTAGGGACTGTCGGACACGTATATAAAGAGTTCCAATAAAAAGATAAGGCATAAATTATATAATTAATTATATAAAATTTTGTAATTATGAATGATAACTTAACACGAGATTGTACTGTTTCTGGTAATGAAACATTCCATACTTGCATATTATTTTACAAATTTTAATGACTAAGAACCAAGGTATACATAGCTCTGACACAGCTTTCAGAATTTGCAATTTGAAGTGACAATGGGCAGGCCACATCGTTTGACGAACCGATAACCGATAGGGGATGAAAGGTTCTCGAGTGGCGACCACGAACTGGAAGTCGCTCTGTAGGGAGGCCCCCACCCCCCTACATAGCGACCCCCACTAGGTGGGCCACTAGGTGGACCGACGACATTGTAAGAGCCGCAGGGAGCCGATAGAAGACGATAAAGGTGCTTCTAACCATCACATTGTACAATTCAGAATTGTTTTTATTACTTACCTACATTAAAAACGTTTGGCTGAGAATACTCTATTCGGGTTCATAATTTCACTAATTTTAATCACTAAGATCTCATGGATATTATTATCATATTATACGATTGCAATTAATAATTGATCAATGTATTCCAAGTTCATTACACCTTTGAGGAACCAGCCACGTTGGGATGCGCATGCGACGGTAAAATCGAAAGTGCGCACGCATCGACGCAAGCGTGGAGAAAGTCAGACCTTGGTCTTGAAAGCGAAAGGCTGGCGCGGGTTGACCGATGCATAGATAGTGCGTGGGTACAATACATTGTTAGACGTGAGGTTATTGCACTTTAAGGTTTTGAAAAATCCAGCACAAAATCATGCTGCGTCGCCTGCATCTACGGATTTGGACATGTGGGTAGTTTGCATAAGTGCGCCTTGTGGATGGTTGCCAGTCAACATTCCGTTCATTAGTTTTGATACCAGAAAAAATCTTATTGGTGTAAACTCCACAAAGAATTTCAATGAAACGAAGATTATATTATTGAACGCAAATTGAAAACACTTGTTCGTTTACTTACAACACGTAGGTACTGTATTTTATCGCTACTTGAGGTAAAATTTGAGTCTACTCAAACAACTGCGTCACTCACACGCTGATTAACTACTTGCAATTTATTTTGATGCAGTTTTTGTGATTAAAGATTAAATCTAAACTAATTCGTGATATAGGTAGAGTAGCAATCAAAAGCAACTATCGAAATAAGAAGAAAACGATCGCTGTTCTCAATGTGACAATTTAAAAAATACGGCAATAAAAGTTTCGACGATTAAAACAGGTCTTCACAGATAATCTTTGTTTATTACAATCATAGCAAGATTATGAAAATGATTAGCTTCAGTTCCTAAAACTAAAGTGATGATTAGCGGGGACCAGCGTATCTCTTGACGTGCGCTTCCACGCTCTGGGCGGCTATGGGGGTGTAACTGTAGTGATCGGTTGGGCGCCACGTGACACCGTTAGCGAGAATATTGGAGTCGTACTGGCTGTTTATCAGCAAGTTGTTGTAGTTTAAGAAGTAGCCCATGGGGTTGGGGGTGCCAGCAGGGAAGCCCCATGCACGACGCGTGTTCACAAACACGTTCCTTTCACCGTAGATCAAAGCACCAGCACCGACACCGACAGCGTATTCTCTCACGTCAGTGTACAGGTTGTTAAAGATGTGCACCTCGCCGAACCTAACCCTCGGGTTTCTCTGGATGGTACCCATGAACCAGTTAAAGTAGTAAGTGACTTTCAATCTGCCGAGGTCCTGCCCCGCATTGGTGTCGGCATGTCCCACCAACATCACGTGGTTGTGGTTCCGGAAGATGTTGTTCGAGACTGTGATCCAGTTTGCAGCGCGCTTGATGTCAAGGAGACCGTCGTGACGCCTCTGGTTGTCAGGAAAGGTGCCCGCTATCCATGGGTCGTCAGCGAACTCGCAGTGGTCAATCCATACGTGTACAAAGTTTGTAATGTCGATGTTGTCGACCTCCGAGTACTCTCCAGGGACTTGAGAGATGATACCTCCCTGTCCGTTGGGTCGCTCACCGGGGGCGTAAGACAAGGCGTTGTGGAATTTGATGTTCTTGATGATAACCTGGAAGCCATTGACCAATTGCAGGCCTCCTCCAAAGATCATGGCAGTGTTATCAGTACCGGTAATGGATTTCCAGTTTCCAACACGGATTCTGACACCAGGTGAGCCTGTGAATAGCACGGTGACATCGATGCGTCCGCGCACTAAAACGATCCGGCGATCGTTGCCGCTGACGGCGTCCCTGAGCGCCCAGGCGTCCCAGGCGGTCCAGACAGTGCCGCCCAGACCCCCATGGGTACCACCAGAGACGGTGGCGAAGCCAGCTTGGCCTTCTGGCACTCGCCCATTAGTGAATGTGCCGTTATAGGATTCAACGTCAGCGTCGCTGCCGAACTCGACCGGCAACGCGGAGACCGCGAGGGCAAGGGCGGACAAGGCGATGAAGTACTGCATGATGAAGACTCACCGCATTAGCTGCTGACTAGAAAGGGGCCCTGATATATATACAAGAATCAACTGTTAAAATCAAATCTGATAAACTAGATCGGAATCAAATGAAATTATTTTTGCAGATACTGATCTTAAAGTGATTAGCCAAAAAGCACCACAAGAGGTGACAACTTGAATTTACGAAGTTCGCACTCCTTTTGAGAATAGTCGCAGAACAGAAGCCTAGTACTACGCGGAGAAAAGAGAGACAACTAACAGTTACTTAACCATAAGTTCAGTTTGCTCAGAAAGTCGTTAGAGTAGGTACTACTAGGTTGGTACTCGAGGCACCAAACATAGTAAAATAACAGAAAACGCCATTAAAATACTCGGAAAACAAAAAAGACGTAATCAATCAGTTATCTTTGCGTAAGTCGATAAAAAAACAAACAACAAAACCTAGTGAACTGATCTATCATAATACAGTGTTGCTAGTTATGTCGGGAAAAATACCCGCAATGTTGTACAGAAAAATCTGACGTTTTTCCCATATTCTATTTATATTACGATATTGTATAATATGTTGCCAGTTCCGAAAAACTTTTGTAAGTGTAATTTTCAGGCTACGAAGTTTATGTTTCACTAGATACGCTCGTAAGGACACGATTCATGTCACCTCGTGGGCATAATCTCTCTTGTACTGTCTTTTTGTTGTATGTCTTTGCTATATAACTGATCGGAAGTCAACTAATAATTTGATTGATGTTTGAATTCACACTCTTAAAATTTCTTCCCCCATAAACTCCGCACCGACCGAATCTAGCAAATGTCAAATTTACACTAATAAAAAGTTTACAGACTACTGTGCAATTCAGTGGAACAAAGTGAGTGCTCGGATCGCGAAATCTAGTAGGAAGTACATATAGGTCGTTGCATTCAGGTGACGATTTTGAATTCAGGGTTGCTATGATCGAATATACTTAGTTGTTTCCTTGTATTGTTTTAATATGTAAGTGCTGTATATAAATGATTCATGTGTAGCCGTGTTGCTTACGTATTTATCCAACACTAGCAATATCAACAGATGAGTCAATAACCTAAGGCTACATATTAAAAGTAAAATGATGGCCCTTTTATATTCATCGTAGTCTGATAAAATACACAGTTTGTGACAAACAATACAGTATGATATTAACACATTCAACATCTTCCCATTTATGATCAATCAATAATAAAATAAACAAACTGAATCTATACAATACATAAATCGTTCCTGAGTTATCAATCGTTGCACAACCTTAAACAGACGTATGTAGAACTATTATAGATTTTAGGCAACATAGCAGTGTGTTTTTCCATATTTTCTGGGTAAAAGACTGCTTATGGTTTTACTGAAAACTACATTTGTATACATTCTGCTCACACACACAATGAAAACAAAGTTGTTTTGCGATAACGCTCCTGTTTTTTTAATTATATGGATTCTGAGAGAAAACAAAAAAGTTACATTGGTCAAATATGTCAAAAAATGACAAACCTAAACTTGGTTGAACATGAAATTATTGGTACATGCCAAAGAAGTACATTATTCTAACAATGCGTTTTTGAGATTGCTTTGGGTAACTGGTGCTGAATTTTCTTGTAGCTGTTGTCTTCTAAGTTTATCCCATACAGGTTCTATCGGGTTAAAGTCGTGCTCAGAAAAGGTAATCACGAAATACTTGAGCACAGATTTGACTCTGTCATTCTAGCAGCCTAAAACTTGAGACCTAAATTAATTTTAAATAACGTATAATAAGTCTCCACTTGCAAAATCACGAGTGAAAGCTAGTATGTAAAAAAACAAATAATAATTGCAAATTTAAAAGTGCCTACTGCGACAGTTAGTAAAGTTCTAATGATTAAAAGAAGTCGTTTAAATCCAAAATAAGCTTTATTTATTACAATCATTGCAAGATTACGAAGATGCCCATAATATGATTAGCGTCAGTTCATTAAACTAAAGAGATGAGTGCTAAATACATTAGCGGGGACCAGCGTATCTTCTGACGTGCGCTTCCACGCTTTGTGCGGCCATGGGGTTATAACCGTAGTGGTTGTTCGGGCGCCACGTGACACCGTTAGCAGGAATGCCGGCGTCGTGTCCACTGTTCACCAGCAGGTTGTTGAAGTTGAAGAAATGGCCCATGGGGTTGGGGGTGCCAGCAGGGAAGCCCCATGCGCGGCGCGTGTTCACAAACACGTTCCTTTCACCGTAGATTAAAGCACCAGCACCGACACCGACGCCGTAACTTCTCACATCGGTGTACAGGTTGTTGAGCATGTGCACCTCGCCGAACCTAACTCTTGGGTTTCTCTGGATGGTGCCCATGAACCAGTTCAGGTTGTAAGTGACTTTCAATCTGCCTACATCCTGCCCCGCATTGCTGTCGGCATGTCCCACCAACATCACGTGGTTGTGGTTCCGGAAAATGCTGTTCGAGACTGTGATCCAGTTTGAGGCGCGCTTGATGTCAAGGAGACCGTCGTGACGCCTCTGGTTGTCAGGAAGACTGCCTGCTACCCAGGGGTCGTCAGCGAACTCGCAGTGGTCAATCCATACGTGTACAAAGTTTGTAATGTCGATATTGTCAATCTCAGAGTACTCTCCAGGGACCTGGGAGATGATACCTCCCTGTCCATTGGGTCGCTCACCGGGGGCGTAAGACAAGGCGTTGTGGAATCTGATGTTTCTGACGATGACCTGGAAGCCATTGGCCAACTGCAGGCCTCCTCCGAAGATCATCGCATTTCTATCAGTGCCGGTAATGGATTTCCAGTTTCCGACTCGAATGGCAACACCAGGAGAGCCTGTGAATAGCGGGGTGAGATCGATGCGTCCACGCACAAAAACATACCGACGATCGTTGCCAGCGACGGCGTCCCTGAGCGCCCAGGCGTCCCAGACAGTCCAGACCGGGCCGCCCAGACCCCCGTGGGTGCCGCCAGAGACAGTGGCGAAGCCAAGCTGGCCTGCTGGCACTCTCGCGTTGGTGAACGTGCCGTTATAGGATTCAACGTCAACGTTGCTGCCGAACTCAATCGGCAACGCGGAAGCCGCGAGGACAAGAGCGGATAAGGCGATGAAGTACTGCATGACGAAGACTTAATGCGTTAGCTTCTGACCAGTAAGTATTTATACCGGAATCAACTGTTTAAAAAAAACATGATTAAATAGATTGGGATCTAAATTAAATTTGTTGTTGCCGATAGTGATTCTAAAGTCCACTCGGTGATGCGGTGAAGAAGTGCATCCAGGGATCATTACAAAAAGTGACTATTGGTGACTATTCGCAGGCACTTTTTTTGAGAAAAGCATAATGTTACAAAAATTAATAGCAATCAGTTTAAAGCTAAAAAAATTAATTGATTTGCAAATTGAAGTGGCAATGGGCAGGCACATCGCTTGTCACACTAATGACTGATGGAGAAAAAAGTTCTCGAGTCGCGACTACGAACTGGAACACGTTCTGTAGGCATCTCACTTAGGTAACTAGGTGAACCGACGTCATAGTAAGAGTCATAGGGAGCCGATGAATAGCTAGCTGTTCATGATGGCATTCAAAAAGGGATGCCTATGTTCAGCAGCAAACTTTTTCCAGGTGATGATGATGATGATGATGACGAGAATGATGACGAAAACCTCGATTCTGACCCAATTCGAAAACAATGCTTAAATTCGTCTAATTGATCTAATTTCATATTGGTGGAGCAGCATGAGAGAGATAAAAGTGAATGATCAAAACCATCAATGATCTTGATTGTTTTTTGCTGATTCAAATGAATCATTCCGTTTCTTTAAAATGTATTTACGAAAAAACACTACAGAACCATTTTTTTATTTATAGTTGTTAATTTTTGTTGATAACTTGTATGATTACGTTCAATCACGTTATGTCAAAAGATAATAATAGCGTTGCGTAAGTAAATAATTCCTGCATTACCAACTGCGTCAAACTTGGTTTACCCGCATTAGCCAAGATAATAATGACCATTCCTTATTCCAGAACATAATCAGACCTGCGGGCAATATTAAGTAACTCCAATAGGGATGGAACAATATTCCCATCGCTATGGCTTTGGAGGAAGTGGGTAATAAATTCACTGGTTTGAATAGACGTTTTAAATAGACTTAAGGTCACTTTACAGTTACCGCCAGGGTAAGACAATACCAAGTTATGCCAAAGCTACCGAGTTTCATTCTTTCAATGGAGTTCAAGAATAATGGTAATGGTTTCAAGCCCAGAGAATGTCAAATGTCAAAACAAAGCGCAAGCCCATTCCCATCTGAGTTACGTAATCGCCCTGCAGCAATTAATGTAAGCGTTTATTGGAAAAGATAGATAAAGCAATCAAAAAATGAGATGATACTCCGTTCATTCGTTATAGAATGCAGTGGTAACAATTAAAGAAGCAAAAAAACACTTACAAACTTTCACATTTATAAAGCAATTTAAACAAGCTTAGTTAACCCGCAGGAATCTTTTCCGGGATAAAAAGAGTATAAAGTATCTCTATTCCAAATTTCACTCAAATACGTTGAGCCATTGTAGCGTGACTAAGTAAAAAACATGCACGCTCACTCACAAACTTACGCATTTATAATTATAATAAAATTATTGTGAAGTATTAATCAAAAGGCCCAAATTCCATTTCAACTTCGTAAAATAATATTTATATAAAATAAAAAAAAAATAAAGTTTATTTTTCGCGAATAGTTGGGTAAATATTTTTACCATGGCAAGTATTATTAACAACAGCAAAAAAGGACAGCGTAATTTTTAAACCAGATTATTATTTAGCTGATAACCGACACCGATCGTTTTTAACCGACTAAGAAAAAGGAGGTTCTCAAGTCGACGCGTATAATGTTTTTTTTTATGAGACCATGCATAGCCTTATTTTTAAATTAGTTTTTGACACAGAAGATGTGTCGCTGACACTTCGCGTGGACACTTCAATGATGAATTGCACGCACTGATGGCGTAGAATTCGAGCTCGGCGGTGATTTTACAAAGAGGAAATGATATGTCAACTATTAATGATTTATTACTTTAATAGCAATTTTACTATCAAGGTTACGTATTCATGAAATTGTCACTTTTAAGCTTTTCTGAAATTCTCAATGATAACAAAAATCAAGGCGATTAAGTCAGGAGTTTTATTTGATATGCTTAGCGATGTAACTGTGCTGATAAAATTTATATGAGTCAAAAAATGTCATAAGGAAAACATGTAATTTTTATTTTTATTTTCACTATTTGCAGGGTAGTCACTTGATGTTAAGTGACGATGTGGTCGAAGATGGCGCCACGCTACACCTGGACTGGGAACTGGCTCTCAAGCGAGGCTGCCGGAACACACCGCTAGGTGCTTGGCGACAAATTCTTAACAAGAGGGTGGTATCTAGTCAGGCGAGTACTAGAAAATACCCTACCACCAAGCTATGGTTTCATCACGATATTTTCCTTCACCGAAAGCTCAAGCTCATTCTAGCATTTGAACCCACGTCCTACGGATCGCAAGCCGACGTCACTACCACTGAGCCATCATCGCTTAAATTAATACCCTAAAGACAAGATTGAAATCCTTATGAGCGATGGTGGCCGAACGGTAACGCATGTGTCTTACACCGACACCGAGTTCCGATCCTCTCGGCCCCGCACCTATGACTCAGTAAGTTATGTGCGGATTTGCCATCGTTCAAAAACGGTGAAGGAAAACATCGTGAGGAAACCGGCATGTCCAAGAACCGCAACATTCAAGGGCATGCGACATCTACCAACCCGCACTGGGCCAGCGTGGTAGACTACGGCCCATACTCTCTTCTTAATAGAAGGCCAGAGTACCAGCAGTGGGAATGTAATAGGCTACTGATGAGGGTTGAAATCCCCGATTATTTTGTGAATAGATTCAGTGTTTTTCATTTCTCTTTATATATTTGTACTCGTTGCGCCCGCGGTTTCACTCGCGTCGTCCCGGTATCCCGCAGGGACCTTTTTCCGGGATGAAAGTAGCCTATGTATTTATCTAAGGTATAAGCTACCTCTATTCCAAATTTCATCAAAATCGGTTTAGTAGTTACGGTGATACGTGGTAACAAACATTCCCACACACACACAAACTTTTGCATTTATAATATTAGTAGGATATTATTTTGCATTTTTTTTTGTATGACGGTTATTTTACGTACACTGGATCTTCTTATGTATGTGATCTTCATAATAGTTAAGGTTACATATTATAGATATTATGTAAAGCTACAATTAAACCCACATTCTTCAATTTAATAAACGTCACGTATTTCGATAACGATCCGTTCATATCAGCTAATTAAGTTAAAAAAGTTAATTCCTACCTCTTGATTATATAACGATTATTACCAACACGTGTAAGTAATTATAGCATTGTATTTTTTTTGTTTATGTTTACCTTCTATGTGGTAGCGATAGCCCCTAGTCACCTGATAAGTGACGATGTGGGGGATGGTGGCACCACGCTACACCTGGGAACTGGCTCTCAAGAGTGACTGCCGGAACACAACGATAGCAATACTAGTCGAGCACCAGACAAGTTTTTCCTTCACCTTCAAAGTATTATGTTTAATTTTTTACAATTGACAGGGTAGAGTTTGCGCACAAGATACCTGATGCTAATTGACGCTATGGTTGAAGGTGGCACCACGCTCCACTTGGGTTTGGAACTGGCTCTCAAGAGAGACTGCCGGAACACACCAATAGGTGCTTGGTGGAGCACTAAAAAAATCCCTACCACTAAGCAAAACGTTATTTACCATCCTCGCCTTGTCGTCACTTGACATTAGGTGACTTAGGCTGGTATTCTAGACGCTCAAGTGTTCATCAATACTTGAGGAGCGATTGAGTCAATTCAATTCAATTCAAAATTTGTTACAAAATTTATTCAATAGGATACATTGTGATCACTTTAAAACGTCAACTTATAACAAGCTACGCGTGTTCCAACCTCCTTACGCCGGAGAAAAGAACAGGCAAGAAACGCCCGGCATGTAATTTTTTTGGCGCGATCACATTGACAATTTTATTCTTATTACTAATTGATTGAATTGGAGCAAATTCACTAAAATCCCAAGATTTTTTTTGTCATCTATAATAGTCCGATTTTTTTTTTAACTTTACTAATAAAATTTCTCTTGTTTGGTTGTGCACATTGGGATATGGGAACATGAATATTAACGAATTACGGGATCACAACCAAAGCAGACCAGACCCCACAAGCAGCACCCGTTCACATATTTGTATGAAATTGAAATGACTCAAATCTGTGCTCAATTAGTGATTATCGCATGAGCGTGATTCTAGAATCCTGACAGTTAAAGATGTCAGTAAAAAAAGTTCCACAATTATAATTCTGTGGTATCCACATCTCAAGACAGTCGATTATTTATAAGAGATGAACGTTCGCCATTGCCCACTCGGCAGTTACCCGTTAGGTGATATATTGTGCAATTAAATAGTCGTTGGCGTTAACGGTAACTCATCGGGACGGGAAGTGGTCGGCGAGAACTGATGTGACCGTCTGAGGTTCCGTATGTCATTTTCATGAGAATTCTTTTGTAGTATTTTTTAATAATAATAATAATAACGGCGCGTATCGTCAGGAGGTTCCTCACTCTGCAGCCCTAACCACCGGTAGCTTGAGTCCTGCCCCGCTACTGGCGGCACTCTAGGTTTAAGTTTTTTATAGTAATTTTGTTTAATATTATTTTATAAAATTAATGTAAAAAACTTTTGCCTAAGAAAAAAAATAAATGAAGAGATAATAATAATATCTGGGACAATTTCACACAAATTAACCTAGCCCCAAATTAAGCTCGAAACTTGTGTTATGGGTACTAGACAACGATATACATACTTATATAGAGAAATAAATACTTATATAGATAGAAATATCCAAGACTCAGGTACAAACATTAGTGCTCATCACACATACATTTGCCCTTACCAGGATTCGAACCCGGGACCGCTAGCTTCGCAGGCAGGGACACTACCAACTCGGCTACCGCGTCGTCGTTGTTGTTGGCAGTTACAATGAAAAATGGATAACAAGCTATGCCCTTTCGGTACAGTCAGCAACAAAAGTAGCTGATCGTTCTCGATTTTCCAAATGTGTTTCAAATCAGTAATTATTATCATTTTGACCACAACATAACACTCCTGATCTTAGGTGATGATGAGGTCAAAAATTGGTGTCTAAGATGATGAGGATAATAGAAAAAAGTGTGATTGTTCAGCGACTTTTGTCGTGAAAAAGGCATGGTACAATCAATACCATGCCTTTTTCTGGGTTCATCATCAGCATTCTATTTGCCTATTACGTTCCCGCTGCTGGGACTCTGGTCTTCTCTCAGAGAGAGAGTACGGGCCGTAACCTACCACACGGGCCCAGTGCGGGTTGGTATATGTCACATGCCCATGAATGTTGCGGTTCTTGAACATGCCTGTTTCCTCGTGATGTTTTCCTTCACCGTTATGAGCGATGGTAAATCCACACATAACAAGTCATAGGTGCGGCGCCGAGAGGATGGGTTAAAAAGTCTAAGTCACTCCGACCAATAAACCATCTCCATTCCAAAAATCATGTCAATCTTTTTGCTCTGTTTGCTGCGTAGAGGAAGGAGAAATTTACAAACCAACAAACGCAATCGGGTCAGTAGTTTAGGAGATTATCCTCTCATCGTCATCATCATCATCATCATCATCAGCATGTTCCAATCGACTGCTGGACATAGAACTCTCCTAAAGTACGCCACTGTGCCCGATTTTCGGTTCCTCAACCAACCGCCTATAGGATCAGCAAGCTGAAGTGGCAATGGGCTGGACAATGGACATAGTAGCCGTAGAACTGACTTATAACCGTTGGGGCAAACGTGTTCTTGATGAGTCCCTATATTGTACGACCAATAATTCACGACCTGTTAATATACAGCCAATAATGCACGGAATGATAATCCATGTATATGGCTACCAATTATCAGGCTGTGCAATACTGGCTGTACATTAAATATTACACAGCAACATGGATTATCAGGTCATGCATTATCAGCTCGTGCGATACTGGCTGTGCATTATTTGGTCGTACATTATTGCCTTCCTTCTTGATTACCTCTACAAGTACATTTAAATAATTATATACAAACTTTACTTTGTATAGAAAAACGTTCAGTGATTTCTCACGTTGGACCCTAATAAAACCAGCTTGCCGTATCGCGTTCTGACGATGAGATTCAATTAAAAACATCAGCTACGTCATATCTTCATGTGAATGGTGAATGGTAGAATAACAGTGAATTGGTAAAAGTAATTATTTTAGATACTAAAATGTTCAACTGCTCTTTATTAATGAAGTCTTTTGATGTACACTACTATAAACTGCAAAGTGAGCCTCCTCATATACCATGGTTTGCCAACATCAATCTGAGTCGTCAATTAATTGTCATCGCCCATAGACTGCGTTCCGGACACATTGTTTCAAATAGTTTTAAGTATTTAATGAGAATTGTGGGTAGTCCGAACTGTGAGTTGTGTGGTGTTAAAGACGACCTATATCACTTTTTGGGAGTGTGTCCGGAGCGCTTCTATGAGAGAAGACTTATTTGACCAGTTTAAAATTAACCGGCTAGATATAGGTATATTTCAGAGTATCCTATCCGCGCAAACATCCGACGCGGCTAGCCTACTGTATCGGTCTGTGTACAAACTGACACATACAGTAACAAATAGCTGATGTAACAAAGAGTGAGCACTATGGGGCTGACATAGTCGTTGGACGTCTCAAAGCCCCTAAAAAATTATAGAATAAAAAAAATAAAAAAACTACTATAAACGAAACTGTCTTCGAGCCATTACTGATTAAAAATGTACGATAATTATCGCAAGATGATTAGAATTTAATCAAGTATTTTAGATTTTGAAGCTCTGCAAACGTTTCTTTTGCTACATCTTTGACGCCTTGTGATGTTTTGTTTGCGCTTGTCACAATGCATCTTGGCTACCATTTTGTATGGGATGTAGTGATCGTCATTGTAGATAGATGCCGTTGAAATATCTGATTCCCATATATTTTATTTGTTTTACATAATATACTAGGGGACCCGACAGACGGTTGTCCTGCTACCTAGATACAGACTGCAGCGCCATCTGCCGGACTGATTTGTGAATCTAAACCATCTAGGGCACCACCCAAATGCATACAAAAAAAAATCATTCAAATCGGTCCAGCTGTTTAGGAGGAGTTCAGTGACATACACACGTACTGTAGAATTATATATATGTATAAAGATTAGCGTTAACGATTGTAGAACGGCATCATCGTCATCGTGGTAGTGACGTCAGCCTGCAGCTTGTCTGATCTTGTGCTTTCTTTGAAGTAAAACTTCGTAACGAAACCTTAGTTTGAGGGCATTACCTAGAGTTTGCCTGAATAGCTTCTACATTCTTGCCAAACCTGTATCGGTGGGTTCCGGCAGTCTCACTTGAGAGCCAGTTCCCAGTTCAGGCTTAGCGTGGCGTTTCTTCGACCACATCATCACTAAGTGACTTGCGTCAAACACTATTTTTTTTTCAAATCTGGTACATATCAAAAAATGTGTTTCAAGAAAGATCCTTTACTATTTACCATGTAGTACCTAATCTCCTTCTTAATCGTATCCTGCGTATATTTTCGAAATGGCAACATTATTGCGTTGTTTTTATAAATATGTATTTCGAAATGCATCTTTAATGCCGGTTTCTTGCAACACATCCTGATGAGATTAGCCGAGATGGGACAGGATGTGCTCAGGTCTAACCTGTTCTCTCAGATTGTAAAGGTCGATGTATAGACTGCAGTCTCAAGTCTGCTTTTGAATGGAACCTTTAAAATGTTAATTTATGTGCCTGCAATAATATGATTCTTAGCGGAGCTTGCCTATCGTTTTTAACCGATCAACTAGGTCTGCGGTCACTACTTGGATGGGTGACCACTAGTGGTATTGAAAGTCGGCCCTTGATGTTGTTATAGGATAGCAGTCGTTAAGAGGACGCCGTGATAAACAATGAATCTGAAATCAGCTCCATACAAAAACGCAAGCGAGCTGACTAATGCCGTAAGGTCAAAAAAGGGTTTTTTTTCGTTTAATATGAAAACTATCGTTAATTTTATAAATCTCAACCTGTAGTTCTTTGAAGAATGTCTATATGAGTACACCATAAAAAAAAATTCAACACTTAAATCGGTTTTGTATGCCTATAAAATGAAAATCTTTTTTTTTAGAGGGCAGTTTTCGATCATTGTTTCTCAGCTATGAAAGTTAACCAATCGTGTTATCCTTCCGACAACTTGATGTCAAAAACATGATCTTTAATGTACAAAAATATTAGCTCTGTATTTTTTGTAATTGCTGAGAAAAAAGGAGATCCCTGCAGCCAATATTGCCAATTCCTCGTCAGCTATGTCGGAGACCTTCGGGCAGAGGAAGCTTACATTCAAAGGTGTATGACGTCAACCAACTCGCACTGGCACAGCGTAGGCTCGTAGGTATACTCATTTTCTAAGAAAGGCATATTTATGTTAAGATAAGATCATTTTTATTTGCTTAAAACATGAGTAAACGCACAGTTGCATGCATGCATGATCGTTGTTAATTACATTTTTGGTTCGTCACGCTTTACCAATAATTGGTGTGCAAATTAGTCGAAGGATAGAGGACGCTTCACCTTAAAAATAACTAACAACAAAAAAATTAAAAATAATTCAAAAGACAAAAAAAATAATACATATGCACAATTTCATCTCAATATGTGTTCCATCAGCGAGAATATAAATTATGCTGACGATGATGATGATGTCTGTAACATTGGACTGTTTAGGCAGAAAAATGTATCAAGAAGCAGGAATTTAAATGATTACCTTGTCGTTTATGCGGTAAAAGTCACGTCCTTACAAGTAGTGCAAGGAATAAAGCTATAGCTAGGTACCTAAGCATTAAGCACAGATATCATCGTTGATTGATATTTCCTAATTCAGATCGATAAAGAAACAAAAGGGATGTGGATGAGTGCTTGTGATAAAACAAGACATTTAATTTAGATAAGGTAGTAAGTAAATCATGATATTTTTAAAACACTTTTATTAGCTTGACTTGTAACTAACTAACTAACAATGTAATCAAATCTTAGAAGTCAATTTTCACCTACTTCTAATGGTCGTATCGACTTAAAACTTTGTATGTGTATGTAATCTTGGTGACAATGCAATAATTTGGTATCATCGACCTGATCTAATGATGCAGTCGGAAGGTGGGTAGGGCATCTCTGCAGTGGCTACTAGTAAACCCCTCGTGTTTGGGCTCATATAATTCGTCTTGATGAGTCCAATAGATTGAACTTGGTGACGAGGGTCTGATGATGCAACCAGAAGGTGGGTAGGGAATTTCTGCAGTGGCTACTAGTAAACCCCTCGAGTTTGGGCTCATATGATTCGTCTTGATGAGTCAAATAGATTGGACTTGGTAACAAAAGACTAAAAAGTAAAAAAATAAATATATATAGTTTAAAAAAATCTAAAAAAGACACTTAAAAACGCACTGAAAAATATAAATAATACAAGTCAATTTAATTATTATATATATTTCAGTGCGTTTTTAAAGTGTTTTTTTTTTTTTAGTTTTAAACTAGATTAATTATATACGTGGCCAGCTACCACCCTCTAGTTAAGAATCTGTCCTATGTATATTATGTATATTTAAGGCACGCGATACCGCTTGCTGAGGTGGCAGTGGGCCGGTCATATAAGCCGCAGAACCGGCAACCGTTGGGGTAGACGTGTTCTTGAGTGGAGAATGAGACTTGGCAAACGTAGTGTAGGACGCCCTGCGACTAGGTGGAGCGACGACTTGCGCCGAGTGGCTGGCTTGATTGTGATTGTGATGAGTGATTGGATGAGAAGAGCCGAAGACCGGGCTCAGCGGCGTATCATGGGAGAGGTCTATGTCCAGCAGTGGACTGATACAGGCTGATGATGATGATGATGATACCGCATGACCACTTTTTATCGCGATAAACTGATTTCCACGCGAAACCGCAGGGTACAACTAGAAAGTGTATAAATATAAAGATGTGATGTGAACAAACAGGTGTTCTTGGAAATCAATTATCGTTTAGCTTTGCTTTTTAAGATTCCGTACCTAAAAGGGCAAAACAGGAACCCATTACTAAGACACCGCTGTCCGTCCGTCCGTTTGTCACCAGGCTGTATCTCATGAACCGTGATATTAAGACAGTTAAAATTTTCACAGATGATGTATTTCTGTTCCGCTACAACGAAACATACTAAAAAACAGAATAAAACACATCCATCCATACTCGAAAACTTTCACGTTTATAATATTACTAGCTGTTCCCCGCGGTTTTACCCGCGTGGGCTACAGCTTTATGCATGCAGTCTCAGCCCGAAGTTTCATACAAACTTTCATCCCCTATTTTATCCCCTTGGGGGTAGAATTAATCAAAATCCTTTCTTAGCGGATGCCTACATCATAACATCTACCTGCATGCCAAATTTCAGCCCGGTCCGTCTAGTGGTTTGGGCTGTTCGTTGATAGATCACTATGTCAGTCACCTCTGAGTTATATATATTTAGATAGATAGTAGGATGGTACGGAACCTTCGTGCGCGATTCCAACTCGCGCTTGGACGGTTTTTATGTATATAATTTGATAACATAAATGTAAGTATTATAAATAATACGATGGTATCCCTGATAAACAGAAATAATATTCTGATTTCTGATAAATGATCATTTATAAAATATGATGGATTACAATTTTATTATAATGCGATAAGATTTCTGATCTGATTGGCTGATTTCATAACATATAATGTGGTTATGCTGATGGACGTAGGTACCTAAAAAATTAATGATTTTCAGGATGCAATTGCGATTCCATTATCTACAGTTAGAGTTTTCTAAAGTAACGAGTTTTTAATGAGTTTTCTTTGTTTGTTTCTGAACCGACCAATAATTAGTGAAGAGAGAACAAATTGACGACGCAGTAGCCGAGTTGGTAGTATCCCTGCCTGCGAAGCTTGCGGTCCCGGGTTCGAATCCCGGTAAGGGCAAATATATGTGTGATGAGCACGAATATTTGTACGTGAGTCTTGGATATTTCTATCTATATAAGTATTTATTTCTCTATATAAGTATGTATATCGTTGTCTAGTACCCATAACACAAGTTTCGAGCTTAATTTGGGGCTAAGTCAATTTGTGTGCAATTGTCCCCGATATTTATTATTGATTTATTTAGTTTTGTGAATTGTATGTACCTGTTGTTTATTTGCCACAAATAAATATATTGGTGTCGATTCGGTTTTGCATTCTCTAAAACTAAACTAAGTTTGACAGGTCTAATAGTAATGCTGTCCTTTTTTACTTCAGTGGTTAGAAAAAGACAGCAATACTATTAGACCTGTCAAACTTAGTTTAGTTTCAGAGAATCCAAAACCGAATCGACACCATTGTCTATTGTCTATTAATATAAATAGTGGAACAGGACCACTAACCTGATTAGCTCTTTCAGCTTGGTAGCAGCCTGCAGCGAAGCGTAACCGTATCTGGTGAACCTGGCAGAGTCTTCCGACGGAGCATTGAACGCGGCTACGTAGCGGGCTGGGTTAGTATCATCCAGCCATAATCCTGCAAAACAACCACTGTTTTTTAGATACATCTTTGAGTAGCTGTTCCCCGCGGAACACCCGCGTGGGCTACAGTTTATCGCGATAAAAAGTAGCCTATGTCCTTCCTTGCTTGTTTGAAGTGGAAATGGGCAGGACACATCGCCCGCTCTCCAAAAGAAAGATGGCCTAAACTGGTAACAAAATGGACCGGTCCGGGAGGCAAAAGACAAAGGGGTAGACCAAAAGCTCGCTGGATAGACGACATACTTCTATTGGCAGGAAGAGACTGGATGAAAACAGCCAACGACAGGAAGAAATGGGGGCAACTGGAGGAGGCCTATACCCGAAAGGGGCCATGACATGTCAACCTTACATAGTTATTTTCTTTATATATATACATATATATTTTAATGTCATGGAAATTAAATAAAAGGCTTATTATTATTATTATGTCCTTCCTTAGGGATCAAACTATCTCCGTATCTTATTTCATTTAAATCGGTTCAGTAGTTTAGGCGTGAAAGTGAGCCAGACAGACTAAGTCACTTTCGCATTGATAATATTAGTAGGGAAGTAGCGATTTAGTAGGGAAGTAGGGATGTAACTAACTCCGATGGCTAAGTGATAAAGTTTGTCTTGGCTTCCGAAACGAGAGAGCGCTTTTCTATCTTGAGCGATTTCAGCCCAGTTCAGAGTCTGGAGTTCGCGTAGGTCCGCCTCCACCGCGGTATTTAGGGCGTACGACCGATCTACGGCCATTCCGTCGTCTCAAATAAGAACGATTATATTAATGACGATGATGGTGATGATGATGATGAAACCTAGCTACAAGCCGGACCAAAAAGAATAGTCCTCTTTGTGTTTGTGTAACTTGTGAACTTTTTGGGGTACAGCTAGAAGAGTCGCTACACGACATTGAGTCACTGGGAGCCGATGGATGAATATGTGTAATAGCCGTTCATAAGGCGTAAGGCATTCAAAGGGGAAGATGATGAGAAGAGTCACTTATGTAAAGAACTTCATTTCGTCGTATGCATACCTACGCAATAAGAGATGTGCATTTTGTCCTACATTACAACAGACCTATGACTTTCTGTCTTGGTTTTGGTTTAAGAGCAAATATATGTTACTTACCCATAGAATACAGCTTTGGTTCCAAGACACTGTACAGCTCATGCATCTTCTGCATTCCATATTCAGCTGCTTCTAGAAGATCTTTCTTTTCACCAACTGTCATGTCAATTTCTTCCTCCTCATTACCTTCTGTTTCTTCAGTTTCTACATAGTAATCATACTCTTCGCCGGAAGGCTCTTTAGAACTTGTCTCATTACCAGATTTATACGTCATATTTCTTCTACTTGAATTGTCTTTGTCGCAATATGTTACTACAAGAGTAGAAACGTTCTTGGTAGATGAAAACGAGTGATTTTTATTGAAATTTCTTTCGATTATTGTTATGTTATGCAGTTCTTTAGTTAATGTAGTGTTGAACATGGGCATTAGGTGTTTTAGAACTTCGATTATGTTGTGAGATGATACGTTGTTTTTGTGAGTGTTGTTTGGTTCTATTGTTAGTACTTCTACGTAATTTGTTTTTTCAGTAGTAGTTGATTGCGTTTTTGTTATATTATGTAGGTTACTTATGGTATGATTGTTAGTCACGTTGTGTTTCTGTGTTGCATCAATTTTGTCTTCCATGCCACTCTTTACTTGCATTACAATTTTCTGTTTATCGTTTTCATGTGTGACTTTGTTTTTAGGAGCTAAAATAATAGCTTCATTTAATCTTGTTTCATTTTTGCTTTCCACAGTAACGTTATTCTTAATTCTATTTATAGCAGCAATTATATCGTTCACCAACTCTTCTTGGCTTATTTCTTCATTGCTGTCAGTAACTTTGGCTATTGAATGTAAAAACAGCTTGGCTCTTTCACTGCTACTTATTGGAGTATGAGAACTTCTATTGTTTGTTTTGAAAATGTCTTCAATGATTTTGGAATATGGACAAATTGCTGAATTATGGTTGCTTTTGATTTTTGTGCTAGATTTTTCGCTGCTGAAGACAGTTGACATGAATACTAATATTACGAATATGTACTTATATCTGAAACAAAGGAAAAATGAAACGTGTAGATCCAACAAACGTTACAAATCTAAGTGGTAGGTGAAAAAACAAACACACTTTAACATTAGTAGGAGACTATACTTATACAGCTAAGGGAGAGAGTATGATTCTACGTCAGATGGACTTTTCTTTTAATTCATATTTATTTAGGGACTTTTTAAATTAGACATTTATATACAACTAAAAAAGCAGTAAACCTATTTGTTCTGTGTCTTGATGTTGTGTATCCCTGATCTACATAGTTTCTGATACTCCTAGATACAGGGGATCCTAGTTAGGGGGTCAGAGCTCTATATGATTGTACGGATATTACTGTAGGCGTCTAACTTAGGATTAGAAAGTACATTCTCACCTGATGAGAAGTGAAGATGACATAAAAATCAGATCTCGCATTAATAAGTGAAAAGGTTTCATCAAAGGGTCTCAAACTACCTATTTAAGATTATATCAACAACTCATAGATTAATTTCCGTTTCAACAGAGGAAAATTGCATAAACTTGTTCAGAAAGTAAGCAAAGTACCTATATCGACTTCCCGGAATATGTAATAATAAGCTTGCTTATGTAAGGTGAAGTGACATAAAAAGTGTTCCGTGTCATATAAGGAGGTGGCAGATAATGCTAGTTATTGCGCAAGTCTTGAACTCTGTAGACACCTTAACTTAAGGCGCTGGTTCCCAAACTAAGCTGAAAAACGGGGTTAATTAAAACTATCTCTTCGTGTAATTTTGGTCTAAAAAAAATCTAATAAAAATATATGTTAATCTACTTGATATATAGCAGAACACCTTCAGGCAGGAAAAATGCAAAAAATATATTTATATATTGAAAAAAAATGTGCAAAGTGCCCCATTTTCTTAAAGTTTAATACTACTTTACTCCTAAACTATATATGCAACAAAGACTTGTTAATACAATCAGCATATTAAGAAATATAATACCCAAAAACTTTCAGGCCATTTTTTGAAAATACTGCTATAATTATTTTTTGCGAATTTATTCGTATTTCATACTCGCAAATCGCCATGTCAGTCTCTCATAAAGTCAGTGCGGGATGCTTTCACCTGATCAAGCAAGGTCATCGGCGTATGGCAGGGCCTTAAGGACTGTAATCATACTAGTATTGTAAAGTTGTTACTAACTGTTGTTGTTACTAACTGTTTCACTCAAATTTTTGGCAAATAAAGTTTCTATTCTATTCTATTCTATTCTAAAGGAATAAGCATAATTTATTTGCAACAAATTATTCTATTTAGATGACATTGCTGGTAATAAAACAATATTAGCTCGAGCCGATAGATTAATGACTTTACAACTTTAAATAACTTCTTCGCTACCGATCATATTTTTGTCCACCGATCAATCTCCATCGTTTATTTTCTACCATCCTACGCGACATTGGCGAAATTGTGGCAACCCCGCAGAAGCCATTTACAAAAAAGTTGAAGTTGAAGTTGAACTTTAAATAACATTGTATACTTATCAAATTCCTTACCACCTGAAAACTTATTCATAGCAATTTTTTGTGTTAGCCACCGATGGAAATCACATATTATATGATGTAAAGAGGTGAGATGGTTATTTTTTGCGCCGGGCCGGCAGGGGGTAATTTTCTATAGAGCTTGATCATTTCTCCTTTGATTAGATATTTTTTTCACACTCGACATGCTTACGAGGTAGGTAACCTGTCACCATTCTTCGTCGATGTACAAGGTCATAACGTCAGAGTATGGACTTTTTTGGCGGCAATCGAATTGTCAACGTGAAAATTTTGTTTTTGTTTCCAAAACTTGTGTTTCTTCGAGTTATAATGTGTAATATTGGTGGATTATTAACCATTATGTGTTAATTAATGTGTACGAGTGTGGGAAATTGAAATAAAGTTTTGAAAGTGACTTTTCTAGTTGCTTTAAAAAAATCCGTGTAAAGTTTAAGTAAAGCGCCACTACTTTACTTAAACACTATCCTCAGCCCATCATCTCATCATCATTTAAACTTGATTCAACTCTTTGAGTTTGAAATATTTTATACTTGATACTGGCAAATACACTAATCGTGTGACGCCATATCAAAAAAAAAGTCAAAACGTCAGAGTCAGGCGACCTGTCAAACCACAAAGATTTCTTTTTGGGGTTTTCGGTCTAAAACTGATTTTGAGCATAGTTTTTTTTAAAAGACTGTCAAAATACTTTTATGCAAGTATTTCTGTTTGTTATTTTGCTTTTTAGCTTACAGTAAACCATCGAAATAATGTAATCAGACCAGTTAGGCCGGTTAGGATACAGATACAGGTTTGCAGATGTTAATTAACAGTTATAGAACCCTGACCTTTATGCCTATTAAAAGAGAGCGCAAAAGTGAATGAATGATTTTATGTCTATTTTTTCAGTAGTCAGAATAGACAACTATTGTCACAACTGACGTAAAATATTCTCCCTTTTTTAGTTTTTCTCAGTTTTAACACTTCGGCGACTCGATGTGGCCACGCACCTTAAAGAAAAACATTGACGAAGTTTTATGCAATTTTTGTCAATGAAAAGATGTAGGTATTTTCATTTTATTTCTTAGTATTTCTGTCCATCCAAAAGTTGGCTGGTAGAAATCGCCATAAGCGATAAGACCGCCCATTGTAACAGCTCTAAGATCTTTCCTTTTATGTTGTTCTATTTTTCTGTTGTTGTGGTGAAACAATTTTATAGCGATGATGGCTCAGTGGTAGTGACGTCGGCTTGCGATCTGTAGGACGTGGGTTCGAATCCTACAATGAGCTTGAGCTTTCGGTGAAGGAAAACATCGTGATGAAACCATAGCTTGATGGGTGTTTTCTAGTACTCGCCTGGCTAGCTACCACCCTCTTGTTAAGAATCTGTCGCCAAGCACTTAACGGTGTGTTCCGGCAGCCTCACTTGAGAGCCAGTTCCCAGTCCAGGTGTAGCGTGGCGCTATCTTCGACCACATCGTCACTTAACAACATCAGTGACTTGTAGTCAAACGCTACCCTGTAAATAGTAAAAAAAAAACAAAAAAAAAAAACAATAAAGCGTTATCTGTTTATCTATTTTCGTGCTCATTTCTGATTTTAGATCTGGCGAGAGATCACAGCGGTCGCGGCGCTTTCAATAAAGTTTGAAACATAGCGGTCACCCTGTGTTTGAGGTTGTCTCCTGCGACAATATATTAATAGGTACATATATTGAGCTATATATAATTTTATATTATGTATTGCGATAATGTAGTATATTATTATATTATAGCTGCCATGTGTGACGGGGGTTAAAGTAAATTATACAATCTAACATAATAGTAAAACCAACCTGAACACTTCCATTATTGTAATAAAAACATTCCAATAGATTCAACAAAAACTTCCCTTGCCGGAAAAAAAAAACACAGAAATAAACAATCGCACAGTTTCCGCACCGAACACGTCAAATATGACAGATGACAGATCACAACACGTCAAATTTTCCCGCGCTTTTGTCGAGCAAGATTCCCGATCCCGCGTCGTGGTGTGCTGGCTACCACCATAGGACTGGACTAGTGGTTACATAATGTCTGAAGGCTGCTGTGATTAAAGTACAGTTACAAGACCTCGCGTCGAGCGATGATCTCCCGTTTGCGTGCTTCTTTTGTGGCAAAATGAGCTTTTTTTGGTGCGTCACATTGAACGTTCGTCGCGAACTTTTTTACTTACGTTTAGTGGTGTAACTGATATTAAGATACCTATTAGTAAAAAAAAGTATTAGCGTCAAAGTCAATGTCAAAATAAATAAAAAAATAAAATTCATTTAATAAGATACAACCTCCAACCTTCTTCTTAAAAAATATGAGTAAGTCTTTTGTGATTTATTATGTTAGTATAGAGAGTTATGAGTAAATATCTATTGATATATTAGTATTCAACAATCATCTTTGTTCCAGATATAAGAAATGTCATCTCTTAACACTATTCGCCAAAGATTAGCAGTTCAGCAGATCTATTGCTATGCTCAGAGCATTAAGAATATCAACGTATTCTTCAATTTTTTTTATATTACGTTGGTCACGTCGCCGTCGGCTCGATAATTATGTCTGATTCCAGAAAACGGATTCACCCAGCTTGTGCATGAATCCGTAGGAAGTCGAATTCTCTAAAGGAAAACAGTATCCACCTACTTACGTAAAGTTGATATCACTTAGATTGACTCACTTATTCGTTATGAATAATAACGTTTGTAGATGAATATAATATTATTGATATTAGCGAATATTGTCCCATATCGGTACAGTATTAACCCATCACTACCTACGTTCTTTTTTTCAAAAACTAATCCTGTTTTTTGCAGCAGCAACATTGCGTTTTTGTCTTTTTAATTTGTAACGCTTGTTATTGAATACTGGCTTGTTAACGTTCCATTTCTCTAATACATATACTTTTTTGATTTCAGGTGAATTTCAGACTGTATTTTAAAGTTTTTTTTTTGTAAGGAAGAATACATACTTTTTATTCCAGACTGTTTTTAGTTATTTTTTGTGAAGGAAGAAATGAAATGGTTCTTATTTTTACTTTTTTTTTGTTGCTGGTTTGGACCAAATCAAATCTTCTGCCCAGTTTGACACATTGAAGCTTGCTGTTCAGCTTACAGTTTGTCTGAACAGTTTCTGAATATGCTAACCGTCTTTTGCCGTCTAGTTTATTGCTACTTGATTTTGATTTAACTATAGGAAAGAAATAGAAAATAAAAATGAAACGATGATAGCTCAGTGATCTTAACATCGGCATGCTATCCGTCGTTCGTGGGTTCGAATCCTACCATGAGCTTGAGTTTGAAGCCATAGCTTGATGATAGGGCATTTTCTAGTGCTCGCCTGGCCATCAAACTAAAATTCTGTTTCCAAGCACCTATCGGTGTGTTCCGGCAGCCCCACTTGATAACCAGTTCATTCCCGGTGCAGCATGGCGCCACCTTCGACCACATCGTCACTTAACATCAGGTGACTTGTGATCAAACGCTACCCTGTAAAATTAAAAAGGTAAGTACAGGAATAAACCTGTGCCAGTATCAGCTAGTATAAATATCATTTGTTATTCCGCTCCTTTCGTTGTAACTGCAGCCTCTAAGCTTCCATTGATTGTGATTGGATAACCGCTTCGCGGAGTCACTGGACCTCCTACAGTTGCCGGACATTGGCGATTTGATGGCGGCATCGGTTAAAGACCTCCTGTGACAATGGCGGACAAAACGACAAAGAGAGGCTTCGAGAGTTAACGTTCCGCTTACACGAGGCAAGTTTTTGAAGCATTAATAATAAAAAAACAATCATCATTGGCCTGCGTCCATCTACAAGAGATGATATTAAGTAACATCCGAAAAACATCTGCGCTCATGGCTAAGTAAGCCAATCCGGGAGCCACAGATGCGGTCACACTTCCCACAAACATATTTTCCACTCAGCTTAACTCAGCTGTAGTGGGTGAAGTGATCTCTCCACGGACGCTACCTCGCCTGGGACGCGATTTTGGAAACACAGGCATGCCCAGAACCTGCGTCACCCTCTCGACCTGACCAGCAGGATCCACAGGAATGACGAATCACTACGTGTGGTGCTGGGTCGGTTGCAGGACCTAGCTCGTGCCTTACGGAGATACCATTCCGGGTTTATTCCGAGTTTCCTTCTCTGATTGTGATGGCACTGCAGTTTGTCATAGAGATCTGCCAAGTTAATGGCCGTCAAGTACCTCAGTCGGCTCTTACGACACCTGGTACTATTCTACTCTGCCGGCAAGCCCCACGGCGTAAAATAAAAAAATAATAATGCCCGCACAATCACATACATAGGCTCTGACCCCTAACTAGGTTTCCCTGTATCTAGGGTATCAGAAACTACGAGGATCGGGGATCCACAACACCCAGACACAGAACAAATACTTGCGCTTTTTTTTTCCAATGCACAAATATTTGCATTGAGAGGATGACTCCGAGATTATGCTTAAAGTTAGAGCTAATTACAGACATTTTTACTGTAATTATGGTAAAATATAACAGACTAGTTGCGCCACGCGTTTTCACCCGAGTCATCCCGTTAATCGTTATACCGCACACAAAGAAAAAAGACCTTCCGAAATACCGTTTTTCTGCTGAGTCAAAAGAAGGAATTGTGATTCAGAAGGAAAACTAATACAAAATAAGGAAGGAAACGGTCTTGGAAGGTTGGCTTGGTCTTGGTTGGTGGACTCAGAAGGAAAGTCAGAATTATTTTCTCAGTGCAGGAACCTTTTTCCGAGATAAAAGTAGCCTGTATTAATCCAAATTTCATCAAAATAGGTTTAGTAGTTACGGTGATACGTGGCAACAAACATTCGAACGCACAAACTTTCGCATTCGCATAGTAGGGTTAGTATACCTAAACTGAGAAAAAATTCCGAGACCGATTCCTTCCTTATTTTACCTTAGTTTTCCTTCTGAATCACAATTCCTTCCCTTTTGACTCAGAAGGAAAACGGTATTTCGGAAGGTCTTTTTTCTCCGTGTGTAGGATATGATTACTTGTGTACTTAGATTCAAAGGTTGTCTGGTAGAAATTGCTCTCTTGTCATTACCATCAAGGTATTATGAAATATAATATACAGCGGTCTTTAGCTAGTATTAAGAACTTATTATTCTTAACTGTCCCAGTGTAACCAAAACATTAAGTTCCCATGAGGTCTTACCCGTAATTTAATAATTTTACATCAATTTGTGATGTACAGTCAGCGACAAAAGTCACTGAACAAAAACAAATTTTCTAATTCTCTTGATCATCTTAAAAACCAACCTTCAACCGAATCGTCACTGAACATCCGGTGTGTTATGTTCTGGTCAAACGCAACCTTGTAAGTTGTTAGAAAAAAACAGACTTTACTGATCTAATACTCATTTGGAAAACCGAAAATGCTCAGCTACTTTTGTCGCTGACTGTACCATTCAATGTAATAGATTGTAATTATCTATGATACCTACACCAAAGGCGTCATATTAACGCTTCTGGAATAGATAGAGAAATGTAGTCATTATTTTTTTTTGATAATTTTTAGGGTTCCATAGCCAAACGATGAAAACGGTACACCTATAAGTCTAAAATGTCCGTTCTTCTGTCTTCTTTTTTTATCTATCCTTTTCACTTGTAGATAGATGTGTGACATAATAACACCCACATCATCTTATCATCGTCATCAGCCTATGACGTTCCCACTACTGGGACTCTGGCCTTCTCCTAGAGAGACTAACGACCACATAATCACATTTATCTGACCCCAAACTAGGATTTTGTGTAATCTTCGAGGCAAGCGTCCATTGACCTCGTCATCACTGACCATCAGGTGATATTGTGGTCAAATGTTCGCTTACTGAAAATAATAATAAAAACCTATATTAAAGTTTATTTTTAATGTAACTGATTGGCAAGACGAGTTACGCCTGAAATTAATAATCGATCCTGATCCGTTATCCGCGGTTTTGGATTGATATGTCATGTCATAATATGTCATTTTAGTAGTAAAGCTTGACATACTAGTACTAAAATGACATGTTACATGACATGACATATCGATCCAAAACCGTTGATCAGGATCGATTATTAATTTCGGTATGTCGCTGAAGGTAAGCGTGCCGCTTGGAGATCTTATTCTTATTCTTATTCTAAAATCGCGGGGCACAGGCAGTAAATAAAAAATTCAAAAAATATGACATCTATGGAACCTTATTGCCTGCGTAATAAAAACTATCTTGGTCCTATTTTAATCTGATATGCTATTTTGATAATAAATTACGAACTAATTTTTTATTCGTGATACGATAATTGCATGTTTGCGAGATTAAATTAATACCTTATTTACTAACTTTTTTTTACCTCTTTCTTTGAACACGTGACTATTGTTGAATATTAGGCAATATTTTTTTTAAACCTCTGTTACAGTTGAATTGAAGCGGCTATGGCTTGGTCATCCAGATAATTATTTATTACGTCTTTCCATTATCTCGCAGGAACCTTTTTTCGGGATAAAAAGTAGCTTATGCGTTAATCCAGGGTATAAGCTATCTCAATTCCAAATTTCATTCAGATCCGATCAGTAGTTTTTGCGTGAAAGAGTAATAAACATCCGTCCATCCATCTATCCATCCATACTTTCGCATAAAAAATAAACTAGCTGTTCCCCGCGGTTTCACCCGCGTGGGCTACAGCTTTATGGATGCAAAGTCTCAGCCCGATCGGTTTAAAATTGACAAAGTTTCATACAAACTTTCATCCCCTATTTTATTCCCTTGGGGGTAGAATTCATCAAAATCCTTTCTTAGCGGATGCCTACGTCATAACATCTACCTGCATGTCAAATTTCAGCCCGATCCGTCCAGTGGTTTGGGCTGTGCGTTGATAGATCACTATGTCAGTCAGTCACATTTGAGTTATATATTATATTTAGATTAGTAGGATTGTAGAAGCGAAGCCTTGTGGATTCCGGATCCGCGTAGTTTCTGTTACCTTAGATACAGGAATTCTGTGGATTTTATACTCTTTCTATACTCATTTCATTGGTTTTCTCATTATACTGGTTGTCAGTCAATCAGTGTAAAAGAACGACGATTTGCCATTGACACCAAAAAATGGTACCTACCTACCTCTTTGTAGACCCAAGTCATCGCGGACAGGTAAATAGGTGATGGTCAGGCATGCCTACTCTCCAATCCTGTCACGTAGATCAACGTGGTAGATTGTCTATTGAGTGGTGCAATGTCCTTAGCCATTAAAGGTGACAGTCCGCCCATATTAAGAAAAAACAATTTGACGACCGTTGTGGCGCAATGGGTGAATACCTGACTGCGAAGCTAGAGGTCGCAGGATCATTGTTTTTTATCACTATTAAGATAGTTAGTTAAGAATCTGTCGCCAAGCACCTATCGGTGTGTCTCGGCAGCCCCACTTGAGAGCCAGTTCCCAATCCAGGTGTAGCGTGACGCCTTCGACCACGTAACTCCAAATCAGGTGACTAACACCCTACCTACAGAAAAAACACTTCAGTTTCTTTTAAAGCACAATGTTATTCCCCGATGGGTATAATTTGGGATTCTTCAAGTCTAAAGTAAATAGGTATATTCTAGGCAAGTACCCTTGCTCCATCATCAACCTCGTCATGGCTGACCATCAGGTGAGACTGGGGTCAAATGCTCGCCTATTACCATAGTAGAGAAATCCCAATCCAGGTGTAGCGTGGCGCCATCTTTGACCACATCGTCACTTAAGGCCCTGCCATACGCCGTTGACCTTGCTTGATCAGGCGAAAGCATCCCGCACTGACTTTATGAGAGACTGACGTGGCGATTTGCGAGTTTGACATACGTAAAAAATTCGCAAAAATTAATTAAAGCAGTATTTTCAAAAAATGTTTTGAAGGTGTTTTGGGTATTATATTTCTGAATACGCTGATGGTATTAACAAGTCTTTGTATTATAGGTCTTCCTATATATAGTTTAGGAGTAAAGTAGTATTAAAATTTTAGAAAATGGGGCACTTTGCACATGTTTTTTCAATATATGAATATATTTTTATTGCATTTTTCGGCCTGAAGGTGTTCTGCTGTATATTAAATAGATTAATTAACATATATTTTTATTATATTTATTTAGACCAAAATTACACAGAGAGATAGTTTTAATTAACCCCGTTTTTCAGCTTAGTTTGGGAACCAGCGCCTTAACATCAGGTGACTTGTGGTAAGTAGGAAAAAATAAATTTGCAATGAGACTTTGGCCAAAAACTACATTTTGCAAAACCGTCAAGGTCGTGAACATGTTTGTTTATCAACAACGTGTCGAATCACGAGATATTTCGTATAATCACAGTATAATGATGATCGATGACCTATAATTATCTGCTGATTGAATGTTGACAAACATGTGATTTTATTTCGTATACCTAAAAATTGTATTGCAAACTTCACTAATATTGGTGTCGTTTAATAAATAATGGTGGTGATTCTCTACCCTAGTACCTACAGGTATTGATCCTAGTATTATAAAAGTTTCCTCACGATGTGAACGATGGAAACCAGCATGTCCAAGAACTGCATTATTCAAGGGCGTGTGACATCTACCAACCCGCACTGGGCCAGCGTGGTAGATTACAGCTTTTGTTGTTTTAGTAAAACTAAGTGCGAAAGATTCATCACTACAAAACAAATAAAGTAGTATTTGTAAATGTGTTATATTAAGTGAAAATAGAATAGATTGTTCTGTTTTAAACATAGTTTTTTATATTGTAAAAGTTTTTTTTTTTTTTTTTTTTGGGACACTTTCACACAAATTGACCTAGCCCCAAATTAAGCTCGAAACTTGTGTTGTGGGTACTAGACAACGATATACATACTTATATAGAGAAATAAATACTTATATAGATAGAAATATCCAAGACTCAGGTACAAACATTAGTGCTCATCACACATGCATTTGCCCTTACCAGGATTCGAACCCGGGACCGCTAGCTTCGCAGGCAGGGACACTACCAACTCGGCTACCGCGTCGTCATCAAAGTTGTTTATAAAATGGTAAATTAGGCGCTACAAATATTAGATAATCGCATGAAAACGTGAAATTGCTCTTAAGTATATATTAGTGGATAGGTATATACCACACCGGCATCAAAAGAAAAAACAATAAAATTATATAAAAACATTTTTATTTCAAAAAGTATAATTTGTAATTATTATAAAGTTATACAAAATATATTTCTAGTAGGTACCTATTTAAGTAAACACAACTGCGTTCTAGTTTATTGACATTTTAGTGCCTAATGTACGGCTTTCACTGAGAAAAAAAATCCAGATTTCCTTCTGAGTCTTTTCCTTCCAAGACTTCCTTCCTTATTTTACCTTAGTTTTCCTTTTGAATCACAAGTCCTTTCCTTTTGACTCGGAAGGAAAACGGTATTTTGGAAGGTCTTTTTTCTCCGTGTTTTTTACTACTTACAGGGTAGCGTTTGACCACATGTGGTCGATGGTGGTGTCACGCCACACCTGGATTGGGAACTGGCTCTCAAGTGAGGCTGCGGGAACAAACCGATTGGTGCTTGGTGACAGATTCTTAACTAGAGGGTGATTGGTAGCCAGACGAGTACTAGAAAATAACGAAAGCTCAAGCTCATTGTAGACTCCACGCATCGCAAGCCAACGTCACTAGCACTGAGTCATCGTCGCCTCTAAAAAGTGTTGGAAAACTTTTTCTGACCACCGCAGAAAAGGCGGTTAAAAACCCTTTGCACCTCACAAGCTCGGAAAGAGTCTGTTTATCATTCGAAAAGCGCATTTTGCGTGCTAGCGTGGAAGTATTTTTAAAATTTGAACCTTCCTATTCAATAAATTTCCATACCGCCAGTCCCCTTAAAATGCAACAAAACTTATTTCATGCAGTGTGACAACCTCTTTTTGGAATAATCAGCGATCCTCGGGGTCAGTAGTCACAATGGGAGTTCCGCAGGGTTCAATACTCGGACCTTTTCTGTTTTTAGTTTACATCAATGATTTGCCCAGCCTTGTTAGTGACAATCACGAAATAGTATTGTTTGCTGATGATACGTCACTTTTATTTAAGTTAAAGCGACAACATAACATTTCTGACGACGTGAACAATGCTCTCTCCAAAGTTACAGACTGGTTTGATGCGAACAATTTGATGTTAAATGGAAAAAAGACAAAATGCTTGAGATTTGTGCTGCCCAATGTTAAAGAAGTACCAACAAATGTAAAAATTAAGGACGAAGAATTGGACCTTGTCAAGACTACAGTATTCTTAGGCATAACTTTAGATCACAAATTGCAATGGGGTCCACATATTGTCAGTCTATCGAGCAGACTTAGCTCTGCAGCATATGCTGTAAAGAAGATCCGTCACCTTACTGACGTTGATACAGCCAGACTAGTCTATTTCAGCTATTTTCACAGCATTATGTCCTATGGAATATTGCTGTGGGGAAACGCTGCTGATATTAACACCATATTTGTATTGCAGAAGAGAGCTGTTCGTGCGATTTATAACATGGGCCCCAGAGAATCTTTAAGAATTAAGTTTAAAGAAACCAAAATAATGACAGTTATTTGTCAATATATTTATGAAAATGTAATGTACATACGGAAAAATTTAAATAGCTTCAAAAAGAGAAGTGATTATCACAATTTTAATACTAGAAACAAAGATAAAATTGCTGTACCCACCACTAGGCTCCATAAAGTTAGCAACTCGTTCAAAGGTCAATGTGTACGCTTTTTCAACAAAATCCCAAGTGAAATTCAAGACTTGTCTATAACAAAATTTCAAATTCGTATAAAGAGAAATCTCATTAGTAAAGCTTATTATAAAATATCGGACTATCTAGATGACAAACAAGCTTGGGATTGTAGTTAATCTATCTATCTTTCTTTCTATCTATCTATTCTCCCTATTTCCCCTATTCTAACCATTTTCGGTAAACAGCCAAAACAGTCATGCTCACGAAAGTGACTTTGCTTGCAGCGGCGTCATGTGTCGGGTCGCCCTCTTCCCTCTCATATGGTCGAGCGATGGCTGGCACATGCGTCAACTCGTGAACGGGTGCTGCTTGTGGGGTCTGGTCTGCTTTGGTTGTGATCCCGCAACTCGTTAATATTCATGTTCCCATATCCCAATGTGTACAACCAAACAAGAGAAATCTTCTTATTAGTAAAGCTAAATAAAAAATATCGGACTATTAGATGACAAAAAAAAAAGCTTGGGATTTTAGTGAACTTGCTCCAATTCAATCAATTAGTAATAAGAATAAAATTGTCAATGTGATCGCGCCAAAAAAATTACCTGCCGGGCGTTTCTTGCCTGTTCTTTTGCCGGCGTAAGGAGGTTGGAACAGGCGTAGCTAGTTTTAAGTTGACGTTTTAAAGTGATCACAATGTATCCTATTGAATAAACATATTTTTGATTTTGATTTTGATTTTGATTTAATCGCACTGGCCAGCATGACTATTGCATGAAAAAACAAACAAACATATTTTATCTGTTTTTCTTGCATCTAGCATTTTCCTCGCTGTAGTGAGGTGAAAAGTTGCGTGTTTCGCTCGGCTGCAAAGTTATTCTGCGTCTCGTACCTTTGAAACCCTCACTCGCTTCGCTCATGGTTCAATCTTAGAATCCTTCGCTTGCTCAGGTTTCAATACAAGTACTCGCGCCAAAATACAACTTTGCAGCCTTGCATAACAAATAACTAAGTATTTTCACTTTAGATTTAAAGAATTTAAATCCGAATGGACACCAGCTGCTTATCTATTTTGATAAGGTGCCTATTTAAAACAAAGAAAAAATAATAAATCGCATTTTTTAATGATATCACCTGATTGAGTGATCACAGATAAGTGACTTGACGTCATCAAATCTAAATAAGTACCTAGGGCATATTATGTAATTTGTTATAAACAATTTTGTAATTTAGGTTATTATTGTAGGTCAGCTCTTAAATTAAAAACCGAGGTGTAATTAACGTGTTTTGTTCTTCTTCTTCTTCTATTTAAGAGCCAAGCTCTTGTCGGTGGAGTATTTTCCATCCCGTTCTGTTCTCGGCCATCCTTTTGACCTCTTGGTACGACATGACGTCAATCCTTTCTTTAACTTGATCTATATATGTTCTTCTCGGTCTACCTCTCCCCCTCTCTTCCCTTCTACTTTTCCTTCTAATATGGTTTTTATATATTCGTCATGCCGTACCAAGTGGCCAAACATCTTTCCTCTTCTTATCTCTACTGTTGTTAATATCTCTCTTTTTTCTCCTACTAAGTCCAATACTTCTTGGTTGGTTTTTCTTTCTTTCCAGCTAATTTTCTCCATACGTCGCCAACACCACATCTCGAATGCCTCATCCAGCCTCAGCCACATCTCGAATGTGTTTTGTTAAGCTTCATAATTAAAATACTCACTATATCGCCCGAAATTAATAGTTGATCCTGATCCTTTATCCGCTGTGTTGGATCGATATGTCATGTCAAAATATGTCATTTAATAGTAAGGCTTGACATATTGCCTACTACTAAAATGACATATTACTACTCAAATGACATTTAATGACATGATATATCGATCCAAAACCGCAGATAAGGGATCAGGATCGATTATTAATTTCAGGCGTTAATAGGTAGATAATATATTATACAATTAAAAGAAACGTGGAAATGTAGAAGAAAATAGAACTTGCACAATATATTTTGTCCTTTTTAATAATCTTACATATCAAAACACACAAGTCATTTTGTTGACAAGAAATAGTATTTTCGGGCTTAAAAGGATTATCGTTTTGTTGGTAGGTAAGTTTTCGATAAAATATTTGATGCTATAAAAAGTTTTGTTTATAATTCTTAATTATATAAACAAAATATATCATTACGATATGGATAAGTAATATCCACTAATTACAGCTAATATAATTCAAGTAATTTTTAATTTAAAATCTAAAGCTTATTTTATACTATAACACTAGATTTGTACGATTACAGGTACCTACAGACAGCGGTATTCCTCACGGCTAGGGTTACCAGATGAAAAAATCAAAAGTCGGGAGAAAAGGCCTGATTTCCATGGAAAAGTCCTGAGATTTTCTACAGCTTGAGAATTTTCTCTCAAAAACGTATTAGTTCGTTTTACTTCGATAAATAAGTATACTGATTTTAACTGCAATTGTTACCAAAAGAAGATTGTTTTTAGTTTGTTTTACTTTGATAAATAAGTATCTATTGATTTGAACTGTTCAATCGTTACCAAAAGATAATTATTTTTAGTAGTTTAATATGAGAGATCTAAATGTAACCTGTGTTTTATTGAAAATCCTGAGCTATCACTAGATTTGCTAAACCGGCCGGAATCCTGAGAAGAGACGAAAAATCCTGAAATCTCAGGACAAATCCTGAGTAACCCTGCTCACGGCCAACTTTCCTAATGTGTCCGTTTTTGGTGTTATAAATCTGACAGCTTAGACATTATGGTGTTCAGGTAATTTGCTACATACCTAGTCATTTTACGTCATCAACACCCTATAGGCTTCATCACGCTACCATAAAGATGAAAAGAAGAAACCTTCATGTCTAGTGTTATAGTTTATAACAATTAATATTTAAAACATTTTGTATAAAAAATCTCTATAGTCTAACTAAATATTATATCTATGATAATTCATAAAACTCTGTCGACCGAGATCACAACTTTAGCGTCCATTTTGTTCTTCAATCCACTCGCCCCTTGCCTGAAAAACAAAAATAAACATCTGTATTAGTTATAATATATAAAAGTGCGGGAAGACGTTCTGTAGGTAGGCACTCCCCTAGACCGACGACATTGTAAGAGCCCATAGATGCAAATGGCTAACAACCGTTCATGGTGGCGTCCAAAATGTAAAACTAGCGCCATCTATCCATGGTTTAGGAACTACGATTGTTCAGCATTCAGAAAACCTACCATTGATTCAGTAGAAAGTAAGATAACGTTGATAATAATTTATTTACCAGTCAAGAAATGTAAATAGACATCTAGTAACAGCTCGTTAAACTAAAACAAGCTACAACAACAATCTCTTAATAAAAATCTATTTATAACACCGCCATCTATGCCACATGGCGCGAACTAACAACATAACTTGTTTACCAACTCACCTCCGCCGCCGTCACATAGATGGCGCTAATGCGTCCTCCGCACCTCCCGCTCCGCCTTGTCTTGCCGTTTTAGGTCATTGATCGAAGTTACACTGCCGAAGAGCACTTTCGCTGTCATTTGCTGCAACATAGATCGTTAGTTAGTTTAGTGATGGGCCAACTCGAAATAAACTCTATTCGAATTAAAATTGACGTTACTCGAGTTAAATCAATTCGAATTGGCAGGAAGGATTAAGTTATATAAATAATGTTTTGTTGAATTACTTTACGTCATAACTCATAACTATTGAATCAATTAAGATGAAACTTGGTATGTAGGTAGCTGAAGAGCTAAACTATTATAATTATCTCAAATTCGTCGAACGAACGACCAACCGCCACCCGTCAGCCCTCGAGTTCATGAGGTCTGACTCGAGTCAATTCGAGATATGCGCAACTCGAGATATTCGCGACTTGAGTTGACCCATCTCTAAGATAGTTGATGACTGATTGCCAATAGGTTAGGACGGATCTTGTGAAACGAGATAATGAAGTTGACTTGAAGAGATTATGAAAGAGGCATTAGGCGCCAGCATTGAGTTTTGACGCCGCCATTATAATATGTTTATACTATACCTATGTGGTATTTCTTTTAGACCTTACATTATAACCTTTGAGAGCTATAGTGGCTGAGCACTTGGGCCTTACAAGGCGTCGATTCCGAGTTCGAATCCTCTCGGCCCCGCACCTATGACTTAATAAGTTAAGTGTGGATTTGCCATCGCTCAAAACGGTGAAGGACATCGTGAGGAAACCGACATGTCCAAGATGAACATTCAGGGGCATGTGACATCTACCAACCCGCACTGGGCCAGCGTGGTAGATTACGGCCCATACACTCTCTCTGACGGATGGGCTGAGTCTCAGCAGTGGAAACGTAATAAGCTGTTGATGATGGATAACCTTTGATGACGAGATAGAGTGATGAAAATTGACCAACATTACCACAGAGTGCTTCATTTTCTCCCGGTGAAATAAATGGTTCCTGAAGGATAGTCCATGCGCGCAAAGCCGCAGATAGAAGCTAGTTTAGGTATATATTCTACGTATTGTGTCCTTACCTAGGTTATTTAAATAAATTGCCATTTCAGAGGTTTCAATAATACAGCTAAGTTTAGACCTCAGATGATTTATGAAAAAAGGGTCTCCTATTCTGGACTATGCGCGGGGTGGCTCCTTTTTCTATAAATCTTTTATTCTCGCCTCTGTCTCTACTGAATTATTGAAGCCGAGAATCAGATTTCGGAATATTAGATATTTATGAACCAAATATTTGGCAAAATTAGCTTGTTGTTGTTTGGAGAACTTTTGTTTCTTCTCTTTTTACTTTTTATAAGGTTTGACCACAAAGTGACGATGTGGTCGAAGGTGGCACCACGCAACATCTGGATTGGGAACTGCCTCTCAAGTAGGGATGCCAGAACACACCATTAGGTGTTTGATAAAAGGTTGCTAACAACCAGGCGAGCATTAGAAAAGTCCTACCCTAAAGCTATGGTTTCATCACGATCTTTTCCATTGCCGAAAACACAAACTCATTGTAGGGTTCAAATGCTTGAGCTATGGATCGCAAGCCGCTGTCACTACTACTGAGCCATCATGTCTTCATTACCTTCAAACACAAAAACAACCGATCGCTAGTAACAAATAGATAAATATCCGGAGACTATTGCACACAAATTGACCTAGCCCCAAATTAAGCTCGAAACTTGTGTTATAGGTATTATAAACAACGATATACAGGCTTATATATAGAGAAATAAATACTTATATAGATAGAAATATCCAAGACTCGGGAACAAATATACGTGTTCATCATAAATATATTTGTTCTTACCGGGATTCGAACCCGCGACCGCTAGCTTCGTAGGCAGGGTCACTACCATCTCGGCTACCGTGTCGTCGTAACAAGTATTATCCATACATATTTTTAGCGACACAATCTAATCGCGACATTTTTATGTCCACATAGTTTTGTAAGCATTATAGTAGTACCTCCCTATATTATGTACTAGTTGCACCCCGTGGTTTCACCCGCGTTTCCCGTTATCCCGCAAGAACCTTTTTCCGGGCTAGAAGGCGGCAATCGAATTGTCAACGTGAAAATTTTGTTTATATTTCCAAAACTTGTGTTTCTTCGAGTGATAACGTGTAATATTGGTGGATTATTAAGCCATTACGTGTTCGTTAATGTGTACGAGTATGGGAAATTGAAATGAAGTTGTGAAAGTGACTTTTCTAGTTGCTCCAAAAAAGTCCGTGTAATGTTTAAGTAAAGCGCCACTATTTTACTGAAACACTATCCTCATCGCATCATCTCATCATCATCATCATTTAAACTTGATTCAACTCTCTGAGTTTGAAATATTCTATACTTGACACTTGACGAAGTCACGAAGGATTTGCGCGAGCTCCAGGTGGAGGACTGGCAGGAGGTGGCGCAGGACAGACCGAAGTGGCGTCTTTTGTTATCGGAGGCCAAGACTCACTTTGGGTCGTTGCGCCATCTCAGTTAGTTAGTTAGTTATACTTGACACTGGCAAATACTCTAATCGTGTGACGCAATATCAAAAAAAAGGTATCTCCATTCCAAATTTTATTCAGATCCCTTCAGTAGTTTTTGCGTGAAAGAGTAACAAACATCCATCCATCCATCCATACTCACAAACTTTCACGTTTATAATATTAGTAGGGTACTTCAAGATTGTTTCTTGTAACATAATTAATATGTAATCCACTAATTGGACATCATACCAGTAGCTGACCAACCAAACATGTTGCAAAAATTTGCAACAACCCGATATGGTTGCTCAACGAGTTGAAGGTGTGAACCAGTGGTTCTCAAATCAAGTGGGGCTGCCGGAATACACCAATAATAATAATAATAAGTCGTCGAGTCTGAGGTGCCGTACTGTAAGTACGCACCTGCACCAGTTCTCGAAAATGGTTGTGCGACGCTCTACTGGGACCGTTCTATCATCACGGATAGGACTATTGTTGCCAATAAACCTGATATCGTGGTGATAGACCGGTCTCAGCGCCGGGCAGTGCTCGTTGACATCACCATCCCACATCCCACAAAGCAGAAAAAGACAAATTAAGGAAATATCTTGACTTGGCTCACGAGGTGACCGCTATGTGGGATGTTGACTCAATGATCATCGTCCCGACAGTCGTTTCAGCGAACGGCCTCATAGCGAAGAGTCTCGACGAACATCTTAAGAGGCTCTCGCTCCAACCGTCCACGGTTGGATCAAGGGTCGAATGCAGAAGGCAGTACTCCTTGACACGGCGCGTATCGTCAGGAGGTTCCTCACTCTGCAGTCCTAACCACCGGTAGCTTGAGTCCTGACCCGCTACCGGTGCCACTCTAGGTTTAAGTTTTTCATAGTAATTTTGTTTGATATTATTATTTAAAATTTTCTTCGCTAAATATCGTTCATTTATAAAACAGCGGTCACCTTCGCCTATGGACATTTGCAACACCAGGGGAGTTGCGCCGAGATGCCGAACTAATAAGAAAAATTAATACAAATAGCAAATGCCTTTTTCTATAGGCTTTTGCATGAAATCAACATGGGCCTTATATTTGTGAACCCGTACAAAGCCGGGTCACTAGTTGATGATACGAAAGTCTTGTAAAAAGTGTGTGTGTGTGGGTGTAAGGAGCAACCGTTGAAAGGGGGCCATCGGAGACAAGTTTGGGAACCATTGTTGGCTCGTTGCAGTCGGAGAATTGGAGCATTCTGTCGAAATTAATGAGAGCCACTCCAATTACGAACGCCATTACCGTTCATGGAGAAAGGTTCGGTTAAGGCGGCGGATGTAGAGCACATAATATTTATACCTACATATTCTAGCTGCACCCTGCGGTTTATATGGAAAACAAGACTTCCGAATCACAGAAGGATTTTTTTTAAACTTTTTTTTTGTAATAGTTTAGCAAACAAGCAGGCCCGCCTTATGGAAAGCGGTCACCATCGCCTATGGACATCTGCAACACCAGAGGAGTTGCCGATGCGTTGCCGACCCCTAAGAACTCTTTTCACACCCATCTTGAAGGATTGCAATCTGCAGCACAGCAGAAAGACTAGTGGGGGAAGCTCATTCCACATTTTGCAAGTAAGCGGGAGAAAAGAGCGCATAAATCGCGAGGTGTGGGATTTCCAGGACTCGACTCGAGGAATTAGTTTCCCTTTTCGAAGGACTTTTTATAGAAGGAAAACTGAATTAAAAAAATGAAGGAAAGTAACATTTCCTTTCTTTGGAAGATATTATGTTATATAATTTTTTTGGCTATAGTAGGTAGGTATATAATTATGTGGGCTTTATTATTTATCGGCTATTTGAATTTATGTAAATCCAAAACTATTTGCAAGTCGACAATCATACATCCGGATTAGAATTTTGCAAACAACCTAGTACTAATACATAATTATTATCGACTACTGTACGTAATTTGATAAAAACCGGTTATCTCGGTGCCATAAGGCAATGATTACAAGATTAGGTTCCTTTTTGGTTACAGGTTGTAACGGTGTTTGACACCTGATGTTGAGTGACGATGCGAAATCTTTTTTGCCGGCAGTTGAACTGTCAACATGAAACTTGTATTTTTATTTTCATACACAAAAACCAAAATTTGTAATGTAATTAAAAAAAAAAAATTATCGTTCCGTACCGAAGGAGTAAAACAGAAACCTATTAATAAGACTCCGTTGTCCGTCCGTCCGTCTGTCAGCTGTCTGTCGCCAGGCTGTATCTCATGAACCGTGATAGTTAGACAGTTGAAATTTCCACAGATGATGTACTTTTTTCTGTTGCCGCTACAACAACAAATAGGTACTTGCTAAAAATAGAATCCTTCCTACTAATATTATAAACGTGAAAGTTTGTAAGTATGGATGGATGGATGTTTGTTACTCTTTAGCCAAAATCTCCCCAGCGTGCGTTATTCGCACATTTTTTTTTATATCAAGGGCCTTAACTATCAAGTGTGTAGAGAGTTTTATTTTACGAGATCGGTTTGCAGGCTGATACGGTTCGTGTGGTGGCCCCATAACGTTTGACGTAACGCTACGACTGTACCCAAAGGTAGGGTCGCACTGTTAGCGTTTAGCGATAATAACTGCTAAAACTTTACAGATTTTAATGTTTCAGTGAGTGTTTCCCCAGTACAGGTTTTGATAGTTTACAATGACTATATTAGGCGTGACGAAAGATTTTGAAACCCTCTTCCATAATAGCGGTACATATTTACTATATACGGAAAAACCTTTATTTCGGTAATAAACTTGAGTTTAACGAAGTTTAAAACCATTATTCTAATATTGTTCAAATAGTGCGCCAAAACAGCTCGACGGTGTCATGGCGTCGGCTCTGACGTCACGCTTAGGTAAACATGTCATTGTGTCTATGCGTTACGAAGAATCTATACAAAACAATGACAGTATTATCAGCGGAGTTGTCATTGAGACAGAGTCATGCCAAATAAAATAAAATATTGTACCCACAATAACATAGGTTAAGGTTTTGTTTTTAAAATTAGAATGGTTTTTGTCTGAAATATATGTTTTTTTTTTGTATTTAAAACGATTTTCGTTACAACCAATGTTTTTTAATTTAAATGCGTTGCTTAATATGAAATGTATACATAGCGAAATAAATCAACAATTTGAATGTTAGTAAGTACTAGCTTTTAGGTATTATCTGTGCTATTGCCTTTTTTATTTTGTAACAAAAATATTGAATCAGCCACACCTTGAGGCAAATTTTATCCGCTGTCATTGGGACCCCACCCGTGATAGCGTGGTCTCGAGGACTCTACATTGACGATTTAAGGTACATTTTCGGACTTTACATCGCAATGTAGTGAAACCTTTTTTGGTAATACCCGAGTCTGTGAACTTCCTCGTTTGACGGAAACGTTTCCGAGTGCGTATTTAGGTAGGTTTTATCATTGATTTTATTTTAAACGAGGCGCCGAGTGAGGTTTCTGTAAGAGGAGTATCTTTTATGATTATATGTACGAGGTTCGATGTACTGTACATACATTTTGTGAGAAGGCATATTCGTTTGATTCCTCTGGCGCAAAATTATTTGGTTTTTTTGTGTGTTCTTTCAATTAAAACTGGTTTGTCGTGATTTCTTACGCGTCGAAATTTCTTCTCAGTTAAAACGCTATCAAAATAACTAAACCTATTCCTTTTTATTTGTAATTTATTTTTTTACTAAATATTCTGATTAAGTATCATGTAGAATTGTAGAATTGGTTAGTCGACATCACCGGAGACCGAAGAGCTGGCAGCTACCTCGGACAAAGAATTAGTCTAGCCATCCAAAGGGGGAACGCTGCCAGTATCGTCGGTACCTTGCCTAAAGGGACTTCTTTTAATAATGTATTTTAGTTATTAGTTTAGGTTTATTTGTTTTTATTTTATTGTTATAATAGTATATAATTGTAGATTAACGTCATATTTATTTAGTATTTTTATGATCATAACTAGTTGCGCCCCGCGTCTTCCCGTTATCCCGCAGGAACCATTTTCCGGGATAAAAAGTAGTCTATGTGTTAATCCAGGGTATAAGCTATTTCCATTCTAAATTTCATTCAGATCCGTTCAGTAGTTTTTGCGTGAAAGAGTAACAAACATACATCCATCCATCGATCCATACTCACAAACTTTCACGTTTTTAATGTTAGTAGGATTTTTTTCTACTAATGACCCTGACATCTGTAGATCAACAACATATTTTTTTAAATTTTTTATGATCATAATTACCCGCTTAATCTTGGACAAAGGACATAGGATACTTTCACTTATAATGGAGTCCACGCAGGTGAAACCGCGGGTAACAAGTAGTAAAATCATAAATTTTGATGTTTCGAGAACTGTCCATCAGATAAATTGACAAGAAGCAGATTACGTTATCGAAATTATGAATAAAAGTTATGGATTAAAATAGCATTGTATTATCAATGAAAGAATCTTAATTGCCCATGCGTTCTTGATTGATGGCATTCAGTTACTGATAACGTCGGATAATTAGGATCGTACGATTTATGATGATAAGAAATTGTGTGATATATGTACGGAAATAGCGATTAATATTAGACACGCTATCTAGTGTAAACTGGAATAGGTATGATTATGTATATCATGGGACTAGTACAGTCAACGACAGAAGTCGCTGAAAATCACTCTTTTTTTCTATTATCCTCATCATCTTAGACACCAATTTTTTACCTCATCATCACCTAAAATCAGGTGTGTTATGTTGTGGTCAAAATGATACCATGTAGGATGTAAAAAAACAATAATAATTACTGATTTGAAACACATTTGGAAAATCGAGAACGATCAGCTACTTTTGTCGCTGACTGTACCTATCCCTAGTAAACGGAGAAAAAAACCTTCCAAAACACCGTTTTCCTTCTGACTCAAACGGGAGGGTTTTGTTATTCAGAAGGAAATCTAAGGTAATATATAGTTTAAAAAACTAAAAAAAACACTTTAAAAACGCACTGAAAAATATAAAATAATACAATTGACTTGTATTAGTTACGATATAATGGTAATGGCCCAAACACTAGGGGTTTACTAGCAGCCACTGCAGAGATCCCCTACCCACCTTCAGAAGGAAATTCCTATTACGTTCCCACAGCTGGGACTTTAATATTGTGGTTCTTGGACAAGCCGGTTTTCCCATGATGTTTTCCTTCACCGTATTGAGCGATGGCAAATAATAAGTTTTTAAAAGTAGACAGACATACAAACAGGCGGAAAACAAAGGGTTCCGTTTTTCCTTTAAGATACGGAACCCTAAATAGGGGAAACATTATTCACCTGATAGTTCCCGTTACTGGTGACAGCTGGAGGGGGGTATCTCCCCCCGTACCCCTGCGCGGGTCCCCCATGATACAGCGTGTTGTTATTCGCATCCCTCGTGGTTGCCGCCGTGTACGTCGACTTGCAGTTTTGGGACATCCTGTATCCTGGAATTGTAATAGGATGTGGTTAAATAGATTTAAGGCCCTATCCTGGGTAGGCCACCAACTAACTAAGTGATAACCGATGGGGAAGAAAGGTTCTCGAGTGGCGACCATGAACCGGAAGACGCTCTGTGGGCCCCCTACTAGGAGGACAAATGACATTGTTAGAGTTGCAGGGAGCCGATAGGTGCAAATGGCTAATAGCCGTTCATGGTTATGTTCAAGGGAGGCCTATGTTCAGCAGTGGACTTCTTCCGGCTGATGATGATGATGATGATGATGGTCTCAAATTCTCATCCCGCAGTCGCAGGGGGTACCTTATGCCAATCTTGGAGTACGTTAAAACGTAAACGTAAAAAAATCAAGATAATAGTATTTTCAAAAAACACTGTAAGGACCTTTGGGTAATATATTCATTATGCTGATGGTACGCGCTCTTTCTGATTGGTTCAAGTACATACAGAGAAAAAGGTAACATGCACGATTTTCTTTCATGTTATGGCTTCTTGACAGTGCTACCAGAATTCTGACTCCGACCGTACAATAATTTTAAATCGTTTTTCCATTTTTTTCCCCTGTTATTATGTGTCATGTAGATAAACATGTTTTTTTTTTAATGAAATAGTGTGGTAAACAAGCCCATCTGAAGGAAAGCGGTCACCGTCGCCTATGGCCACTTGCAACACCACGGGAGTTGCCGACCCTTAAAAACTCTTTTCACACCCATCTATTTACTATCAAATTCACAGAAATGTTTGTCATTAGCCCCAACTTTTAGCTTAATCTACAAGTCGTCCTCTTAAGAATACACCGGTTTTAAATGTGACGGATTTATTAACGTGTTTCTGTTGTCGATTAAGTTCAGATTAATAGTAATGATAATAGTCATTTATGTTTTAGGTGTGGCTTTATTAAGAGATTTCGTCTTATTTGCTTGTTACTGTTTTATTTTGAGACATATTAAAACTGGAGCATTTTGTGAATAATCGCATTATTATAAAAATAATGCAACTTAATTTTCTTTTAATAATTGTCTGGAGAAGTTTGAGAATCGCCTGCATTCGCCTGATGTTAGGTGTCGATGTGGTCGAAGGTGGAGTCAAGCTACATCTGGTCTGGAAACAGTATCTCAAGTGAGGCTGCCGGAACACATACACGATAGGTATTTGGTGACAGATTCTTAACTTAAGTGCGGTAGCTATCCAGACGAGCACTATAAAAGTCCTACCACCAAGCCTAAGGTTTCATCACGATGTTTTCCTAAATCGAAAGCTCAAGCTCGTTGTAGGATTCGAACCAACGACCTACAAGTCGCAAGCCGACGTCACTACCACTGACCCATCATCGCTTCAAAAATCATCATCGCTTCTTCATTCTTTTGTGCCGTCAAATCAACTAAGTTTCAAGAAAACCCTAACTTTAAAGAAAATACTAAATCTTATTACAAAAAGCTAAACGCACATATTCTCCATTCACCCAGAAAATTCCCAAACACAATAACTGTGCAAACAATAAAAAAGGAACGTCCAAAAAATCACGGCCATCAAGAAACGAGGCACGGCTCTGATGCCGATGTAAAAAAGAAAAAAAAGCCACAAAATAAAAAACATAATACCGCAACGGAGTCGAGTGGTAATTAAAAAAAACTGGACTGTCCAAAACTGTAGCATTCGTTACAGTTAGTAACAGTAAAGTGTAACACGACACTGACAATTAAAGATGCGGTCGAAGGCATAAGAGGATAGTGGATATCGATTAATATGAAATCGGGGTTATGGTTATGGATATGGAAAAGTGGTTTACCACGTTGATTGCGAAGCCATTTTTCATAGACGTAATCTGGTACTCTAGAATGACGCACAAGCAATGGTTACTTCTTGAGCACAGATTTGGCGCTGTCAGTTCATACAAATATGTCACATTTTTTTTTGTTTTGTTATGGCGTCACACGATTAGTGTATTTGCCAGTGTCAAGTATAAAAGATTTCAATCTCAGAGAGTTGAACCAAGTTTAAATGATGATTGTGATGATGATGATGAGATGACGGGATGAGGATAGTGTTTTAGTAAAGTAGTGGCACTTTACTTAAACTTTACACGGACTTTTTTGGAGCAACTTGAAAATTCACTTTCACAACTTTATTTCAATTTCCCACACTCGTACACATTAACGAACACATAATAGTTAATAATCCACCAATATGACATATTATCACTCTAAGAAACACAGGTTTTGGCAATAAAAACAAAGTTTTCACGTTGACAATTCGATTGCCGCCAAAAAAGTCAATATGTCAAAAAGTCGTTACTCAAACCCAATATAATATATCAACACTTGAGTGTTCTAGAATACGGGCCATAGACTTTCAGCCAGCGTATAAGGTCTTTTCGAGACAAGCTTAAACTACTTTGCAGTACGGTTAAGACCTTTTTAGTCAAATAATTTAGTACCAAAGGGATGGAGAAGACTAGCTCGTGACAGGAAAGTGTAGAAGGAACTAGGGGAAGCCTATGTCGAGGGACAACCTGCTAAGGAAACCGGTTGCTGAAAAGTAAAAAGTAAAGCAATATTATGTATCTTTATTATTGTTATTTTACACAATTTAGTCAGAGAATAAAGCCTTTATCTATCTGTCTATCTACCTCTGCGCTAGCCACTATCCCCTGGCTTGCTTAGAATCAATACAATGTATAAAAGAATCGCAGGCTTCCAGAAGTTCTACAAAAAATTCCCCGACACATTAATACATATATAACCTTTTTGATGAAACTTTTTGTTCATAATGTTTACAGGTTAGCGTTTGACCATAAGTCATTTGATGCTAAGTGGAAATGTAGTTGTCGTGGTAGGTGGCATCACGCTACGCCTAGATTGGGAACTGGCTCTCAAGCGGGACTGCCGGAACACACCGATGGGTTGCTTCAGGTTGTCACAATCTTTGCCTCCCCGTGCTGAGCCGGGGCAGAACGCGCTCTCATCAGTTGTTACTCAAAGACTGATTCGCTTAGATCTTATATTCCACAAACCCCTAATTCATTTGGCTCACCATCAAAATGGATTACCCATTTTCCTCCCGTCTGTGCGACGTAGAAGAATGTTGTTTTTATTTGGAGCACTTTATAATTTGGGTGGTCAGTTAAAATTTACCTTTATTAAGTACCGGTTTTTGGATATGCGATTTAAGAATAAACCGGTGCAGAGGTAGTAGTGTTTTTGAAAGTAAATTGCCACTGATTCTGCGAGATTTTTTATGCTTCTTAGAGAGCAATGTTTGACCACAAGTCTCCTGATGTTAAGTGAAGTTATGGTCGAAGGTGGTATCACTACGCTTGGATTGGGAACTGGCTTTCAAGTAAGACTGCCGAAATACATCGATAGATGCTGCGTTGAGGATGTTACATTCAGTGCAGTGCAAATTAATAGGTACAAAGGAAGATAATTGGAATATTAGAAAATAAGAAAGTACAGCACAATTCGAGTGATATCCATTCATCATCGGCTGGAAGAAGTCTACTGCTGAATTTAGCCCTTTTAAAGTCACCATGAACAGCTGTTAGTTATTTGCATCCTTCAGCTCCTCACTAATCACGCACGATGTGATTTCTTTTTTTACTTTTTATAGGGTAGCTTTTGATGTAAGTCACCTGATGTTAGGTGATAAGGTGGTTGAAGGTGGGGCCAAGCTGCACTTGGACTGGGAACTGGCTCTCAAGTGAGGTGGGTGGAACATCGTCGGTCCACCTAGTGGGGGGCCTTAGCCTACCTACAGAACGTCTTCCTGTTCGTGGTCGCCGCTCGAGAACCTTGCTGTCCATTGCATGGCAACAAAAGCTGACTCAATTTTACTCCAATTTTAATCTTTGATCATAAAATTGACACTCTACAACCGGATTTCAGTGACAGCCACTTAGCCACCGCGACCACCAGTCACCTTGAAAGGGTGCACTTTGCGTCCTTAATAATTTTTAAAAGCAATTATATGTATTCCGCAATCTTAATGATACCTACAAACCGTTTGATACAATTGTCGCTTTTTTCAACAATAAGGGTATAATTAAAATAAACTGTTTTGTCGTTAAAAGGAGCGGTTACAACAGCAGGCGGTAGTTTACAAAACAGACCGCTTAAAAAAATGTTGAACGAATTTATGCAAATAGGTAAATACGTATGTAATTTGTAATATTTTTTTTTTTTATATCTTGCAATGTAGAGTTTGACTACAAGTTAACAATGTGAACGTAGGTGGCGCTAAGCTCCTGATATCTACTGGGGCTGGTCGCCAGCCAATAGTCAATAGTAGTCAACATTGTGATCACTTTAAAACGTCAAACTTAAAACTAGCTACGCCTGTTCCAACCTCCTTACGCCGGCAAAAGAACAGGTAAGAAACGCCCGGCAGGTAATTTTTTTGGCACGATCACATTGACAATTTTATTCTTATTACTAATCGATTGAATTGGAGCAAGTTCACAAAAATCCCAAGCGTTTTTGTCATCTAATGGTCCAATATTTTTTAATTAGCTTTACTAATAAGATTTCTCTTGTTTGGTTGTACACATTGGGATATGGGAACATGAATATTAATGAGTTGCGGGATGACAACCAAAGCAGACCAGACCCCACAAGCAGCACCCGTTCACGAGTTGACGCATGTGCCAGCCATCGCTCTCCTCCACCATATTAGAGGGAAGAGGGCGACCCGACACACGACGCCGCTGCAAGCAAATAGCAGCCTATCCGCAAACCCACGCGTGGGCCAGACTTTCTCTCTCTCTGAGAAAAGGCCTGTATCCGAGCAGAGGGAACGTAATAGGCTGATGATAGTTCCATCAAGCTGTTTTCCTTTAGCTCAAGCCTATTGCAAGATATGAACCGACAACTGCTCGCAACGCAAGCCGACGTCACTACCAAGCTATTCACCTGCACAAAAAAAATGTACTAAATGAATCTACTACGCTGTGCTCACTCAATAAAAAAATCGTTACACACATTTGCGACACGCGACCACAAAAAAACAACATCACATTCCTACCATTTCACAAGCCAGTGTCCCACATAAACAAGTCATTTATATCGGAATAAATATTAAAATTTATTCGCGGTGACCGTAACACGGACATCCTACGGCGAGGTATGCCGGATCTTGCCGGGTTTTACCGGATACGGTTGGAACAGGACTTTATCTTTGGAAAAACAATGTGGTAAAAAGCCAGGTCCTGTTTATGGGGATAGACAACGATTCGACAGTTTTTGTGTTGGCTTCACTGTTAGTGTATTTGCCAGTGTCAAAATATTTCAAACTCAGAGAGTAGAATCAAGTATTAATTATGATAATGAGGAGGATAGTGTTTAAGTAAAAAAAAAAAAGTAAACAATGTCCTTCAAGTATCTGTTTGTATTTTTTGTAGTAACTTAGAAAATAACAAACACAACAACAAGTTTTTCATTTCAAACCACAGAGTCAATTTATCATAGGCATTGTGTGAATAGGGGCAATTTAATTCAGACCAATGGATTTTCCTCAATCCATTTTTAGCCACTTTTCCACTTGCTCAATGCCCTGGCCTTAGTGGATTGTCTAAACAATTGGTCTCGTGTAAATGCTCCATTAGCGCGTGCTGGCTGAATACCTAAACTGTATCAATAACAAGTGCAAGGTCTGCTTAGTAATCATTGTTGTTTTTTTAAAATGCTACATACTCTGAAATTTACTGCAACTAAAAAAAGAGTTCGCGAAATTCATCTAATAATTAATTGTGAGAACATAAATAAAGTTTTCGCTAAAAATTGCTACTCTGAAATTTACTGCAACTAAAAAAGGAGATCACGAAATTCATCTAATAATAAATTACAGGAACATAAATAAAGCTTTCGCTAAAAAATGCGACCCTAAAATTAGCTGCAACTGAATAATGCGTTCGCGAAATTCATCTAGCAAATCTTAAATTTATACAATTTGACGGTTGAAATTGAGCACTTCTTGCCCGTGGTACAGTCGCGATTGAGACTAATATTTTTGTACGGTCAAAGACAAAAACTCAAACTCAAAATTCTTACATAATATGGTCACTTTAAAACGTCAAACTTAAGACTAGCTACGCCTGTTCCGACCTCCTTACTCTGGCAAAAGAACAGGCAAGAAACGCCCGGCAGCTAATTTTGATGGCGTAATCACATTTACAACTTTAATCTTACTACTAATTTATTGAATTGGAGCAAGTTCACTACAACCCCAAGCTTTTTTGTCACCTAAACAGTCGGATATTTTAGAATAAGCTTTACTAATAAGATTTCTCTAGGTTGGTTGTACACATTGAGATATGGAAACATGAACATTAACGAGTTAAGGGAAAGCTGAACATGGTCTATTTTCCGATTTCTATGCTATAAAGAAAAAATTAACAATAAAGCGTTATCTTTCTACCCATAACCAGCTCACAAACATCACGATACTGAACCCTAGCGTACCTCCATCATCACTAGGTATATCAGTAGGTATGTCTACTATGACGATTTCACTTGTCACGTCGTCTTTCATCTTTTGAGACCCTTTCGCTCCACTCCAACCCAACATTCCAACACTCATCCCTCCTTTCGTCAAAGACTACACAGACCAGTGGGGCAATCAATAACAAACAAGTATCTTGCAAGAGATTCAAGTATCTGATACTAGATTCAAGTACCTAGATACTTGTCACAAGTACCTGTACAATTGGAGTGCAGTACAGGCGGGTTCCGGATACGTGTGACCCAATGCTCCCAATCACGACCGGTCTCTATCTATGGCTATTTTTGTAGTACTTCTTTAAGTAACTGAGTCACGAGACGAGCAAATCACTAACGACCAGTTTCAATAACCTATCTGTCCACGGTTTGCCCTACGAGAGATTGAAATTTGACATTACTTCTATCATATGGACTTACGTCAATATTTTATCTTTAGTAGGACAATGCTCTGTGACCAAGTTATGGTTTCCCCACGATGTTTTTCTTCACCAAAACCTCAAGATCTTGCCGCGCAAGAAATTCAACTTTTGCAGTACAAAATTCTGGGTGGCAAGCAAGCGTGACGCTTATTACCTACCAGACAAGCGCCTTGATCGTCACGTTAAAAAAAACAAGAACATTTGAATCCACGACCTGGTCACAAGTCGACGTCACTACCACCGAGCCATCATCGCTTCAACATACTCGGTACGAGAGTAACGAGTACTTGTACATATAATTAGAATGCAGTAACGGTTCCGGACGCCTGACCCAATGGTCCGGATTGGACCGGTCTTCCATGCCTATGGCTAGTCTTTGTCTATTCTTGTATTGGATGGTCAGTTTTATCTTCCTATGCAAGCTTTATCAATCCAATTTTGATAACATTCGCACAGTATTGATATTTTAGGGAGGTGACCTTCTCTCATAAACTACTGGTCCGATTCCGACAACTTTGCCACTGAGAGAGAGCTACATTATCCCTCAGTGACACATATAGGTATGCTATGTTTTATTCTGGTCTGATGGTAAGGACACCGTCGTCTTTGGACATTTGCATCATTAAGGGCGTTGCAAATACGTTGCTGACCCTGAGGAACTCCTTCAACTTCCATCATTTTGTAGCACCATATAAAAACCTGTAGAAAGAGCTCATTCCACATTTTGCAAGTAAGCGGGAGACAGGAGCACATAAATCGAGAGGTGTTAGACTTTCAGGCTTCAATGTGTAGATGAGCTTTATTCCGCTGACGAGATCTAAGTAAAAGAAACTGAAATTACCTCCAGAAGGCGACGTCACCACTACAAAAAACATACCTTCACTTCTCAAGATTAGCGCCTACACAAAAAACAAATACACCAAATACGAGTCTAACCACAAATGAAATATTTATGTTGTAGGTACTAAGTCGAATCTAGGAATTCCCACATAACGGTGTTCCGATTGTGACTCAGACCCGGAAGTGCTTACGGTACCGTTACAAATGTGGTTAGCTTTTTAAGGCAAGACCTCACACCGTAGGTGACTGAGGGGGTTCCTAAGCCTATCTCGTCATCATCACCAGCCTATTACGTTCCCACTGCTGGAACACAGGCTTCCTCTTAGAAAAAGAAAGAAAGAGAGAGAGAGTATGGTAACGTGACCATTCATAATTTCTCTCCGAACGGGACCCTAGTGATTCATTTCGATAATCAGCATAGTATAACGTTTCTAACGCTGGGACACAGAGCTTCGATCAGAAAGAGTGTATGGGCCATAATCCACCACGTGGGCCCAGTACGGGTTGGCGGTTAGGCCGACCAGAGTTTTCAGACCGCCCAAAGGTCTAAGACGCTGGTTTTCGTTGTGCATTTTCTAAAATGAAACTAATTTTGACTGGTCTACAAGTATTACTGTCCTGGTTTGACTACGGAAGTAAAACAAGGACAGCAATACTTTCAGATATGTAAAGTTTAGTTTAGTTTTTTCTGCTGCTATCTTAAGATAGCAGCTCGGACTGATGGATTGACATGTTCTCTGAAGCCCGGATGCGATCATAATTGGAAATACCACGAATGGTCACTTATCTAATTAGTGACCGCAGAAAATTGCTTAATCTAGTTCCAGTTGATGGGTCATGAACGACTTGCCAAGCTCCGCTATGAGCACTGTTTTGTTTTGATAAAAATAAATAAATGTGGTATTTAAAATTAAATATGAACGGAAATGTTAGCTTGTTGTTACATAACGTTAGTTACCGTTTGTTGACATATAATCATTAAAGGTTTTGAATACTGCCAATCCTTTCAATTTGAAGATTCAACTTGATGCAACGCTCTGGCACCCCTTTTTGAAGTAATTGTCACTGGTTCAGAGCGGGGCTGCTCCGCTCAAGTCGGGGCGTATGTACACGCCAATTTTAGTTGAAAAAGGAAATACAAAGCCAGCTCTTTAGACAGTTATCGAATGGAAATCTGAACCGACAATTGTATCCAAAAATCCCTTAAAACCCCGCTCCTCGGAACTTATCAACAAAAACTCGTAAAAACCCCGTAATTGTTCGCGATCTGAACTTCTGAAGCAATCACCGTGGTCTATCCACACGAGATAAGTGGCAATCGATACGCGCGGAAGATTTCGTTTTAGATAAATTGGTGGCAGCCCTAAGTTTATTAACGTGAACGGCTGCGGTGACAGCGGAAAGCGGATAATGGTGATAATAATAAATACGCCATGCATTGTAAGAGTCGTAGAGAGCCGATGGATACAAATGGCTAATAACCGTTATGGTGGCTTTTAAACGGGGGAGGCCTGTGTTTGGCAGTGGATTTCTTTACTCCTGGCTGATGATGATGATGATGAATAAATAAACGCTGTATCTAGAATAGAATAGAATATATGTTTATTTGCCACAATAACACTTAATACGTTACAAAATTATAAAATAAGAAAAAACAATATTACAGTAATTGCACGAGTACACAAAACGTGTCACCATCGCAAATCGGCACCAACTCAGCATAATGCTGGTTGAAATACCAGCGGTGGTATTCCTTTGGAACCGTACGGTGACGCGACTTTATCTTTGACGCTAAACGCTGTTTCTGTGACCGCAGGTGCCATTCTCCCGCTCTAACTATTTCGTCCCACCATTCTGAAGATAAATAGGGCGGTGTCAGCCCTACAGGCAGTATGCGAACGCCCTAATGGGTCAGGGCTGCCACCTAATCACTGTAAATAATGAAGGTAAAGCCCTTACTTTGCATTTTTTTCTCGGGTCTTTTAGCACGTTGTAAAGCTTGTGGAAAATAAATTTATGTTGTTAGATCAGTTAGGACTCTCATCCCACATTGTGCCCTCTCTGTCAAAGGGTGGTTTCATTCGTAGACTTCATAGAATACAATGGCATTTTTTGTTTCATACATTGGCCGTCGCCCGGTCGTTCCGGTATCACTGAAAATACGAAGTCACGAAGGACTTGCGCGAGCTCCAGGTGGAGGACTGGCAGGAGGTGGCGCAGGACAGACCGAAGTGGTGTCTTTTGTTACCGGAGGCCAAGACTCACTTTGGGTCGTTGCGCCATCTCAGTTAGTTTTTTTTTGTTTTAATAAGTGATGAAATAAAACTGAAGTCGTTTGGTGGTTTTCCCTGCATTATGCAACCTAAATTGTTATTTTGTATTTTTATTTCTAGTAAATTTTAACGTGCTACTTACTAAAATAAAGACAAGTAAGTAGGAAAGTATGCGAATTTTACGTCTTACTGTGTCAGTGTTTTAATCACAAGTCACCTGACGATGTGGTAGAAGATGGCGCACGCTACACCTGGATTGGGAACTGGCGCTCAAGTAGGGCTGCCGGAACACACCGATGGGCGCTTGGCGACAGATTCTTAACTTGCGGCTGGTAGCTAGCCAGGTGAGCACTAGAAAATGCCCTACCATCAAGCTATGGTTTCATCACGATGTTATTCTTCACCGAAAGCTCAAAGCTTTTTAAACTCATTCAATACTTCAATATCAAAACGTGAGCAGTAATGATGAATCAGACGCAAAATATTTGACCTTCAGTTGACACAAAGAAAGGCAGAAATTAGTCATGTTTACAAGAACCAGCGGTGACATGATATTATTGAATTCAATTGCATAGCCCTTCCCAATCACGACGCCATCAATAAAGATAAAAAAAAAACTCTAAAATATTTAATTCACTAGGATACAACATATTTTGATCACCTTAAAACGTCAGACTTAATCACAACATTCCTTGTATTGCATCTGTCAATATCACTACAGCAACGAAGTTTGAATTTGGATCACTTTGAACAGTCTTACGAGGTTATGACGTCACAGTTATGTAATCTTATTAGTCACTTTAAGAAATGTAACAGCAGTTAACAATTTTCGCATAAAATGTACTTTAACGCATTAAAAATAAGTACCAGATTATAGTAGTAAAAATGAAAGTAATTTTAAGTATAGGCCTACTTAATATAAAAAAACCGACAGCTTAAAAAATGATTAACCTTATTAGGTATTGAAAATAAAATTTTATATCTTAAACACGATTTTTTATTATTCGCTCTCATTTTTTTTTTGATTCGCATACCTGCGCTATTGAAAACATTTTATAAATTATAAATGCAAAAGTAAGTCTGTATATCTGTCTGTCTCGCTTTCACGACTAAACTGCTAAACCGATTTAAATGAAATTTGGTCCGGAGATAGTTTGACCCCTGAGGAAGAATATAGAATACTTTTTTGCGTGATAAACTGTACTACCCGACGCGTGTGAAATCGCAGAGAGAATCTAGTTTAGAAATAAGAAACAGCAGATAATTACACTTTCGGATCGTTTCTAGTTTCTACGAGTGCAATTGTTAATTACTGCAGTGAAAAGGCAGATGAAGCTATAGAATGCTCTGTCGCAATAGATTCTACTTTCTAGGTTCAATGACCTAGACTTTCTCTAGGTCTTGCGATGCATTCGCCGCTGATAGGATAGACTAGACATGCTTGCTTAATAGGTACAGTCAGCGGCACAAGTCACTGAACATCAATAGATTTTCGGATTACCTACAGCATTTGTTTTTTACTACTCACAGGGTAGCGTTTGATCACAAGTCACCTGATCTAAAGTGACGATGTGGTCGAAGGTGTCACCATGCTACACCTGGAATGTCAACTGGCTCTCATGTGGGGCCGCCGGAACACACGGAGAAAAAATACCTTCCGAAATACCGTTTTCCTTCTGAGTCAAAAGGGAAGGAATTGTGATTCAGAAGGAAGGAAACGGTCTTGGAAGGTAAAGACTCAGAAGGAAAGTCAGAATTTTTTTCTCAGTGCACACTGATAGGTGCTTGGCGACAGATTCTAGCCAGGCAAGCACTTGAAAATGCCCGAAGCTATGGTTTCATCACGACGTTTTCCTTCACCAATAGCTCAAGCTCATTCGTATCCACGATCTATGGATCGTAAGCAGACGTCACTAACACTGAGCCATCATAATCTTCAACCAACGAACCTTCGACCGCATCATCACCTAACATCAGGTGTGGTGTGTTGTGGTCAAACACTGCTTTCTTAGTCTGTTGTAAGAACCCAAAAATGACTGATCTAAAACATATCTGAAAATTCGAGTATGACCAACTACTTTTGTTGCTGATTGTACTAGGCTTGTACCTAGACTGACCTAACGACTTTTCCAAGTGCACACCTGACTTTTTTGGCGGCAATCGAATTGTCAACGTGAAAATTTTGTTTTTATTTCCAAAACTTGTGTTTCTTCGAGTGATAATGTGTAATATTGGTGGATTATTAACCATTATGTGTTCGTTAATGTGTACGAGTGTGGGAAATTGAAATAAAGTTGTGAAAGTGACTTTTCGAGTTGCTCCAAAAAAGTCCGTGTAAAGTTTAAGTAAAGCGCCACTACTTTACTTAAACACTATTCTCATCCCTTCATCTCATTATCATCATCATCATCATCATCATCATTTAAACTTGATTCAACTCTCTGAGTTTGAAATATTTTATACTTGACACTGGCAAATACACTAATCGTGTGATGCCATAATAAAAAAAAAAAAAAAAAAAAAAAAAGTGCACCCAAAGTACGTTTTCTGTGCGAATGTACATTTAATTAATGTTAAATTAGCTAGATGAGGTGAAAATATTGATTAATAGTTGCACCCCGCGGTTTCACCCACGTATTCCCGTTATCCCGCAGAAACCTTTTTTCGGGATAAAAGTATAAGCTATCTCTATTCCAAATTTCATCAAAATCGGTTTAGTAGTTACGGTGATAAGTGGTAACAAAAATTCACACACACAAACTTTCGCATTTATAATATTAGTGGGATTAAAAACCGTCACAATTATTTTTGTGATTTCATTACTGTTATTGGTTAATTATCCCCCAATATCACACATTATCACTCGAAGAAACACAGATAAAGGAAATAAAAACAAAATTTTCATGTTGACAGTTCATTTGCCGCCAAAAAAGTCCCACCCTCAAGTTATTACACAAGTTTCGAGCTTAATTTGGGGCTAGGTCAATTTGTGTGAAATTGTCTCCGATATTTATTTATTTATTAACAAATGTGTTGAATATTCAAGACCTCGGTAAATAAAAAGAGAAAATAATGTTGCCCAGTAATAAAACGTAACAAAGCATTAACGATTATTTCATTCTACAATACATCGAGATGTCAGTAAACCAAATTACCGATAAATCGATTTATTCCTGTCACAGGATTTTATCAAGGTTGGTAGGGCCACTAAGTTGGACATTGTAAGGGACCTGATTGGGTGATGAGTTACTTTGCGTTGTACGTAGTTAATGGAATTTTTGATACATATGTATTATTTTTTATTCAAGATTAAATCGGCATTAATGTAAATGTGATTGCACTCAAAAATTACCGCTGTTTCTTGCCTATTCTTTTGCCGGTGTAAAGAGGTTGGAACAGGTGTAGCTAGTTTTCAGTTTGTCGTTTTAAAGTAATCATAATTGTATTGTATCCAAAATAGTAAACATTTTGAGTAATGAGTGTTATAATAACGTTTTTAGTTAGTCTTTGTTGTTATGTTATATTTTTACGGGTTAAGAATGATTAATACAGAAAACTAATTAAAATATTTTGATTATTACGTTTGTAATAACGTAATAAAGTTAATTAAATGAATCAGCAATCAATTTAAGATCTATATTTATTAGGTTTTATGTTGAATATCGAAAAGACATAACTTTTTTATTATTGTCTGTAATAGACATATATATCATTGTGGCTTTTATTTATATCAATGACTTTAACCGTATGATGATCTCATGTTATTAATTAATATTAACTATACATTATGTATATGACAGAAAGAAAAATAAGTGATGAATATAAATTGATGGATCGAGGGAAGGTGTAATGGAAAGGTAAAATAAATAAATATCAGGGACAATTGCACACAAATTGTCCAAGCCCCAAATTAAGCTCGAAACTTGTGTTATGGGTACTAGACAACGATAATAATTATGTAGTATATATTTTTGTTATATTCAAATCATTGTAAGAAAACTACTCGTTATTAATATAATAGTCATAATATGGATTGAGTTCCCTGTATAAGCTATTCCGCAGTGATACAAATTCCAGTCCTTTATGATGGGTGTGAAAATATGTATTAAGATTTGGCAACGCATCGGCAACGCTCTTGGTGTTGCAAATGTCCATAGGTGACGGTGACCGTTTACCATCAGGTGGGCCGTCTGCTTGTCTGCTATAAAAAAGTATTCCCGTTGGCAATCTATAGTATCCTTACGATTCCACGCCATGTTGCAGTACAAATGCAGTAGTCGTAAAATGTGAACGATTTCAGAAATGTCAAATATTTTACACCGTTCAAAATGCACTTTTCATTTGCGACAATCAAGGTTAATTACTATTTGTAGAAGACATTTAACTGCTGGCTCTTTTATTTATTGTATTAATTTATTATTACAACATTAAATTAAGAGTAAGTTAATTGATCAAAATGTCTGCCTGATAGTATTATTATCGTTAACTGCTTACTTTATGACTTTGCTGAGTGAATAAGGTTTTTTTGTTGAAGAACATAATTAACATAATTGTAATTGTAGCGATGGTGGCCGAACGGTTAGGCGTGCGACTTACAAGACGCCAACACCGAGTTCGAATCCTCTCTGCCCCGCACCTATGACTTAATAAGTTATGTGCGGATTTACCATCGCTCAAACGGTGAATGAAAACATCGTGAGGAAGCCGGCATGTCCAAGAACTGCAACATTCAAGAGCATGCGACATCTACCAACCCGCACTGGGCCAGCGTGGTAGATTACAGCCCATACTCTCTCTGAGAGAAGGCCGGAGTTCTAGCAGTGGGAACGTGAAAGGCTGATGATGATGATGATAATTGTAAATCACAATGACTGATCGGGAAGCCTTATTATGGAAACATTAGTTTGTATGAAAAAATTGCTATAAAGCTTATAGCATATTATTGAAATAATATTGTATTTTAGTTGGGTAGCTTAGCTATCTTTAGACTAACTCTGTCAATAAACTTCCATATTTTCCGATATTGATATATTTACAACCATGACGCTCGAATGATGGTAAGAGTCACGTTTGCCCATAAAGATGGATATATTGTTACAATGTTTCAAAGAGACTTCAATATTATTGTACTTTTATTATTTCACAAGTGCTATAATTCAATCTTATCTATGACTGTGAAATAATTTTTTTTCCTAAGAAATGTATTAAAAGTATTTAAAATTATACCTAAGCCTCAAATATGAATGGCACAACTAACTTTACATTAAGAAAACAAACAAAGAAGTGTATGTATAAAAATTACGATTGAAAAAATGAACGTATGTAGTATTCGCGAATTGAATGGCCCGCGATTATTTATAGTCTTTCAGTAATCCCAATTTGAACCCAATGAGGGTGAAATTAAAAATGTCTTATTGCTAACTTAACTAATAACGTGCCTAATTGAATCCATAATTATGCCAATTTTGTGTTCGGTGGTTAGACTTTTCAATTTATAGAAATATTAAATAAAAGTTTGAAATTATAAGAAAGGTAAGAAAAATTTTAAAAAACAAATTTGCAAAAGTTTGTGTTCACACCTGGCATTATGCATTTTTTTTGAATATTATGAACTTCATTCGTCCTGTAATGTTATGTCATTTTTTTCGCACAGGCAATAAAATGTTTAGCTAGGTATTAGTGGCAGCAAACAGACGTTAGTCAGCAATGTAGACACAACAACCTTATTTAAAAAAAAAGTTTTTGTATATCTTGTAAAAGAAGCAGTTTATCTGATAAATGCATTAAAACATGGTTTCCAACTCGCTCGCAGCAATGATTGTCCTGTATTTGACGTCACTACACCCTTTAAATGTCATGTAATATTGTAACTGTCAACTTCGCAAAGGACTTTTTTGGCGGCAATCGAATTGTCAACGTGAAAATTTTGTTTTTATTTCCAAAACTTGTGTTTCTTCGAGTGATAATGTGTAATATTGGTGGATTATTAACCATTGTGTGTTCGTTAATGTGTACGAGTGTGGGAAATTGAAATAAAGTTGTGAAAGTGACTTTTCAAGTTGCTCCAAAAAAGTCCGTGTAAAGTTTAAGTAAAGCGCCACTACTTTACTTAAACACTATCCTCATCCCATCATCTCATCATCATCATCATCATCATCATCATTTAAACTTGATTCAACTCTCTGAGTTTGAAATCTTTTATACTTGACACTGGCAAATACACTAATCGTGTGACGCCATAACAAAACAAAAAAAAAAAAACTTCGCAAAAATACGTCAACGTAGACGTAGGTAGCGTAAAAATTTAAATACTTTTTTTTTTGTTTTGTTATGGCGTCACACGATTCGTGTATTTGCCAGTGTCACGTATAACATGTTTCGAACTCAGAGAGTTGAATCAAGTTTAAATGATGATGATGATGAGATGAAGGGATGAGGATAGTGTTTAAGTAAAGTAGTGGCGCTTGACTTAAACTTTACACGGACTTCTTTGGAGCAACTCGAAAAGTCACTTTCACAACTTTATTTCAATTTCCCACACTCGTACACATTAACGAACACATAATGGTTAATAATCCACCAATATTACACATTATCACTCGAAGAAACACAAGTTTTGGAAATAAAAACCAAATTTTTACGTTGACAATTCGATTGCCGCCAAAAAAGTCCATTTAAATACTTAACTATAAGGCATTTTTTTGGTTATTGTTGTTTTTTTAAACCTCGTACCTACCTATTTGGTAGATTGTCAACATATTTTTGTACAGACCAAGTTTATGTGTTTTGAACACGTTTTCAATATCGCTAAGTAGGTAGAGGTATTACTAATAATATGTCCAACATTATACATAATATGTGTACCTACTGTCCTAAACCAAACCGTACAACCATCTCTGTTTAGTTCATTAGCCAAACACATCCAAACCATTCGTTTTAGAACTAGGCTCCTATTTCATGAATAAATTAGTGCATTCCATTATTTATAATTCATGTATATATGTTATAAATGGTTTAGAGAAACTAGTTATGCGAATTTAACTATCAAATCATTTTAATTTTTGCAATTTATGTGCCATAATTTAGTATTTTGTGTGATGAAAAACAAATAGACTAAACTAGTTTATAGCTAACACTAAATAATATAGGGTAGATAGCTTTTTTTTTATCTATATTTATGTTAATTCGATTTTATTGAAGTTTAATTACTGAAACTGCATAAGAAATAAACAACTCACCTCTGATTCAGCCCGGAAAAAAGCCGCAAATCAACCTTCGTGCGGTGAAACAAACAAAAAAAAAAACAAAACACTGGCCGAAAAAATAGCACAATCGGAAAATGGCGCGCAGAGGTTGATAGCTTGTCAAAATAGGAGCACAGTTTGGCGCGTTAATTATTAGCGGGAAAATTTTGCTGGTTAGAAAATTTTTAAATTTGATTTTGGAATGTCGCACTCAGTGCATCGGTTAGTGCGGTGCCGGCGTAATGAATGGCCGTAGTGAGGTGCTCGCTCGAACGGCTTTGTCGGTAAATGTGTCTTAAGATGTAGCCAGATTGGTCAGTGTTGATACTTTCGATAATTGAGAGTGCGGACTGGAAGATGCTGGGGGTGGTAAATTCTTATTACGGTAGTTGTGGGCTTAGACTATTGTGTTTTTACTTATTTTATTTAGATCTCATTAAACATTTCACCTGATAGAAAGTGACGATGAAGTGATGACACTTGTAGATGCCTTATGGTTGAGAAACTACGATATTTTTTGTGGAACTTGAACTTTCAGCGAGAAAAACTTCGTGGCGGCATTGTCAGTAAGTACTTGCCCGACTAGCTCACCCTCATGTTAAGAAACTGTTGCCAAGCACCTGTCATTATATTTCAGCAATCTCACTTGAGAGGCGTAGCGTAACGCCGGCCGCTTTCGACCACACCGTCCCTTAACATCAGATGACTTGTAATCAAACGCTATAATATGTATAATCTGTTAGAAATGTTACAACGTGTTATATTTATGGGTATAAAAAAAATTAAATCTATGCCGCGCTGTCACTCATGTTACTGTCACTTATCATAAAGATGACGCGTGAAAAGGGGGATGGATATGCGAGAGAGACATAGAAAAAATGTTAGGTTTAGTTAATTATAAAGGCAGATTAAACGTGAACCTAGTTACTGTGAAAAAAATGGAGTAGGTAAAGCTTCAATGGAAATAGAGATTGGTTTTGACAATTACATCTATCTTTTTAAAATTGATTTATACATTCCAAACACTAAATATTTGTTTACAAAACAAATATATTTGTGCTTCTATAACGTCTTTACGCAAAGTATCAAGAGGTCTAGTTGCAGTATCCTGTATAGCGGTTCGTAGTAGATTCGCACCGAATCGACTTGGCATTTCGGCGGACAAAATACTTGCGGACGGCACGTCAGTAGGGAAGAGGCTTCTTTAAGAAGCAGACTCTGAGATTAAGCTTAGAATTGGAGCTAATTATAACAATTTTTTTCTGTTACTAGGATAGATAAAAAATCTAAATAAAACCCCAAATGCGTTTACGAGAAAAACAGTTTTTTTTAGTGTAGCTTTTGACCACATGTCACCTGATGTGAAGTGACCATATGGTCGAAGTTGGCGCCAAGCTACACCTGAATTAGAAACTGGCTCTCAAGTAGGGCAGCTAGAATACGCCGAAGATGCTTGAAAACCAACTCCTTACATAAGGGCCTTTAGGCAATTTCTTGAAAAGACTGCTTTGATTACCTTTTTCATTTTCAGCATTACTCTCAGATCAGCATGAGGAATTTCTCTGAGAAGTACCCTTTTTGTACGTGCTACCGTCGACTGCATCATCGTTCGGCAACGGGTGGCGTCCAAACTTAGATCTATTCACAATTAAAAATATTTAAAAAAACAGGTGCTTCGTGGGCAATTATCCTGTAGCCTGTAGGATGTGAAATAAACTCTGAACTGGGCTGACTTCGCTCAGGATAGAGCAGTAGGAGGCCAACACACACTTTGGGTCTCTGTAAATGTAAAATAAGCAAGTAATTTAAAATATTTTACTAATTTTTACGTTTGACATTAACAATGCGGTTCATTCTCAAACTCTGCTTATTTTAAAACAGAACCCATCTAACATAACTGTCATCAAAAATTCAATATAAATCAAATGTGATGTGATGGTCTGATTAGCATAGCATTAATCTAGTTTAAAAAGGTCACGCTTTTTGTCACATAAACTAGAAATCCCGCTTACAATGAATTATAATCGAGTTGATTAAATAAACGGTTAAATAATTGTTGTGGGAGCATGATTTTAGGGTTCAGTAGTTTAGGAGTTCTTAGAATCGCCATGTCGTCGGTGTGTCACCTCGATTACGTACATGTAGACCACATATTATCAATATGTACAAATGATTGATTGTATCATAGACGAAACAATAGTAATAACCACAAAGAACTTAAGTCACCGACATAGCCCACAGAATTAGCAAGCTGAAGTGGCAGTGGGCTGGTCATATAAGCCGCAGAACCGATAACCGATGGGGTAGACGTGTTCTTGAGTGGGGACCGCGACTTGGCAAACGTAGTGTAGGACGCCCTGCGACAAGGTGGAGCGACGACTTGCGCCGAGTGGCTGCCAGTAGTTGGATGAGAAGAGCCGAAGACCGGGCTCAGTGGCGTACCTTGGGAGAAGCCTATGTCCAGCAGTGGACTGATACGGGCTGATGATGATGATGACAAAGAACAACAAAAAGGAAAAATCTTAGAGTAGTACGATGGGCGGTCTTATTGCTTAGAGTGATTTCTACCAAATAAAAGTTTAATGAAATAAAATGCGCTTGGTGGTGTAAATTTATTTATGTGAAAATATAGAGCAAATAAGAATTTCTTCACAATATTTATATACCTACAACCGTACATACCTTTATATTAATACACTCCACAAATAGCCAACTTGTGAAAGATTTGTCACAGCATTGAAATGTGCAAAAAAGAGTTTTACTATATACATTACATATCTCTTTTTTTACATATTGCAGACTGGCGGTTGACTACAAGTCACCTGTTGAAGTTGGTGCCACTCTTGAATGGGGGACTGACTTGCAAGTAAGGCTGACATAACCACAGATACTTGTCGACAGATTCAGGCCAGCACTAGCAAATGCCATACGACCAAGCTATACCTACTAACATGATAGCTGAGCTATATTTTTGTTCACTTCAGGTACTGGTATGTATAGACGACGCGGTAGCCGAGTTGGTAGTATCCCTGCCTGCGAAGCTAGCGGTCCTGGGTTCGAATCCCGGTAAGGGCAAATATATGTGTGATGAGCACGAATATTTGTACCTGAGTCTTGGATATTTCTATCTATATAAGTATTTATTTATCTATATAAGTATGTATATCGTTGTCTAGGACCCATAACACAAGTTTCGAACTTAATTTGGGGCTAGGTCAATTTGTGTGCAATTGTCCCCGATATTTATTTATTTATTTATTTATAGGCATGTAGAAAAGCCTTCTCTATACTTTCCAAGCACAAGTTCTGTATGCTTTTATAGGTAAGCTTCCCACGAGGGATCGCACCAGCTCTGATGCAATTCTAGAGTCTAATGTCAGAGGTGTAGGTTTTTTAGCACCGTTAGCCCTGCGCCGTGTGGGACAAGGTGGAAGAGGTAGCGGGAGCGGGAGCGGAAGCAGAGGCGGTAGCGGGTGTGTGGAGATATCGCGTTTCAAATGACACCGTGTGCAGCTTGCAGAACTAGTTTTCGTGATAAAAACCTTGACTTGGCAAGAATAAGTTTGATGAACGTAACTGTTTTGAGTTTTAGTTATTGATTTTGGAGTTTGCATGAACAGTGAACTATCCTAGGTAGAAGTCAGAGCTATGAGTGTGATTGTGTGGGTGTTATTATTGTATTAGTACGAGTATGTGGATGTCCAATGACACAAACGTATTTTGATTCCAGGTTTACTAATTGACTCTGTCAAAGTGGTAGATTTTTGGTACACTGATAGCTCTGTGAAGGTGTGTGGAATAAGGAAAAGGCGGTAGCGGAAGCGGAATTATAGGCAGAGGGTTAAAGAAAGAAAGCTTGTGTTTGAGCTGATTAAGATTTTCTGTTTTGACACTTGAGGAAAAGGGTTTTTTTCATAACCATAATATTTTTTGCCTATCTACTTGTAAAGTTAGAGAGAAACACGCGTTCGCCTCATCCGCTGTGCTAAAATGAATAAAAAGTTTAGTTAAGTTAGTTCGTGTTAGTTTTTTATATTTTTTGTACTAGGTGGCGCCACGCTTCGCCTGGACTGACGTTCTACGTTTCTAAACACGATTCTAATTGGCTGGTTTTAGTCTAACTCATGTACCACACACCAAGTCAGCGAGGCTTGGAGGAGATCTCAGCGATAAGGCCTCCTTTGTGTCTTCAGGACAAAGGTCTCGCGAATGGGTCGTGCGATTGTTTTCGTTGAACCATCACTGACAGACAAACTGAATTAGCATCTCTACTGTTCTAGACGAGAACCTTTGTGATGAGTGTAGAAGAAGTTCTTAGTCAGAAATCTTATTAGCGATAGCTTTTTAATTAGAGGAAAGTCTTTTAAAGAGAATTCAAATAAGAAGGAGGTTTTTTAATTAGATCGTTATTTTTTTTTTTTGTGTGCGCCGATAAATTCGTCTAACACCACAACCAGTTTTGATGGAGGACTTTTTTGGCGGCAATCTAATTGTCAACGTGAAAATTTTGTTTTTATTACCAAAACTTGTGTTGTTTCGAGTTATAATGTGTAATATTGGTGGATTATTTATTAACCATTATGTGTTCGTTAATGTATACGAGTGTGGGAAATTGAAATAAAGTTGTGAAAGTGACTTTTCTAGTTGCTCCAAAAAAGTCCGTGTAAAGTTTAAGTAAAGTGCCACTAATTTACTTAAACACTATCCTCATCCCATCATCTCATCATCAACATCATTTAACCTTGATTCAAGTCTCTGAGTTTGAAATATTTTATACTTGACACTAATCGTGTGACGCCATAACAAAACAAAAAAAAAATATGTAAAGGAGATATCCCAAGGGTGGACCAGGATCTGTTGACGGCATTTTAGAGGAATCGAGGATAAACTGAAGTCGTTTTTTTTTGTGTTAAAAATTATTTGTCGGAATTTTTAAAGCACCGTTGGAGATAATTCTATGTACTACACATATTCTATTCTATTACTACAGTTTATTTCAATATAAAGCATCCTAGTCTTTCCTCAGGGTCCAAACTATCTCCACGTCAAATTTCATCAAGATCGGTTCAGTAGTTTATGCATGAAAACATAACAAACAGACAGACAATGTTACTTTCACATTTATAACCTTACTGATACGAAATACATTTCTTACCACATCGCTAAAAAAATAAAACTAGTTTGAATTAATTGTTTAAAACTAGTTTAAAAACTAAACGAACTGGCTTGAATTAATATTAACAATCTGATAAAGGTGTGTTAATCAAAATAAATAAAATTATGACAAAAATATGTTAGGTATTTAGAGTTATATTTCCAAACACTTAACTATATCTTATTACTTAACTATGACAAGGGTTGAATTAAGACAATCATACAAAATCAACCCTACCAATCATTATTTTCATAAGAGTTCTCAAAATAACCATTTATCTGCTCAACGTCATCCGTGCTCTCATAATTCGTCAGATCAAACTTATCAGCCAAAAACGTGTCAGCAGCATAAGTCGAAGTCTTCTCTGTTGAGAAGAAGCTGTCCATTCTAGAAGTAGCTGGTTCTTTAGAAGCAGCTGACCGTTCTGTGCTAGTTTCAGCAGTAGGCTGACCATCGGAACTCTTTGGATTGGGTTCTGCTGGGACTTCATTAGATTTAGGACTCTGTGCGCCAATTTCAGGTCGCAGTTCCGGCCTGCAAGAGCCATCGTCCCAGAAGTACCAGCCGTGGGGACAGACCAAGATCTGCGGGTATAGGACACCTTGCTTCATCACGCACACGTAGTAATGATTGAAGCTGGAATGTAGGACGCCAAACTCGCCCACTTTTGTGCACGCCGGTACCAATTTCTCTTTACATTGTCCGTTTGCAAGTATCACCTGAAAACAATATCGAAATCATCAGCTTATCACGTTCCTACAGCTAGGACACAAACCCTGTCTCAGAAAGAGTATGGGCCATAATCCATTGTCCATTTTCTAGTATCACCTGTAAATAATATTATCATCATCAGCCTATTGCGTTCATACTGCTGGGACTCTGGTCTTCTCTCAGGGAGAGAGTGTGTGTGGGCCCAGTAGTGGCCAGCCCTAGTGCTTGAGTTTCCAGACTACTCGAAGGCCTCCGATATCCTCATCATAATCAACCCGTTTATAGTATATCACTGCGTGCGACTTACAAACGCACACTTCTTTATTAAGATATGTGAAGATTTTCCATCGCTCAAAACGGTGAAGAAAAACATCGTAAGGAAACCGGCATGGCTAAAAACCACAATTACATTCAAGAACATGCGACATCTACCAACCCACACTGGGCTAGCATAGTAGATAATGGCCTATGCTTCCGCTCTGAGAGTAGGCTTTGTGTCCCAGCAGTGGGAACGTTATAGGTGATGGAATTAATGCCGCGAGTGGCACTGGAAAGCTATTGCATAATTGGATCAACGTAGACGAAGCACAACGTGATTACATCACTGTCAACGTCAATTGCCCACTAGGCTTGCTCTTCTCAAATGTATAAATCTACATGAATCAAAATTATTTAGAGTTATGTCAAAAACTAATTTCAAAGTTAAAGTTATGCGCAGTTATTCGAACAAGTTTGTAATTTAAAACATTGAATCAATATTTCATTATAATAACAATGTTTCACCATTCATATTTTAAGCTTTGCGCGCTACAATATGCATTGATTTTTAAGCCAAAGAGACGAGAATCGGTTGAATTTTCTCTAATGAGGTTTTATTACTTTTTTGATTCAGTACAAATTCTTTGCACACGTAATAAAAAACTCTGCGAATTTTAAATGTTAGTAGAATTCGACAGTTTATATGTTGCTATGCAGTTTATATGCGGTTGTGTTTTTGACCAGTACCTACTACTAGATTTTCAATTTACCTCGAAAAACCCTAAGTTTGCAGATGATGAGATCCAGTGAAGGAATTACATCAGAATGGTCAGGGGCACCATAATAGAGCCTGGTTTGACAGCATTGCGGAAGAAAAAGCAAGACGACACGTCAGCGACTCCTATCCAATTATGGGCCAGTGTGTTCCACCTTCGAATGCATCGTCGCTTATCATCAGGTGAGATGTGCCTATTTAATCAATTCAATTCCTTAACTTTTTTTGCCTGGCTTGTTACCAACCTCAAGAATCTGTCGCCTATCGGTGTGTTCCGGCAGCCCCACTTGAGAGCCAGTTCCCAATGCAGGTGTAGCGTGTAGCCAACTCCGACCACATCTTCACTTAACATCAGGTGACTAGTGGCTACTCTCTCTCTGTAAATAGTAAAAAAAACAAGCTAAAAGAAAAACTCACCGAGCACTGGGCAGTCTGTGGATTGTAGCCGTAGTGCCTGGGGCATAGAGCAGTTCTGTGCTCTGCCGGTCTTCCATCAGGCATACCTTCGGGAGGCGAACATAGGTGAAACTTTCTACAATCGTAAGCGTCCGGGAAAATTCCCACCTGTAAAGAGTAAACTTTATTCATCATCATCATCATCGCCAATTTTGAAATTCGTCGTCTTAATGCCCATGGCAGTTAAAAAAAGCATAATATGTGTATTGTATGTACAGTTAGTAACAGAAGTATCTGGTCATACTCGACTTTACAAATGTGTTTTAAGATCAGTAATGTTCGAGTTTTTTTACAAATTACGAGGTAGCGTTTGACCACAACCCAACGCACCCAATGTTAAGTGATGATGCGGTCACAGTTTGGTGTTTCAAATGATGAAGGTAATCGGAAAAATTGTTATTGTTCAGTGACTTTCGTCGTTGACTGTACCTACTAAATAAAATATAGTACTACAATATGTGCGATTTCTGACCCATATGGGATATCTCTTCTATATTTATAAATTAGGATTATGTGCTCGTGTTGGCGTTATCATTGTTGCAAAATATATCGTTATTTGTAACAGGATAACGTATAACGTGTTCAATAACGAACTAGGCCAGCCAGAAAGGGTTAGCAGCTATTAAAATAACGGTTTTATTGGTTCTCGTAACTCCTTGACCTTTGTACTGTGCCTTTGTGCTGATATAATCGGCTCGAGCTGGGATATTGCGCCTTTGTGTTACGGTTGTACTACCACATAGATGTTTATAGCGTTAACGTGTACAGTGAGCGACAAAAGTAGCCGATTTTACAAATGTGTTTTAGATCAGCACTAATTGTTTTTTTTTATAACTTACTAGCTGACCCGGCAGACTTGCTACTGCCTCAATCGAAAAATCAAAAAATCAATCAACTTTATTGAATACCAATAAAGTTCAAATTGACTCTACATTTTATTTAGAAAACGTTTATATGGGAAAAAGGAAAGCGCTGTTTTTAGGGTTTTCCCGGCAATCATTCAAATTTTTCTCACCTTTTCAACCTTCCCTAGACCTGCACGAAGATTTCAAGATCAAAATTAGCCAAATCGGTTTAGCCGTTCTCGAGTTTTAGCGAGACTAACAAATAGCAATTGATTTTTATATATACAGATAGATAAGGTATCGTTTGACCACAACACAACACTCCTGATTTTACGTGATGCTGCGACCAAAGGCTGGTGTTTAAGACAATGGAGGTAATCGGAAAATGTGTTGTGCAGTGACCTTTGTCGTGCATTGTACCGTGTACCAAAACCTATTACAGTTTTTTGTTAAATCTGACATGGTGTGATATCTTAAGGGACGAAGCGGTGGTGTCACGTTATGCCTGGACTGAGAAACGACTCTCAAGAGTGGCTTCTGTACCTGTTCGCAGGAATGTCTGTGCTCCTGACTCGTGAAGTCACATTCCGGGACCGGGTGCTCCGAACACTGTCCAAGATGAGCGTTGCAGGTGAGACCTGCACCGCACTCCTCTTGAGGTAGCTGGAATACGAAGAACATTGTTAGCACCTTCATTGAAATCATTTAGATATGTCCACCAGTGCGCTTTAGTGCGCGATGGTGCAGACTGTAACGCGTGCGACTTACTAGACGCCGATACCAAGTTCGAATCCTCTCGTCCCTACACCTATGACTTAAGAAGTTATGTGCGGATTTGCCATCGCTCAAAAACAGTGAAGGAAAACGTGAGGAAACCGGCATGTCCAAGAACTGCAATATTCAAGGGCATGTGACATCTAGTATCTACCAACCCGCACTAGGTCAGCATGGTAGATTAAAGCCCATACACTCTGTCTGGAGAAGGCAAGAGTCCTAGCAGTGGGAACGTTAAAAAGGCTGATGATGATGATGAGTGCGCTTTAATGTTTATCTTGCGTCTTCGTTGCCTGAGAAACCATAGTGTATGAAATAGCGTAGGTGTGCATTAAAACTGGATGCATCTTAAGGCAATCAATATTGCACACGCATTATATCGTGATAAAAAGTCATATGTCTTTCCCCAGGGGTCAATCTATCTTCATACCAAATTTCATCAAGACCGATTAGCGTTCAAATCGTTTGTCTCACTACATATTAGTACACCAGTTGCGCCCCGCGGTTTCACCTGCGCCTTCCCGTTATCCCGCAGGAACCTTTTTCTGGGATAAAAGTAGCCTATGTGTTAGTTAATAAGGGTATAAGCTATATCCATTCCAAATTTCATTCAGATCTGTTCGGTAGTTTTTGGTGAAAGAGTAACAAACATCCATCCATCCATCCATACTCACACTTTCACTACAGTAAAGTAAGAACAGTAGGTTAGCTAAGGCCGCTCGACGAGTTAATTGCCTACTCTTGCGGTGATGCATAGGCGGCGCGTTCCGTACTGAGTGCATGGCCGCGGCCCCGTCCACGGCCCCGTTCGTTTGTAATTGTGTGCGCGAAAAGTGCGTGCGTACACGGCGCCGCTACTCTCGCACACATTCAAACCGGCGGCGGCCGATTTGTATGAAGCTGAACTACTACTCTTTACTATGCTTTCACGTTTATAATATTTGTAGGATAGGAAGAAAGATTAGAAGATATATACATACCTTCAACCATCCAACAGGCAAACGCACGCAAGTGACGGCGCTGGTGCAGTTTTGGCAGGCCATTCCAGGCTTCCTGCAGATGCCCTCGACGTCTAGCTCGCCCACGCCCAGCGATATGCCCAGGGGCACGCTACCCATGCGGTCCCCATTCAGGATACCTCCAAGGTCGAAGGAGGTCGTTAGCTGTAAGGTTTAATGATATATCAGCGGCTAATATGTGAAACTCACGCACGGAGCAATGATAATTTTTTTTGCATATTTTTTTGTCACAATTTACCATTGCATAATTTTACTTATCCTAATAATAGTAACAATGCAGAAGGCAGTACTCCTTGACACGGTGTGTATCGTCAGGAGGTTCCTCACTCTGCAGCCCTAACCACCGGTAGCTTGAGTCCTGCCCCGCTACCGGTGGCACTAGGTTTAATTTTTTTATAGTAATTTTATTTAATATTATTTTATAAAATTAATGTAAAAAAACTTTTACATTAGAAAACAAATAAATGAAGTGAGTTAAAATGTTAATTTGGGATAACTTTTTAGGCACAATTTTTGCTTAACTACTTTCTATATAAGCATAATCATTGTTAAAAGCGTAGTATTCTAAGGCCTAAATATTTACTTACGCATAATGATAAATAGGCATAATTTGTATAATTACTTTTCGTATAAAATAAACATGTTGACGGCTTAGCAGGATTAATTTTTTGAACTTTGAATTCAAATTCTTTTTAACATTGACTTTTCCAGGCTTTAACCTTCACGGAGAAAAAAGACCTTCCGAAATACCGTTTTCCTTCTGAGTCAAAAGAGAAGGCACTGTGATTCAGAAGGAAAACTAATACAAAATAAGGAAGGAAACTATCTTGGAAGGTAAAGACTCAGAAGGAAAGTCAGATTTTTTTTCTCAGTGTTTAGCTAGCCAGGCGAGGACTAGAAAATGCCCTATTCCGCCAAGCTTTGGTTCCATCACGATGTTTGGTGTAGTCGTATATCTTACTGGTGTCGATTCGGTTTTATATACATTCTCCTAAACTAAACTAAATTTGACAGGTCTAATAGTATTTCTGTCTTTTTCTAACCACTGAAGTAAAAAAAAGGATGGCATTACTATTAGATCTGTCAAATTTAGTTTAGTTTTAGAAAATGCAAAACCGAATCGACACCAATATGTACCTATATGTAATAGGTTTTTTAACCTATATGTTTTTTTCCGGTTCCGGTACTCGTATTGTAAACATCACAGTGTCAGTGCTCCGTAAAAATAATTCACGAAAATAGTTTAAAGCCACAGTTTTCACAATTACATTGGACCCAAACCAAGAACTAAGTGTGATTGAGTGACACAGACATTAAACATCACGTAAATCGCTGGATTTTAACGAAAGATTGGATCCAAAACATCGGCGTATTTGCCGAAACATTGAGGTTAGAACTGTATTCAATAAACCAAGCCGTCACATTAGACAGCTGACACACTGCTGTCAAAACTTGACGCAAAGCCTGACAGCGCCACCTCAGTGTTGCCAACAGCAAAAAACTATTAAATACGTTCCATTACACATAAAATATGGACGAACAATTTCAACTACTATTTGACAAGATGAAGATTGAAATGCAGAACCAAACAATTGAACTAACTAATACAATACTTGAAAAAATGGATGAAAAATTAAAACCCGTCCTAGAAGAAAACCAAATATTGAAACTAAGAGTAGAAAAGCTGGAAAAGAAAGTGGAGCTTCTAGAAAGAGATAAAAAAAGCAATAATATAATTATTCATGGATTAGCGGAAGAGGAACAGTCGACACTGGATTTAATCAAGTGCATAAACAAGCGTTTTTTGGATGAACTAGGCATATTCATAGAAAATTATGAAATACATAAAATTTACCGTATTGGCACAAGAAATAAAAATGAGAAACCGAGGCCTACGCTCCTTTCACTAGTTAGTGGGTGGAAAAAGGCCGAAATTATGAGGAACAAAAAGAAATTAAAGGATTTATACGTAACAGAAGACTACTCAAAAGAAACCTTAGAAATTAGGAAATCATTGCAACCTAAACTAATGGAAGAAAGGAAAAAAGGAAACTTGGCGTATATAAAATACGATAAACTTATCGTAAAGGAAAATTCAAGGGCCATAGATAAAAGGAAGAGAGAGAAATCAACCTCACCGCAAGACGAACTACAGCCAAGGAAACAACAAACTCTAAGTTCGTCGAAAAACAATAGAATAAATGCTTTTGATATAATGAGAGGCCGGTCTCACTCGCTTTCAACCACCTCAACAACAACAAAGCAATAGCAACTAGATACCGGCGATCGGAAACCAAAACAAAATAAAGAACACAAAGAAATATACTATAAGGAATACTCTCCCCCAAGCCGGCTGGTCCCCGTGGGGGAAAATGACCATAACCCTCCAGCAAGCTCTTACAAAACAACGGGAATAATAAAAAAACCACAATACACTCTCAAGATTGGAACATTTAACGTAAGATCACTAGCATCAACAAAACGCCTTATAGAACTAAAATATATGTTACAAAAAATAAAAATCGATATACTTGGCTTGGCAGAAGTTAGAAAAATGGGCTACGCAATTGAAGAACACGAAGACTACATATTTTGCTTCAAAGGCGAAACACTCGGCCTATATGGAGTTGGATTTTTAATAAGTAAAGAACATAAAAATAACATTGTCAGTTTTTCAGCGTTCTCAGATCGGGTTGCTCTATTGAAAATGAAATTCAACAACCAACTGCTTACAATAATACAAGTATACGCACCTACTGAAAAGGCTACAGATGAAGAAATCAACTTATTCTATGAAACTTTACAGATAGCCCAAAGCCAGGCAGGCGATAACGTATTCGTTGTCGGCGATTTTAATGCAAAAGTTGGCCAACAAAAAACAGAAGACAGTGATAACTTTGTTCTGGGGAAATTTGGATACGGAAATAGAAATGAAAGAGGAGATAAACTAATTCAATACGCATTGGAACATAAACTGACAATCATGAACTCCTTTTTCAAAGCTCGGAAAAACCGAAAATGGACTTGGCTATCCCCCTGTGGTAACATAAAAAACGAAATTGATTTTATACTGTCAAATCACCCCACGAGGATTAGAAATGTAGAAGTATTACATGGCTTGGGGTTCAGATCTGATCACCGCTTAGTTAGAGCTACGTACATGCTAGACCAAGCAAAAAAGTGTAGAACATCATTCAGAGTGCAGCCTAAATCATTAAAAACGGATGAAGATATATCGACATACTTAAAAAACCTTGAGATCAACCTACATCAACTGAAAACACAGGGAGAAGAAGACATTCAAACTTTTTATAATAATTTAACTAACATAATCAATACCAGCCTTACATGCAGATCAGAAAATAGACAACTTAAAACTATCAACAAAATACTTAGTGAGCCTACTAGAACTCTTCTCACAAGACGAACAAAACTTATACAAATGAAGCACAAAACGAAAGAAATGAAGGAAGAACTGAGCACATTATATAAAACTACAAGTAAGGCAATAGATAAAGACTACAAAGATCATAGACACAAAATTATTGAGAACAATTTAAACACATACAGAAGCACAAAAAAAGCCTATAATAAATTGATCACACACAAAAATTGGATTCAAAACTTAAAATCTAAATGTGAAGAAACAAAAACTAGAAAAGATATCATGAACTGCGCCACCGATTTTTACAAAAAACTATATGCGAAATCAATTTCTTATACCACTACATCAGCCGATGCAGCATTAGCAAACTCCCAGTACACTAATGAACTGCCACTGATGGATGAAAAGGAAGTCAGCAAGCACATAAGTAAACTCAAAGCAGATAAAAGCCCTGGTCCTGACGGCATACAGAATGAAGCACTAAAAGCTGGCGCTATCCTGCTAACCCGCCCACTCACGTACTTGTTCAACAAAGTTCTGGAAAGAGGTCAGGTACCGATGCAATGGAAAAGATCGGATATAATCCTTTTATTCAAGAAAGGAGACCCTCAAGACATTTCTAACTACCGCCCGATTAGTCTTCTTTCATGTGTGTATAAATTGTTCATGTCAATTCTACAAAGTCAGCTGAGCCCGAAGATCGATAACTACCAGCCAGTAGAACAAGCAGGGTTTCGTTCCGGTTTTTCAACTACGGACCATATACAAGTACTGCAACAAGTCATGGAGAAATACAAGGAGTTCAACAGACCACTGTACATTGCTTTCATCGATTATGCCAAAGCGTTTGACACGATCTCCCATGATGCTATTTGGGAAGCGCTGAACAAATGCCAAATAAACGAAAATTATGTAAAAGTACTGAAAAACATCTACGAAGGTGGCGTAAGCAAAGTCAAACTAGAGACACGAGGTCCTGACATACCGATCTGCAGAGGAGTGAGACAAGGAGACCCCCTCTCACCCAAGCTGTTCATTATTGTACTACAACAAATTTTTGATAATCTTAATTGGCAGTCTGAAGGAATTAAAGTTAACCAAGATCGACTTTCACACCTCAGATTCGCGGACGACATTGTCCTATTCGCTGAAACAAGTAAAGCATTAGAAAATATGATAAGCACTTTAAATGCAGAAAGTGAAAAAGTAGGCCTCAAAATGAACGAAAATAAAACTAAAATACTGACAAACAGCCACGCACACGCTATATACCTAAACGAAAAGCCGCTTGAATATGTGAACAATTACATATACTTAGGAAAACAATTATCATTCGAGGACAAAGTTGAAGAACTAGAGGTCGAACGGCGTATTAACATGAGCTGGAAAAAGTTTTGGTCCATGAAGGAAATCTTAAAAGGGGAATTCCCTCTTCACCTAAAGAAAATTGTCTTGGACACCTGTGTTTTACCTACTCTTACATATGGATGCCAAACGTGGACATACAACACAAAAATAAAAACTAAACTAGTAGCATGCCAGAAAGCAATGGAAAGAAGCGTACTAAAAATAAGAAGAATACAAAAAGTGAAAAGCGCAAAAATAAGAAGAAAAACGAATGTTATAGACGCCTTACAATATGCCCTAAAACAGAAATGGCAGTGGGCTGGACATATAGCAAGATGCACAGATAAAAGATGGACATTAGAGACAACTATATGGAAAGGACCAAGGGGAAAAAGGAAAAGAGGACGCCCTAGAAAAAGGTGGATAGAAGATATAAAAGCGATAGCAGGAAGCGAATGGAGAAAGATAGCTATGGATAGAGAGGAGTGGAAAAAGCTGGAGGAGGCCTTTACCCGAGAAGGGGTTCCGATCAATGGTACTGAAGAAAGTGATTAAAAGATATATAAATAAATTCATATATATTATGCATAAATATTTTTTAAAATAATACTTTGTGAAATTAAAATCATAATATTATTGTATCAAATATTATAATTTATAACGCATGAATAATTGTAGATTGGAATTAAATGGGCTTTATTATTATTATTATTATGTAATAGGTACGTTGGTAAGTCTATGTGTACTTACTGAGCTGGTAAACGCGAATATCGAGAGGAATATAATTTTGAACCACATATTAACTACACTTGTCTGCTCTGAACCAAATAAACTACTTTACTGACATTAATCTTAAAAAACGACGTAATTCGGGATTTGATCTCTAACCTTTTTATCTGCTTTCAGATAAAACGTTATGAATAAAATTGGATTTGTTTACATATTTGCATATGGAATAGAATAGAATATTTATTTATGTTTCTTTGCAATAAAAACACTTGACTCTCTTACAAAATAAGAAACAAGAAGTTCAGTGGAAGTTAGTACAAAATACGCTTACGCTCCGACGCCGTGCGCGGAGTGGCTACTCAGAGTAAAATCGTTATTTTTCAAACACAAAGAATGTTGCTAAACAAAATGTATAGGATTGTGTGTACAACCAAACAAGATAAATCTTCTTATTAGTAAAGCTAAATAAAAAATATCGATTAGATGACAAAAAAAAGCTTGGGATTTTAGTGAACTTGCTCCAATTCAATCAATTAGTAATAAGAATAAAATTGTCAATGTGATCGCGCCAAAAAAATTACCTGCCGGGCGTTTCTTGCCTGTTCTTTTGCCGGCGTAAGGAGGTTGGAACAGGCGTAGCTAGTTTTAAGTTGACGTTTTAAAGTGATCACAATGTATCCTATTAAATAAAAAAGTTTTTGATTTTTGATTTTGATTTTGTCGGAAGTCAACTAATCCGATAAGCCTATATATAATTTGTGTTGGCAATTAAGTGTTTATGGCCTGTTTGATGGATATTTGACAGCACATTACCGAAGCCGAGTTAACGAGTTTACCCCCAACATTGGCGGGTTAAATATTTATAAGTACCTAATTTAAAACGACAGATTGGCGACAGATTCTTAACTTGATTGGATTGAAAATGCTCTACTTACAAGCTATAGTCACGATGTTTTCCTTCACTGAAAGCTTAAGGTCATTGTAGGATTGGAACCCAAAACTTACGGATCGTAAGCTGACGTCACTACTACTGAGTTATCATCGCTTCAAAAACTCAACTCATCATAAGCCGATATATCGATTAAACCTATCGTCAGTAATTAACTCCGAGTTATAAAGATAACACGCGAAATTTATGTTGGTTGGTTGGAATAAAAATTCAAGAAGTCCATTACTGAATCAATCGTTAAATATTTTGCACAAAAATATTAAATCGCAAATATATAGGTACGCGTTGACTTGGAAATCTCTATATTTTATTTCTATTCGTCGGTAAAGAAGCACAGAACGATATTCGGCGTATTTTCCTTTTTCTATTAAACCTTTCAATAAAGTGGAAGCGTAACTACAAACGATAGTACACATTAATCGGACTCCCGTGACCGGGTGAGGAGGTAACGAACCGTGGCTGATCCTATTTGAGATACCGTCTCTCACCCGGTAATAGTTTTGTGCAGTTCGAGAGCGAACTAGGTCGTAAGAGCGCTCCTTGAGGTGAACTACGCGAACTAGAACTAGATTCACCGCTCTTTAGTTCGTTCGATAAGACCGTTATAATAGCGAGAGTGAGTGAGAATTGTGAGAAGTGAGAATATTTTACGATAATAGTCTTGTGCAGTTCGAGAGCGAACTAGGTCGTAAGGACGCTCCTTGAGGTGAACAACGCGAACTAGAACTAGATCTGCCGCTCTTTAGTTCGTTCGATAAGACCGATATAATAGCGAGAGTGAGTGAGAACGCGGTACCACAAGGGCAAGTCACTTATCCATTTTTTTGTTGTTATTTGAAGAATGCGTATGACTCAGTAAAACAGTCAAGTGTAAATAGCGTTTTTTTTTTAAATTTAAAGAAGTGAATTATTATAATACTGCGGGTACACTTATAATGTTTATGACTTATTTATTTTTTAAAACACTTTTATTAGCTTGACTTGTTACATCTTAAATGATAGCGTAAAAATAAACAAAAGAACGCGTGCATTAGCATAGCGAGCGACCAATTTGCCTTTCTCCGGCTCGAGATAGAGATGGGAGCTGACGAACTAAAAGAGCGACGTTTACGCTAAAGAGCGGCGAACTAAACCAAATTCTCCAGCCCGCGAGCTACTACGCGTCAGACTACTCTGTAGAGAGAAAGGGGGAGAAAGGGGGAGGGAATGGATAGTATACCTATAATACCGACAAAAAATGGATTGATGGTCTGAGTTAGATCGTTGAGATAATTTTTTTTATAGATTTAATGGCCGTCCCAGATATCGCTGGAAAGACGAAGTCACGAAGGATTTGCGCGAGCTCCAGGTGGAGGACTGGCAGGAGGTGGCGCAGGACAGACCGAAGTGGCGTCTTTTGTTATCGGAGGCCAAGACTCACTTTGGGTCGTTGCGCCATCTCAGTTAGTTATAGATTTAATGGTTGTGATACTTGGGATTCAGTAGCGCAGTTGCTAATGCTGTTTTTGAACCTTTTTGCACTCTTAGATCGGTATGATACCCCACTATCGCGGAGTGAGACTTTTTTTTCTTTTCTACTTACAAGGTAGCGTTTGACCACAAGTCACCTGATGTTAAGTGACGATGTGAATATGTGTGGCTGTTGATACCAGAGCCTTAAGTGTTGTTTTTTTTTTTGGGCTTTGAATGTTCACATTACGCACAAATCTAGGCTTCCTTTGTCCTTTTTTAAACCCCCACGCAAAGAGGGGTGTTATTAGTTTGACGTGCCTGTCTGTCTGTCTGTTTGTCTGTCTGTCTGTCTGTCTGTCTGTGTGTGGCACCGTAGCTCGCGAACGGATGAAGCGATTTCAATTTTGGTTTTTTTTTGTATGAAAGGTTTTAGTTACGGGCGAGTGTTTTTTATGTTTGATGCAAATCGGTTCAACAGGTCGGGGGTTTTTTAATTTTAAAATAGTGAATAATATACAGGACAGCATTCTAGTCGTAAGTGACCTTCGAAAGACACCCAACTAAAATAAAATAAAAAAACTACTTCCAGAAATGGCTCAGTTTGTTAAAATCTTATTGGCTGGCAGTAGTTCGATGGGAAGAGCTGGAAATTAGACTTAGTGGCGTACCTTGGGAGAGGCCTATGACTAGCAGTTGACTGATACAGGCTGATTCAAACTGAGATGGCGCAACGCCCAAAGTAAGCGGCCTCCTATAATGAAAAGCATGATATGAAAAGCGAATAATATATGATGATCCTACTAATTTATAAACGTGAAAGTTTGTGAGTATGGATGGATGGATGGGTAGATGGATGTTTGTTACTCTTTCACGCAAAAACTACTAAACGGATCTGAATAAAATTCGGAATGGAGATAGCTTATACGCTGAATTTACATACAGGCTACTTTGCGGGAAAAGGTTCCTGCGGGATAACGGGAAGACGCGGGTGAAACTAGTAGGAAATAAATCAAGCATACATGTATGAAATGTAATAGATTTAGCCAAAACTGTGCGCGACGGAAATTGGGCAGGCACCGCCTCACCATTTCCCCCATAAAAAGGGGTTACATTAAGGGGTTACATTGTTACACGTCGCATAAATAACAGTTTATTACAATAATGTCGTTTCAGAGCATTTTCAGAGGAACGGGATGTAATGTCTGAAGGGATATTGAAATGAGGAGTTTTTCTGACAACCAGACAAATGCGGTCCTTTAAGATGGGTGTCAAAGGACTTCTTCAGGGTCGGCAACGCATCGGCCCTATGCTTCTTTGTCACTCTAATGCATAAATGCTTTTTTTCATTTCTGAACTATCTTAATAAATCACCCGATATATATTACTAGTCGCGCCCCGCGGTTTCACCCGCGTCTGCCCCTTATCCCGCAGGAATATTTTAATAAAAAAAATAGCCTATATGTTAATCCAGGGTATAAGCTATCTCCATTCCAAATTTAATCAAAATCTGTTTAGTAGTTACGGTGATACGTGGTAACAAACATTCACACACACACACAAATTTTCGCATATATAATTTTAGTAGGATCCTTATTTCTGTGTAGATTTAAAGGTTATTTCTACCACCATCAATGTAAATAAATGGTTCTGATTCCTTAAGTAATGATGATTATGTTCTGTTAAGGTGGTTGCTTGCTTGTGTTATGATTTACCGCAAATAAAGTTCAAAATAAATGCCAGTAGCTATGATTTCAGTGTTAAATTATGCTCCATTTGTCCATAAATGGAAATATTAATTTTTATGAAAATCGAACCACCTAAAAGTGTACATCCGAAAGTCGTTTTGTGCATACATCCGTAAATACGAATGCGTATGTAGTGACGCGGCGCGTAATAAGAAATGGTTGATCGATGGCAGTAGGGGGTTGTTTAAGTGATAAGAGGAAGCGTGCTCATAATTTGTATCACAATACTTTTATACATCAATAAAAATATAGCAATATTTTTGCTAGTTTAATGAGGTTGGAACATTGTAGGTAGTTTTAAAATTATCAATTTTAAGTGTCCACATACATGACTTTTTCTTATTAAATAAACCAACGTTTCTTATTTTCTTTTTCTGTGGCATTTTACCAGCCAGTATTTTATAATTACAATTTTACGCTGCAATTTAACAAAGTAGGTTGGGACTTAATTCGCATATTTTTGATTGTTATTGTTACATTACTGTTCTCATCTCACATTACTGTTCCCTCTGATCAGGTAACTTTAAGCGTACTTTCGAAGTATACAAAATATAGAATATACAATAGTATGCTGCGCCCGCGGTTTTATCCGCGTGGACTGCACTAAATAGCGATAAAAACAAATCTGGACAGGTCACCCTTATCACCTGGGGGTAAAAAAAACATAGCCTACAACCTATTTTCAGACCGACGAAATATACATCAGGCCATTTCGAATGAGTTCGTTAACAAACTCTTCTTCTTTTATTTAAGAGCGAAGCCTCTTGTCTGTGGAGTAGGTATTTTCCATCCCGTTCTGTTCTCGGCCATCCTTTTGACCTCTTGGTACGACCGCTTTTCGCTATCGCTTTTCTCTCATCACTCACGCCTCTGCGTCAATGCGCACCGTTCAGTCATTCGGCTCTTTTAACTTTTTCACGCCTTTCATGCTTTGAAATATGGTTTCCTTCAAAAGTTACTCTTTTTCCGATCGATGGGACATATTTATATGCTTCCGGTACAGAGAGGGCGACGATTAATGATGCGGAAGTAAAATAATTACGTAAAAGAAGATTTCAGTACCTCCAACTTTTTTAAGACCAACTTATTGACAAAACCTCCCAAATTGTGCCATTATTTGCGCTTTTATTAATTTTATGTGCAGATTTGTGACTTTTGTGAGAGAAAAGCATAAAATAATCAGAACATAACTAATTACATTAAAAGCGAATCTTCATGGTTAAAACTATCTTTCTTTTTTTTTTACTATTTACAGGGTAGCGTTTGACCACAAGTCACCTGATGTTAAGTGACGATGTGGTCGAAGATGGCGCCACGCTACAACTGGACTGGGAACTGGCTCTCAAGTGAGGCTGCCGGAACACACCGATAGGTGCTTGGCGACAGATTCTTAACAAGAGTAGAGTAGTTATCTTCTATCTATTTATTTCTCATCCTACTTTATTTTCTATTTTACCACTGTTTTCTACTCTATTAATGTTTATATTCTATTATGTTGTATTTTAATTTTATTGTGACTTAGATAATTATGTGACCTCGATATTTATTTTGTTATGACATGTTATTATAATTAGTGTAAGTGGTAAATCCGTTCTGATTATTATTAAATAAATTAATAAATAAATAATGAATCTCCGTGCCACATTCCATCAAAATCCAGTAAGTAGTTTTTGCGTGATGAGTAACAAACCTCCATCCTCACAAACTTTCACATCCTACTAATATTATTATTAACGCGAAAGTTTGTGAATATGTATGTTTGTACGTTTGTAACTCTTTCACGCAAAAACTACATAACGGATTTGAGTGAAAATTGGAATGGAGATAGCTTACACCTTGGATTAACACATGGGTTACTTTTTATGCCGGGAAAAGGTTCCAACGGGAAGACGCGGGTGAAACCGCGTGGCGCAGCTAGTTTCCAATATTAAAGTACCTAGGATTCACTATGGAAACCTATTGTGCAAGTTTGTTCGTAGCATAATCGTGACAAACTGCACAATTTTGTCCAGTTTCCAACATTTATTCTCTACATTTCAGCGGTACAAAATCGCAAATCACCGCTGGATCAGGGTACAGCTTTGTGAGCGGAGTATTTCCGCTTCCGGTTTGCTGGACAGCGATTGAGACTACCTTTATAATGTTTACTGAATCGTAGAGATGGTGGAGTCTACAGAAAATTTTATTTTGTGTGACATTTGTAAAAAGAAAGAAAATGTCTTCTCCACCTTTTTTTATCAAGTTTTTTTTTTAAACTTGCTATATTATAGTATTTTTATAAAATAGTAAACAACGTATTATTATGTATAAATGGTTATAAGACGTTTTTCTCTAGATATGCTGGTTTTACACCTTGCTTCATACCAAATTTCACGATTCTACATCAACGGAAAGTACCCCATAGGTTTTGATTCCCAAATGAAATCGCAAAAATGTGAAAATATGCGACATAAGCGGTCATATCTTTTAATCGCGTTTATTTCTTTTTTTTTATCATTTATTCACCATAATAACATGTGTCGTTACTCTAGGCAAGTCAGTTGTACAATATTTACTCAACGATATTCGAATTACATAATAAGTCAACATTCTCATTAGTCGTCATAAAAATAATAATAATAATAATTGAACATTACATTAATAAAACTAATTGGTTCATGCACAAAATAAAATTAACGATTTACTACCGTTGGTCCTCAAACAAAAATGAATTTTCATGAAAATCTGGATTATTACCTAGGCTACCATACCATATACTTTTTTTATTTTTATTTGACTTGTAAATGAATGTTTATGCAATAAATGAATATGAATATGAATATGAATATGAATATGATAAGAATATGAATATGAATATACAGAAAAGTGTGGATGAAACCACGGGCTTTCAGCTAGTTTAGTTCTAAAAACAACAACACAAGACGCGTAACTTTGCACTTATCAACACGAAGGATCAAGTAACTTGTAAAATTGAATTTACTTAGTTTTCACTCCTACCTTCTTCCGTAGTAGGTACGTGACTTTTCGGGTACACACCCAGCAAGCGTATCGGGACAGGTGAAGTGACAAGTTTCACTCAAGAAGTGACAACCGCTCTGATACCCCGATATTGTTAGCCTTAGCGCTACCCTGGCGGCCACTCTGGCCTATTCAGCTGATCTAAAATCAGAGCTTAGATTCTAAAAGTAGGTCTCAAAACAGTCTGTGTCCATCCTCTAACCTGTACAGGTTTTGGTAATACACAAAAACTGTAAAAGTTTTCTTTTCTTTCCAATTTTCCAATTAGCGCCAGTCATAAATTAAATTAATTTTATTGTGATAAAAACGAAAAACACCGATTACATTTACCACACATATATACAAATAATATTTCATTAAAAAAACAATATTGTTATGAAGATCGAATTGCTGCTTTTCTGCCCTTTTTTATGTTTCTTTTACTGTGACATTCTAACAGCCAGTCATTTTTAATTTAAATTTTACGACGCGATTTAACAGAGTGGCTGTATAAAAAGTTGGGACATGGCTCGCATAGTTTTTAAATTTTTGACAGCATAAAAAATCGTTTCCTAGAAAAGTACCTACTGTTCTCATCCCTCTGTTAAGCTTACTCCAAGCGTACACCCGAGTGTGAAAAATAAAAAACAGCCAAGTGCGAGTCGGGTTCGCGAACGAAAGGTTCCGTACCATTCCTACTATAGGTAATATTGCGGAAGTAACTGTCTCTGTCATCTGTCTGTTTGTCAGTCTTGATTTCACGCCTAAACTACTGAACCGATTTCAAAGAAATTTGGAACAGACATGGTCTAGAGCCTGAGAATGGACATAGGGAGTTTTTATGGCGATAAACTATAGTGCAGGCGGGTGAAACCACAGGAAACAGAAAGATAAAATTTTTAAATTGCAAAAAATCATAATTGTTGTATGGGAGCCCAAAAAAAAAAAAAAAAAAAAACCAAAAAAAAATATCATTATATTTTGTTTTTGAGTATTTGTTGTTATAGCGGCAACTGAAACACCTCAACTGTGTAACTATTACGGTTCATGAGATACAGCCTGGTGACAGACAGCCAGACGGACGGACAGTAAAGTCTTAGTAGGGTCCCGTTTTACCCTTTGGGTACAGTCAGCGACAAATTAGCTGATCATACTCGATTTGCCAAATGCGTATTAAATCAGAAATGTTCGTTATTTTTTTTCTTACCACTTACAGAGTAGCGTTTGACTATAAAACAAAACCGGATTTTTTATTTTTTTTAAATTGAAAAAATTGTTATTGCTTAGCGACTTTTGTCGTTGACTGTACTTACCGCACCCTGAAAACTCTGTGACCGTTCAGAATGATGCCGTTAGAATTCGCGGAATGCGTGGAATGGGTTCGAAGCAGTTCTCGGACGCGCGAATTTGGGATTCCGCCACGATGTCGCATTGCCGCGGATACTTTAGCAGGAATATGTCAGGGAAATAGGTCAGCTTTCACCAACTAAGTGATGAGGCGAGGTCGTTTGTCTGATGGCAACCACCACACCTGCCCACCGTTGCAACTTGCAGTGCCCACTGGCAACATTGAATGGTAAAATCTTGTGTGGCACTGCAATGCGTCTATTAGGTACCTTATTTACTTACTCATTTCAGATATTTTTCAAATAAGCCTGTCTTATTGGTTACTTGTAATACCGTAACTCTTTAATGTTCATGTTTCCATATCCCAATGTGCAGAACCAACCAAGAGAAATCTTATTAGTAAAGCTATTTAGATGACAAAAAAAGCTTAGGATTGTATGTAGTGAACTTGCTCCAATTCAATCAATTAGTAGTAAAATAATTTTTTAAAGAAAAAAAAAACAAATTAAGGAAAAATTTTTTTTAAATGTGATTGCGCCTATAAAAAACCTGCCGGGCGTTTCTTGCCTGTTCTTTTGCAGGCGTAAGGAGGTTGCAACAGGCGTAGCTAGTTTTTAGTTTGACGTTTTAAAGTGATCATAATTATTATTCTATTCTATTTGTGAAAACTGTTAGGCCTATTTGTTTTTAAGTTTTGTTGTTATGTTATTTTTTCTTATGTGCTGTTTGTTTTCCTTGTAATAAATAAATAAAAAAATAAATAAATTATGGATATTATTAAATATAGAATTTTGATGTTTTAAGTTTATTCTGCTCTTCGTCCATACAAATGTACTAGGTATGTAAGTACCTATGTACCTATAAAAAAAAACCTGAGGTAAAAATCTAAAAATCCGTTTCTTTGTTGCAGTTTCCGTTCCCGCCAAAAATGCAAATGGTGACCATAGAGGCAGACCATAGATAACGCTCTAAAAGGCTTCCAGCGAAAAAATATGAAAATTCCTGGGAACCCAGCCACAAATTGCCACATTCCATGCGACCGCTGCGCACTGGTTAGCAGCCGCGATTTTGGCAACTTGGCTACACTATGTTACAGCTCGTTGCGAAATCAAAATAAAGCTGCTTTATTATTCCAAATAAGGTTTTTAGGAAAAATAACATTGGAAAAGTTCAAAAAAACAAAAAAAAATTTTGGAATAAAAGTGCAAGTTCTATTTTCATTCATTCTTTGTAGCAAATCATTTATTTATCGGGGACAATAAATAAACATCGGGGACAACTGCACACAAATTGACCTAGCCCCAAATTAAGCTCGAAACTTATATTTATATATAAAACTAGCTGTTCCTCGCGGTTTCACCCGCGTGGGCTACAGTTTATCGCGATAAAAAGTATCCTACGTCCTTCCCCTGGGCTCAAACTATCTCTATAACAAATTTCATTTAAATCGGTTCAGTAGTTTAGGCGTGAAAGCGTATATATTCCGTTTACACCAAAATTATTCCCGCACTTCGATGCCCCCTCACCGCGTTATCTGCTGTAGGTATCCATTATCCTATTTTAATTCTAGGTTAATTTTTTTTCGGACCACACGTTTGAATCGTGCTGTTAAAGGTCTTCCTGATCCGCGACCGCACTTTACCTATTTCATAGATTCTCCCTCATCTCGCCGCGTTTCCCGTTGCGCTGGGGTGCGGCGGGTTTATTTCTCTACTACTACTTAAATTTTTAAACTCGTGATATCTTTCGACTGGAATGTCCAAATTGAATGATTCAAAAAGTTTTATAAAGGCATTGAAGCAGTTTTGAATAAGAAATAATTTATTTTGATAAGGATTAATACCAAGATACAAATAAAGAGCCTTTTCTAAGGGCGGCATTAAATTTTAAATTTTTAAAATAAAATATTAATTATTGCGGCATAACTATAATAGTTAGACATATGCTCTTGCGGACTTTTTTGTAGATCTTAATGAAACCTACAAACCCGTAGTACATTATTTTGTTTTAGTGTCAATAGTTTTTGCAGCGCACGCAAAAATAGGTTTTCGATTTCACACATTGGGTTGCAAAATAGCAATTTTCTTACGGATCCCTATTTTTTTTGGAAATAATATATAGCCTATAGCCTTCCTCGATAAATGGGCTATCTAACACTGAAAGAATTTTTCAAATCGGATCAGTAGTTCCTGAGATTAGCGCGTTCAAACAAACAAACAAACAAACAAACAAACAAACTCTGCAGCTTTATAATATTAGTATAGATGAAGTAAAATTTGATTGATTTTTTTGGATACAAGGTTTTTTAAACTAATGGAAAACTACGTTACCCCTATGTTTTATTCTGCTAAAGTGGAGTTTTCAGTAAAAAATCACGATTTTTTAAAACAAGTCGGTGAAAAATGAGACTCGGCTGACACTGGCTAAACGGCTTAATCAAAGTTGATGTAATGTACGAAATAAATGCAGACTTCCATTAGATTTACTAAATACCTTCAAATACGAACAAGATTCTGTCGCTAATTAAAACACTCTTTGTGCTCTGTCCCCTAGTACAAGTTTTGAAAACGATAAAAGTTTTCGTAAACGTCGACGTTTACCACCGCTGACTTGTCAAAGTGGCAACTCGACCTGCTTAAATTCAAAAAGTAACTCAATAACATTATTGGAATTTGATTATAACGATTTAAAATAACCCGTATTAACGATTTCAGTTCCTCCAAGTCTCGGTAATATTCACTGAAAAAATATGTATGGAAACGAAAACTTTTATAGTCTTTGTAAACTATCAAAACCTGTACTAGGGGTACTGTAAGCAACTTCCAGTCCAACTCATGTACATATGAAATACCACATAATATATGGTTGGCTTTCCACATATCTGTATGGCTTAGCACAGAAATGCTAGGGCGATAACTCAGCAGAGCGTGACCGCAGGCACTCGTGGCTTTGGCATCTACGCTCTATATTTATTTCATACTTTACAGTACGCAAGTTATATACCTACAATGACCTACATACATATTAATATGATCTATATTCAGACAACGAATCAAGGAATCAGCCGGGCCATCCAATGAGGTATGAGCGAAGGTGGCCGAACGGTAGGTACCGAGTTAGAATCCTCTTGGCCCCGCACCTGTGAATTTAAAGTTGTGTGGATTTGCCATCGCTCAAGAAACGATGAAGGAAAATATTGTGAGGAAACCGGCATGTCCAAGAACCACAACATTCAAGGGCATTTCATTTCAGTGGGAATTTTCTAGTGCTCGCCTGTTTAGCTAGTAGAATCTGTCGCTATGTTACTACGGGGTATTCCGGCAGCCCCGCTCGAGAGCTAGTTCCTAATCTAAGTGGCCCATGGTTTTAACCATAGGTATCGTCACTAAACATCTGGTGATTCGCGGTCAAAAGCTACCCTGTAAAACAAAGTAAGTAAATGTGTAAATATGGACCAATATATAATACCTACATAAGCAAGTAAGATAGAATTATACAGACGAAATTCCACAGCAATAATTCAACATATCCCATCCAAGGATTCGGCATCTGCGATGTACACTGCACTCCACACACAATTCCCTCAAGATCTATGTAACATTATACAATACCTACCGAGGCAACGTTTCATACATAGCTTGGCATTATGTATACCACATTGCTTTGTCGCAGGAATGGAAGCTATGCATGAGTTATAAGATACCAAGCTCACTATTGTGGAATTAATATCGGATTCATAAGCTAGTGATCTTGTATGGAGAACAAAAGACGAGAGATGTGTTAAAATTAACTAGGAGAAAGTGGTGATGGATATCCATAAGAAGACAGATCTAAAGCTAAATTAGTATAAAACGCTGGACATCCTTCCCAAGGTACGCTATCGAGCCCGGTCTTTGTCTCTTCTCATTCATTTACTTGCAGAACAGCGCAAGTCGTCGCTCCACCTAGTCGCAGGGCGTTCTACACTATACGTGTGCCAAATCACGGTCTCCACTCAACAACACGTCTACCTTATACTCTTTGCGTCTACCCCAACGGTTGTCGGTTCTGCGGCTTGTACAACCAGCCCACTGCTACTTCAGTATTGCCATTTATAATACTAGCTGACTAAGAGAATACCATATGCCACAATTAAAGCAACGAAACGTTAAAACGTTATCAATAATCAAAGCGTGTTCCGACAGCGTCTAAATCGTCATGGTGACTTGTAGTAAAACATTACCCTTTACAGAAGGAAATATATAATACGCCGCCTTTTTGCTACTCCTGTTTGGAAAAAAATGGTTTCCTTCCCATTTCGAATTCACATCTAGATAAAAAAATTGCACTGCACACATCCTAATACATTTTTCTTATCTGTTCCAAGCGAAAACGCGTTTCCCCCAGCGATTCCTTCCCGATAAGCTGTGCTCACTTTTTATAAGTATTCTGACCTTTCCCCAAACTTCTCATATTATACGAGACCATTATTCAAGTGTTCTCGTGAAACATGCCTTTGTTGGAGCGAAAAAACACTCGGTCCATAGAACTGTAATAATTCATAAAGAGTCCATATCTAAACCCTTTCAGTGTAAAGCATTGAGGGGATGGGATCGCCTTTATATGTTACGATCTATTCAATTCATTTATTCGTCACAATACAAGTACCTAAGTTAAATAAAGATCTTAAATATTGGCGACATACTGTCATCATCATTATCAGCCTTTCACGTTCCCACGGCTGGGACTCTGGCCTTCTCTCAGAGAGAGAGTATGGGCTGTAATCTAACACGCTGGCCCAGTGCGGGTTGGTAGATGTCGCATGCCCTCGAATGTACGACATACTGTATTCGATCAAAAATTCCAATACCATCAAGTTAATTTTTAATTAAATTGATCCAAAAAAATATATAATAATAAATTCCTAACACTAAAAGCAAATTAAGCTAAACCCTTTTTGTCACAACCTAAAAACTTGTTTACAGAATAGAAGCATTTGTCCAATAACCACTTAGGCACCGGGTGCTTAAATATTGTTAATGTCATTTTTTTTTAAATCCTCTAATGAAGCTCCTTGCTTCCTTAAACTTGCAAAATGTGACACTAGCTTCTTTAAGAAGTCTTTTTGAAGTGATACAAAATGCAGTCCTTCAAGATGGGTTTGAAAAGAGTTCTTCAGGGTCAGCAACGCCTCTAGTGTCGCAAATGTCAATAGGAAACGGTGACTGTTTACCATCAGGCGGCTGTCTGTTTGTTTGTCACTACATTACGTAAAAAAATAAATTAAAAAAAAATTTTTTTTTTTGTGACTGTTGACAAGCCTCACGCTTACCTTTTATAGTTCAGTGCCATCTAAAATTTTATATATCAAACACATCTCTAGTTTATGCTGTGGCAAAAGATATTTGTTTAGTAAGATACAACACGTATTGCACACTTTAAAACGTTAAACATACAACTAGCTACGCCTGTTCCAACCTCCTTACGCCGGCAAAGAAGTCGAAGAGTCGTACCAAATAAGTCGTGTCGTGTGCACAAAGTGGCTTAAAGCAACACCCCTTTCGAACTTTGGGGTCGACCTCCGTCTAAGTTACCGAACTCAAAACTAAAATTGAATGAATGAATGAACATATGAACGAATGAATGAATGAACGAATGAACGCATCAACGCATGAAGAAATGAACGAACCAAACCAAACCATTATTAACATTCCTAAACTAATCTTAGTTATTTACACTAATACTAATGAAAGGTATTAAATAAGCAATTTAAATAAATATTGAAAGATTTCGATAGATATGGCGTTGCTCCAGCAAGCCAATTCTACAAATAATAAAAACATGACAAATGACTCGGTAAAACAGTTACTTAGGCTAAGTGACAGTTACTTAGCACAAGGCATGACTGTCAACTATTCTCAAATAAACTAATTAAAATTTTTGCTAAAAAGTGTAGATAAACTAGTGTCCCGTAGTTTAAAATAATTTACAGTTTTTTTTTTGTTTTGTTATGGCGTCACACGATTAGTGTATTTGCCAGTGTCAAGTATAAAATATTTCAAACTCAGAGAGTTGAATCAAGTTTAAATGATGATGATGATGATGATGAGATGATGGGATGAGGATAGTGTTTAAGTAAAGTAGTGGCGCTTTACTTAAACTTTACACGGACTTTTTTGGAGCAATTAGAAAAGTCACTTTCACAACTTTATTTCAATTTTCCACACTCGTACACATTAACGAACACATAATGATTAATAATCCACCAATATTACACATTATCACTCGAAGAAACACAAGTTTTGGAAATAAAAACAAAATTTTCACGTTGACAGTTCGATTGCCGCCAAAAAAGTCAAAATTTACAGTATTCTATTGTTTATTTTATACTACGACCACAGGACATATATACCAAGACCATCAAATTTAGCGTAGCAAAAATATAATTATATCGGTACGCGTCGACTTGACAATGTCGTAAGTAATAAGAATAAAATTGTCAATGTGATCGCACCAAAAAATTACCTGCCGGGCGTTTCTTGCCTGTTCTCTTGCCGGCGTAAGGAGGTTGGAACAGGCGTAGCTAGTTTAACTGGGGCCTAGGCGACGGACCTGGGGAGGTTCGTCGCCGATGATGTCATAGGTCCCGAGGTGGCGCGTGCAAATCAGCGCGCCATAGTGAAAACCAGGGTGAAATCACCCTGCTGAGATGGGACCCATTGCAGGTTCATCGCCGTCGGGGCCGCGGAAGAGTTCCAACGCGTACCCGTAGCCCCGACATAAGGCGTTAGGTGGTTTTAAAAAAAAAAAAGAAAAAAAAAGGCGTAGCTAGTTTTAAGTTGACGTTTTAAAGTGACCACAATGTATCCTATTCAATAAAAAAAATTTGAATTTTGTTTTTTTTTTAATTTTCCTCCGTTTTTTCATCCTACTAATATTATAAACGTCCGAAAGTTTGTGAGTCCAGATGAATGAATGGATAGATAGATGTTTGTTACTCTTTCACGCAAAAAACTACAGAACGGATTTAAGTGAAATTTGGAATGGAGATAGCTATACCCTGAATTAATAAGTATGTACATAGGCTGCTTTTTATCCCGGAAAAGGGTTCCTGCGGGAAGACGCGGGTGAAGCCGCGGGGTGCAACTAGCTGGTTATATAGTTTTAGAAAAAAAGTACTGTGTTATGAAGTACTACCTCTAAATGAGGTTATTAGCTTTCCATAATAAAATTAATAACCCAGTTGTTTTGTGTCTACAATTTTTGTTCTACCCTCCATCCTACTAATATTATAAACGCGAGTTTGTGAGTATGTATGTATGTTTCAAAGGGGGAGGCCTATGTTCAGCAGTGGACTTCTTCTGGCTGATGATGATGATGATGATGATGATGTATGTTTGTTGCTCTTTCACGCAAAAACTACTGAACGGATGTAAGTGAAATTTGGAAAGGATATAGCTTATACTCAAACTCAAAACTTTTTTATTTAATAGGATACATTGTGATCACTTTAAAACGTCAACTTAAAACTAGCTACGCCTGTTCCAACCTCCTTACGCCGGCAAAAGAACAGGCAAGAAACGCCCGGCAGGTAATTTTTTTGGCGCGATCACATTGACAATTTTATTCTTATTACTAATTGATTGAATTGGAGCAAGTTCACTAAAATCCCAAGCTTTTTTTTGTCATCTAATAGTCCGATATTTTTTATTTAGCTTTACTAATAAGAAGATTTCTCTTGTTAGGTTAGGTTAGTTAGGTTGTACACATTGGGATATGGGAACATGAATATTAACGAGTTGCGAGTATACCCTGGATAAACACTCATGCTACTTTATATCCCGGAAAAACGATCCTGCGGGATAACGGGAAGACGCGGGAGAAACCGCGCAACTAGGCTAGCGTTTGACCACGATCTCACCCGATGGAAAGCGACGATGTGGTCGAAGGTGTAGCACGCTTGCCCAGTAAATACCTATTCACTCTTGACTTGAACACCCCCGGGTTGTAATTTTCAGGAAACACCGACCAAGGCAGGGCATTCCACTCTTTTGCTGTTCTAACTAAAAAAGTTGACGCAAACCTGCTCGTGCGTATCGGTGGTATTCCACGATGAAAGGATGGCGCTTATCTGGCACATGCGTCAACTCGTGAACGGGTGCTGCTTGTGGGGTCTGGTCTGCTTTGGTTGTGATCCCGCAACTCGTTAATATTCATGTTCCCATATCCCAATGTGTACAACCAAACAAGAGAAATCTTCTTATTAGTAAAGCTAAATGAAAAATATCGGACTATTAGATGACAAAAAAAAAGCTTGGGATTCTAGTGAACTTGCTCCAATTCAATCAATTAGTAATAAGAATAAAATTGTCAATGTGATCGCGCCAAAAAAATTACCTGCCGGGCGTTTCTTGCCTGTTCTTTTGCCGGCGTAAGGAGGTTGGAACAGGCGTAGCTAGTTTTAAGTTGACGTTTTAAAGTGATCACAATGTATCCTATTAAATAAAAAAGTTTTGAGTTTGAGTTTATCGGAACTACTATTTTTTTTATTTTTTTACTTAAATACTATTTTTACAGCATGACGGCAGGCAGCATTCCCCTTTTATAATTACAGTTAGGTACATCACAATTTGAACTTATTCTATTTAGAAAACAACGTCAGAAACTACACCCTTGTTGGAAATTAGTTCAGGTGAGGGCGAAATTGCATTATAATTTAATCTAGTTGGGAGAAATTTCTGGAAAATATAGGTTCACAGAACTTTACACGTAAATTAATGAATGATTTATTTTAGACTAGGTTTTCTATGCGGTTTCACTCGCGTAGACTACAGTTCATCGCGATAATAGCTAACCTATGTTCTTCCACAAGGTTCAAACTATCTCCATGCTAAGTTTCATCAAGATTGAATTAGTGGTTTAGGCGTGAACAAACAACAAACACAACAGACAAACAAGATTATTTTACAGCTATGCTGGCTCAGTGGTAGTGACGTCGGCTTTCGGTGAAGGAAAACATCGTGATGAAACCATAGCTTGGTGGTAGGGTATTTTCTAGTACCTACTCGTCTGGCTAGCTACCACCCTCAAGTTAAGAATCTGTCGCCAAGCACCTATCGGTGTGTTTCGGAGCCAGTTTTCATTCCAGGTGTAGCGTGACGTCACCTTCGGCCACATCGTCACTCATCAGATGATTTGCGGTCAAACGCTATACTGTAAAAAAAACAGCAAGAGCTACTTGCACATTTATAACATTACTAGCTGTTCCCCGCGGTTCCGCCCGCGTTGACTCGCGGGTGCAACCGCGGGGCGCATCTAGTCTTATATATGTGTGGGAAAAGCAGGCTGGAAGCGGCTTAGATTGGAAACGATGGGTGCAGATAAATGGACCTGTAACTCCATTGAAGATCAACAAAAGCGCTTTTCTGGAGCGCAAAGAGAAAATGAAAACCGTTCCCGTTTTCGCGTCTCGTAGGTACAGTCAGCGACAAAAGTCACTGAAAAATCACACCTTTTTTTCTATTATCCTCATCATCTTAGACACCAATTTTTGACCTCATCATCACCTTAAATCAGGTGTGTTATGTTGTGGTCAAAATGATACCATGTAAAATGTAAAAAAGAACAATAATAATTACTGGTTTCAAACACATTTGGAAAATCGAGAACGATCAGCTACTTTTGTCGCTGACTGTACCTACCATATTGTACGGAATCACTCTTGTACGGTACATTCGCACAAAGAAATCACGGGTCACTGCTGGTTGGTGGGAAGAAAAATATACTAGCAGATCTGTTTTATCATAAAACCTATCTTCTTCTTCTCCTTTCTTATATATTTTAGATTAAGTTGTTGTTAGTTTGCTAAAATTCAAAAACCGCTCCGATTTATGATTGTTTCCTTTATAAAAGAAAAAAAAGTGCGTTATAAAAACAAAAAACCAACCGAACAACTAAAATTTTAGTCTGTCTGTCTGCTTGTTCCGGCTAATCTCTGAAACAGCTGGACTGATTTTGACGACATTTTCTCTCTAAGATAGCTATTTTCTCTCAAAGATAGCTAATGTTGTAAGTAGTAACAGAGGCAAGTTTTATTTTAGAAATTTGAACCATGGGGAAGGTCATAAATCTCACACGAATATTCTATAATAAAGTTTAGTTTTGATAGGCACTGACGCTACCTATTCTAGACGCCGTAAAGTCTAGCTTTAAAATGCCACCTGCTTCTACAAACGTGTCACGTCACAGAATTTAATATTGGAAACTGAATATGTTACGCTCAATTTTATTGTACACGTAGAAGCCATTTGAAACGTATTTCCTTCGGTGAGTTCACTTAGCAAGTCAGTATATTATTAGGTGAAAAAACAAAGGTAATAGAAAGTAAAAAATAAAAATATCATACTTATATCATATTTTTATTTTTTACTTTTTATTACCTTTGTTTTTTTCACCTAACTTAAGGCTATGTCTCTCATACTACGAAAGTGTTGCCAAGTACTTCCTCGGAGTGGGGTCCTGGTGACCTGTAATACAGGTTTTTTTTTAAAAAACCTACTTCAGGCACCAGTCTCTGCAAAGCAGGCTTACCTTGCTAACCTACAATTGTATGTTCATTATGTCCATCTATGTTGCCTGTTTTGTTGAGAAAAATAAATACATTTATTATTTATTATATTATTATTATTATATGCTCTTCTATGCAAGAAACCAAACTTGTCGTGTTAGACGTGTTCTTGAGTGGAGACCGCGACTTGGCAAACGTAGTGTAGGACGCCCTGCGACTTGCACTGAGTGGTTGGCGGTAGTTGGATGTGAAAAGCCGATGACTGGGTTCAGCGTACCTAGGGAGAGGCCTATGCCCAGCAGTGGACTAATACAGGCTGATGATGATGATGATGAAATCTTATTAGTAAAACTTATAAAAAAGTATCAGACTATTTAGATGACAAAAAAGATTGTGATTGTTGCTCTAACCCAATCAATTAGTAGCATGAATAAAATTGTAAATGAGATCGCTACCAAAAGTAAAAAAAAAAAGCCAAAAAAAACTTGCTTCAACGTAAACAATAATAATGTCCAAGATTATTGTCTGACGACTTACTTCTGAATACAACCTACATAATAATTATTTATTTACTGAAACATGCACAATGGAAAAATACAACAAATCAAATATATACAATTGGATAAAAAAAATTAAACTAAATACTAAAGCTAAACTATCTATATAAAACTAAACATCTACAAATAAAATACCTGATTTAGGTAATTTATATGAATAATATCAAAACAAATATTACATAACTCAAATTCCAACAAATGGCAAAGTTGGAATAAGTGTACCAATTTCCTCATATTTTGGGGTAAATGTCAATAATAAAAAAAAGTTAGTTAGCTAGTTTTTTTTGGCTTTTTTTTTTACTTTTGGTTGCGATCTCATTTACAATTTTATTCTTGCTTCTAATTGATTGGGTTAGAGCAACAATCACAATCTTTTTTGTCATCTAAATAGTCTGATACTTTTTTATAAGCTTTTTCCCGGGCGTTTGCCGGCGTAAGGAGCTTGGAAGAGGAGTAGCTAGTTTTAAGTTTGACGTTTCACATGTTGTGTCCTAAACAGATGTTTTTGAATCATTTGTTTTGATTACTTTTGTAGGAGTGAACTCAAGTGAACTTTTTCAAAAATAGTTTTTATATTAGATTTTGTACAGTCTTCATTTCAACGACCAGTCTCATCAAATGACAATAATGTTAGTAAACAACCAATTCTAGGCGATACTACTATATTTTGAAACTATATTGTGGACAATCATGGCCACTTCACGAGACCCACGAAGCCGTCAGCTCTCTGTAGGCAATTAGCAACCGTCATCAAGAAACCATCTGTGGGTAGCAGGGTGCTTGTTGTTTATGTTTATAACCCGGACATTACCGTAATGGGTGGTAATGGGGCGGGTCTGCCATGGGCTGCTGATAGGTCTGGACATAACAAACTATGAGAGTGGTAATCATTTCTTTACTTTAGTATATACAGGGTAGCGTTTGACTTCAAGTCACCTGACGGTAAATGACAATGTGGTCGAAGTTTACGCTACACCTGGACTAGGGATTGGTTCTCAAGTGAGGCTGCTGGAACACCCCGATAGGTGCTTGGCAATATATTCCTTGAGGATGGTACCTAGCCAGGCGAGTACTAGAAAATACCCTACCACCAAGCTATGGTTTCATCACGATGTTATACTTCACCGAAAGTTGAAGCTCATTGTAGGATTCGAACCCACGTCCAACGGATGTTGACGTCACTACCACTGAGTCATCATCGCTTTAAAAACAAACAAACATATTACATTAATGGTCCTCTGTGTATATCTCATCACTACTAATTATAACGATTGTATCGATATAACAATCGGTACCTTTCATTGCTATCGGTCGGATATCGATCGGTAACAGAACACAAAATCATTATAAACGCTAATAGGAATACGCCCTAATATTATATGTCACATACAGAGCTATATTCAGCCACATATGGTTAATGAGAGCGGTGATCAATACAGGAGTAATGGCATAGAAATGGAATTGGATTGTCTGTCTGTCCGTCCGCATAGCTACTTATAAAGCTAGTATAAAACGATCGTAAAATAGGTACATTATAGGCATAGTAAGTACCTATATCAACGTAGACAAATAGGAAACAGTACCTTAGTTAAGACTTTAAATAGGAGGACATGTCCGAACAAAAGTTAAAATAAATGTAACATCTAATATCAAATAATAATTTCATCATTATCAGGCCACATCGCTTGAAGAACCGATAACCGGTGGTTAAGAAAGGTTCTCGAGTGGTGACCACGAACCAAAAGACGTTCTGTAGGTAGGCCCCCTACTAGGTGGACCGACGACATTGTAAGAGTCGCAGGGAGCCGATGGATGCAAATGGCTAATAACCGTTCATGATGGCATTCAAAGAGGGAGGCCTATGTTCAGCTATGGACTTCTTCCAGATGATGATGATGACAATGCTGTACATATTTATAAATTTAAAATTTAATAAACCTCCGACATATTTGACCAATTTTCATCAAACATAGCTAAGAACCAATGCAAGGAGGCTTTCAAATGAAAAAAAAACCGCATCGAAATCGGTCCATCCATTTAAGAGCTACGATGCCACAGACAGACAGACAGACATCGGCGTCAAACTTATAGTCAACTAGCTGTTCCCCGCGGTTTCACCCGCGTGGGCTACAGCTTTATGCATGCAAAGTCTCAGCCCGATCGGTTTAAAATTGACAATGTTTTATACAAACTTTCATCCCCTATTTTATTCTCTTGGGGGTAGAATTAATCAAAATCCTTTCCTAGCGGATGCCTACGTCATAACATCTACCTGCATGCCAAATTTCAGCCCGATCCGTCCAGTGGTTTGGGCTGTGCGTTGATAGATCACTATGTCAGTCACCTTTGAGTTATATAATATATAGATAGTCAATAGTACTTTATAGGATGCATTGTGATCACTTTAAAACGTCAATCTTAAAACTAGCTACGCCCTGTTTTGACCTCCTATAACACCCACTTTTTGCGCTGGGTTAAAAAAGGTCTAAACTCAGCACATGATTTGTAAGAAGCTTAATAACTGCTCCACCCTGTGATGCATACATATGCAAATGATATTTGTCCGTAAACGTTGTTTACCAAGTTTTATCTGTTCGCTCAGTTCACCAGCTTTTATTCAATTGACTGGAGGTATCTCTGTAGAAACCTCCAGTCAATTGAATCCCTCTTCCCTCTCATATGGTCGAGGAGAGCGATGGCTGGCACATGCGTCAACTCGTGAACGGGTGCTGCTTGTGGGGTCAGGTCTGCTTTAGTTGTGATCCCGCAACTCGTTAATATTCATGTTCCCATATCCCAATGTGTACAACCAAACAAGAGAAATCTTCTTATTAGTAAAGCTAATTAAAAAATATCGGACTATTAGATGACAAAAAAAAGCTTGGGATTTTAGTGAACTTGCCCCAATTCAATCAATTAGTAATAAGAATAAAACTGTCAAAGTGATCGCGCCAAAAAAATTACCTGCCGGGCGTTTCTTGCCTGTTCTTTTGCCGGCGTAAGGAGGTTGGAAAAGGCGTAGCTAGTTTTAAGTTGACGTTTTAAAGTGATCACAATGTATCCTATTAAATAAAAAGTTTTGAAATTTGAAATTTGAATTTGAAATGTTTTATTTCCAGACTATTAAAGAGCCTGATTGAAATGTTATAGCAACGATCTTTGATGTTATTGCTAATCACGATATTGTTATGATAGGACTGGATAAGTATGGCGAATAATAGATAAATAGATAAACCCTGTCTTGTATCAATTTTATAAGAAACTGGCTGTGCCCCGCGGTTTCACCCGCGTCTTCCCGTTTTCCCGCAGGAACTATTTTTCGGGATAAACAGTAGCTTAAGTCACGTCGCGCATTTTTTCTGTAGAATAACTTTTGTACTATGTGCCATTAACTATGATCTTTTAGATCTTACACCAGCTGTTCCTCGCGGTTTGACCCGCGTGGGCTACGGTTTATCGCGATAAAAAGTACCCTAAGTCCTTCCTCAGGGTTCAAACTATCTCCGTACCAAAGTTCACTTAAAGCGGTTTAGTAGTTTAAGCGTGAAAGACAGACAGAATTACATTCGCATTTTATAATATTAGTAGGGATACATACATAATTATAGGTAGGTATACGAAAATAAATCAACGAGTTGGGTACGAATTTGTTAACAGATGATAAAAATAATTAATAAAGTACAAATGGTTTAATTCATTATTAATTGCGAATGTTTTTGCTTTTCTAAGAGCATAGAGGTTTGTAAACAAAAATAGCCACGATGTAAAAAATCGTCAATAGGGACGGCGAGTCAACCAAGGCCGTTTTAGGGGACAGCTGGGGCCTTCGGGGACCAATCTGGGGGCAAAAGAGGACGATTTACGAGCCAATACTGCACGGAATGAGAATAACCTACTTAGAAAGACTGATTTACTGGTGCTTTTGTAGCGGCGATTGTAAGCGATATGAAGCTTTTATAAGTCCTGTACTAGATATGTTCTCACTTGGCCACCACTGAGAGTAGGTATATAAAAATTGCAATAAATAAGAAATATCCGTATAAATAAATTATAATAAGTTATTTACAAGCGACATCATAAGCAAACGAGCTGTTCCCCGCGGTTTCACCTATGTGCATTACAGTTTATTGCGATTAAAAGTAATTTATGTCCTTCCCCAGGGTTCACACTATCTCCATATCAGATTTCAACAATATCGATTAGAAAGTTTTTAAGTTTATTCGGAACAAACAAATTACCAAATCATTTCTTTTTACCTATATCCTACTATAGACGTGAAAGTTTGTGAGTATGGATGGATGGATATTTGTTACTCTTTCACGCAAAAACTACTGAACGGATCTGAATTAAATTTGGAATGGAGATAGCTTATACCCTGGATTAACACATATACTACTTTTTATCCCGGAAAAAGGTTTCTCCGGGATAACGGGAAGACGCGGGTGAAACCGCAAGGCGCAACTAGTTGTATATATATACAGATCAGATAGATTAGAAATCTATACTAATATTATAATGAGGAAAGATTTGATTTTTTGTTTATTTGTTTGCATCGAATAGGCTCCGAAATGATACATAAAAAACGTACCTGATGATATTTTTAAATTTTATTTTCCTGTCAGACGCGTAACATTTTATCTTGGTCTTCATTTGACAATGAAGAGCGCGCGAACCCACGTTTTTTTTAATCACAATCAATTTTAAATGAGTTTACCTAGCACACTTCTAAACTTTAAATTACCTGCCAAAAGGTCGTTTCATTTACGAACTTTTACTCAACAAATAAAATTAAGGCAGTCGCGTTTCATTAGTCCCAAACTAAACCTTTTTACAGTACCTCACTATAAAAGTAAGTGTAGAATCCTCTCTAATAAAAGTGACATTCGGACAAGAAATTGACTCACGCTCTGAAAAGATAAACAGGCCATCATCATCATCATCAGCTAGACATAGGCCTCTCCCAAGGTACGCCACTGAGCCCGGTCCTCGGCTCTTCTCATCCAACCACTGGCAGCCACTCGGCGCAAGTCGTCGCTCCACCTAGTTGCAGGGCGTCCTACACTACGAAGATAGGTTATTGAAACTGGCCGCTAGTTCGTGACTAAGAAAAGCTAATAAAAGTGCTTTAATAAAATAATTTAATTGTGAAATGCCCAAAAAAGACTAAAAAGCGTGTTAAAAACGAAGAAATATTTTTTTGTCCTCTCGCTTTAGTTTATAAAACTTCGCGTCAGCTTAGTTTCGCCACCCTTCTCCAAATTACCCTCCCAACACGTTAAGGCGCTGTGAAATAGCTCATAAATTGCGCGGCCTGACTGTGAGCTATTTATGACCGCGAATGTACCTACGCAACAAATGGAAATTCGTATTAAAATGTGCCATATAACTTCAGAAGTGTGAAAGCAGCGGGCACTATTTTCAATTTAGTTCTTACAGGCTAGCGTTTGACCACAAGTCACTTGATGTTGTGCGACGATGTGGTCAAAAGTACCTTCAGAAATACATTTTCCTTCTGAGTCAAAAGGGAAGGACTTTTGAGTCAGAAGGAAAACTAAGGAAAAATAAGAATGGAAAAGGTTACATTTTGGAAGGAATCGGTCTTGGAAGGTAAGACTCAGATGGAAAGTCAAGAATTAACACTTTTATGTCTAAAACTTGTATCTACCTTTCAACTTCTGTTCTGCTATCTCAATTGTTTCTTAATTAAAGTAAATCCGTCATTAGATTTAAGTTTTATTAAGTAATATTAGCAAATAACTGTGAGGTCTGTGGTTTTTTAACCTTTTATTTAAAACAAAACATAAAAAAAAAACTCTTAAATACAGTTCTGTTTTTTGTGCGTTTCTTTGTCTTGTATTGTGTGCAGTTTTCCCAAATAAAGTCTTTCTCCCTCTCAGTGTAGCGATACGCTGTGCCTGAACTGGGAGCTGGCTCTCAATTGAGGATGCTGGATCACGGACCAATTTATCGGCAACAATTTATCAGCATAAGCAAGTTATGCAACTTTGACTGACCTTGTCACACACGCGACCAAGCGGAGACTGGGGTGTGATTACCCCTCTTTTTGAGTTTTAGTCCTCTTTTGGTTTGGACGCTTTTGAGCGTAGGACCCGACGTCTATCATTTCGTACCTCAATGGTTCCGAAGACAAATTATTCTAACGCAAACTGTGATATTGGGTTTGTTTAGGTATTAATGATCTTCATGTTTATTTTGTTCCGTCATTGTTTTGACTTAATAGGGCTGAACCTTGGCAAGTTGGAAACTTGGGGCTTTTGGGAAAATAGACGTTCCCACAGCTAGAGGCCAACTTGGCAGGAATTTGTGAAGTAATTATTGAACTGTTTTTGTTCTTGAAATGTTCTTCAAAAGGCAAATGGAAGTTGTCTTTCCACACCAAAGTAAAGTTTCCATAGTGTTTGATAGGATGATAAGAAACCATCACCCATGTGGCGCAATGAGCGCAGAGCTGACAGTGAAATTAAGGTCATAGGGTCATAGGTTTCATTCCTGCTAAGGGATAAATATTTGAGCGTTGATAAAAATGCATGTATTTTCCGTGTCGGGATGTTGTAGATTCCCGCACACTCACTCACTCATAAACTTTCTCATTTATAATGTAAAAGTGTAAAGCATGATAAAATGAAAACTTTGTTTGAAAAATGGCATTGCATATCATAATTTCTACCCCAAACATAGGAGGAACTCAGCTCATATAATTCTGTAGAGACTTGGCGAGCGATTGAGGAAAGGGGAGGTAGTTCAGGTCTATTAAATACCTTCGGAGCCATGCTTCAGGATTACACTAGACATGCTAACCCGGGGATGTATTCAAGGTAGTGGAGGAGGAGATCGCGGGGGGACGTTGCCGATGTGTTACTGACTCTGAAAAACTCTTTTTACACCCATCTTCAAAGATTCTGTATCGCTACGGAAAGATGTTTTTAATCGATCAACATCCAATGTTAAGAAAGTGAATCTGCAAAAAAAGTGTAACATAATAATATCAAGGCATGTATGCCGAATTCAAATCCCATCTCAGCCAAAGTTATGTGTGGATTTGCAATTACTTAAAACGGTAAAAGAAATCATCGAGAAACTAGCATATCCAAGACATGCGACATCTACCAACCCGCACTTTCTTTGAGAGAAATGCTATGCCCTAGCAGTGGGAACGTAATGGGCTGACGATGAGTAAAGTAATAGAGTCCCAAGCTCCCCCCCCCCCCTAAATAATCCCTGTTTACGTCCACCCGGTCATTGACGCTCGTAGCCAAGTGAAATGAGGATGGGAGATTTAAAAGCATTGCTTGAAGCTTAGGTGAGAATTTACGAGAACCACTCGGAGATAGATTTGAGAATGCAGTTTATACTTTAGCGGGAATGTTTGTCAGGCGGTAGAAATATCTCTATTGAGAATTGTAAACTTGATTGCCTAATTGTAAAATTTCTTGCCTGTTTCTTTGCCGGTGTAAGAAGGTCTGGAGGCCTACTTCTTTCTCTTTTAACGGCATTATTTTAATCTTACATTGATAATATCTAGACCAGGGGCCGGCAACCTTGAGCCAGTGGAGGACCATAAATGTTGCTAGGAAATCAGCGCGGGCCGCATTTCATTATAATTATGCTAGGGTTAAAAATCCAAATGTGGTTACAAGTGTACGGCCCGAGTGAAAAAGCGTCCAGCGGAGCGTTCAGCATTGCGTACAAGCAGCAAAAAAGCGTTCGCCCAGTGGCCTTAACTCAGGCCGTACGCAGCCTTACTGCAGTTTTTCTTGTCTTGTTACTCATGTGGGCTCACTCGCTCCTGTTTATGCAGTAAATAATGTGAAACTACCTACATACATCGTTTTCGGTTTGTGAACCTCGCGGGACGCCGGTTGCCGACCCCTGATCTAGACCATGGAGTTATTAAAAAAACATTACTACGAGACGTTTTGGTGACCTCGCGTTAAATGAGTGACTCGTTCTATTATATAGCAGTAATAAATAGATTGTCATTCGTTTTAGTCACCAATGTTTCATTTAGCTCAAATTATGATGTTGAGTAACAGTATTTTAAGGTTAAAATAATATGTTCCAGAGCCATGATGGTTTTGTAAGAGTTGGCGGTTGGTTTCTAGAACATGCGTAGCTAATAGTTTTAGTTTAATGCTTTAATTTATGATCACTTGTTGTATTGTACTTTAAAAAAGTAAAAATGTACTATGAAAGACTGCTTGCGTATCGTAAATAAGGTATTAATTTTTTTTTTTTTTTTTTTTACAATTTACAGGGTAGCGTTTGACCACAAGTCGCCTGATGTTAAGTGACGATGCGGTCGAAGATGGCATCACGCTACACCTGGACTGGGAACTGGCTCTCAAGTGAGGCTGCCGGAACACACCGATAGGTGTTTGGTGAATTTGTCCGGTTAGTCCCGCGAATTTATCAAAATCCAATTTATATGAAAATGAGGTTTAAATAGCTGTTAGGGCGTAGCTGTTAGGGCGTGTCAGAAATCATTAATGGTCTCTGGGTCCATTTCTCTTATGAAATGTCATGTGTTATGGAAGAGGCAAATTTGGGACGCAAGGATTTTCACAAAAGCTTCATACCCGTGTCATAATAAAACGAAAGCTTGGTGGTAGAGCATTTTCTCGTGCTCGTCTGGCTAGCTTCAAGTTGACTGGCCGCCTATTTTTTAGCGGTGTGTAGTTCCGCTCCTTTGCTGTACGCATTATAAATCTACACGGAGAAAAAAGACCTTCCGAAATACCGTTTTTCTTCTGAGTCAAATGGGAAGGACTTGTGATTCAGAAGGAAAACTAAGGTAAAATAAAGAAGGAATTGATCTTGGAAGGTAGGTAAGGACTCAGAAGGAAAGTCAGAATTGTTTTCTCAGTGTAGAAGCGAAACGTTTCGTGCGGACCGGAAAAATTTCAACTATGTATGTAATTGTAGGTACTAATAGGGATGTTAACACTAATTACAAAATAATGTTTAATCTTACTTTTATGTAAGTTTGTATTATTAGGATATCTTAATAATTTAAATAAAAATGATTTTAAATGCTATATGTATAATCTTTTGTCACGTGGCGGTGGTATGGTTACGAATCGCGACCATCGTGTTTTTCGGTCAGTGACGTCATGTCAGTCACGTGACAGTTGTTAGTGTTTTGGCGGAAAAATTAATAATTACTCTAATTTTGTATATTTTCTCATCGAAAATACTAATAATTTTAAGTAAAATATTTTTTTATGGTAAACTAGAGTCAATCTTTAAAATAAAAGCAATTCCGAAAAATGGTTAACATCCCTATTGTATATGTACGTGTTGCCATACGACTTGTTAGCCGATAATACAAACTATTATCTAGTTCCAAAGCACTGTATAAAAATTATGTTGATGTATATAATATTGAAACCCTTACCCCATTTCCGTATCACTTGTTCCCCGCACCTTGTGTTTTACCCAAAGACGTTACGTTACAGAGTTCTTTGAAGCCGTGCGAAAACGTAAACTACGTTATCTGCTCATTCGAGCGCGATAAGAGACGTTAACTGGCGCGTTTACGTGAATAATTACGTACTACGTGGTACGGTGGAAAACTTTGCGCTGAAAACTATGAAATGTGTGATATACGGGGTGGGTTTTGATAAGTTTGGTGAAGATTTGATGTTTGTTGAGGTTGTTGGCGAAGAACTAAGGAGGTTATAACTTACTGCTATGCCGCAGCAAACCCAAAGTGAGCCTTGGCCTCGAATAACAAAAGACGCCTCTTCACCTGGAGCTCGCACAAAACCTCAGTTATAGCTGGAACGGCCTCAGCATATTTACAACAAACTTCACTTCTATCTAATTTCAATATTGTTATTACTTCATACATAGTAGCGTTTGACCAAAAGTCACCTTATATTAAGAGACTATGTAGTCGAAGACGCCATCTTCGCTACACCTGGATTGGAAACCAGCGCTCAAGTGGGGCTGCTGAAATGTACCGATAGGTGTTTGGCTAGCCAGACGAGCACTAGAAAATACCCTACCACCAAGCTATGGTTTCACCACGATGTTTTCCTTCACCGGAAGCTTAAGCTCATTGTCGGATAACCCACGACCTATATACGGATTGCAAACCGAAGTCAAACTACCTCTGAGCCCTCATCGCTTTTAATAACTAGCTGGTTGGTGCTGCCCCTTGGTTTTACCCGCGTGGTTTTTATATTCTCGCACATTTTTTTTGTCACATAAAATTTTTATCAATAAAACTTAGGCATAAGTAGTGTGATTTCTTGTGAAAGTTTCTAAATCGGATCAGTAGTTTCAGATATCACCCATATCTTATAACAAACGTTACTTCCTCATACTGGGGTAACACTAAGATCAACGTCAAGGGAAATGTCAATGCCTATCATCGCGATAAATATTGCGTTGACTTTTTTGGCGGCAATTGAGTTGTCAATGTGAAAATTTTGTTTTTATTTCCAAAACTTGTGTTTCTTCGAATGATAATGTGTAATATTGGTGGATTATTAACCATTATGTGTTCGTTAATGTGTACGAGTGTGGGAAATTGAAATAAAGTTGTGAAAGTGGTGTCGATTCGGTTTTACATTCTCCTAAACTAAACTAAAAGTGACTTTCAAGTTGCTCCAAAAAAATCCGTGTAAAGTTTAAGTAAAGCACCACTACTTTACTTAAACACTATCCTCATCCCATCATCTCATCATCATCATCACCATCATCATTTAAACTTGATTCAACTCTCTGAGTTTGAAATCTTTTATACTTGACACTGGCAAATACACTAATCGTGTGACGCCATAACAAAGAATAAAAAAATATATATATTGCGTTCATTATTAACGCTTTTATGTGTGTGGCTACACTTAAACGGTCAACGTCAACGGAATGCACTTGAGTTATCGGCTAACGTCAAATGCCAATGTGAATGCCGTTGTCAAATGTCGTGGCAACACTTATGTCAAACGTCAATCATCGCGCTATTTGATGGTATTTCCCGTTAGTGTGGCTCCGGCATTATAATATTAGATTGTCCCAAAAGAAAGTTAACTAGCTAATCTTCCAGCATTTCCCCTTTGTCCGAGGTAAAGCTTCCCGGAAAGCAACAACAACGTCACCTAGGGATTTGTCGAATACACGGAACGTTTGTTTATCTTATCATACATTTCGTATAGGTTGGGGTGTTTGTTTTTTCGTAAGACCCCTTCTTATAGTTTTAGTTTTTGGGAGCTTCTTTTGTTATTGGTAGTTTTTATATCTGACGCCCGATACACACTGCGACAATATAGATAATATAATAGAATAGAATAGAATAATCATTTATTGAAGAATGTGGTATATCAACATGGTAAAAACAGTAATAAAAGGGCTCACACATTCTACCACTACAGTGGTGTGCAATAGCATTAATCACAAAATAATTTAACTAACAATTTTTTAAAATTTATATTCTAATTGATACATATTACATGTACAGGTTTTTTATTTGTTGCATGCGTAATTATTATTATTTAAAGTCAAATATAGATTAGAAAGAAAAAAAATCAATTCGAAATTATGTCAAATAGTTTTTTTTTTTGTTTTGTTATGGCATCACACGATTAGTGTATTTGCCAGTGTCAAGTATAAAATATTTCAAACTCAGAGAGTTGAATCAAGTTTAAATGATGATGATGATGATGAGATGAAGGGATGAGGATAGTGTTTAAGTAAAGTAGTGGCGCTTTACTTAAACTTTACACGGACTTTTTTGGAGCAACTCGAAAAGTCACTTTCACAACTTTATTTCAATTTCCCACACTCGTACACATTAACGGACACAAAATGGTTAATAATCCACCAATATTACACATTATCACTCGAAGAAACACAAGTTTTGGAAATAAAAACAAAATTTTCACGTTGACAATTCGATTGCCGCCAAAAAAGTCCTGTCAAATAATAAATTTCAGAAATATTAAAAAAAAAAAAAAAATTACGCCAGAAAGTCATAATAATATACATTACCGCAAGACATACCGTAGTATATTATTTAATAAAAAGTGTTCTATTTTTCAATTGAGAATGTGGTCGAAGATGACACTACGCTCACCTAGGTAGAGAAATAGCTCTCAAGTGAAGTTGCTGTAACACACCGGTACAATGCAAGGCGACAGATTCATAACCTAAACATGTAGCTAGCCAGGGGCGAGTACTAGAAAATGACTTACCACCAAGCAATGGTTTCATCACGGTGTGCTCCTTCACCGAAAGCTCAAGCTCATTGCAGGATTCAAACCTAAAATCTTCGTGTCGCAAGTGTACGTCACTACGATTGATCTATGATCGCTTTATTACAGCTACCCTCAGTGGCGGATTAACACATTTGTCGCCAGTAGGCTAAGTATTCAAATTTTGCCGCCCCTACCAACCTCTATAACCACTACGGCCTCTGCCTTTCCTTTTTAAATGTGTCATTTTTTTATGCATCAGACAAATATTTAAGAAAAATCAAGTGGTGAACAATGTTTAATTGTTTGTGTGCACATAATAATATTTAAATACATATATACGACTCTTTTCATATCAATAAAACATTTTTTTTTAATTGACACTAAATTTGCCGCCTCTAAAATCTGCCGCTCTAGGCTACAGCCTACTCAGCCTGCTACTAAATCCCCCACTGGCTACCCTGTAAGAATGAAACATAAACCTTCACTACTAAAACAGATACAGTATGGTTAGTTCAAACTGCAATGTGCATTATTTACTTAATTTCAGAGGTTTCGCGCTCTGAAATTAATATATGAATTTTTCATGAATTTTCCCGAAACAAGCTTAAAGTTGGCCTTTCTTACGGTGTTACATTGCAGGGAGGAGAAAAAAATGTTAGAGACATGGTAAGAAAAGACATAAATCACACTCTTTGCTTGACTTTATACTTTTTACTTTTTATAATTTTTATTTTTGTGCAAAATTAATTTTGATATAAATGTATCTTAAAATTAAAGAACGTTGTAAAAGTATACTCGCAGTTTAAGCTGACCAAAATCAAAATATATTTTTAGTAAAATACAACAAGTGATCACTTGATATATCCCAATGTGCACAACCTCTTAGTTTTTAATTAGCTCATAGTATAATACAATTATATTTAAACGCGGAATTATCTAAGTATCTTTTTTTTCTTTTTTTTTTGTTATGGCGTCACACGGTTAGTGTTTTTGCCAGTGTCAAGTATAAAACATTTCAAACTCGGAGAGTTGCATCAAGTATATGATGATAATGAGATGAAGGGATGAGGATAGTGTTTAAGTAAAGTAGTGGCGCTTGACTTAAATTTTACACGGACTTTTTTAGAACAACTAGAAAAGTCACTTTCACAACTTTATTTCAATTTCCCACACTCGTACACATTAACGAACACATAATGGTTAATAATCCACCAATATTACACATTATCACTCGAAGAAACACAAGCTTTAGAAATAAAAACAAAATTTTTACGTTGACAATTCGATTGCTGCCAAAAAAGTCCATCTATGTATCTAAAATGAAAATGACAACAGTAGGTACAGTTAGCGACAAAAGTAGCCGTTCATACTAGCTTTTTCAAATGCGAATTCAATCAGTAACGTTGTTTTTTTTTACCACTTACTTGGTAGCGTTTGACCACAACATAACACATCTGATCTTAAGTGATGATGTGGTCAATAGTTGTTTTTTAAGATGATAATCATAATGGAAAAATGTGTTTTTGTTCAGCGATTTTTGTCGTTGACTGTACGGGCCTCGAGATTGTAGCGTAAAAATTTGACTAAAAAAAAAAAGTGATCACTATAAAACTTCAAACTTAAAACTAGCTACGCCTGCCTCCTTACGACAGACACACAGACGGACAACTAAGTCATCCTATAAGGGTTCCGTTTTGCCTATGATGTACAGAAGTCTAAAAAAAAATGCATTGTTTTTTTTTACAATTTCGCTGGGCGCCATGAAAACAATATCAATATCAAATTGTATTGATGTCATAACTTCGACCCTGCTGTCGAAGGGCCAGCTTATCGCGTGACGGTGTTATGATCCAATATGGATAGCACATGACCCTTCCAGTCGCGAGGGAAATCTATGCTTGGTACCGATTGTGACAGTTTTATGGTTTTATCGCCAGCCGTGGTCAGGATTCAGGTTAGATTACAGTAGGTAATGCAATTTACAGATAAAATATGTCACTGTTACATTTTAGATTCAGTTTAAAAAAACTGTAATTGGTATGAAAAAAAATGTTGCAAAAAATAAACTGTACCTTTCGCTTTTACGGGTGTTAAAAATACCAGAATAAAATCAAAATTATCTAAAGAAAAAGGCATACTAGCGTTCATAAAGAGCATTTATCTACGCTTATCTTTAACATCGCTGACTTACTGCTAAGATGTGACGTCAGAACCTCGTAAGACTGTCAAGGTAAAACTCAAAAAACCCATTTTTGCATGATTTTGATATTTACCGATTTCAGGTGTGTTGTAGCTCCCCTCGACCAAAAGGCATTTAACATCATGTAAGTTATAAACCCTACGCTGTAAGAAGGTAAAAAAAATATGCATTTATACCCTCAAGTGAAAAATCTGTTGCCAAGAATCTATCGTGTGTTCCGGCAGCCTCACTTAGAAGTCAGTTCCAAATCCACGTATAGAGATCTGCACCATCATCTACCGCATCATCACTTAACGTCAGATGACTTGGTAGTAGTCATACGCTACTCTGTCCCTGTGAAAAATAAATGTAAGTATAACAAAATCTAAATATGTATATAACTCAAAGGTGACTGACTGACATAGTAATCTATCAACGCACAGCCCAAACCACTGGACGGATCGGGCTGAAATTTAGCATGCAGGTAGATGTTATGACGTAGGCATCCGCTAAGAAAGGATTTTGATTAATTCTACCCCCAAGGGGTAGAATACCCCCAAGGGGTAGCCCACGCGGGTGAAACTGCGGAGAACAGCTAGTGTAGTATATGCGACATTTAAGGGGTGCAATGACGTCACAGAAAATGCCTTCGTTATAGCAGAAGCTCGTAAGCTCGCAGTTTAATAATGACTTACAATATCCAAACACTATTCGGGAATTGTCGGAGTAACTTTGGATTAAGTTACCGTTATGACAGATATATAGTAATTGGCTATGTATAAAACTAAAAAAGCGTCGGTGATTGTTTTTAGATAGTACCGAGTAAAAAACTTTTTAATTAGTAGGTAACTTTTTACTTTTTCCTTTTTTGACGTTGCATGTTGAGTTTTTATGCAAACATTTTAAAATTACTTTTATTTAACCACGTGTAGGTACTTCTTACGAAGTAAGGACTTTTTAAAGGTTAGGGTAGTGTTTGACCATTAGTTACCTGATGTTAAACGACGATATGGGCGAAGGTGTTTTTTTTTTTTTTTTTTTTATTGTATATTTTTATTCAGGTCATCCTTGGACATGGGTCCGAATCATTGTGCATCGACAAAAACATTATTTGCATAATTAGTCGCAACTACTGAAATTGCGTCTCATTATGCAAAGGTTTACTTTATTATGTTTGGGGGAGCAATATAATTATATAAAATATATGCTCGTGTCAGAGTGGGGTCAACTAAAAAGAACTTCGACATCTGGACTGGTAACTGACTCATAAGTGAGACTGCCGGAATACATCGATGGGTTTTTGGTAACAGATTCTTAGTGTTAGCTTACCAGTTGAGCACTAAGAGATGCCCTACAACCAAGCTCTTGTTTTCTCTTACAGAAAGATCATGCTAATTGAAATTGATGCATTATTCTCTTTAAAAAAACCGGCTAAGTGCGACTCGAACTCGCGGACGAAGATTTCCGTACCAATATCTATAAAAACGGCAAAAAAACAGGTTTATTGTATAGGAGGCCCTTTAAACATTAATTTTATTAAAGCGGCAATAGAAATACGTCATCTGTGAAAATTTAAACTGTCTAACTATTACGGTTTAAGAGATTCAGCCTGTTTACAGACGGACAGCGGAGTCTTAGTAATAGGGTCCCGTTTTACCATTTGGGTACGGAACTCTAAAAACAGAAAAAATTGACGGCTCGTGTATACGTTAGTTGTCTAAACGAGATTTATTATAATAGCCATCGGAATAATCCCGAAATTCCCGGGATAGCTCGTGTCGGACGAGTGGAGTGCACGGTTCAACGGTCGGATGTTTTATTAAAATTGATATTCTGTATTCGGACACCGGGCTTTTTGGCAAGTGGAACAGTGGGTTCGGGGATTTGGAAAGGCTTGCAGTTTTCCCAACTCTAACGGATTAAAAAAAAAACAGAAGTTGTAGATCTTTTTATTACCTACAACTTTGCTATTTAACTTTTTTCTACAGGAGTTGTAGTTTTGGCGGCAATCAAAATAAACCGGTTTTTACCCTGAAAAACTCACCCTTCCACTTCCCAAACTCAAATCGCCGGCAATTTATTTTTCGCAAAATAATAACAACAACAGGATGTAGTTTGATGACTTTTATTTAAAACTCGTGCTAAGACTATTTTTATGTGCAATACTCATAAGATGTAGATTGTAGCTACTACCAAAAAGTTCATAAGGAGCAGTTAATTAATTCTAGGTCCTTGTTTTATTTTGTAGATGAATCTGAAAACAGAAAATGTAATTAGATTAAATACAAAAGAGTTCTTTCACTAGTTCAAAACAAAAGTCGAAATCTAAACAAACACTCGTTTATTATTTATTTGATTATTCAAAAAATTCAAAATTCAATCATTTTTATTCATACATACATTGTGATCACTTTAAAACGTCAACTTAAAACTAGATACGCCTGTTCCAACCTCCTTACGCCGGCAAAAGAACAGGCAAGAAACGCCCGGCAGGTAATTTTTTTGGCGTGATCACATTGACAATTTTATTCTTATTACTAATTGATTGAATTGGAGCAAGTTCACTAAAATCCCAAGCTTTTTTTTGTCATCTAATAGTCCGATATTTTTTAATTAGCTTTACTAATAAGGTTTCTCTTGTTTGGTTGTATACATTGGGATATGAGAACATGAATATTAACGAGTTGCGGGATCACAACCAAAGCAGACCAGACCCCACAAGCAGCACCCGTTCATTAGAACGGTAAATACCAATTACATTAATTAAAAACACAAAACAATAATCATTACATAAAACATACAACAAGCAAAAACAGAGAAAACAGGAATACAGGACAACAGATACTTACACAAAAAAAATGAAAATTATTAAAATTAACAAATTTACACATTCATTCATACATACGTCCCTCTCATAAAAACGCAAACACGCTAACAAAATATCGAATGTGTTAGAATTTGAAAGTTCATGTGACACAAGGTCTGTAATGCTAAGATTATGCACTTTAAAGCACTTGCAGTTCCAAAGCCGTTCTCAACTTTCAACTGCTGATGCATAATGAAGATTAGGATTTGCAACTTTCAAAACATTTCTCAGCTTCCAGCAAATCTTCCAGCACACTCACTTTGGAGTAATTTCCAATTAACACTCAGTTGACTAATAGGTGTAACATTGATATGTGATGCGATTCCAGCACCATGATAGTGACGTCAGCTTATGGCTCGTAGGTCACAGGTTCGACTTCTGATATGACCTTAAGTTTTCAGCGAATAAAACATGGTGATGAAACCATAGCTTGATGATAGGGCACCCTGTATACAGGGTAGCGTTTGACCGCAAATCACCATGTAGTCAAAGTTGGCGCCACGTTGGATTGGAAACTGGCTCTCAAGTGAGATTTCTGGAATACACTGAAAGGTCCTTAACTCGAGGTAGCTAGCCAAGTGAGCACTAGACAATGCCCTATCATCAAGCTATGGTTTCATCACCACGTTTTCTTCGCTGAAAACTTAAGGTCAAATAAAACTAAAAAAAAATCGATCAATACCAACCTCTCAGCTAACATAATAATAGTTCCAAAGCAGAATCCCAGTGCCAAAAGAATAAAGGCAGGTGCCGCCCCGCCTAACGCTAACGCCCTTGGGGAACTGCCCTCACATGATGCTGGGTGGGGAGTGTTGCGGAGCTGGATGCAGGATACGATGCCACGTTCTAGAAGACGGGTTAAGCTGGAAGAAGATGTAATTATCATCATCGTCATCAGCCCGAAGAAGTCCACTGCTGAACATAGGCCTCCCCTTTTGAACGCCACCAAGAGCGGCTGTTAGCTATTTGCATCCATCGGCTTCCTGCGACTCTAACAATGTCGTCGGTCCACCTAGTGGGGGGCCTACCTACAGAGCGTCTTCCTGTCCGTGGTCGCCACTCTGGAACCTTTCTTTCCTATGGGTTATTGGTTCGTCAAGTGATGTGGCCTGCCCATTGCGACTTCAACTTGCAAATTCTGAGAGCTATGTCGGTGACCTTGGTTCTTTGGCGATGAAATGATCATCATCTCATTATCAGCTTTTCACGTTCCCACTGCTAGGACTCTGGCCTTCTCTCAGAGAGAGAGTATGGACTGTAATCTACCACGCTGGCCCAGTGTGGGTTGGTAGATGTCGCATGCCCTTGAATGTTGCAGTTCTTGGGCATGCCGGTTTCCTCACGATGTTTTCCTTCACCGTTTTGAGCGATGACAAATCCGCACATAACTTATTCAGTCATAGGTGCGGGGCCGAGAGGATTCTAACTCGGTGTCGGCGTCTTGTAAGTCGCACGCCTAAACCGTTCGGCCACCATCGCTCGCTCGATGAAATGATGCTCCATTGAAATTGCCTAGGAAGTAACACGCTATCCAGAAGTTCTTTTGAGATCTAGAAAGCTTGAAGCTCTGAGAGCGATTTTAAGCTCTCCTTATATAGTAATTTAGGCTGGTATTCAAGAATGACGCTTAAGCAATCATCGCCATAGCATAGATTTGAGTCTGTCATTGCATACAAATATGTCACTCAATCGCTACTCACTAGAACAGCAGCCAAAGAGTAAGATAATTGAACTGCTTCTATGAATTTGCGGCTTTTGTTGCAAGAAGAGGGCGAATTCCTTGCTCCAGTTACAAACAAGATAAAATACGAAAATTGCATCCAAATAGAAATGTTTTCGGATGTTTTGATAAATTGCCAAATACCGGTAGAGTTCTACTTGACTGCAGTACTACAAATACGTAAAGTCGGTCAGTCTGGTTTAGGTACTGAACTGAAAACACGAAGTCTTATCTTTAAATTTCATGTCTGAATGAAAATATGCAGTTGCATAACCGGTGAGATTGAGGGTCGTTGAGTAACAAGTTTTGGATTTATCATCTTCAGTTAGGTTTTTACAACGTTGAGCAGATGATTAACAAGGTTTAATGGTTATTGGCAGCACAAAAATTATGTAAAGATCTTCCCAATGTCATGTGAATGATAATAAACGATTATCATAGTAATGTGACATGGTCATCTCTACTGATTGGTTGAATTGACATGAATGGCATAATAAGCTACGTCTTGAGCATTTTGAAATTACTACCTAAAATATCAGTTCTTCCATCATTTTCGTAGATGATAAGATGTTTGCTAGCGTTGGCTTGAATACGATAGGAAAATTACCTCCAAGTCAAAAACTCCCTGTAAGGGCTATCTCTCTGTACTCCAGGATACAAAAGGGTAGTCTCCATTGATGATAAAGAATCCAACTCACAGAGCTCGCTCTGGTCAAACGTTTGAGAGATCAGGGTATTGGCACTGTAGGTTTCAGTGTGATAGGCATATCCTAGAACAAAAAGATTAAAGAACTTCTGGAAAAAATACTTATTTCAATCCACCTATCATATTCTTACTGCTCGGGCTTATGTGTCCTTCCAGATAGTTATTTGCAACATCTAGTGCGGGTTGTTTGATGTTGCATGTTTTTGACTCTTGTGATTCAAGAATCGTTTAGGAGTTTTACTGTCTCTGAATAACTAATGCCCTGAAGATTTCCTTTCTTCAACAAGTACTTGGCGGTTACCTCCAGCTTTCACCATAGCAATGCCTTCCTCCAGAGGTTGCACGACTGGTGTACTTCTTTTCTTACTCAACACCTTTTGACGTATTTCATCTTCAGGTTTGGCATTCCTTCTGTTGTAGTAGTATCCAGGAGTCTGTAAAAGCTTAAGAAGTGGTTATCTACTTAACTTAACCTTGCGGTTACACAGGCCTCTCCGTTTTCAAGAAGAAAGTCTTATCCAAGTCTTTTGTCAGTGAATTCTGTTAATTTATCTACATATGTTGGTCCATTGACAGAAGAAACAGTAAAATTAAGATGTGAACTGACATTAAGCCAAGTGCGAGTGTATCCCACGTCCTGGTATATAATCTCCAGTGGACTTTCAAGGAGTTCTTCCAAAGAATTGATTGAAGGTGGTGGACCGTTCAGCAGCCAGCTGACCACGCTGCTGGTGTAGTAGTTGTAGATAAGAACGCAAGAGACTCCAGTGATGAAGATTGTTAGTTTCCGTGCTGAAATCAAAGAATAAAGAGAGTAGAAAAGGAAAGGAGTTTGAAGTGGCTAAAATGTATGTAAAAAGTGACGGTAAATGATAAATTTTGTTACCTGTAGACACAATGCTAGTCTGTGTATCGTCTTCGAAAACTGAAACAGATATAAGCAGATACATTGAGGGATAAATAAAAAGAATTCAATTAAAAAGCAATGTAGTATTGAAGATTCAGAAAAAGAAGAATGAAATCATAGCAATGAGTTTGACATACATTGCTGGCAAAAGCTGGCAGTGACAGAAAACAGTGCGTATTGAACCGCCGATGGTCTCGTCTCAAATCGTGCTGCAAACATCAAGATTACAGCGCATAGTGCTGATACTCCTAATACACAAGTCCATGCTCCAGGGCTCAGAGGTCGGAGGAATTGATTCTCAAATTTTCCTGGACCAGTTGTTGGTATTCGGTAATAGTATCGAGTCCTGGAAAACCAAAACAAATGTGGTTAATAACTTTTTGTATGGCAAAATAAATTATGTAACCCAGAACCAGGGCTAAGGTAATTAATTCTACAGATTAAAAAAGTCCTGAAAGTATAATTATTCACAGTAGCTAAGCATTTGATTCAATTTAAACTGTTTAGAAGAACTTATATAGATGTTGCTCAATGTTGAAGAAGTTTAGTCGACGGCCCATTGCTACTCTATCATTAACATCGATATCCAAAACCATATATTGCACTTACTCAATTGAAGTCAAAGCTGGATGGATGAAGGTAATTTTCTCAAAATCTTGCTTTTGAAATCGAAGTGTTGACGTCAGATCTTGTTCTCGAAAGTATAGAGAACTGACTGCCACCTGAATAAAAGAAGGTGCATATAAATATTATAAGTGCAGATAACTATAAAGTTCTAAGCAGAGGAGATGAACTCCTTTTCTAGTTACTACTGAGTTGTAAGCAAGCCATATCTAGTGTATAATTATTTAAATGACATTGATGGAAAATTACATCAATCCAGGAAAGGTCACCATAGTGAAGGACAAAAAAAAGGTATCAAATATTCACATACTCTTGTAGCATTTCTTTCATATGTTCCAAGCCACCTATCAGTTACAGTGTGAACAAATCTGAAACAACAATATAGAAAATATGAAAAGAATTAACGAAAGCCGTAGGTGCTAAAGAAACCTCAAAATAATACCAACGTGATGTTGTGAATTTCAGCAACGACCATAACACAGATTGTGGAGATTCTAGTGACGGTTGAGATCCCTGGCACTGGTCGTACAGCTGTCAGCAATTTAGGGTCGAAGTTTTTAGAAGGTGAAGCAATCTAGAAAACAAAAATATCAATCAGATGTAACAGTATTGAAGGGAGACACTTAATATCCCTGCGAAATTCTTCATCATCATCAGCCTCTTACATTCTCTCTGCTGGAGCTCAAACCTTCTCTCGGAGAGAGAATATGCCAAAATCCACCAAGTTCCCAGTGCGGTATGGCAGATAGGCCAGTCCTTGTTGTCGGAGTTTTCAGACTGCTCTAAGGCTTTTGACATAGTCTAACGACTGCTATCCTAAATCAACAACCAGGACTGGCAGTTTAACGTGCCCTCCGAAACACGGAAGCGCTCAGTTGATAATTCACCAACACCAACAATAACACATAACAAATTACAGCTACACATAACATTATAAATTACAGCAGAAATAATACCATTACTTACACTTACAACCGAAATCATCCTCAAAGCTAACTGTCTAAAATTCCAGCGCTTGTAGTATTTGCAACCATTAAGTTCTTCAATCAGTTTTTTGTTGCCAATTATATTGTTCCAAGTTCCAGCTTCAGTTACGATTAACGAACCACCTTGTATTTTGCCATAATTGAATACGTCATACAAGTCGAAGTTTTTACCTAGAAAATCGTTTTTATTTTACAGATTGTGTTATCTATAGCAGAAAGGACTATTGTAATCATGTTCTATACCATTATCATCAAATTGAAATCTACCACTTTTGATCATCATTATCATCAGCCTATAAAGTTTCCACTGCTGTGACTCTCGCCTTCTCTCAAAGAGAGAGCGTGGCCTATAATCTACCGCACTGACTATATGTCACAGGCCCTTGAAGGTTGTGGTTCTTGGATATGACGGTTTCTTCACGATGCTTTCCTTTATCGTTTTTGATCTTACCATTTCGCAAAGCCAAAATAATGTCAGCATCAACGCTTATATTGAGATTGCTTAAGATTTGCAAAGTTTTGCTAGAGTTTTCGGAAACTCGGTAATCCATAGCATCAATTGATATATTGTCTTTCTTGGAACCTATGATGCTATGAGCTATGATAGCTTCTCTTTCTTCAAAAATTAGCCAAATATGCATAGAATCCAGCCACATATTCTCAGATGCCTAGAATGAAAGATAAAATGGTATTCTCTTAATTAACACAAACTAACGTAAGTACGTGTCTTTAGAAATGATTGTTGCATATATTTTTAACATTTCCACGGATATAGGCATATTACAGATTATTATCTTCATCACCTGCTGTCCACTGCTGGACATATGCCTCTCCCAAGGTACGACAATGAGCACAGTCTTTGGCTCTTCTCATCCAACTACTGCAGATATTCTTTGATAATGATGATGCAAAGTAATGTTTTGCAATGCTGCATCATTATCAGCCTTCCACGTTCCCACTGCTGGGACCTTGGCCTTCTCTCAGAGAGAGAGAGTATGGGCTATAATCTACCACGCTGGCCCAGTTAGTAGATGTCACAATACATGCCCTTGAAAATGTTGCAGTTCTTGGGCATGCCGGTTTCCTCACGATGTTTTCCTTCACCGCAATGCTGCATGTCATTCTAAAATTAAATAAACTACAGAGATTCATGATGGTTTGCGGTGCGAACCGCCCGTAGTATGAAGTTTTATCAGACAGATCTTTGTTACCAAATTGTTAGGTATGATCCATACTCGATATTTCGTTTCAATAAAAGCGAATTTCAAATGCACTTACAGCATCAAATATTTGTTCAGCCGTATCACATTGCGCATTTACAAACACTCCAATTTTACTAAAACGCTGTTGAAAGCATGCCTTCATAGTCATTTCATTTGAATCATCAGTGTTAAGCCTCGAGACAGCCATCGAATGGGTAGAAGCTGCTTTTATAAATGATGCATCCCCTGTTGAAACCACAGCTTATGTATTTCATATAATTTTTTTATTAAAACTTTTGTCCCCCCCATAGGCTCGCAAAAACTGAAAGGTCCGTCTATATAATGGGCCCCGCTGTTTATAACAGGCTCCCTGCCATCGTTCGTGATGCACCCTCCATCGGGGCTTTCAAAGCGCGCCTGCGAAAATGGCTAGCGGAATACAATTTTTATAATTTTAATGAAATTTTTAAAGTACCTGAAGTATAGATGAATATTATAATAATTATTATTGTTTTTGTTAATTTATTATTTACAATTTAATACTTGTTAAATTACTAATTACGCACTTGCGCATTGTATGACTGACTTGTAACATTGGTGTTATTAATAAATAATTTGTATTTGTATTTGTATTTGTATTTGTATTTGTATTTGTATTTGTATTTGTATTTGTATTTGTATTTGTATTTGTATTTGTATTTGTATTTGTATTTGTATTTGTATTTGTATTTGTATTTGTATTTGTATTTGTATTTGTATTTGTATTTGTATTTGTATTTGTATTTGTATTTGTATTTGTATTTGTATTTGTATTTGTATTTGTATTTGTATTTGTATTTGTATTTGTATTTGTATTTGTATTTGTATTTGTATTTGTATTTGTATTTGTATTTGTATTTGTGCTATAAAATATTAAACTCCAAAAAGCTAGCTGCATTGCGTATATAGGTTTTGTTTCAATCTGTTATATTGCCACTCCAATATTTCAAGGTGTTATTTAGAGGATCACATTTATCATTTCTTTGGACAAAATAATCCCAAAATAATCACCACAAATTCTTTGTATTGTGTATTACAGAGTTAATCAATTGACCCAGTTCCCAGTCCAGTTGTAGCGTGGCGCCATCTTCGACCACATCGTCACTTAACATCAGGTGACTTGTGGTCAAACACTACCCTGTAAATAGTAAAAAAAAAACCTTTCTAAAATCGCAAATTTGAGTTTTCCCGTTTTCATTTCGATCCAATAAGTACGAGAAAGGTTTAAAATTTGATTACATAGGCTCAGAAATGAAAATTCATACACCATACTTACAAATCGAGTTTTCACAAGTAATCAAGCAAACAAACCGTACGTTTCTTTCTTTAAAATAATTAACAGAAAAATTTAAAGCTTGAGTATCCAAACTTAACCCAAAAGTCACGACCGGATATAACAGTACCAATATCTTTTCAAACCACATGTTGGTTAGACAAATCAAACCATTATGAATTTTCGTTGTACAATGTTAAGGTTATATTCAAGAAAGTATGTACAGTCAGATTTATTTTATAGTAAAGGTTTTATGCCTGAAATAATTACTTCAAGCGCAGTGCATTGCCGCGCAAAATATTTTGGGTGTCATTGAACTGTAAATGTGCAAACGTGACGTTTACTTTCAGACTAGGGACTTAGTCATTGTGTCACTTGGTTATGTTAAAAGAACAATCAGCATCTTTTGAAGGTAGCGCTTGAAACGAGACACTTGATGAAAACGAAGGTGGCGCCCCGTTACACCTGGATTGGGAACTGGCTCTTAAGTGAGGCTGCAGGCAAACGATAGGTTCTCGTTTACAGATACTTATATCAGTTTTTTAATTTTCATATATTTTTGAGTATCCACTTGACCCACTTAGGGTAAGAATTTTGGAAAATCAGTGCTTATACACCTAAACTATTTAATTTTAAAGATTATTGATTCCAAATTTCCAGCTTCTACGTTAAGCGGTTTCGTCTTTATAGTGATTCAAAAACACCCTGTAATATCATTTATATAGATTATTATTATATTAACTTACGTTTAATTCTTATCTCGTAGTGATTATGCAATCTGTCTTTTTAAATTTTTTATCAAATATTAGGGAAAAAAAATTATAAGAATTGAACACAAAATTGTTTTAAGGACAGTACAAATAAATCTAACCCATTAAATTAATGCATCATAGATTTGCTTTTACTTAACATTGATAGTAATTGAGCCGTCACAGTTTTATGAAACGCTTTGATATGAAGATTGCAGGGTTTAATTCAATTTTTCTCGAAATGAAACGGTAAAGGAATTTTATAGTAGGCACCTTATTTGATATTCCTTTTGCATGCCGTTTAATGGGCACTTTATGGAATAGTCAACTATGTTATTAATAATATCAAGCCTATTTGTCATACTACTTACTATCTGCGACCCGCGGTTTCACCCGCATGGACGACACTTTATCACAATAAAAAGTACTATGGATATTTGAGTCTTGGATATTTCTATCTATATAAGTATTTATTTCTCTATATAAGTATGTATATCGTTGTCTAGTACCCATAACACAAGTTTCTAGCTTAATTTGGGGCTAGCTCAATTTGTGTGCAATTGTCCCCGATGTTTATATTTATTATTATTCTATGCCCTCTCCAGGACTTAAACTATCCCTGGACCAAATTTCATGTAAATCAGTTCAGTAGTTTAGGCGTGAAAGCGTAACAGACAGACAGAGTTACTTTTGCATTTATAATATTAGTAGGGATTGCACTTGTTTTATCTATTAGGACGAGAATAAGCAGAAATACATGAACAGAATTAAAATATTTATTTTTGTACACATTTCTAAAAATAACATCTAGATCCTAACTTAAAATTTACATAAGTACTTCATCCAATTTCTCAAGTTATTTAAATTCATAATTTATTTCCAGGAATCTGTACTTGAAAGGTCCTAAGATAACTTTGCCTGGAATATTATTACAAAATATTCTTCGGGATTATGTTTTCCAAAGTATTGGAAGCAAGTCGAAGGGACATAGTACCGCAGTGTAACTAATATAGTAGAGAAAATCAACATCAGTGTAAAAAAATAAAAAAAGAAAAAAGATTGTAGTGCTTGGCGACAGATTCTTAACTTGAGACTGGTCACTAAACAAACGAGTACTAGAAAATGCGTTACCACCAAGCAATGGTTTCACTACGAAGTGTTCCTAAGGAAAAGTTGCACCATAACCATAAGCAAAGTTCAAATTAACTGTAGTCTTTAGATTGGGAACTGTACCTAATTCCTGTTGCAACACGGGTAGGCACTTGACAGTTTTTAGAGTCCGTACCCAAAGGGTAAAATGAGTAAGATTCCGCTGTCCGTCCATCCGTCCGTCTGTTTCCAGGCTGTATCTCATGAACCGTGATAGTAAGACAGTTGAAATTTTCACAGATGATGTATTTATGTTACAGCTATATAACAGAAAATAGTAAAAACAGAAGAAAAAAAATTAAGGGGGCTCCCGTACAACAAACGTGATTTTTGACTAAACTATGGATTATGCAACCCAGCCCAAAATTACTTAATTCTTACTAGTTTCTTTACTAGGGTTGAGGGACCTTTGTCGTTGTCAAACACACGGAACTATTAAAAATGATCTCCATCAAAGTGAAATCAAAACAATTCTTCAGTTCGCCAGACCATCACTACTGGTTTTCTACACTGTGGTAATCCCCTTTGAAGTAGGTAGCTACATATTAGAAAAGGTAGCATTTCCTTTGAAATAAGCAGATAATCCATGCTTTGCGCTCGCCTTTGTTGTTTTTTGCGTACTTTTATTAAATTGATATAAAACATGAGGATATGACAAGAAAGAGAATCAAGGGAGGGATGTTGGTTAAAGAAATGGAAAGGTTTGATGTTCACGCCAGTTTTCTTTGATGTTTTTCTGATGATAAGTATACATTATACAAATGTATATATTAGTCTTCATAATAATATTTATAACCTTCATACAAACCTAGTAATGTAGGCACGAAGGTATTGATGTCGGCTTGCAAATCCCTAGCGAGCTTTTGGTAATGGAAATAATCGTGACAAAACCATAGCTTGGTGGAAGGGCATTTTTTAGTGCTCGTCGGACTAGCTACTAGCCTAAGGTTAAGAATCTGTCGCCAAGCACCTATCGGTGTGGTCCAGTAGCCCCATTTGAGAGCCAGTTACTAATCCATGTGATGCTCGGCACCACCTTCGACGCAGGTGACATGTGGTCAAACGCTACCTTGTTAAAAATAGGAACAAAAACGGCATCAGGGCTATCTTGCATGATTATATGACGCACAAAAAGAGATCTTGCAAATTGAAAAATAAACCTTCCTATTCTACTGTTTAACTGAGAGAAAATTAGGCAAACCTTTGCATACTTCAAAGGAGTATTTCCACTGAACACTCTAAAAGAAAGTGTAATGATGTTTCGTCCCAAAACGCGGACTGGAATGCTCGCTAAACTCATCCAATCGCTCCCGGAATGCTGCCTAGAAATGGGCAGTTTTGTATTTGTGCTGTCACCAAACTTTAGTCTTACGCGAGATAAAAATAAATGCCTTTTTAGAATTTTTAAGGCTTTTTGAAAGCTGAAAAAAGTAGTTCCTAAACTATGGATAGATGGCGCTTGTTTTAAATTAACACCTTTTTATAAATAAAAGACATTGGAGCCCATCCAGCCAAACATAGTTCAGCAACGCAAAGCCAGAAATAGAAAATAATTAAATTTGTCTATTAGCTACGGCATTTGCCACCAACCATTTTGAAACATAATTTTGAAACTACAACAGTTCAAATCCTGCGTAGCAACACACTGCTCTCGTCACACTAAGAAATACGATGTTAAATCTTTTTACATAATAGCTAACGACCGAGATAAATTATCGATTCAGATCCGTGATCCGTAGTTTTGGATCGATATGTCATGTCATTTATTATGTCATTTTAGTAGTAAGGCTTGACATATTACTACTAAAACAACATTTATTATGACATGACATATCAATCCAAAATTTCGGGCGTAAGTCGGCGGTACGCACTTACACGCTACTATCTCTCTCTTTATCATTTCACTTGCTATCTCGCTCTTTCATTTCCTCAAAAATCAGTAAAGGCTGGTCAAACTGTGGTTTCTGTAACGCCGTATTCACCAACGAATAGAGCTATACTTGCAGCTATTCACAGCCCGTTCCAATCCTAACGTTTCTGTTACCTTTGTGTCCTATTCAGAGCTATTTCGCGATTCAAGTGCTCGAACCTTTGTAGTTATGCATTTAGCATTGCATAATGGGAAAGAGAATTTATGAGTTACAGTGCTAAGGTGAATTTATGCATTTAGCATTGTATGGTGGAGAAGAGAATTTCGAAGCGCTCACAGTGGAGCTTGCCTAGTCAGCTAAATAGCAGGGTTTTATACTTGTATATTCCACTTATTTATTTCACTTATTCTCTGCTTAACATAGATTTACATCAAATACTCCGGATACCTCCGTCCAACTCCAACGATCACTCTCCAATGGTCAAATCTACTGACAATCCCCGCTTTTTTTACCGATCTACCCCAGCCCGCCATCTTTATTTTATCTTTTTTTTGTTATGGCGTCACACGATTTGTGTATTTGCCAGTGTCAAGTATAAAATATTTCAATTTCAGAGAGTTGAATCAAGTTTAAATGATGATGATGATGATGAGATGAAGGGATGAGGATAGTGTTTAAGTAAAGTAGTGGCGCTTTACTTAAACTTTACACGGACTTTTTTGGAGCAACTGGAAAAGTTACTTTCACAACTTTATTACAATTTCCCACACTTGTACACATTAACGAACACATAATGGTTAATAATCCACCAATATTACACATTATCACTCGAAGAAACACAAGTTTTGGAAATAAAAAACAAAATGTTCACGTTGACAATTCGATTGCCGCCAAAAAATTAAAAATTATTTTATCTGCCACTGACAATAGACAACTGACAACGTCAAACGAATTGTCATTCCCTCCATTTAAATTGTTGCCAGTATAAAAATACGCAATTATTAAAAACAACATCTTTTAAATTTAAAAACTTGTAACATACATACATTTTAAAGTGTTAATAATTAGCGAAACCTTACACATCCCATACAAAATGGTAGCCAATATGCGTTATGGCAAGCTCAAACGAAACGTCACAAAGCGTTAATAATGAATGAAAATAAACGTTCGTATCTTGGCTGGGCCTCTTATGTGTATTTTTTCTTTTCTCTGCAACGAAGCTAGAAGAACAGCTAACGTTTTCGAGCTATGTAGCGGGTTCGTTAGTTCGCACCATCGCGCACAAATCAACGAGTTCAACTGTAACGTTCCACCTCACATAGCCATTGTGTATGAATAGTTAACAAAGTTTGCTCTCCCATCGACTTTGATCTGAAAGAAAAAGAATAACTTTCGAGAACAAAGCAAAATGTACAGTGTACCTATACACGTATATTTCACGGAGTAAAATGTTTGAAAAGTTAGATGGCTCAAAAAATATGTAAGCACTTTGTTATAATGGCTCATTGACTAGGTCGATATAAGAAGGGAGTGTAGGGCATTGGTGATCAAAAACAATAGGGTATTACACCTATTTTTAAAAAGTGTCTCAAATAGATTTTATAGTACCAGTGAACCAATATAAAATTCACAATTTATTTATTACATCGTTATGTGCCATAGAATGCATTAAAACATTGCATTTTCGAAATGCGCGCGTAATTTGACGAAAACGCTAGTCGCAGTGGACGCCATATTGCTCTGTGGTCATGACGTCAGTCGGCTGTGTAAACAAATGCAGTGACGTTTTATATGTTAATGTTTGTTGTTTATATTTACATAGCCGTATGACGTAATAACATGGCGACTGCTATTTAGATGGTGGCAATGGTGTTTTCAAACAGATTAAAAAGCTGAAACTTTTGAATTCAATTTTAAAATGTAGTTTGCTATTGTATGAACTAAAACTATCGATTTCCAACTGCTTTTTGCTTATGCTATTATGCCATCATCGCTCAAAAAGGTAAAGGAAAACATCGTTAGGAAACCGGCATGTCCAAGAATCGCAACAATCAAGGGCATGCGACATCTACCAACCCGCACTGAGCCAGCAAGGTAGTTAACGGCCCACACTCTCTCTCTGAGAGAAGGCCAGAATCCCAGCTGTGGGAACGTAAAGGCTGATGATGAATTCACAGTACCTATATAAGTAAACCTATGTCTTTTAGGATCTGTGGATTTAAGAAATAATTTAAAAATTAATTATTTCCAAGAGACACCAGACATAAGAAACATTTTTATTACACTCCTTACAAACGAACATTATAACTGAACAGCATAACCACAGTATGTAAAGAACAGTAGGTTAGCTAAGGCCGCTCGACGAGTTAATTGCCTACTCTTGCGGTGACGCATAGGCGGCGCGTTCCGTACTGAGTGCATGGCCGCGGCCCCGGCCGCGGCCCCGGCCGCCTCCTTTCGTTTATATGATTGTGTGCGTGAAAAGTGCGTGCGTACACGGTGCCGCTACTCACGCACACATTCAAACCGGCAACGGCCGATTTATATGAAGCTGAACTACTACTACTCCTTTACTATGGCATAACAGTATCTCTCTACCTAAGACCTTTGTAAGTTTCAAACATGACGAATGGCGATGTCAGAAACTTCGCTTTGTTAAAGCAACATTTACCTTTGCCTTAGATTTCCGAACTATTGAACTGGAAAGACAAACTTGTTATTCTCAGAACTACTTAGTTGTGCATAAGTATTTGTTTTACGCTTTTTTTTTTACTGAAAACCTATAAAATAGCCCAGTTCTATAACCTGCCCTCGGCGATTTCCGATCCCAGTTCATCGCACACCTTGGACTTTGTAACTGTTCTATTTCTATAGCTGTTCATTTGAGCTAGCTAGAAACTAAGGACAATGCTGCATAGAATATATTACGAATTAGAATATTTCAGCTAGATTGCAATAATATACGTGGTCTACGACTGATGTGGCGCTTGGCGAATAGCTGACTGCAAAGTAAGAGATCACGGGTTCGATTTTTGCTAAAGCAAAGCATTGAAACCTTTGCCTACCAGTGAGACAGTATAGACTTCAAAAAAGTTTATACGCCAAGTTTATGATTATATGCACGTTTTTATTTTTGATGTGACACTAATTATATCTTAGATCAGTGATGGAGCTGAGAAGGAGGAAGCTGGTGATGGTGTCGATTCGGTTTTGCATGCATTCTCTTAAACTAAAATAAGCTTGACAGGTCTAATAGTATTGCTGTCTTTTTCTAACCACTGAAGTAAAAAAAGGACAGAATCACTTTTAGACATGTCAAACTTAAACCGAATCGACACCAGTGTCGCCGACAGAAGAGTGTCAAATAAGCGATTTAATATGGTATTCAAAATACATAAAAATTTTGGTGAATAGAGCCTGTTCAGCAACCTTTGTCGCTAACCGTACTACACAGCTAACCAATACTAGTCCGCCTTTAGACATAAACCATGGCCTAATAACATAGAGTAAAATGAAAACACATAAGATGACTCGAAATTAAAGCAATCCGTCAACAGAGCCCAAACTTAATATCGCTTCAAAACATCTTTTCTCATTACCAATTTCACCTTCAACTTTGCGCTAACTAATTTTGCATAGCAGAAGTTTACTCGTATAAACGGTTATAAGGCGAGCCGAGGCGGGCGCAGTCACGGCGCTCAGTAAGGCTTCCCGCACAAGAGTCGTAAGCGTATTGGAAAGACGCAACGAGTACGAGACCAGCGCCTCTAGCCAAGATGCATTCTGCAATCGTTGACGCTAATAGAAAACAAGAAAAAAGTATTGGTTTGACATATTTCTGACCACGTGACTTAGCGTTGAAATATGTCAAACCAATACATTTTTCTTGTTTTCTATTAGCGTCAACGATTGCAGAATGCATCTTGGCTACGGGCCCTGCAGAGTTCTACACACGAGTTGTAGCGTAGGCGTATCATTCATCATTATCAGCCTTTCACGTTCCCACTGCTGGGACTCTGGCCTTCTCTCAGGGAGAAATGGGCTGTAATCTACCACGCTGGCTCAGTTCGTGTTGGTAGAAATCGCATGCCCTTGAATGTTGCAGTTCTTGGGCATGCCGGTTTCCTCACGATGTTTTCCTTCACCGTCAGCCATAGGTGCGGGGCAGAGAGGATTCGAACTCGGTGTCGGCGTCTTGTAAGTGGCACGCGTAACCGTTTGGCCATCATCGCTCTTATTCGTGTATTATTCGGACCACAGCAAAACCAGTGCGCTACAACTTTTGTTTTACTACTTACAGGGTTGACCACAAGTCACCTGATGTTAAGTGACGATGTGGTCGAAGATGGCACCACGCTACACCTGGACTGGGAACTGGCTCTCAAGTGAGGCTGCCGGAACACACCGATAGGTGCTTTTTTTTACTGCAAATAGGCATGCGTTTAGAAGGTACCTGTTCACTCTTGCCTTGAAGATCTTCAAATTGTAGTGATCGATGATCTTATGAATGTAGAAGCAAAACGCTTCGTGCGTACAGGTGCAGGTGCTTGGCGACAGATTCTTAACATGAGAGTGGTAGCTAGCCAGGCGAGCACTAGAAAATGCCCTATGACCAAGCTATGGTTTCATCACGATGTTTGCCTTCACCGAAAGCTGAAGCTCATTGTAGCATTCAAACCCACGTCCTACGGATCGTAAGTCGACGTCACTACCACTGAGCCATCATCGCTATAACTGAACGACTGTCGTAATGACAATGAATGTCTCCTACGATTCTCTGCGACAATTCGTCTGTGGACTTGTTTGAAGATGTATGTTTACGCTACGACGCCATATGCGGAGGGCCTAGCTCCTATAATCCTCACAACTTAGCAGATCTCACAGAGTTTCAAGTGAAAGCGTTTAAGTAAATCTGGATTCTGGTAACTGAGACTTAAGTTGTACTGCGTAGTGGTGTAATTGATATGTTCTTAAGATAAATCAGGATAGTAGTCATTAAGATCGTCATGCAGTGGGTATCTGAGGACGGGCGACGTTGCCAAGGCAGGCCCCAAATATGATGGCGTGATGAACTTGACTCATTTCAAGAGCGGTGGTCTGAGGTTGCGGGGATCGAGATGTCTGGAAGGTAAAAGGGGTGACCTTTGCCCAGCATTGGGATAGTAAGAATTAAAATGAAATGGAATGATATTAGTGATATTTATACTGAACTGGAAGATAGTGGTATAGATAGATACAATTTTCGGCTAACAATAAGTTCAGAATAACTCAGATATTTTTTAGCGTTGCTGCTATTTGCAGAAGTAGGTACGCCTCACACTTCTTTCCCTACACCATTAATTGTGTTCATATAAATATCAAATTTAACATGTGTTTTTGGCTACGGGCCTGCTAATGTTTTCCAAAGGTCCGAACAAAACCCAAAAAAAATCACTTCGAAGAAACAATAATAACCTGTATATAATATACCATTTTATTTGTAAGTGACCTTTTGAGAACTTAAGTGCACTTTCAATAAAGTAATCTAGAAAAGAAAAGCTAAAAAAATTTAGTAGAAATTCAAAAAACCGAACACCTCTGATTCCTTATTTCCAACCTAGTTCGAGTTACGTCACAAGTCACTCAATTCCGAACAAATCAACCAAATCTATTACTTCTTCATGCAGATTTGTTCGAAAACCATTCACCGCCAATGTAAATAGATTCCCAAGACGCGAGAATCCTGAATCAGGGTTGATAAAGCCTCCGCGCACACTCGTAACACTTTGTGACATCACGTTTCTACAAAAGATTACAAAGAGCAACTGAACGCTACATCGCGTTATGCAACATAACATCATTTGTCCTCGCATTTTTTTTTTTGCAGTAAAATAGAAAGAAACCACGTCATTGTATGTTTCGCGCAAGCGTTGGATCAATTGTTTTAGCTAGATCCTTTACTAAACAGCAGCCATCTCAGAAAGAACTTTTTAGTTGGCTGGCTTTGAACCACTACCCTCTATTGTTTTTATCGATATAGAAAAAATAAGCCAGGCAGCGTTTCACCTCAAGTCAAAATTAACGCCCGCAATTAATAATCGATCCTGATCCGTTATCTGCGGTTTTGGATAGATATGTCATGTCATAATATGTTATTTTAGTACAGTCAGCGACAAAAGTAACTGATCGTTCTCGATTTTCCAAATGTGTTTCAAATCAGTAATTATTATTGTTTTTTTTACATTTCACATTGTATCATTTTGACCACAACGTAACACACCTAATTTTTAATTTTTTGAATTTTTTAATAGAAAAAAGTGTGATTGTTCAGCGACTTTTGTCGTTGACTGTACTAGGGCTTGACATATTACTACTAAAATAACTTATTATGACATGACATATCGATCCAAAACCGCAGATAACGGATCAGGATCGATTATTAATTTCGGGTGTAAATTGAGTGACATTTTGCTCGATGCTGATTTCACGCTGCGCCAGGATTGTGGTTAAAATGTGGCCATAGATTCCTTGAGAATGGTATCCAGGAGAAAAGGAAGCCAAGCAAAATATGGCTCGGCGACTCGGCGACACTAATAAAACTTTAGTATCGAGTGTGTGGGAGGTGTAAGGGTTGAATAATGCTCCCAGATTCAAGGAGTGAAATCGAGACGGTTTATTCATTCAAGACCCGTTTAATTTTTAATGGTGTGTGAAGGAAAGTGGTGGTAGTGATTCAATAAGGTCTACCATTAGTGTGATCTCGCTGTTGTTTGTTTAGAATCATGTGTAGGTACTCTGATATACACGTAGTTGGATTGGAGGTTAGTTTTGATGGTGTTGTAATTGCAGTTATAAATAATGGTACATTATGACATTTATGACACAAGTGTGCTATTATGTTGGTCATTACTCTCAAGCGGTATTAGAGAGCAGAGTATGTCATGATCAATGCACATGTGTCTCATACGACAGACTTGAACTTAAAACTAAAAACCTTAAAAATCTAAAAACATATAGTTTAAAAAACTAAAATAAAACACTTCAAAAACGCACTCAAAAATATAAAATAATTAAATTGACTTGTATTAGTTACGATATAATGGTTAATTCAAAAAGTGTGGAGCGCTTCTTTTACTGAGTAAATAAAAGTACACACAACCAAAAAGCGCTCCACACTTTTTGAATTAACCATTATATCGTAACTAATACAAGTCAATTTAATTATTTTATATTTTTGAGTGCGTTTTTGAAGTGTTTTATTTTAGTTTTTTAAACTATATGTTTTTATTTTTTTACTTTTTAGTCTTTTGTTACCAAGTTCAATCTATCGGACTCATCAAAAGGAATCATATGAGCCCAAACTCGAGGGGTTTACTAGGAGCCACTGCAGAGAGCCCCTGCCCACCTTCCGGTTACATCATCAGACCCTCGTCACCAAGTCCAATCTATTGTACTCATCAAGACGATTCATATGAGCCGAAACACGAGGGGTTTACTAGTAGCCACTGCAGAGATCCTCTACCCACCTTCCGGATGCATCATCTGACCCTCGTCACCAAGTCCAATCTATTGTACTCATCAAGACGATTCATATGAGCCCAAACACGAGGGGCTTACTAGTAGCCAGCGCAGAGATGCTCTACCCACCTTCCGGCTGCATCATCAGATCAGGTCGATGATACCAAATTATTGCATTGTCACCGAGATTACATACACATACAAAGTTTCAAGTCGATACGACAATTAGAAGTAGGTGAAAATTGACTTCTAAGATTTGATTACATTGTTAGTTAGTTAGTTAGTTAGTTAGTTAGTTACAAGTCAAGCTAATAAAAGTGTTTTAAAAAATAACTTTTTTTTATTTCAGACTATATATAATACAACAAAACAAAATAATATTTACACAATTGGATAAAAAATTAAACTAAATACTAGAGCTATTTTTTTATATTATGTATATTTATTAGATGTAATTTGGCAAAACAACAGAATATATACAATGGGATAGAAAATTAATCTAAATACTAAGAACTAACCTATCTATATAAAACTAAACATGTACAAATAAAAAACCTGATTTAGGTCGCTGCCTGCAGGTAGAAATAATAAAAATAATAACTAAAATATATAATTAAAAGGAGTCTCTTTAGGCAAGGTTCCGAAGATACTGGCAACGTTCCCCCTTTGAATAGCTAGACTTATTCTTTACCCGAGGTAGCTGCCTGCTCTTCAGCCTTAACCTGTCTCTATAGTAGGTAACTTCGATCTATAGAAAAACCTTTAATTAAAAATACAGCTCAGTATTGAATATGTTACAGCACCAGCGCCAATGCGACGTTTCTACAAAGCGTTATTCGAGAACGCTTTGCTGCAACGGAAGCGCAGGCTAAAATCCACATTCCAAATTGCTCAAAACGATCTGCTGAAAATTCCACTCTTACAGTCTATCCAGAGCAAAGCTCTCTGCCGTCGAGTTGTAAAAAGAAATCAGGCAAGTGCGAGTTGGACTCGCGAACCGAGGGTTCCGTACAAACTTGGTTGTCTTTATTATTAAACTAATATTTATGGTTTTCCGACTTTTTCCTTTACATGTTGTGCTGTAAAACCCTTGCTTCATGCTAAATTTCAAGATTCTAGGTCAACGGGTCAGATATTAAGTGGAAAGAAATGGGGAGACTTTTGCCCAGCAGTGGGACCTATTTTAAGTTTTGATTCCCATGTGAAATCGCAAAACATGCGACACAAACGGTCACATATTATATCTTTTGATTGCGTAGAATTTCAACTTGATGTGTCGCGACGGAAGTGGCAGCTAGTTATTTTTTTTTACTTTTTACAGGCGAGCGTTTGACCACAAGTCACCGGTAGTGACGATGGTCGAAAATGGCGCCACGCTACACCTGGGCTGGGAACTGGGTCTCAAGTGAGGCTACCGGAATACACCGATAGTTGCTTGGCGACAGATTCTTAACATGAAGGTGGTAGCTAGCCAGGCGAGTAGTAGAAAATACCCTACCACCAAGCTATGGTTTCATCACGATGTTTTCCTTCACCGAAAGCTCAAGCTCATTGGAGGACCCATGTCCTACGGATCGCAAGCCGACGTCACTATCACTGAGCCATCACTGCTATAAAATCACAAAGGTGTATATTTTTGCGCGTTTGCGTTACGGAACCCTAAAAAGGTGTCGTTGCCAGAAAATCCACAAAATATCCGCTGTCCCTTGAGCTTGATTTATATCGGCGAAGCACAGGGCGAGGATTCTCAGGTGATTTCAAATTGTCGCTGAGACAAATGTTGGAATCGTTTGGCGGTGGTGTGGGGTTCGAGGTTGTTGTAGCGGTAGCGGATAAGGTAGCGATTAAAGATTAATATAGTAAGTTCCAGTAACTAGCAAAATTCAAGGAATTATTAGATTATTCTTAACATTATCTACACTGACCTGCAAAAATAAGATCTACACTTGAACATTTATTTTTATTGTAAACTACTCAAGTTAGAGATATAAAATAAAAAACGTTTTATAGCTATTTTTATCAGCTTTCTTTGGAACTAATAAAAGAAAATGTTAGTAGCATTTTTAAGTCTGTAACGCCAACATAATTTCAACAGGCGACCTCTGGCGGAAATTGCTAGCAAGACCTAATAAATCTACCAGAGAATCAATAGCAAACCCAGAGTTGTCGCCAAATGGAACTAGATGGCAGTGTACCTCCTTAAAACACGCAAGCGTTTGTCTCCACGCAACTATGTAAACGCGGCGAATACAAATTTGTGTTTGAATCGAATCTCACTGGCTCTAGCGCTTTGAAGCAGTTATAAACCCGCTCGAAGGCTTCGAGTCGAAGCTACCCCTTCACCTTTCTTTACGTCACCCTGCCCGTCGTCCGCCGACCTACGTAGTAACTAGTATTACAATAGCCATTATTAGTTTAGTGCCATACAAGGCAACTCAATTAACATTAATTTACAAGTATGTTTTACATTAATTTTTTATTAATAACTGGTATTGCCTCCTCGGGCTCTGCTTACAGCTTTGAGTCTATTTGGCAAACTGAAGTGAATACGAGGTTTCGGAGCCGATGTTGGGGAATATACTCCCATTCTTCTAACAGGGCCTGTTTTAGTGCCCTGAGGGTGGTAGGTGGTGGTCTGACAAGTTAACTAAAGAAGAGCAGCGGATTTTGTTACAAAATGGATAAAACTTTTTTGACTGATTTAAATTCATTCATAAACTTTTATATAATATTATTTTGTTTTGCATCCCTTTTCTATAAGAGAAAAACGTCGCTAAATGCAGAGAAATGCAGAGAAAAGTTATATTGCACTCATAAAAACCCGCTGGCACTAAACTCCACCTCAGCAGTGACAACGTATAAACCACTTGGCCTTTAGCCAGCTTTTGGCACTTCCAGGACTCTCTTGAATTAAGTTGTCTTATCCATAAACGATGAAGTCACGTTCGTAGCATTCGTTTGTATCCACTACTCTTCCCCTGAAGGGTGATCAGATAAAAAGTGCCCCTTTGGGGCGTTTCAGAAAGGATTCGTTTAAAATTGCTACTTGGCTGTAGAGAAAATAGGAGTAGGTTAACTCTGTAAATTTTTAAAGTACGTGAATGACAAGACGAGCAAATCACTCGCTTGATGGTAAGCATTCAGTTGTATCCACTACTCTTCCCCTGAAGGGTGATCAGATAAAAAGTGCCCCTTTGGGGCGTTTCAGAAAGGATTCGTTTAAAATTGCTACTTGGCTGTAGAGAAAATAGGAGTAGGTTAACTCTGTAAATTTTTAAAGTACGTGAATGACAAGACGAGCAAATCACTCGCTTGATGGTAAGCATTCAGTTGTATCCACTACTCTTCCCCTGAAGGGTGATCAGATAAAAAGTGCCCCTTTGGGGCGTTTCAGAAAGGATTCGTTTAAAATTGCTACTTGGCTGTAGAGAAAATAAGAGTAGGTTAACTCTGTAAATTTTTAAAGTACGTGAATGACAAGACGAGCAAATCACTCGCTTGATGGTAAGCATTCAGTTGTATCCACTACTCTTCCCCTGAAGGGTTATCAGATAAAAAAGTGCCCCTTTGGGGCGTTTCAGAAAGGATTCGTTTAAAATTGCTACTGGGCTGTAGAGAAAATAAGAGTAGGTTAACTCTGTAACAGCAAGTCTCTTGATGGTAAGCATTCGGTTGTATCCACTACTCTTCCCCTGAAGGGTGATCAGATAAAAAAGTGCCCCTTTGGGGCGTTTCGCAAACGATTCGTTTGAAATTGCTATTTGGCTGTAGAGAAAAGAGGCGTTGGTTAACTCTGTAAGTTTTTTAATGTACGTGAGTTGCTGAACTACATATTTACGGTTCTTTATTCTTTACATGCGCTGTAAGACCTCGCTTCATGCCAAATTTTAATACCCTAGTTCAACTGGAAGTACCTACCCCATAGGGTTTATATTCCCTTGTGAATACACAGAATATGCGAAATAAACAATCATATCTTTTGTTTACAAGTTTAATTTTTACACCGCTGAAAAAAGCGTATAAATACGTTTGACATAAATTTCAACTCCATACATCATCACATTCTTAAAAAAAGGATCTTAGACAAACAGACAGATGGAAAATAAAGTCATCCCACAGGGATTCCGTTTTTTATTTTTAGGTACGGAACCTTAAAATATTTTTTTAAATATGCTAATTAATTATTATTTTTTATTTTTTTTTTCAAATTTGTACAATCTTTTTTAATACATTTTAATTTTTATTTATTATTTTATCCGTTAAGGCATTGCCGCAGCCCGCAGTGCCGTTACTGGCCTATTTTCACTGCGACTCCACTGAATTGTAAAGCAATACCAGTTTACGATCGTTTCTAAAGTTCTTTGAGACTGGCTTGTAACTGGCCCCAGTTTTAAAACCTTTCAAACTCTTTCCGGCTTAAGTTGAAATAGTACTGGATTAAACTCCCAAGTTTGTTTTCGATAAATTTCAGCGACGTTTTGCGGTTCTGCTGGAGTTTCTGTTTCCGTTAGTATCAATAAAGCACTTATTTAATTTTAGGGTTTAATGGATTGAAAATGATCCTGTTGATTGGATTATTAATTGTCTGCCAATTAGTAAGAAAGCACTATCATAGCTTAGTAGTAGCAGCGTTGACTTGTGACCCATGGGTTCGAATCTCTACTTAATAGTATAAAATGCGAAAGTAACTCTGTCTGTCTTTCTGTCTGAACCGATTTAAATGAAATTTGGTACAGGGATAGTCTAGAGCCTGAGAAAGGACAAAGCCTACTTTTTATTGCGATAAACTGTAGCCAACGCGGGTGAAACCGCGGGGATCAGCTAGTACTTCAAAACACTTGAAGTTTCTGTGAAGAAAAACGTCGTTATAAAACCGTAACTAACTAACTCCGATGGCTCAGCGACCCAAAGTGTGTCTTGGCCTCCGAAACGAGAAAGCGCCACTCTTCTCTATCTTGATACTAATTCTATAGCTTTCAAAATCTGTCGCCATGCACGGCAACTATTGGGGTTTTTCGGCAGTTTCACTTCAGGCCTAGTTTAAACCCACCCCATTCCTAATCCAGTTGTAGTGTAGCACCATCATTAGGAAGGAAAAACATAATAATAATAATGCCCGCACAATCACATATATAGGCTCTGACCCCTAACTAGGTTTCCCTGTATCTAGGGTATCAGAAACTGCGAGGATCCACAACTCCCAGACACAGAACAAATACTTGCGCTTTTTTTTTCAATGCATAAATATTTGTCCTGTATCGGGAATCGAACCCGCGACCTCACGCTTCACAGTCGGCTATCTGCCCATTGCGCCACATCGCTCGTCAGATTTCTTTATAAACGCTGTTGAATTTCTGACAAGTATAAAGAAAAAAACTACCAATACGAAAAAGTTTTAATGAATAGTGTCCGAGCAAAACATTTATTGCCTCATCTAAAGTTCAAAACGTACTTTAGACAGATTCTAGCCTTACTTTCTCGTAAGAAGTTCAAACCAAGGCGGAGTTTAAATCACTAATAACAAAGTTTCTGAGTCCAGTCCCAACTTCTTCGGTGTCTAACTTCAGCGGGATATAAAAAGTCCAAAGTTTTTAGTTCTAAGAATCTGATTAAATGTTTGACAAGGACTTCGTTTGTAATTTATGCTGCTCACAAAGATGTAGGTTAAACTAGACACCGCAAGCGCATCAATTTGTAACAAAAACCTAAAAAAAAAACCGAATAAGGGTCCAAATTTTTACTCGATTAACGAATTTATGTCTATGCGTCTGACATAATTCTCGTTTATTTCTAAATAGAATTGATATATGATTTTTATGTTATTTTACTATTATTTTTAAGTCCTGTCCTGAACCTGATCCATAATCTAATCAACATTGTTAATTTTAAGAAAATATGTACCAATTTGACCTGCCTTGTGTAACAGCCAAAGTTATAATAAATATTTATATTTTATTCTATTCTATTCTAAACCATACAAATCCTAAAAGCTTTTCCCTATTGCTTCCAAAAAACGGAAACGTTCCATACGTTAATTCAACAAACGCTACAGCAGACTGTTGTACAACAAATGCCGCCGACAGTCGACAAGACAAACTACAAACATTAACATTCTAATCTCGAGGGAAGGAATCGAATGGCTCACGGCCAACAGCCGTGCTTCATATTGCAACTTGCGGTACTCTAGTGATATACGGACGGAGTTAGGATGGAGATCTAGTGGCGAAAGTAGTTTGAATCGCTTCTGCGCTACGAGATTGTGATGTTAGCCAATGCTGTGCTACAAGCTAGCAATGCTTACGAGACGCTACGCAAAACTACGCTTGCTTATCAGTAACTTAAGCTGTGCTACGTTACGCCTACGCTACCTAAAGCTACGCTTGCCTTTATAGGTACAGAGCATTGCCCATTGCTGTACTAGTACTGATGCGCAATGCGTAAATTACGCTACGCTAAGCTACGCTTGCTTATCATTAACTTTAGCTGTGCTACGGGGGCTACGTAACATCTACGCTACCCAAAGCTACGCTTGCCTTTTGCCTTGCCTAGATACAGGACATTGTCTTTTGCAGTGCTACAAGCGATGCGCAATGCGTATGAGATGCTATGCTTGCCTTCGTAAGAGCACAACATTAACTTATACTGTGCTACGAGCGATACTTAATAGTAACAAAACGCTTCGCAAAGCTACGCTTTCCTTTCTAAGTACGTGACACACACACATTTGATGTACTATAAGCGCTACAAAAGCGTTACGTAAAGCTACGCTTGCCTACTTTATTATGTTATTAAATGGCATTGAGTCTTGATGCAGTGCGAGTGCTACGCCATGCACACAAGATGCTACCCAAAATGACGAATTACCTCTCTAGTTTAAACTTTTAACAAGCTATGAGTGCTACGCAATGTTATTTATGATAATATAATGCACCAGTTTCGCTTGCCATTTTATAATAACCCATTTTTTAGATTCAAAATAGCTCATAATTGTAAACCTTTAATTAATTTGTTCCAAATGTGTTTGATGAACAAGATACTGTGGAAAAATGCTAACAATTGCTTAGCCTTTCATTGTGGGTGACGAACCTAATGTTAGTATGAAACTAAGCAGTTGGGAAACAATAAATCTTGTGTTTTGTCGAAAGGAGACTAACTTGTTTTTGTTAATATTCGTAAGTGGCTTGTTTATGGCCAAATGGAGATATAATGCGACACTTGCGGAGAATCTCTTTGGGTATGGGTTTCTAAATTAGGCTTTGTTGAGAGGAATTGGAGTTGCTCTTTGATTAACGCTGTAATGATGCAGTGAGCTGAAGATTGTCCACTATTCCTTACTCTATTGTTAGACAACCGCCTTAACTAAAATGTATCTGTGGTAACGACCATCTGCAGACGTTACCACCACTATTATTGACGCCGACAGATACTATCCAGCAGTATTAATGATTGCTCACTTTTCGTAAAACAGGAATATCCTGATCTTATTCCTGAGTTGGAAACGTGATCCTTCAAAACAGATGCTTTCAATAAAGTAATAAGTTAGGTGTGCATTTGCCATCTTTCAGAAACGGTGAAGGAAAACATCGTGAGGAAACCGGTATGTCCAAGAACTGCAACATTCAAGAGCATCAACTAACATCATGCGACATCTACTAACCCGCACTGGGCCAGCGTGGTAGATTACGGCCTCTTGACTCTGATGCTTTGCTGGGACTACCAGCAGTGGGAACGTAAAAGGCTCATGATGTCCTGATAATAAGAATATATTTTTTAATGTGATCGTGCCTGATGTCCTGATAATAAGAATATATTTTTTAATGTGATCGTGCCCAAAATATTACCTGCTGGGTGTTTCTTGCCTGTTCTTTTGCCGGTGGAAGGAGGTTGTAACAGGCGTAGCTAGTTTTAAGTTGGATGTTTTAATGTGATCTCATGTGTTTTACTAAATGAAAATATTTGAATTTTGAACTTTATGTCGTTCACGAAAAAGATCGCTTTCACTTAAGTGCTGGCTGCGTTAAATGCAACATAATATATCTTGAGCTCATTGAATTTTGTGAAGCGTGAGTCTACATTTAATGCTGTGAACTTGTTGCTAATTAGCCATTCTTCCGTGAAAGAGAATGTTTGTTAAATTGTTTGCACTTCTGCTTCTCTGTGCAGGGACTGCTGTTAATTACTGCATTGTTTGTATAAAGTCTGAATGTTGAAATGTGTAAAAAAGTCGGGTTGGTTACACCATGTCTAACTCCTAAACGGCTGGACCGATTTTTGTGATATTTGATCTGTTTCTGCCCCGAATAGCAGAACAAGTATAAGATAGGTACATAAAAAACTTTATCATGTTTTAAAATAATGAAGAAAATTCGTTTGTAACAACACATTTTTCATGGAAAGTCAATTAGGATTTTGACAGGACCTTCAGTAACAGATAAGTAATGTACAAAAAGAAACACAATGTGTTGTGTGTCAAAAAGAAATACATGTATAAAAAGTAACTTAACATTTTTTTTTTTACTTTAGCTGCTTTTATTTATGAAACAGATAAAAAAAAAAATAGATTTCAACGCAAAAAAAACATAGATGACATTTGGTGTGGCAATAGTTTAAACCCTGAGTAACCATACAGATTACTTTTTTTTATCGCAGTAAACTGTTTAACACACCAAACTTCATCGATGCATTAAATATTTTTGCCCGACGCAAAAAGGGGAGTGATATAAGTTTGACTCCGATGTCTGTCTGTCTGTATGTGTGTCTGTCTAAGGCATCGTAGCTCTCAGACGGATGAACCGATTTCGATGCGGTTTTCTTCATTTCAAAGCCAGTTTTTTTTACCGTGGGTCCTAGCTATGTTTGATGAAAATCGGTCCAAGCTGTCGGATGTTTTTTAAATTTTAAATTTTTATTTCTGAGAGAACTGTTGTCCACGCGGGTGAAACCGCGGGGTGCAGCTTGTTTATAATTAAACTAATTAAGCACGAGCCCGCTCTAGTTCACCCGGCGTTTACTCCGCTGCCGCTTATTAGCCGTTCCGTAGCTACCGAGCGTGGGAGCGGAAGTTGGTAATTTGTTTGTTTCTGTTTGTAAAATACCGACGCCGACGGCGGCGATGTTGATCAATGCATTGTTTAAACTCGCACACTGAGAGTGTTTGTTAGTTTTTATCTGAATTTATATTTTATTTATTGTAGCTTCTACCCTGCGGCTTTGCCCGCGTGGACTATCCCTCAGGAACCGTTTGTTTCACCGGGATTGGAAGCACACTGTGGTATATTGTAGGTCAATTTTCATCAAAAACAAAGCACTTCCCATACAAAGTTTCATCCCTCATTTCACCCCCTTAGGTCATCCCTATCAAAAAATATTGTACACGTCATTTTTTATTTCGGATGAACTATCCAAATACTAAATTTCATTTCACACACACTCAAACTTTCGGATTTATATTATTATAACTAGGATTTGCTAAGGTATTTTTAGTTTGACATAATTTCACACAGTTTTCTCGTATTTTTGCAATTTATTTTGGGTAAAGAAAATTACTTGATATTGAGTGAAAATCGGCTCACTTGTAATTTTGTTATGTTTTAATTTATAAAATTTATGTCGGATTTATTTGACAATAATTACAAGAAGTTTATAATTTGTCTGTACATGTTACTAGAATGGATCGGTGCGCTCCTACATTGCTATACCCTATTTGGGTCCATATGTTCACCAATTATAACCACTGAGATATCATGCTACATAACATATGAATGCAATAATTGATTTGATTTGAACTGTTGAAAACGCTCACATACATAGCTCTGACCCCTAATTAGGGATCAGAAACTAATACAGACAGGTACAAACTTTCACAACAACTGCTGTCTTCACGGCGCATTGCGTGTATTTTCCTTTTACCTTTCCCAGTCCTTCACAGGACTTATTACGGGGTTCCCTTTCGCAACCACGGCGTGCATAAAGAGCAGCGTAGACTGCAACCTAAACACTATAGGCAGGTCTGTAGTGTGGTCGGTACCTTTCATAGACGCGTCGCGAGCTGTCGGCTCCAAGTTACGGAATAGAAGCGTTTGTTAACCCGCTGTTCCTCGCGATTTCTTTATGTGGAAATTTCGGGTACACGGAGAAAAAAGACCTTCTAAAATACAGAAAGAAAACTAAGGTAAAAAAAAAAGAAAAAGGGGTACATTTTGGAAGGTAAGACTCAGAAGGAAAGTTAAGAATTTCTTCTCAATGTATTTAGGTAATAGAAATCTTGGGTTTGTAGTGAACTTAATGTAATTCAATCAATCTTCTCTTTATTATTTTAAGGCCATACTATTGTGATGTCGTGAACATTTGCGCTGTCGATGTCGTGACAAGTCTAGCCAAGCAATTCGTCCTATCCTATCGCGACCACAAATGCCCTTCGCGCCCAAATTGTCAACAATGTGGCTGTAGCATTAATAATTTATTGTATATATTTATTGGACACCCAACTCAATGTGCATTATTACAATGTAAAAATAAAAGTAAATTCATAGTTGTATTTCCATTAATGCCATCGCAGTTACAGGTGCAGACTGCTTACAAGTAGAATATGGCGGCGAATGACATTTATAATAATATAAGTATGATAATAATAAATAAAAAAACATGTTGAACAATTAAAGTTATAAACTGTGACAGTAATAATTTTGGTTTAAAAGTGATAAGTGAATTTAAAATATTGAAAACAAATAGTACAACTAAACTAAAACATCAGTGGTTGTAGATATTTCAATTATTTAGCTAAACCGACTGTCTATGCCTTGTCCCCCACGCCACATAGAGAGGGCGGCGCGCTGGTACCTCAGGTTGGGGTGCTAGGGGTGGAATGAGCACGCGCGGTCGTCACCGTCAGACGCTATTGATGCGCCAGACATTGTGCGGGAGACGTCTGAAGCCGCACCGCACCTTGTTTCTCTAAACAATACTTCGGCATAATGGAGATGAATTCACGTGAGTCGCGTGACGTCTGGATGGGTGACGTTTACTTCCGTAATGCGTATTGTAAAGGTGGAGACTGTCATGAGCATTCACTCGATGTGAGCACGTTACAAGTCGAATATTCGGCATGTCAGTACAGGGGGCCGAGCAGCTCGATGACGAGCGTCGAGCACCCGAGCTCGCTCCACGCGGCTGTCGGTTTTTTGACGAATCCCTTTGAATGTTACATTACAAGTCAGTCACTATAGCACGAGCACTGGTGCGAGCACCCGCGTTCAGCGTGCCTCACTCTTTCTTTCGCAATCTCAGAATATTCATCAAGTTCAATCCGTCAGCTTTATTTCTCACTTTGTTGTCCATGTACGTTTTTCTTAGCAATAACGGATTAAAAGGAACGCAGCACACCTCAATACCTCTGCGTCGACCATTTTGACTACAACTGCTGAGGATAGCATATTATTATATTCTTCGCGAAGATTTAGGCGTCGAATGAACAAATTCTCCATGTGTATACGAGCTGCCCGGCTATCTGGCTTTGATGGTGACGGGCGTTGAATATACAAATACACAAATAAAAATACTTTATTGCCGTTAATTATGATACAAATTTGGTGTTTAAAAAAAGGTAGTGTTTCGGCACGTTCAGCTTTTGTATACAATTCAAAATTCAAAACTTTTTTATTTAATAGGATACATTGTGATCACTTTAAAACGTCAACTTAAAACTAGCTACGCCTGTTCCAACCTCCTTACGCCGGCAAAAGAACAGGCAAGAAACGCCCGGCAGGTAATTTTTTTGGCGCGATCACATTGACAATTTTATTTTTTTTATAATCAATACATTGATTAGTTACTAAAGATTTCATTGAATCAATAATATTTTTCATTCTAATGATTTTATCTTAATAGTTTTATCAAGATCGGTGTAGCGGTTTAAGTGTGAAAAGGTAACAAACAAACTGAGTTACTTTCTATTAATAATATTAGTATGGATTATACGGCATAACTGTGGCATAACTCTATCATGCACATAAAAATGTATTAAGCACAAGACTGTTTTTCAAGCTACATACTTCTATCTTAAGACATATTTTCGCCAAGGAAATTGGTTAGGGTAATCTGACTATAACAAATAACCACAAATAATGCCGAAAACTTTGCAAACAACATCATCGCACAGTCAAATTGTTATTTCTGTGTTGTTACAGAACTTATACAGTTATAAGTGAAATAAAGCAAAACACACTGCTCTTAGCTCGATCTGCCGGCACCACTTTTTGACTCTGTCACAGTAAAAGCTTTGAAACGTTCGTTTAATCGCGAAGGGTGAGTTGAAACGTTAATAGCGACAAGGCGCCAAAGTGTTCTGGCCATTTTCGTTCGCCAGCAATACACAGATTGGCGAACAAATAAAAGCGTTTCCTTCATTAGTGGAAAAGCTTTTCCATACTAAGTGTTTGGTAGTTTGTAGGTCTGTGGCTGGTTTAGTTCGGGCTGTGGCAAAGTTAAGAGATATAGTGAGAACTAGTGTTGCCGAATAGTTTCACTATCGATAGTTTTCATCTAAAAAGCCATATTATCGATAGTATCGATAGCTTATAACGAAGCAATACTGTCGACTATGTGCAATACTATCGATACTATCGATGGTATTGTTGCTCGAGAAATATAAACTCTCGATAGTATCGTTAGTATTGTGGGTCGTAAACAAAAAACTACCGATGATTTTTATAGACAATTTATAGCCTGCCAATTAACAATTTTAAGCTATCGATAGATAGTCTAAGATAACCGATACTATCGATTTTATCGATACTGTCGACAGTTTTTTGTTCGCGAGCAACAACATTATCGATAGCATTGCCCTCACTCGATAGTATTGCCTCATTTTGCGCTATCGATAAGCCTGATAGTGTTGCGATGGGTTAGCTATCGATAGACTATCGATTAATCATCGATAGTCGACGTTCCATCGGCAACCCTAGTGCTCACTGGGTTCATTTACTAAGTTGTTGAGAAACTACCGGCAAATTATACAAATTACTCTGCTTCTTGAATGGTACTTTCTCTCTATACCTAGTTACTTACTAATACTAATGTTTATAGTACTTAAGATTAAGATCAAACCTTCTTACTTATCATCAGCAGCCTTTTACGTTCCCACTGCTTGATATAGGACTCATTTCAGAGAGAGAGAGAGACAGAGAGAGAGAGAGAGAGAGAGACAGAGAGAGATACCACCCTCTTGTTAAGAATCTGCCGCCAAGCACCAATCGGTGTGTTCCGGCAGCCTCACTTGAGAGCCAGTTCCCAGTCCAGGTGTAGCGTGGCGCTATCTTCGACCACATCGTCACTTAACATCAGGCGACGTGTGGTCAAACGCTACCCAGTAAAAAGTAGTAGTAGTAGTAGGAGTAGATAGAGAAAGAGACAGAGAGAGATAGAGAGAGAGAGAGAGACATAGAGAGGGAGAGAGTATGTGAAATAATCTACCACGCTGGCCCAGTGCGGGTTGGTAGATGTCGCATGCTCTTGAATGTTGTGGTACTTGGACATGCCGGCTTCCTCACGATGTTTTCCTTCACTATTTTCAGTGATGTGGGGTCGAGAGTGAATTCAAACTCGGTATCGGTGCCTTCTAAGGCGCACGTGTTCATTTTTTTTTAATTTTTTAAATTTTTTGATAATGAAAAAAAAAATGGGAAAGTAAAATGAGGCCACCATGAAGCCTGTTTATGTAGTTCTGCCTGAGACTTATTGTATAAGACCGTAGATTAGTTTATTGACCCCCACTAACTGACTGAGCATATATTTTATATATATTGCTCACACAAAAAAATAGAGCAAACCTTGCGTAATTAGATGCAATTTCAATAGTTGCAGCTAATTACGCAAAAAAATGTTTTCACCGATGCAAAATGTTTCGGACCCATGTCCGAGGACAATTGTATAAAACATACATTATAAAAAAAAAAAAAAAAGGCGCACGTGTTACTTTTCAGCCATCTATGCCTACCTACTTATAATAAAATACTTTACTAAAATTATATTAGTCTTTCCTACATAAAAGATATATTATAATATTATAAATGCGTAAGTTGGTGTGTGTGTGTGTGTGTCTGTGTGAATGTTTGTTACCACGTATCACCGTAACTACTAAACCGATTTTGTTCGATAAAATTTGGTATGGAGATAGCTCATACCCTTGATTTACACAAAGGCTACTTTCTATCCCGGAAAAAGGTTCCTGCGCGATAACGGGAAGACGCAGGTGAAATCGCAGGAAGCAACTAGTTAATAAACTCCGATTTTGAAAATTCCCTCTCGCATTATTTTTTCTTGCGCTTGTAATGTGACAACAAAGACTTTTGTATCATTCTGCGCAAAATATATTACATTGAAAATATAATGATATTATGTTATCATCTGACGTTCATATTACAATAATCCTCGGAACATTAATATCGCGCGTTAATTAATCACTTCCAACGTTGAGCTACGAAATCCACACTGAGTGTAAGACAACGTATAGCCTAAATAGTAAGTCCTAGAAAGGTGGAACTAAGAATTTATACAAGGTGGGCCAAAAGAAGTCATGTGGGCCAAAAGAAGTCATGTGGGCCAAAAGAAGTCTTGTGGGTCAAAAGAAGTCATGTGGGCCCAAAGAAGTCATGTGGGCCAAAAGAAGTCTTGTGGGCCAAAAGAAGTCATGTGGGCAAAAAGTAGTCTTGTGGGCCAAAAGAAGTCATGTGGGCCAAAAGAAGTCATGTGGGCCAAAAGAAGTCATGTGGGCCCAAAAGAAGTCATGTGGGCCAAAAGAAGTCATGTGGGCCAAAAGAAGTCATGTGGGCCATAAGAAGTCTTGCGGGCCAAAAGAAGTCATCCGATGTTGTCGTTATTTTTCTAAATGAAAAACTTCGATTCTGTTTTTGATTATGTTTATTTGAACCTTTAGAATTTTATTGGTCAAATCGAGAAGATTATATCGCCAGAATCGAAGTTTTCAGGATCAGGATCGATTATTAATTTCGGACGTTAGGCTACCTAATACCCAGTCGCCTAATATAAATAACCTAAATAATATTAACCTAATATATTGATTCCCATCGCAGCAAGCTCGTAGTAACGGTTTCGTACCTTGTAGACGTCTCATAGCTACGTCTACGCGTCTATCCATCATATTTTCATTTCTGACGCAATACAATCGCAGTGACAAAATTGTCCTGCTATCAATCACTCTCTTCACATGTATTTAATGCTAGGCTTACTGGTAAATAGTACACATTATTATTATTATATTATATTTGATAAAAATAAGAACCATTTTTGTTGGTAACCAATGATATAAAATAGATCCATCCATGAGCGATGGTGGCCGAACAGTAAGGCGTGCGATTTACAAGTCACCGACACCAAGTTCGAATCTACTTGGCCGCGCATCTATGAGTCATAAGACACATAACTTATTCAGTCATATGTTGAGGCTATGTCTGAATAAGTTATGTGTGCTTCAAACGGTGAAGGAAAAAAACCGACATGACCAAGAACCACAACATTCAAGGGCATGCGACAACTACCAACCCGCACTGGGCCCACGTGGTAGATTACGGCCCAAACTCTCTTTCTAGGAGAAGGCCAAAATCCCAGCAGTTGGAACGTAATTGGTTGACGATTATTTTTTTACTACTTACTGGGTAGCGTTTGTCTACAAGTCACCTGATGTTAAGTGACGATGTGGTCGAAGGTCACGCTGCACCTGGATTGGGAACTGGCTCTCAAGTGAGGCTGCCGGAATACACCGATAGGTGCTTGGCGACAGATTATTATCATGAGGGTGGTAGTTATCCAGGCGAGCACTAGAAAATGCCCTACCACCAAGCTATGGTTTCATCACGATGTTTACCTTCAGCAAAAGCTCAAGCTCATTGTAGGATCCGAAGCCACGTCCTACGATCACAAGTTGGCGTGACTACCACTGAGGTATCATTTCTATGATGATGGTATCCAACAAGTGCACTATGTGGTAACTGTTAGTTATAGATATATGATGCGTACGCGGCTGCGTCCCGCACCTCCGACCGGCAGTCGAATACACTATTTCGTATCAAGCGCACGTGTGTCATTTCCAGCTCCCTACACCCCCTGTGTAGGTACTAACATTGGCGACGAGGATGGGATACTTTTTATCGCAATAACCTGTAGTCCATGCGAGTGAAACTGCTGGAAACAGCTAGTAATCATATGAATTTTAATAGTCTCATATGCCTTCATAATAATTTTTACGTGATAAATTCGTCTACTTTTTGCGGTCTCGCATATTTCTGACCTTTTGGGCGGGCGACAGTTCGGCCAGTCATAATGGGCTTTTTGTAAATACCATACATGTTGTATTTGACATATTTTTCGGGGAAAAAGGGGTTTGAAGGATTACGGGACTTTTTGCAAAAAAAATGGATAAATAGTTGGCAGAAATAGGTAATTACAAGCTGTTCCCTGCGGTTTCACTCACGTTGGCCACATTTTATTGCAATGAAAAGTATCCTATGTCCTTTCCTAGGGTACAAACTATCTCTATACCAAATTTCATCAAGATTAGTTCAGCAGTTTAGAAGTGAAGAGGTAACAAAAAACTGACAAACGACCGATATTTTTTATGTTAATACTTGTTCTGCTATTTGGGGCGGAAACAAGTCCAAATAAGAAAATATCGGTGCAGCTTGAGTCATAAAAGGTGAAGATAAGAACCTGTCACCAAGCACCTATCGGTGTGTTCCGGTAGCCCCGCTGAAGAGTCAGTTCCCACTCCAGGTATAACGTGATATCACCTTCGACCACATCGTGTCTTAGCATCAAGTGACTTGTGCTCAAACAATACTCTGCAAAACGTAAAAAAACAAACTGTGCAAAATCATTATCCTTACTTAATATTATAACTGTGAACGTAACTCTGTCTGTCTGTCTATCTTTCACACCTAAACAACTGAACCGATTTAAATGAAATTTGATACAGAAATAGTCTAGAGGATATTGTTTGCGCCTTTAGCTGGCGTGCGGTCCAAATGAAATGCCTTGTATGTTCGACAATTATATTTCAATTTAGACAAAATTACAGAGTAGAAGATTGCAATGGCGGTGCGTGGGACAAGTATATAAAGTTAATGATATGTGACATATTTTTGGGCGAATGAGAGAAGATGACAGCCGGTTTGACATTTGACGTTGACGTTGATTGGCGCTCGGGTGCTTGTGTTTTGGCCAGAACAGATATAAGATACTTTTTGTCGCGATAAGCTGTAGCCCACGCGGGTAAAACCACGGGGAACAGCTAGTAAAAATAATTAAAAATTTGTAACCAAAAATGATTTAATAAAGCTGCAAATAAATAAATTACACATAATGAACACCTAATTAAAAAACTTATTAAAATTCACAAGTTAGCGAATGCCGATTAATTCCTGCGACAGAATGAAATATTCAATGACTTACCAACATTTCCGCTTAATGGTGACTAACTGTACTTCCCTGTTTCGTGACGGGGTGAGTAAAGGTGAAAATTAACGGAGGGTTACCGGGACGCGTAAAGCCGATGTCTATGTAAAGAAAAACGCTCTTCTTCTGCTTCTTTTTCAAAATTCAAAATTCAGATCTTTTTTATTCAATAGGATACATTGTGATCACTTTAAAACGTCAGCTTAAAACTAGCTACGCCTGTTCCAACCTCCTTACGCCGGCAAAAGAACAGGCAAGAAACGCCCGGCAGGTAATTTTTTTGTCGCGATCACATTGACAATTTATTCTTATTACTAATTGATTGAATTGGAGCAAGTTCACTAAAATCCCAAGCTTTTTTTTTGTCATCTAATAGTCCGATATTTTTTAATTAGCTTTACTTATAAGATTTCTCTTGTTTGGTTGTACACATTGGGATATGGGAACGTGAATATTAACGAGCTGCGGGATCACAACCAAAACAGACCAGACCCCACAAGCAGCACCCGTTCACGAGTTGACGCATGTGCCACACAACATCTTCTTCAGCTATCATAAGAGTTAATGGCCAACTCTTTTGTCAGAGTTGTTAGGCTGACCGAAAGTATAGCTTAGCTTAGCTTCATGACTAATGCAGCCGGAATCGACAGCTTAAGAGGACTAAATGGAAAATGTTGGCTGCAAGGTGAGTCGTTGTACGACCGTGTGAGCTGCTGAGCGCTGCAGCGCTGGTTGACCGCAAGCCGCGTAAGATTGGTGAGGTGTCATTGACTACCGATGAAAACAAAGGCTGTTGTAAGTTTAACGTGTGTATCTGTGCGTATGTCCTAGGTATCGCAGCACCCAATCGGATAAACAGATTTTGATTTAGCTTTTTTTTTTATAAAACGTGACATGATAAAGAGTGTTCTTAGCCTTAAGTGTGGGAATTTATTTAATTTCGTTTAGTAATATTTATACAAAATGTATCCTTCATAGCTTTCATAATGGTAAGGACGAGATAATCAATTAATCTTGCAGTTATTACAGTTCGTGTCAAAAGTTGCTGATCAAACCATTTTTTTTTAAAGTGTGTCGGATAAGGAACAATTAGTATTTAAGAAGGAAAATTAAAGTACTGCGCGTGTACAGCCATTTTTAGCATAAGAATAAGAATCATTTATTTGCAACAAATCATACAAAAATACAAAACAAAATGCAATAAGTAATAACTACTAAAGATGTATTGTTGCAAACCGGCCGTTTGACCAGCGCTGCTCTTCCGTTGAAGCCGATTTTATAACTGACCATATGTACAGGTCTGGACGATATCCAGATTATGTGTTTACGCTACCGGGGGATGGGGTAGAATGGGGTGCGCATTATTTAACAGAAGGTCTTGCTATTTTTCTTCCGTTTACTCGACTGTTTTGGGGAATGAGTTTGTAGAGCTCAAAATTAGACAAATTAGTTACTGGGTAGTAATAAGTATGTAAGTATAACTTAATAAGTATTACTTCCCGTCTTACTACTGGGCCTGTCGGTATTAATAGGAGAAATAATTATTTTCCGTATTACTACTGAAAGTAGAGATGGTAACACGGACAATAAACGTTAAAAACTCACGTTAAAATGATAAATGCTATAACATCCCTCTTTACTACCGGGCCTGTCAATGGTAGTAGTATAGTAGTTCGGAAAAGAACTATTTTCCGTGTTACTACTGTGTGTCAGAGCTGATAGTTGCACTGGCAATTAACGGTGAACACTAACTGACCACCTTACCGGGCTTGTCGATAGTAACACGGAAGTATTACTATCGAGGAGAGCGATAGCTGGCACATGCGTCAACTCGTGAACGGGTGCTGCTTGTGGGGTCTGGTCTGCTTTGGTTGTGATCCCGCAACTCGTTAATATTCATGTTCCCATATCCCAATGTGTACAACCAAACAAGATTAATCTTATTAGTAAAGGTAATTAAAAAATATCGGACCATTAGATGACAAAAAAAAGCTTGGGATTTTAGTGAACTTGCTCCAATTCAATCAATTAGTAAAAAGAATAAAATTGTCAATGTGATCGCGCCAAAAAAATTACCCGGTTAAAATTAATTTGCCGGGCGTTTCTTGCCTGTTCTTTTGCCGGCGTAAGGATTTATGATGGTATAAGAATTTACTAAAATTATTTCGCAACAAACCTTTTTTCTTTTATAATTTTCTCTCACATATCTACCTCCCTGAATTTGAGCTGCCAACGTATAATACCATAGAACTATGTAAATGCGGACAACACAACTGGATATACCTGCTCATACTGGCTGGTAGTAGCTCTGAGCTTTAAGGATTAGCAAATGAACCGGCAAAGCGTGATGGTAAATAAATGGGCCGTGTTATCTTGCATTAACGCCATGCGGGGTCTGAGAATAGACTGCTGGGAATGACGGTGTTTGATCTTCTGGCGTCTTTGAACTTGTACATATAGTGAAATAATCTTTTTAATTCAATCTTATAGACTAACAAGCTGTACACTGATTTTATCGCAATAAAAATAAATATAAATATCGGGGACATCTGCACACAAATTAACCTAGCCCCAAATTAAGCTCGAAACTTGTGTTATGGGTACTAGACAACGATATACATACTTATATAGAGAGAAATAAATACTTATATAGATAGAAATATCCAAGACTCAGGCACAAATATTCGTGCTTATCACACATATATTTGCCCTTACCGGGATTCGATCCCGGGAACGTAAGCTTCGCAGACAGGGACACTACCAACTCGGCTACCGCGTCGTCATATTAGATCAGTAATATAACTTAGAATGAACAGTTTGACCACACAACACACTTGATGTTAAATGATGATTCGAAAAAGTATCCTATGTTAATCCTCAAGATTCAAACTATCACCTTGCTAAATTTCATCAAGATCAGTTAAGTCGTTTAGTCGTGAAAAAGTAACAGACAAAGTTAACTTCACAGGATCAAAACTGGTTTATGTGTTAATTCAAGATAGAAGCTATCCCTATTCAAAATTTCATCCAAATCCGTTTAGTAGTTTTTGCGTGAAGGAGTAACAAACATCGATTGGTCATAAAGATGTCACTCTGTCGGATGATGGAGATATTCTATGACACGAGAGAAGGTATCCTATGACACTAGAGTTGAGGTTTGGTATCATCTATGATGGTAGGACAAATCACATACTAAGTTTTTTTTTTACTATTTACAGGGTAGCGTTTGACCACATGTCACCTGATGTTAAGTGACGATGTGGTCGAAGATGGCGCCACGCTACACGTGGACTGGGAACTGGCTCTCAAGTGAGGCTGCCGGAACACACCGATAGGTGCTTGGCGACAGATTCTTAACAAGAGGGTGGTAGCTAGCCAGGCGAGTACAATAAAATACTCTACCACCAATCAAAGCACCAAGCAAGTTTAACACAAGTTGCGATGGAAAATCTTTTGTACAGCCAAAATTGCAGTTATTTCTGAAATGTTTTCATCTCAGTGAATCGAAGAGCTGACACGGTGTTGGGCGGAGGCCAACGGAGCATGCTGTCTGCCATCAACACGCCAGTAAAGTTACATAACTGTGGTAGGTATTGTATTAAATATGAGGGTGGATTTTCATCAGAGCTGTGCTCGCACAATTACCTTGAAAGCAAAGCGGTGCGTGCTGAGGAAAACCTTCTTCTATCTTTTATACATTAAAAAAATACAATGAGCTTGAGCTTTCGGTGCAGGAAAACATTCTAATGAAACCATAGCTTGATGGTAGGGCATTTAGAAGTGGTCACCTGTTAACTGTTATAATTGTAACTGCTATAGATTTTATAATAATTCATGCATGGAAAATTTGTAATTTAATGTACTTAAGCTGTTATTATATTGCAACCCAATTTTCACACCGAAAGGTCAAAATATGGCGATCTAACTATTTCGTTTTATCACCCTTTATTGTGTACCCCATGTTTATGCAAATAAATTATATTGATTGATTGATTGGTTAGCAATCTCCAAAATTTAGAATCAGCCACCAAACACCAATGCAAAAGTGGGGTGTTATAAGTGTGACATCGATGTCTGTCTGTCTGTGTGTCTGTAGCATCGTAACTCTCAAGCGGATGGCTTTTTTTTCATTTGAAAGCTAGTTGCCTTGTGGTGGTTCTTAGCTATGTTTGGCTAGAATCGGTCCAGCAGTGTAAGAGCTCTTTTCCAAAATGATATAAGGCATGTTTAGCTAACTTTGATGAAAAATGGTTTAAAATGTAGGTTTTTAAATTTTAAATATATAGTTTTAAAACAAGGCTAATGTCTCACGAACAAAACCTCGTCACCAGGTTAGTTCATGCAAAGTTAACAATCACAACAAGGCAAGGCAGCCTACTTGCTGTCACTACAGCCCTTTGTATTGAAGACAAGGGCCGCGACTCAACCTTTTGAAATGTCTCGCGAATCAGGTCCTCTTGCGTTTGTTTTGAGACAATGAGAGACGCAGATTAGCAAGCTGTATCTTGGCATACACTATATAATAGCAGGGATGGCAAACCTTTATTGATATACATACGTGCCACTTCTAAAAAGAATTCCTACTAATATTACAAACGTGAAAGTTTGTGAGTATATCCATGTACTGTTGTTTGTTACTCTTTCACACAAAAACTACTGAACGGATTTGAGTGAAATTTGGAATGGAGATAGCTTTTATACCCTCGATTAACACATAGGCACTTTTGATACCGGAAAAACGTTCCTGCGGGATAACGGAAAGACGCGGGTGAAACCGCGGGGTGCAGCTAGTTTCTAATAAGGCCGTGAGATTGCAGTCAAAGAATCTTGTCTTATCATGTCTATTAATGAAGTAAGAAGGAGTATCAACAGAAAATTTTATAGCCTAGGTTTTGCAAACAAAATTAGACAGACATTCCCATAAATAAATGAGAATAGTTAGTGATGTATCCTGGTGTAGCGTGACGCCACATCGTCCCTTAACATCAGGTGACTAGTGGTCAAACGCTACCCTGTAAGTTAGTAAAGGAAAAAAAGCTAGTAACCTATATTTGCCGTTTCGTTTATATCTATAACTAGCTGACCCGGCAAACTTCGTACTGCCTCAGTCGAAAAATCTAAAAATTAATCAACGTTATTGAAAAGCAATAAAGTTCAAATTGACTCTATATTTTATTAAGAAACCGTTTATATGGGAAAAAGGAAAGCGCTGTTTTTAGGGTTTTCCTGGCAATTATTTTATTTTTTTCTCACCTTTTTAACCTTTCCTAGACCTCTACAAACATTTCAAGACCAAAATTAGCCAAATCGGTTCTGCCGTTCTCGAGTTTTAGCGAGACTAACAAATAGCAATTGATTTTTATATATATAGATCTTGTTACATATTCTATGAAATGAAATCTGTTCATACTTCTAATAAATTCGGATTGCCTTTCTGTCAATATTATTTACCCAAATGTAAGTTAACCTTAGGGCTGAGGCGTGCACGCCTCACTGAATTACATAAACATTTGTGGTACAGTCAGCGGAAAAAGTTGCTAAACAATAATCAATTTCCCTATTTTAAAACACTTTTATTAGCTTGACTTGTAACTAACTAACTAACTAACTAACAATGCAATCAAATCTTAGAAGTCAATTTTCACCCAGTTCTAATTGTCGTATCGACTTGAAACTTGGTATGTGTATGTAATCTTGGTGACAATGCAATAATTTGGTATCATCGACCTGATCTGATGATGCAGCCGGAAGGTGGGTAGGGCATCTCTGCAGTGGCTACTAGTAAACCCCTCGTGTTTAGGCTCATATGATTCTAACTAACTAACTTAACTAACTAACTTAATTAACTAACTAACTAACTAACAATGTAATTTACTACTAACAGGGTAGCCTTTGACCACAAATCACCTGATGTTAAGTGACGATGTGGTCGAAGGAGGTGTCACGCTACACCTGGATTGGGGACTGGCTCTCAAAGGAGGCTGCCGGAATACACTGATAGGTTCTTGACGTCAGATTCTTATTGAGTGGTAGAACCAGCCAGGCGAGTACTGGAAAATACCCTACCACCAAGATATGGTTTCATCACGATATTTTCTTTCCCCAAAAGCTCAAGCTCATTTTAGGATTTTAATCCACATCTTACGGATCGCACTGACGTCACTAACCACTAATGAGCCATCATAGTTATAAAATGACTGTTTTATAGTGACCGGACCGGTTAACACATTTATGAAAATTTAATGTACATAAGGAAAAATTTAAATAGCTTCAAAAAGAGAAGTGATTATCACAATTTTAATACTAGAAACAAAGATAAAATTGCTGTACCCACTACTAGGCTCCATAAAGTTAGCAACTCGTTCAAAGGTCAATGTGTACGCTTTTTCAACAAAATCCCAAGTGAAATTCAAGACTTATCGATAGCAAAATTTCAAGTCCGTATAAAGAGAAATCTTATTAGTAAAGCTTATTATAAAATATCGGACTATTTAGATGACAAACAAGCTTGGGATTGTAGTTAATCTATCTATCTTTCTTTCTATCTACCTATTCTCCCTATTTCCCCTATTCTAACCATTTTCGGTAAACAGCCAAAACAGTCATACTCACGAAAGTGACTTTGCTTGCGGCGGCGTCGTGTGTCGGGTCGCCCTCTTCCCTCTCATATGGTCGAGGAGAGCGATGGCTGGCACATGCGTCAACTCGTGAACGGGTGCTGCTTGTGGGGTCTGGTCTGCTTTGGTTGTGATCCCGCAACTCATTAATATTCATGTTCCCATATCCCAATGTGTACAACCAAACAAGAGAAATCTTATTAGTAAAGCTAATTAAAAAATATCGGACCATTAGATGACAAAAAAAAAGCTTGGGATTTTAGTGAACTTGCTCCAATTCAATCAATTAGTAATAAGAATAAAATTGTCAATGTGATCGCGCCAAAAAAATTACCTGCCGGGCGTTTCTTGCCTGTTCTTTTGCCGGCGTAGGGAGGTTGGAACAGGCGTAGCTAGTTTTAAGTTTGACGTTTTAAAGTGATCACAATGTATCCTATTGAATAAATAAAATTGACTATTGACTATTGACTATAACGATTTGTGTTTATCATCTTATGTCCGAAATTAATAAATAATCGATCCTGATCCGTTATCCGCGGTTTCATTTAGTGTTTTTACTAGGACTTGACATATTACTACTAAAATGACATATTATGAAATGGCATATATCAGTCCAAAACCGCGGATAACGGATCAGGATCGATTATTTACTTCGGACAACAATCTTCGACCGAATCATCATTTAACATCAGATCCTTGCCAGCGTCTTTGTTTCCCGATAAGTATAACTTGGGAGCCTTCAAGTCAAGAGTGAATAGGTATCTTCCAGGCAAGCATGCTCCATCTTCGGCCTCGTCATCACTCACCATCAGGTGAGACTGGGGTCAAATGCTTGCCTATAAAAAAAAAAAAAAGATGTGTTGTGTTGAGGTCAAACTCTACCTTGTAAGTTGTAAATAAGTCAAAACGTTACTAATTACGCATTTGGAAGGTTGAGTATGACTAGCTATTTTTGTCGCTCACTGTACTACAGTGGATCACGTTATGAGACGTTCTGTTTACCATCAAAACCGGAATATTGGAAGGGTTTGTATGTTTTTAATAAGGAAGTCTGTGTTTTTGTTGGTTTTAGGTACCTACTTACTTATGTAATCTGATTGTGGCCACAAATATTTGTCTGCAATAAATTTTATTCATATTATGTTTGTAGCGATGATGGCTCAGTGGTAGTGACGTCGGCTTGCGATCCGTAGGACGTGGGTTCGAATCCTACAATGAGCTTGAGCTTTCGGTGAAAGAAAACATCGTGATGAAACCATAGCTTGGTGGTAGGGTATTTTCTAGTACTCGCCTGGCTAGCTACCACCCTCTCGTTAAGAATCTGTCGCCAAACACCTATCGGTGTGTTCCGGCAGCCTCACTTGAGAGCCAGTTCCCAGTCCAGGTGTAGCGTGACGCCATCTTCGACCGCATCGTCACTTAACATCAGGCGACTTGTGGTCAAACGCTACCCTGTAAATAGTAAAAAAAAAAAAAGGGGGAAAGTGGGAGGGAGGGGTGAAGAGAGGTAGACCAAGAACAACATACATAGATCAAGTCATAGAAAGGATTGACGTCATGTCGTACCAGGAGACTAAAAAGATGGCTGAGGATAGAACAAGATGTAAAATGCTCCACCGACAAAAGATCTGCTCTTAAATAAAAGAAGAAGGAGAACTGATTCAGTGACATCAACACACTACCTAAGCCAGATGTGATAGAAACGTGAAATTCTTAAAGCAACTTTCTTTGGAACTCTAAGACATTTCTTTTCTTTAAATCATCCTGTCTATCCTGAGCAATTTTAGTCCAGCTCAGTCTGGAGTGTGAGAGTTGAATGGAATATTTAAATTTGTATAAAGAAATAATTTCCAACTTCCACGATGGCGAAGCAGTAGGGCAGGTAGCTAGTTAATTATAAAAAAAAATTTAAACACAGATTAAAGGGTTTTTCATTTATTTCAGTGATTACTGATTACATAATTAATAATAACATACGATATCTTACAACTATTGATTCTAAAAAAATCATTTCCAATATCACCCTTATCTAGTTATTTAATTTCGGATTAATCCATGAAAAATTTACTGTTTTCTTTAAGTATAGACTTAGCTCATAAAACTGGGTGTGCATAACAAAACTTGACCTTTGGAAATGCTGTTATCATCTTATCATGTTTCTTCTTAAAAAAACCACACTCATGGAAATTAAGGACAAATGCGTCCAAGATTCTTTGGTTCTAATTAAACTTAGCATAACAATGGAATAAATTACTTTAAAAAAATAATAAAACTTAATAATATGCAAGCCAGCGGTAAAGAACCGTGTAAACCAGCCGATAACACTACCAAATCAAATACAGACACAAACTTTGCCAAAGTTCATAAAATTCAAGAGTCCCTTAACTAAACCGTTTAATTTAAGTGTTAATGTTCAATTTTAATGCTAAGGTTAATGCTCTGAACTGCAATTTTATCGTATAGATTAACAAACAACTTTTGATTCTTCTTCCTTATTTAGTAACTAACACTACATATTACATTCTAATTCACTAAGTTTAGACTATTTTTTATGCTAAGAAGGATAAGTGTGAAAAAGATGATTTAGATTATTTTATAGCAGAAGAGTAGATAATTTGATGGTTAGCTGATGATACAACTTATACAAGTATGTATAAAGAATTGACACAAGTTTCTTTAGTTACTCATGATGATATCAACTATGATGATAAGAAGGTTAAATGAAGTGAAGTGATAAGAATCGTGCATGAATTATTATTGTCGGTAGGTTAGCAAAGGGTTTATAAAAAAATGCTAATGATGTGTGATTGTGGTAAGCATCTAAACGAACCGAAGCATTCACAGCCAGAATGATTTTTCATACTTCGTAAAGATATGATAAAGGGAAGATAGATTAAGATTTAAGTTTTTAAATTAATTTAATTTTATGTTAAGATTTAATTTTTTATTCTATAATTTATCTACAGTGCGTAAGTTTAATTTTTGCTATTTTAATCGAAATTTGGATTTTAGACAATCCTTTTAAATGGAACGTTAGGTTAGTAGCGCTACTTGGGAATGATAAATATTGGACATCTCCATCACTGGTACGGTTAAAAGTATTCACATTAGAGTCTTCCTTACGAATGCCATTACGACACGTTCAATATTTCCCATCCCTAGCATTCTTAGATTAGATTTTAGAAGAAAGTTTATTTTGGTAACTACGTAAGTTCGCTTCACAATAAACTGTCGATAGGCAGAACTTTCCAATTTAATTTTGAATTATTCTAAGCTAATAACGTGCTAGATTGAAAGTCATATTTTATATTCAATTTTTAAAACATTATTTTAGTTAGCGGACGAAATTAATTAAGCGGGAGATGCTAACACAAGGGTAATAGAAGAAGCTGGGATAGAATCGCATAACTATAAAACGATAATGATAAAGACTGGAGTATAGAAGATAGACGCTAAAGCATTACGAGATAATGGCACTGCGGAATGTACCCGTGATCATTAAAAAAGTATTCTAAGTCGGCTTAATAATATATTGTTTCAAACGAGATTATGTTGCATTACTCCTTATAATACGAATTATTCATTTTACTACCATTTAATCCTTCGATCGTTTATCCCTCCTAAGTTTCCTTTATTGCCAATAGCTTTACTCCGAGTAACACACCTCACCCAAACTCCGTGATTCGACAAACACATGTTAAGTTGTGACATGCGATTAACCCTATAGTTTTAACATTCATTAAATACGAGAATTCCTGAGCTCAGTATCGAATCTTCGTATTTAATATAATTTTTATTCCTAAATTAACAATGGCAAAGTTTGATCGTTTCAAACCGGACCAAAGCAAGCTTTGGCTCGTTTTAAGTAGAATCCATAGCAGCTCATACAAATAGACGAAAGAGGAAGTTGCTCATTTTGTATGAAACCATACGGATTCACTTTATCTAGTAAACGAATAACTTAATTACAAAACAGCTCATTTTCCAAGTTCTTTACCGCGGTGATAAAATATATGAAGAGCAAAACATATAAGTCTAGTTTCGGTTGTCAACGTTGATGTCGAAGATTAATTTACATAATTTTATTACGCCTTGCCTTTTACCTTCATAAATTTCCGTTTACCGATAGTATCGTGTCCAAACATTCTATTACTAGAAATACAAAATTTAACGTATTTACAATCCTTTTAAAACCCTTTAACAAAACTTTCATAAGTACATCTTTGCTTTTCGCGCAGTCAAAATGTACATGCCTTACTTCAAGTTTAAGGACTAGATTTATTTGGAAATGGAACACTACGTGAAATAATAAAATTAATAAGTTTATGTTCTACTGTTGGTAAAACTACGTTATGCTCTTAATATTGTCTGGCAGTATCTTTAAGTTCTTCGAGATCTTCACCTGCGCCTTCTTCGTCTTGAGCATCATCAGCGAGAAGTGACACTGCAGTCTCCATTCCCACCTTCCCAACCAGACGAGCATCATCATGGTCATTCATTATAAGTGATTAATGTATTTTAGAATTTGGTGATATTTTTGGTGGTTATCTTAGTATATTAAGATTACATAATGATGCATTTGCCCTTTTCGGCCCAGGGATTGTTTTTCTTGTCCGGGGCGTGTATGAGCGGGTCGTTCTTCTCATTTTCTTCGACGTACTCCCGCATTCTGTAAAGATAATAAACGTTGGGATGTTAGTAAGTGGCTGTCGAGGAAAACAGTGGCCATATTTCTTCGGCGTCTTAAGATAAATCATTGGGGATGAGTAAATGCTTTTGTTTCGTCGCTGTAGTGTTGGGAATTTGGTGCCTTTTTTCTCATATCGTAATAATGTGGATTAGTATTACTTTCATTGGTTAGATGTGAAATCAACAATGCAATTAACAATAACATTAACCTTCTATGTGAGCGCAATTCCTTCCTGACTTCGTCTTTTTAGTCATACCTGCGACTGGGAGTTGGCCACTCGGGCGTCCTATGTATGCTCGTTTAAACGCACGATCTTATCCCACGAAAATTTGAAGAGCTAGTCGCTAAAGCAAATTGAATTGAAGAGATAAACGCGTACAAACTTCGCTGGCTCGGCCAAACAACGAAATATGTTTAACTTGATGTAACACAGCTAAAAATACTATTGTCATAACAAAATGGCGCATTTTATCGAAATATTATTCACGCTCCTATACTGTATCTTAAGTAATATAATTTTATTATGGTTTTCCTCGTTCCTCTCCGTATTGTATGAAACAATAACTTATTTTGAACGACCTCTCTTGTAGGGGATAAATCTGATAAATTTACGCGAACATAAACCTTATTCCTTTGATATAATGCTTTTAATTTAATACGCCACCTGTTCTGCAGTTGGAACTATCGAAGTTACCAGACAATAATACTACCATTTGCCGATTTTATTAAACATTCTGCAGTTAATTGGATTCTCTGGAAGCTAGAATAATGAAATTGTTTGAATAGCAATGAAATGAGCAATTGTATCTTTCTTGAAATTCTTTTGATTGTTTGTGTTGCAAGATACCATTGACTGTTTCTTTTATTTGTTAAAGGTTTGCATTTGACTGCTAGTTATTTGATGTAAAGGTGACGATGTGAATTGGGAACTGACCCCCTAGTACAAGTTTTGAAAACGATAAACATTTTCGTAAATGTTGACGTTTACCACCGCCGACTTGTCAAAGTGGCAACTCGATCTGCTTAAATTCAAAAAGTAACTCAATAACATTGTAGGAATATGATTATAACGATTTAAAATAACCCGTATTAACGATTTCAGTTCCTCCAAGTTTCGGTAAGATTCGCTGAAAAAAATATGTATGGATGGAAACGAAAACTTTCATAGTTATTGTAAACTATCAAAACCTGTACTAGGGGTACTGGCTCTCAAGTGGGGCTGGTAATTTCTGTCTACATTTCTATTTTATGTTATCATTCTGTTTAACTAACTTAAATTAATACTCGGGGCTATTAAACTAAAACTAACTCCTATGGCTTAGGGTCCCAAAGTGTGTCTTGGCCTCCGAAACGAGAGAGCGCTCCTCTCTATCTTGAGCGATTTCAGCCCAGTTCAGATTCTGTAGTTCTGACTTTTACTCGTGGCTATGACTTACATTAACATTGTAATAAAATGGTCATCAAATACAGTACCGCCCAGTGTTTTAGGAGAAGCAGTTTTTAAATGACTATTTTCGGCCATAAACCTGACTGAATGTTTTATGACTCTGGTTTAATGTCCGTTAATATAATAAATGGAGTCATTCTGTTTATCTCTTCTGCATTTACGAGCTATTAACGGATATTTTTGGATAGTTATGACGCCTTTTGTTACTAATAATAGTTTGAGTAACACCTAATGTTGTTAATTAATTTTGCCTTTTTTAGTTAAGAAGTCAAGAGCAAGTTGGACTCGAACACTGAGAGTTCCGAATAAACTGCTGTTTCCAAGGACAAACTTGACTTTGCCGTCCGATCCCTAGACACGGTTCAAAAGTCGAAATACAATTTTTCTTTATTCAATAGGATACATTGTAATCACTTTAAAAGGTCAAACTTAAAACTAGCTACGCCTGTTCCAACCTCCTTACGCCGGGAAAAGAACAGGTAAGAAACGCCCGGCAGGTAATTTTTTTGGCGCGATCACATTGACAATTTTATTCTTATTACTAATTGATTGAATTGGAGCAAGTTCACTAAAATCCTAAGTTTTTTTTGTCATCTAATGGTCCGATATTTTTTAATTAGCTTTACTAATAAGATATGTCTTGTTTGGTTTTACACATTGGGTTATTGCACCAACCGCAGATAATAAGTTTGTAACAGTAAATTCACTTGTTTTATTAGAATACATAGTTACAGTTTTCAGACTTTTTCCTTTAGCCAACCCCTTTACAAAATTCTGCACAGGAATTAACTATCATACCGTATATAAAGTAAAATGTAATTGGACGAGAATGTCGTCAATAGGTATTATGGTAACAATAATATATCTTATCTTATCTTATCATAGAACACAAACAAAATTATTGTACGCTACAAACCAAAGCTCTATCATATAACTTCACTATCTGTGCCTCGTGGTTTCACCCGCACTGACTGCAGTTCACCGCAATAAGTATTCCTACTTCAAAGTTCAAACTATGTTCATACCAGATTACATTAAAATCTGATTAGCGGTTTAGGCTTGGAAGGGTAACAAAAAGAAAAAAAGAGACAGAGTTGCTTTCGCATTTTAGGATATTACTCGTCGTATGGACAATGAATACAAACAGATATATACTTAACACAAGAAAACTCTTCGAACGCTCATACATTTTTTATACTTTGTTGGTTAAGTTATTTAAGAGACAAATCGACAATGTGAATCTTGTAGCTTCTTATACAGAATTCTCAAAATCGGATCAGTAGTTTCAGAGATCAGCCGTAGGTTCCTTCCTCTTTTTTTTTAAAGTAATAGATTAGCAAACAAGCAGACGGCCCGCCTGATGGAAAGCAGTCACCCTCGCCTATGGATATCTGCAACACCAGGGGAGTTGCCGATGCGTTGCCGACCTTTAAGAACTCTTTTCACACCCATCTTGAAGGATTGCAATCAACATACCTATCATTATAAAAGACACTAGCTCATTTTAGTATTTTAGATATCTAGTTATATAGAATCATTGAATACTTTTAATAACAAAATGACTAGAATAAGCAAATTTATAAAAATAATCATTCACTTCATACTGAAATGAAAATCAAACAAAAGCTCGAAAATGATAAAGCAATGATATTGTTGAGTCAACAATCGATTCCTATGAGGTACCGTGAATATTTAATATCAGGCTGATTGGTCCACCGTGTGATTGGTTGCCTCGCAATATCGGTTCAATACCGGTTGCGACCGGTACCCGGACATACCGCCCGGTACCCGGACATACCGCCCGGTACCCGGACATACCGCTCGATATCCGGGCACTGACCGGTGGGAACAAATTAATTACCTTCATATCGAACCCCGATTTCTGATAAGTCTATCCAATTTCGCAGTAATATCATCCGGATTTCAATTACACGGGTATAATTCCCTATTTACATTGAGTGGTATTGAAGGATGATATATTGTGTACCTAAGTTTAATTGTTTGATGTAGAGGCTTATTTTTTACTAGTTGCGCCCCGCGGTTTCCCCCGCGCCTTCCCGTTATCCCGCAGGAATAAAAAGTAGCCTATGTGTTAATCCAGGATATAAGCTATCTCCACTACAAATTTCATTCAAATCCGTTCAGTAGTTTTTGCGTGAAAGAGCAACAAACATTCACACACACAAACTTTCTCATTAAATTTTATAATATTAGTAGGATACTAGTTGCGTCCTGCGGTTTCCCCCGCGCCTTCCCGTTATCCCGCAGGAATCCTTTCCGGGATAAAAAGTAGCCTATGTGTTAATCCAGGGTATAAGCCATCTTCGTTCCAAATTTCATTCAGATCCGTTTTGTAGTTTTTTGCGTGAAGGAGTAACAAACATCCATCCATCCATACTTACAAAGTTTCACGTTTATAATATTAGTAGGTACTATGATAGCATTCTACAGGTCGACGATTGACTACAATCCACTTGATTAGGTAGAAGGTGGCGTCACGCTACGCCTGGTTTTCATATTCATATTAAAAGAACGATTTTTTGAGCGCAAAGAGCAAAAGCAAAAGTGCTGGAAATCAGTTTGTCTATCCAACTAACATTATAAACGCGAAAGCTTGTAAGTATGTATGAATGTTTGTAGCTCTTTCACGCAAAAACTACTATACGGATTTGAGTGAAATTTGTAATGGAGATAGCTTATACCGACGACCGATGTGGCGCAATGGGCGGATAGCCGACTGCGAAGCGTGAGGTCGCGGGTTCGATTCCCGCTACAGGGCAAATATTTGTGCATTAAAAAAAAAACCGCAAGTATTTGTTCTGTGTCTGGGTGTTGTGGATCCCCGATCCGCGTAGTTTCTGATACCCTAGATACAGGAAACCTAGTTAGGGGTCAGAGGCTATGTATGTGATTGTGCGGGCATTATTATTATTATATATTATATATATTATACTCTGGATTAACACATAGGCTACTTTTTATCCCGAAAAATGGTTCCTGCGGGATAACAGGAAGACGCGGGTGAAACCGCGGGGTGCAGCTAGTAGTATATACTACTCTAAACTGGTGTGTCACCCTCTAGGTCGTATAATCTGTGACCTAAATGATAAGGTTGTAAAATTGATTTTCTATACGCGAGCGATAAGTTCCACCGGTGAGATACGCGGGTTATTTATGTACCTAGTGATATTTATAGATTGAGATTTATTGCTATTGTATATAGGAATGGTTGTTGAGTGAGCACTTGAAGTACTTTTTAGTGTTTTATATGAAATCTATATAGGTAAACCGTTCAAATCTATTTGAATAGTTTGGTTATGTTTTGGTTGCAATCTTAGTTAGAAAATTTCGTTCTATGTATTACAGATCTAGCAGTTCACTTTCTAGCTCTAAGATCTTTCCTTTTATGTTGTTCTATTTTTCTGCTGTTGTGGTGAAACAATATAGCGTTATCTATTTATCGACAGTAGCGTTTTGATTACAAGTCACCTGATGTTAAGTGACTGACGTTCGTCCCCAATAACCGATCTATCCACGGTTTGCCCTTACTAGAGACCGAAATTTGACATGACTTCTATGTAGCTTATGTCAAATTTATATTTCCAGTAGCGCAGTGGATAGATAGGTTATTGAGAATGGCCGTATGTGGCCGAAGGTGGAGCCACGCTACTCTTGGATTGAGAACTGGCTTTCGAGTGACACTGTTAATGAATACATCGATAGTGATTTTGTGGTGACAGATTCCTTAACTTGAAGAAGGTAGATAAGCAGGCAAGCAGTAGACAATTAAAAATGTAATTTGATATTTTTCATTATTCTAGCTACTCAAAGGGGGAACGCTGTCAGTATCTTCGGAACCTTGCCTAAAGGGACTCCTTTTAATCATATATTTTAGTTACTAGATTATATTTTTTAAGGTTTTTAGTTTTAAATTCATTGTTCAAGTATTTTTTTTTTCATTGTATAAAGCGTCCTCCATATTTTTTATTAATAGAAAAGACGCATTTGACAACAGTCTCACATTGTTGTAAGTAATAATGAGGTCGATTATGGTCCATGCTTGCCTAGAAAATACCTATTCACTGTTGACTCTTTGTCCTTTATAGGAAAAAGAAATATTTGAAGAGTAACCCGGAAAAATCTAAAATCTGAAAACTCAGTAAGTGACTTTTTTGTATAAACTCAAATTCTGCAGCAAAAAAACTGCAGCACATCAACTGCTATTTATATTTACCGTACAGCCCCAGGGTGGGGCGCTAGTACCCGAAAACGTTTCTCAAATTAGAATTGAACACAGTTAACCCTAAGCCCGAACGAGAATTGCTCAGAAATTGGTACCTACAAACAAAAATACTCTCCAAGGCCGAATACCATTTTGAGGAAATTAGATGCCAGAACATTATGGCACTTTGCGAGACGAGGGGGTTCCCGGCAACAATACAATTATCTAAGATACATAGCAATAAGGACAGCAATACCCATTGCAACACAGTCAAATCTGTGGCAGTGAGATAACTTCTAACGACAATGGGTAGCGAGCGTTTGTCACTCTAGGGAAGTGTCACAGGGTAGTGAGAGGTTTGTTGGATGTTATGAATGGGGATAAAAGGGGATGGAATTTAGGTGCCTTCAAGTCAAGAGTGAGGTATATTTTAGGCTAGTAGAGACTGTGTCAAGTGTTTATAAAAATGTTTTTTGTGAATTTATTCAGGCAATATAGACTATGAAAGTGCATGATTTAATAATACAATTTATGATGCACCATGATTTTGTCGTTATCCCACAGAAACATTTTTTGTAGAAAATAACTATCAATTGAGGCTGTCAGAGTCGGAATACACCGATATGTGCTGGCGACAAATTCTTTACACTAAAAATGCCTTACCAAGCTTCATTTTCATCACGATATTTCCCTTCACGGGAAGCTCAAGCTCATGTAAGGTTTCGAAAACACGGCCTACGGATTCCAAGCTAACGTCACAACAACTGAGCTATCATCACTTCAATGACTCAAGGACACCTACTGCCCAACTTTGCGCTGTGTCAAAATGACTTGCCGATTCCCCCCGCCTGTCACTCTGAGAGGGTGATGTTTTTAGGTCAGTACTCTGTTTCGTATGTTTTAGTATAATGTTATAGAAAGGTCCGCCATCTTTCTTTTTTTACGCGATAGCGACGCACCATGTGCCCATATGGTGGAGATGAAATATTGGTTGGATGTGACGAGAATGTAGGAACGAAATGTCATAAAAATATTCTTTGAATAGTATGTTTATGTTATAAGTTATTTATGTGAGAGCAGATCGCGAATGAATAGAATAGAATAGAATAAAAATATTTATTGGCCATATAACTTTGGCTGTTACACAAGGCAGGTCAAAACGGTACATATTTAATTAAAATTAACAACATTGATTAAATTATGGATCACGTTCAGGACAGGACATAAAAATAGTAACATTAAAATAAAAAATAAAAAAATATCAATCCTCCTTAGAACTAAACGAGAATTCTGTCAGACGCATAGACATAAACTCATTAAGCGAGTAAAATGGATTAATTTCAAAATTTCAAAAGTGAGTTTTCGTGGTGATAGTCACTTCGGATACATAAACTGATACAACAACACAACAACACATTGTATGTACAATTACTGACATATGTACCTAATTCAATAATATAATCCCATTAATATAACAATTTTTAACAAAAAATTAATTGACTTTTCTTTCCGCTCAATTTCTCTGGGATACCATCATCAGATCCTGATTTCTTTATCATGGTACCACCCTTGGGATACCTCCTTTCCAACAAAAAAAGAATCATCAAATTCGGTTCATAAACGACGAAGTTATCCGCGAACAAACATAAAAAAGCATATATACGGTCGAATTGAGAAACCTCCCCTTTTTTTTAAGTCGGTTAATAAATGCGCAGCGAGTGAGTGCGTTTGTCCGTTTGTCATCTTTTTCTTGGATATAAATAACACAAAACACACTCATTCACACAAAAACTGTTTTAAATATTAGTGTCAAGTGCGATGGATTCCTAAAATCTTTTATGATAAAAAAATAAACGAAATAAACATGCAACTGCAACAATTTCAAACATAATAGTACCTAATGAGAAAAAAATACCCACCATAACATGGTCTCCAAAAAAATCACGAAACTTTAGAAAAATAAGCAATGCTCAAAATACAAAATACCCACTTTAAAACGTCAAACTTAAGACAATCTACCTCACATCGACAAAATAACAGTCTAAAAACGTCCAGCAGGTATTGGGCGGGATCTATTTTAAATCTTTTGGTTATTACTAACTGATTGGAGCAAAATCACTATTAAGCTGCATGCATAACCTAAATCATCATTTTCTAAAAGCGACCGATGTTTATTTCTTTAACTCCATACGCGCCCAAGTATGTGGTGAGCGTTTCGCGTTTGTTTTACTTTGACTAACGCCAAATTGTTGAAAACAACGGAAGCGATGACGCATTGAGGACAGTCTCAATGAAGCCAGAAAGTTCTGTCAATACATCAGTGAAAAATCATTACGGGGTCAATATATTAGTGAAAATTCATTACGGGGTCAATATATTAGTGAAAATTCATTACGAGGTCAGTAAATCAGTGAAAATTCATTACGAGGTCAATATATTAGTGAAAAGTTATTACGAGGTCAATATATCAGTGAAAATTCACTACGAGGTCAATATATTAGTGAAAATTCATTACGAGGTCAATGTATCAGTGAAAATTCATACGAGTTCATTACATCAGTGAAAATTCATTACGAGTTCATTATATCAGTGAAAATTCATTACGAGTTAATTGCTAAGGTTATTTAAAACTTTGTGTAGTAGTAGTTATGTTCTAGGTAAATTTAGCCATGTAACTTGTAAACTTTAGCTGTGCCCTGCAGTTTTACCTTGGTATAGACTACAAGTTTATTGTGATAAAGATATTATTTAAAGCTTCTAATGTAAAACGGGGCGCAAATAAAACATCTATAAAGAGCAACCGAAAAAAAAACCTTGTTTTGATTAGGATTCTTGTTATATATACAATATACATAAACTCTTTATTCTCTCAAAACAGTTCCTGAAATAACTTTACTTATATGTTTTTTTTTGTTTTGGCGCATATAAGACGCTCTTTCCATTACTCTCTTCTCACACATTGAATGATATAATATCACTGTTTCTTTTATACCAGTCAGCATAAGTACAGTCAACGACAAAAGTCACTGAACAATCACACTTTTTTGTATGATCTTCATCATCTTATACACCAATTATTAACCTCATCATCACCTAAAATCAGGTGTGTTATGTTGTGGTCAAAATGATACCATGTAAAATGTAAATAAAAACAATAATAATTACTGATTTGAAACACATTTGGAATCGAGAACGATCAGCTACTTTTGTCGCTGACTGTACCTACTCTCTGAATTCATTGAAAATTACTATGGGTGTTAAAGTAATTTTCAGGAGAAAAAATAACAATTTGTCAGGTCTTAGACAAAAGTTCATTGTCTAAACTCCAACCTACATGCAATGTCGTAGGTACCTAAACTATATATCTAGTTACCAAAGTAATCTATATGCATAGTACCCTCCATTGGGATGTACTCGCTGCCCATTGAATTCAATATACTTAGAAATAGTTTCGAAGAAAGATGTATGGCTGTTTTGATCAGGTGCGGATCTAGGATTTCATACAGAGGGGGTTGTGTGAAGGAACACCTATTTTTGTTTTCTTGTTTGTGAATAAAATCAAATCCATTATTAAACCTAGAACTATACTTACTGCCAGTAATGGATTATTAAAGATGGAATTATAGAAACAATTGTAGTTGCTGTGGATAAAATTACAGTTGTACACTTGTGAAAAATGTGCTACGGTTGTGGGTCAGGGAGGGGCAATTGCACCCATTACCCCCCTGTATTCGCCCCTGGTTTTGATGCAAGATTGAAAGTGGGATAGAATAATAAAGTGAGGAATTTGTTGTTGTGAAATAAATTATTATTGAAAGTGAATAATATAGAAAATAGTAGCGGTTTCAATGAAACAGACACTAAAAATAAAATTATGACGGTAGATTAGTGGGAGCGATGTTGACTTGCGATTCGTAGGTCGTAGGTTCGAATCCTGCAATGAGCTTGAGCTTTCGATGGAGAAACATCGTGATAAAATCTTAGCTTGGTGGAAGAATCTTTTCGAGCGCTCGTTTGGCTAGCCACCTTCAAGTTAGAATCTGTAGCCAAGCACCTAGCGGTGTATTTTGGACTATAAGTTAGCTGTAGATATTCTTATTACTGATTGAATTCCCAAGCTTTTTTTGTCATCTAAATAGCCTGATATTTTATAATATTATGTTAAAACAAAATATGGATTTAGAATTTAGCTATCGAAGTCTTGAATTCCGCTCGGGATTTTGTTGAAAACGCGTACACATTGATCTCTGAAAGAGTCGCTGACTTCATGGAGCCTAGAAGTGGAGATTATTGTGGACGCTTTTACAACACAAACAGAAAATATTTTAGCTAGTACGGACTTGTACTGGCATTCATAAACAAAACAAACATCTAACAGTAAATAGTACAGTAAGTTAAATAATGAAATTTCAGCAATATCATGTTAGTTTTGAAGCGCCGTCACCGCAGTCCCAAGACTTGAGGTTTTCTTTTGAACAGCTCCGAGCAATAACTGCGCACCTATTTTACATTTCATGTACATAATGTTACCGGAAGTGTATTAAATGTATCTTACAAAGGACTTTTCTTATGACACGATGCGATTTGAGCGATAAGGATTCGATTGTCTTTTCAAGTAGGGATGTTAACCATTTTTCGGAATTGCTTTTGTTTTAAAGATTGACTCATGTTTACCATAAAAAAATATTTTATTTAAAATTATTAGTATTTTCGATGAGAAAATATACAAAATTAGAGTAATTATGAATTTTTCCGCCAAAACACTAACAACTGTCACGTGACTGACCGAAAAACACGATGGTCGCGATTCGTAACCATACCACCGCGCCGACCCGCGGCTACCGACGCCGACCCGCGGCTACCGACGCGCGGGCAACCATCGAAGCACAAATCGCCTGAGTGGTTAGTGACGTAAGAAGCTCTTTTTGGTGTTTGCAGTCACGTGACAAAAGATTATAAATATAGCATTTAAAATCATTTTTATTTAAATTATTAAGTTATATTTCAATACAAAAATATGTTTTTCGATATCCTAATAATACAAACTAACATAAAAGTAAGATTAAACATTATTTTGTACTTAGTGTTAACATCCCTATTGTATGTTCGTCCTCATGGAAGCGTGCCTTAACGTCATCATTGTGACTTTTTTAGAGGGAATCCTCTTGAGGCTTGTTGTTTACTGCATGGTTAATATTAACTATGGTTAAAAACGTATGAAACATGTCGTGACAAAAATGGGGCTACGCCTTCAAACAATAGTTCTCATAATGAGTTTAATATTGCAAAAAGACATTCATATTGCGAATTATTTATTAGTTTATTTTTTTATGTTATCATTCTAATATTTGTACCTGAGTATTGGATATTTCTATCTATATAAGTATTTATTTCTCTATATAAGTATGTATATCGTTGTCTAGTACCTACCCATAACACAAGTTTCGAGCTTAATTTGGGGCTAGGTCAATTTGTATGCAATTGTCCCCGATATTATTTTATTTATTTATTATTCGACTTTTTAAAAATTTGGCAAATATGCTGAAGACCCTTCTAATGGTAAACGGTCACCATCGCTTAGAGACATTTGCAACATAAAATTGCCGACCCTTGAGAACTCTTTTCACAGCCTTCTTGAAGGACTTCCCTATAAAGAAAACAATTTTTTTAACATCGTTTGTTGTCGTGGTAGATTAAGGCACATACTCTCTCTCTCTGAGAGAAGGCCAGAGTCTCTTTCTCACTCTCTCTCTCTCTCTCTCTCTCTCTCTCAAGCATCACCATTATCAGCCCACTGCTGCGACACAGGCCTTCTCTCATGCTGGGGCCACACTAACAGGAAATGTCGTTCAATAGCGCGATGATTGACTTTTGACATAAGTGTGACCACGACATTAGACAACGGCATTCTCATTGGCGTTTGACGTAAGCCGATAATTCAAGTGCATTCACGTTGACCGTTCAAGTGTAGCCACTCACGTTAATAGTTAATGCATAATTTATCGGCATTGAAGTTGACCTTAGTGTGGCCCGGGCATCAGAGAGAGAGTATGGGCCGTTGTCTACCACGCTGGCCCAGTGCGGGTTGGTAGATGTCGCTTGTCTTTGAATGTTGCGTTTGGTTTCCTCACGATGTTTCCTTTCACCGTTATGAGCGGTGATAAATCCACACATAACTTATTAAGTCATAGGCCGAGAGGATTCGTACTCGGTATCGGCGCCTTGTAAGGCTCATAAGTAACTGTTCAGCCACCATCGCTCTGGGAGAAAGCATGTGTCCCAGTCATAAAGCTGATTTAAATCCAAAAACAAAAGTAAATTTAGAAACGTTTCCCGCATTCCGTAATACCATTCTTAATTGCTTCAAAGAACAACGATATTGTCATAATATACTACCTACTGTTACAAAAGCTTAGGGATTTTCGGCAATACCTACTGTAATTCAACATTACGAGGTAAATAATGTGTACTTAGTAACTGTAATCAAATTTAATTTAGCTTTACTCTAAGAAAACATTGCCAAGCTTCTCAGAATATTTATGGAACCGTCTAATTTTTGTAACTTTCACGTTGTAACGAGCTCCATGAAAAATTGAAGAAGCTAGTTTAAAAAAGTTTCAGTCATGTTAAATTACTAATTTATTTCGACCTTTGAAATAAACGTTGCTTCGATTTAATTTTCATTTCGAGTGTTAGAATTTGAAGTGCAATTTTGCTAATACGATAGAAAAGAGTCGTGAATCGCGATTAGAAATTGATTTTTGATCGATGAAAAAGAAATGAGGATGATTTCAAGTTGTTGCATTTATCAATTTTTTTTTATATTTTTTTTTTAAATAAAACGGGAAGTTATTACAGTCATTGAAGTCTTTCATTTTGTGGACTTTTAAGGACGGGAATTTTATTAGCTTCCTGCTGTTTTGTTTCCTGAAGGGATCTTTAAGACTTAAGATATATTTAAGACTAGAGTGAATAGGCACCTTATGGGACATCATGTTCCACCTTCAAATGCATCTTTGCTTACCATAAGGTGAGATTTAGAGCAACGCAACCACATTCGTACATAAAAAGAAGTTTTCACTACAAAAACACCCCGATATCCTGCCATAGTAACCGAGTTAGACGGTTCATTGAACTATAGTAGACGAGGAAAAACATAACAATGGAAATACTACTTATCTACGAGTTTACTACAAAAAAGAGGTAAAAATTTAAGGTTGGATGTAGGAGGTGATCCACGGAATTACTGATTCGATTTTGAAAATTCCTTCACTTTTAGAAAACTAGATTATCCTTGAGTGTCTTAAAAATCATGTGAAAAATTCTACGCGGAAAAAATCGTGGGGCAAAGCAAGTACAAACATAAAGACGAACAAACGATACAACGCGTTTAGTAAAATAATAAGTACAGTTTAATTCTTAACAGCACCTCTTCTAATAAACGCTAATTAAATCAGTATCTAGCACATGGTAAAGTACAAAACACAACACAATAGAAAAAACTAATGAATGATCAACAAAACCACAATTCACAAGTAAACTCCCACACTTATAAAACCGAAACAAAAGCCACAGATCACACGAAAATCAATAACAGCAGTGGCAGTCTTGAGTCAGCATTCATTCATGCCAAATATGACACATACAACATGACATAAACAATCAGAAAAAATAGAACACGAATAAATTCAAAACTCAGATCTGACAGATCGATACGAAATGGAACAAAAGAGGAATTAAACACGTTCTAAAATTAGAAAAAAAACAAACGTGAGCCGTAACGACAAACGCCTACCGCTTCAGCCTAAGCGATTCACTACCTCATGTCCTTGGGAAAAAGCACCAAATTCTTTCAACACTTGTTTGCAGCGAACCACTCCCGGCCCAAACACTGTATGACGTCACTGTGCTACATTTCTTTTATTGAATTATAAAGGAATTGACTACTCACGCTACGATGCTTTTAGATAGCGGCCAGCGCTCCATGGAGGCCTGGTATTTCATGTTTTCGATCTGCTTTTTCAGTGCCTCTTTGTCCATGGCTGCGAGAATACTGGGGTCCATAGCGCAGAATCTGTGGTACGAAACACGCACACGTCAGTATTTGTGTAGAGACAGGAGCACGCATACAAGGAGAGTTTCGTGTAAGGATGTATAATACGCAGCGGGGACGGGAATTGTACAGTCGCGTGGGAAAGTGGATGATGTTAACGCATACGGGTGTGTAGAATTTATCTTTAGGTAATTAGCGTATTGGGTGTAGATATTGTAATTTGAAGGTGTTGGTTTTGATGTCAATAACATTGTCGCTTAAAATCGGGCATGTTTTGTTAAAAAAAACATTATATTATGTCATCTAACTTTAATTAATAAAGTTCATTATACTTTTGCTTTGCTTGTTATAAAAAGAAGGTTATATATACTGAAATGTATTTCATTTCTGTGAAAACAGTTAATTTTGGCTTTATAATGTTGTAGAGTAATAAATTATATTATAACTGGTTTAATTATATTAATTTCTTAAGATATTTTTTGTTCTAAAATAACTACAATAATTAAAGTTTTAAAATTATCAAATAGATAGTAGGTAGGTAGTTCATAAAATTGTTTGTGAATACTTACCATCTGTATTATAAATTAATTAATTAAATTATTAAGACGCATAGTTTGAGTTAAACATTTACAGTATAGTTGAAATAATAATAATAATAATAATAATCAATAATATCACATCTTATATATATGGATGACATTAAATTATATACAAGAAACGAAAAAGAAATGAAGGCACTCATAAAAACCACCACAGAATTTAGTAAGGACATAAATATGCATTTTGGATTGGATAAATGTAAAACTGTACATATAATAAAAGGCAAGATCCGACCCGGTGACTATACGGTTGATGACACAGACACAATAACAGCAATGGAATCGACCGACTTATACAAATATCTGGGATTCCAACAACTCAAGGGTCTAGACCATACATCTATAAAGCACACACTAACAATAGAATATAAAAAGAGAATTAACGCCATTTGCAAATCCCAACTTTCAGGAAAACACTTAATAAAAGCACTTAATGCCTATGCTATCCCTATTTTAACATACTCATTTGGAGTTATTAAATGGAGCCAAACAGATATAGAACAAATAGAACGAATGACACGTACTACATTAACAAAACACAACAACCTGCACCCTAAATCTGCAATAGAAAGGCTCACAATTAAGAGACAAGACGGAGGAAGAGGGTTGATAGACATCGATCACCTGTGGCGCAAACAGATTCGCAGCTTAAAAACTTTCTTTCATACGAAATCGCAAACAAGTGAAATACATAAAGCTATAGCCCACAACGACAAAAACTACACACCACTAAACCTTGAACAGCAGACAGACATGGAAGACCCAAGTAATAGAGACCCCCAGAAAAAGAAAATAGAAAACTGGAAGAAAAAAGTACTTCACGGCCGACACCCTCACGATCTAAACCAACCACACATAGACACAAAGGCTTCAAACATGTGGCTCAAAAGAGGTAGCCTATTCCCAAAAACAGAAGGATTCATAATAGCCATACAAGACCAGGTAGTTAACACGAAGAATTATAGAAAACACATCATTAAAGATCCTACAGCCACAAATGATAAATGTCGAAAGTGCAACACCCAACCAGAAACAATACAACACATAACTGGAGCATGTATAAGCCTTACTCAAACGGATTACACACATAGGCATAATCAACTAGTAAACATCATTCATCAAAAATTAGCACTCAAACATAAACTTATTAATAACACAAACACACCGTACTACAAATACAAACCAGAAACAGTTCTCGAAAATCCCTCACACAAATTATACTACGACCGTGCTATACTTACGGATAGAACCATTCACTGCAATAGACCGGACATCACCCTTCTTGATAAAACTAACAAAACCACCTATTTAATAGATATTGCAGTACCAAACACCCACAACATACAAAAAACAATAACTGAGAAAATAAGTAAATATGCTGAGCTGAAGGAAGAAATCGGTAGAATATGGAAGCAAGAGAAGGTATACATTGTCCCGATAATAATTTCAACCACCGGAGTCATCCCAAATCAAATTCGCAGTAGCCTAAAACTTATAGATTTAAAGGAAAATACGTACATAACCCTACAAAAAGCCGCGATATTAAATACTTGCAGGATAGTGAGAAAGTTCTTGCAGTTAGAAGAAAATGAATATTCACAATAAATATCACACACTGTAAGTTACTTGGCTAAAAGCCCGTACTTACAGTTATTACCAACTTTTTCAGAAGGTTGAGATATATAAATAAATACGATAATAATAATAATAATAATAATATGTAATCAAGGAAGGAATGTGTATGTAATTGTGACTAATTAATAGGATCATAAATAACGCTTTTGTCATCAGCTGTACTACGCTACCCGTCTCACACACACATGGGGGAGCCGTGTGGGTGTGCAATCGCGAATGTGTGCGTGATGCGCGCGCAGAACTTTACAGTTTCTATGACAACCCCTTTATGCACACTGAAGCTAGCTTGCGCAAAGTTAGTTAACAAACTTTAAGCGATTTTGAAATTTATTCCCTGCTCGTTACAGCCGATGTTAGTTTGTGCGCGTGTTTGTAAAATTAATGAATTAAGGCGTAATGCCCGGTAGTTCTTGGTGTTTTGTGTCCCTTTGTTTTCGTGCAATAAATACAGAGGGCGCTGTGTGAAACACACATATGCATGCACGCGGTGTATACATGACCTACCATAAAAATCGACGTCTTTAGGTCTGTCTGCACGGTCGCATGTGGGAAGAAAAATGAGTGCCAAATTGGGGGAAAATATTGGACTTTATGATCAGGTCTTTGGAAAATTGGTGAGCCTTATTGGCACGCCATATGTTCACGGTAGATAGCTTACAAGTTTTTGACTCTAATATATTGACTCATAAATTTGATCTGGACAAAGGGTGCCAGATGTAAAACAGAAAAGTTATAAAAAATCTGATTTCTTAAAAAAATATTAACACTAATAGGGAATTTATCAATCTATCTAATTTTTTTCGTCACATTTTATTGGGCAGGGTTTGACCACAAGTCACTTGACACTAAGTGACGATTTGACTGAAGGTGACGCCATGGCCGCCAAGCTACCTGAAAATAGGGACTGAGCTGTCGGAATACATCGATAGGTGCTTGGCGACAGATTCTTAACTTGATGGTAGCCAGACGAGCACTTGAAAATGCCCTACCACCAAGCTATGGTTTTATCACGATGTTTCGCTTCAAAGCTCTAACTCATTGTAAGTAGGATTCGAACTTACGGCCACGCCAGGGTATTGAAATCGCAAGCCAATGTCACTACCACGCTGTCATCGCTTCAATCTAATGGAAAACAAAAAAATAAAAAAAAATAAATGGAAAACTCAAGGAACCGTGGGGTGCAGCTAGTTTCATTTAATTAGATGTATGGATTAAGAAAAAATTGTACGAACATTTCATTTTTAATGAAGTATCCTCTAACATGTTTAGTTAGCTATCACAGAGATGTCATTCAATTTTGACACTTAAAACTCAAACTGAAGTAGTTTAAAACGCCACGTCAGCTTTTCTGTCTAAAGTTAAGCCCCAATCCGTTTAAACCAACAATTTGTTGATACAGCTAACTCCCGCCGGTTGCTCCGCCCGTAATCCAATAACACGGAGCTAATCAATTTAGAGTGCGACTGCACACAAAATAGCGTAGTTCCTAATAGAGGAAGATTGGCTTCGGACGGCGAGAATCTAGTTAGGAAGTCATCTTCTCACTGCAGTTTACTTACTGTGCTTTTATGGATGGTATTCTAGAACAGGAGCGAACAGGAGCGATGGTGACCGAACGGTAACGCTTGCGCCTCACAAGGCGCCGACACCGAATCCTCTCGGCCTTGCACCTAAGACTTAATAAGTAATGTGCAGGACACATTCTATCAAAAAAGTTACTTGAGTTGTTTAAGCATCAATGATTCTCCACTCCAACTTGTGTCATATTCATATTATGTAATCCTGGTTAGGGTATGATGGAACTGGCTTGCCTAATTGGAAAAAAGTCCCTAAATTAAATTTAGAAATAAAAAATTAAATAAAAAAGTAATGTGCGGATTTGCCATAGCTCAAAAATGGTGAAGGAAAACATCGTGGTGGCATATCCAAGAACTGCAACATTCAAGGGCATTCGACATCTACCAACCCGCACTGGCCAGCGTGGTAGATAACGGCCCATACTCTCTTTCTAAAAGAAGGCCAGAATCCCAGCAGTGGGTACGTAAAGGTTGATGATGATGATTCTAGAAAACACGAGGGCTTTGCGCGAGCTCCGAAGGACTGGCAGGAGGTGGCGCAGGACAGACCGAAGTGGCGTCTTTTCATATCGGAGGGCAACACTCACTTTGGGCCGTTGCGCCATCGTTGTTTAGTTTTAGTTAGTTAGCTTATTCTAGAACTAGCTATTCTCTGCGGTTTCACCCGCGTGGGATACAGTTTATCGCGATAAAAAGTATCCTATGTCCTAAAAAAAACATGTATGTACGGAATCTTATAGGATTGTGTTAAAGAAGCATACGCGTTAACCTTTGAAGGAGCTGACGTTTTGGAGCCTAACAGCGATTTCATTTTAGTCCTTGTTCAAAAACAACCTCCTTGGAGCCAGAGAGATGTAATAGTAAATAAATATAATATTAATAGATTGGGCACTGGGATGTTTATGGACATTTTGGCATCACCTGCGTGTGCGTGTGACGATTTTTATAGCAATGATGGCTCAGTGGTAGTGACGTCGGCTTGCGATCCGTAGGACGTGGGTTCGAATCTTACAATGAGCTTGAGCTTTCGGCGAAGGAAAACATCGTGATGAAACCATAGCTTGGTGGTAGGGTATTTTCTAGTACTCGCCTGGCTAGCTACCACCCTCTTGTTAAGAATCTGTCGCCAAGCACCTATTGGTGTGTTCCGGCAGCCTCACTTGAGAGCCAGTTCCCAGTCCAGGTGTAACGTGGCGCCATCTTCGACCACATCGTCACTTTACATCAGGTGACGTGTGGTCAAACGCTACCCTGTAAATAGTAAAAAAAAAAAAAAAGCTGCTAAATTAGTAAATTCTATGTTTAAATAAGTCATAATGTAGTAATATTTTAGGTTAGGATATGATGGGGCTGGCATACCATATGGTAAAAGCCTCTAAATAATATTAAGAAAAAAAAAAAAAAAAAAAACCTCCTTGGACCTCCAAAATGACATTCCAATTATTTTACTAAAAACAAGGACAGGTACCTACGTTTGCTTGTTTTTCCGCCAACGTCATTAGGCTTTATGTGTAGTCACGGACTGTAATGTGCTGTCTCGTATTGCCTCGTATGTAGGGTGACCATGTACAAAAAAAAGTCCCGTAAATTAGTTAAAAATAAACAAAAAATGGGGTGTAGTGTGTCGTGGACATGGCCGTGTGTTTTTGCTCTAATAGCAATTAAAACTGTTTTAGATTAGTTAAAAAAGCTCTTTATTTTAACTTATTATTTTAATTGACACACTCAAAACTAACCCTTTAACAGATGCACACATGTTTTTCTTACAATTTTACTGAAACAACAGTTTTACGTGAATAGGTACGTAGATGAAAATACAAATCATATTTCCTTTGAGCGTATTATTTATGTTAATACATTAATTGACGCAGCGAAACGACCTTAAAATGGCCGTGCTTCCCCCTCCACCGCAAGTGTCACAGTCTCACAGTATTCACTTAACGTAACGAATTCTTTGGAACTTTAGCTATCGAATGGATGTAGATGGTAGATATGTAGCTGCAGCATCAAACTGTATCCCTTGATTTTGTTATCATCAGTTTTCTGAATTGCCTCCTAATAGTACAAACCAACTTAAAGCTGAACTAGGAACTGGCTCTCAATTGAGGCTGTCGGAACACACTGATAGGCCATACGAGCACTGGAAAATGCCCAACCTCCGAGAAAATCCCACTTGTTCCCCGCACATTACCAAGTTACTTAACCAGCACTGGGAGAGGACAAATAATTCCTATTCCAAAACCGGTTTTGTTTTTTCTTTCCTTGTACAAAACCAACGTCATGTGCCGGTTGTGTACGAGGAAAGAAAATTCCAGATACAATACCCGGTAAAGATTGAAATCCGAACATGTTGGAATAAATTCATGAAGATGGTTACCCCACTCGTGTAATCGACGACGTTGGTGTCGCGCGTATGCGCAAACACATTCTCATTTTTACGAGACCCAATAGCTTTGTTGCTATGATGATCTTATTACTAACAGGTACAGACTACACAATTTACCAGGTAATTAGATATAAAAAAAGACAGCAGTAGGACCTGCCGAAAACCTCAAACGGAGGAAGTATGCATCCCTTGGTGAGGGCTGTATACTTATTTGTTCCGCTTGGGGCTGAAATGAAACTCTTGGTCCTCTTGTCGCTCGAACACTTTTTAAAGAGCTCACCAAGCGCCCCGTTGACGCCAAGGGTGGCCAAAGGGCTGGCGCTTACCTCGGTCAACGAATCAGCCTAGCCATTCAAAGAGGTAATGTTGCCAGTCTCTTGGGCACTGTACCTGCAGGTAACGATTTAAATCAGGTTTTTTATTTGTAGATGCAGATGTATAGTTTTATACGGGTAGTTTAGTTTTGAGTAGATTAATTTTATATATTGTGTTGGAGAGGCCTTTGCGGACACGCAAGACAAGCTTACCACAGTTACTGGTGTCTAAATAATTTGTACGATTAAAGCAGCTACATGTAAACATTTGTTACTGTAAATAATTAAGAATAAACGGTAGGAGAATTGTCTCATTATAGAACAGTCAAGTCTTTGTTATGAACTAGAGTTCAATGCTATTAATAGAATGTTCATGGTTTACAAACGGTAAGCGGTTTGCGGTGTAGCTCTGATTTTATACCAATGGACTCGATTGGTGGGCTACATTTCCGGTTACAACTATCCAGATTTACAACTTGAATAACTGATAATGGAAACTGTAGAAAGTAACTTCTTTGCTTGTATTTTTAAGAAAGAAAGATAGAATTGGAGAGAGGGAGAAAAAAAAAGAGTGGGGAGCATCAACAGCTGATATGACAACAAAATTAGTTATATCAAACACGAGAAACACGAACGCGGTTGAACTGTGAACAGTGACAAAGTCATCATCATCATCAGCCTGTATCAGTCCACTGCTGGACATAGGCCTCTGCCACTGAGCCCGGTCTTCGGCTTTTCTCATCCAACTACTGGCAGCCACTCGGCGCAAGTCGTCGCTCCACCTTGTCTCCGGGCGTCCTACACTACGTTTGCCAGGTGACAACGTCAAGCAAGCCTAATTAAGCCTAATATAAGTGATCCAGACTGAAAAAGACAGTAACTCATCCTACGCTTTTGGTTATATCTGTGGCCAATTACTATCTTCTGTTTTTCGCTTGACACATTATATCGTAGAACTCATGATCTATAGATCCCAAGTGTTCCTTATCAGAAAAGACAGGTGGATCAGTGTCGAATCTAATAAAAACTAAATGAAAACCTTTCTGAGAAGCATTTCGCTGTTTCGCTTTGTATTCTTTCTTATTACTCTTTTGTGAAGATTACTGTTTCTAGGAAGTAATAAAACATCATTTTGTAGAAAGCTTTAGGCTGTAGACATTTTTTTTACTGTCAAAGGAAATAGAGGGGTGTTGACGTGTGTAACTGATTATTATTATTTTTTCTTCTTTTTATAAAAAAACAAAGTTATTATTATTATTTTTTCTTCTTTTTATAAAAAACAAAGTTATTATTTTTATTTTTTCATACAGTGTAGCGTTCGACAACTAGTCATCATATCACTAGTACAAGTTTTAAAAACGATAAAAGTTTTCGTAAACGTCGACGTTTACCACCGCCGACTCGTCAAAGTGGCAACTCGATCTGCTTAAATTCAAAAAGTAACTCAATAACATTGTTGGAATATGATTATAACGATTTAAAATAACCCGTATTAACGATTTCAGTTCCTCCAAGTCTCGGTAAGATTCGCTGAAAAAAATATGTATGGATGGAAACGAAAACTTTTATAGTTTTTGTAAACTATCAAAACCTGTACTAGGGGTATGATGATAAGTGACGATGAGGTAAAAAGTGAGACCACGCTACACCTGGATTGAGAACTAGCTATTGATTAAGGCTGCTGGAACACACCGATAGGTGCTTGGCAACATTAATTTCTAACTTGAGCGCGGTAGCTAGCCAGACGAGCGCTAGAAAATGTCCTACCACCAAGCAACGGTTTCATCGCGATGTTTTCATTCAAGCTCGAGCTAATTGTTAGTCTCTGACGTCACTGAAACATCGTCAAAAGATATTTGAACAATCCGTTTAAAAACCCATTGGGATGATAATAGCAATCTTTCGACAAACAACCACTGGATTTGGCTATTTAGGTTAATGTGAGAACCGTGAAATTGATTTCTCATACTTGTCAACACGTCATATATCCACTGCTTCGTCACGACAGTCGTCAAGGAAAACATATATGTAAAAATATTGTATTGTCGAACGTTTTTTCCTTGATTTGTCGGTCTACTACATTGTAATTCTACTGATGATATTTTACCAAGAAACTAATCTTTCCTTACAAACCAATATTGTTTTTAAGATTCCGTACCCAAATGGTAAAACAGGACCCTATTAGGTACTAAGACTCCGCTGTCCATCCATCTGTTTGTCCGTCTGTCACCAGGCTGTATCTCTTGAACCGTGATAGTTAGACACCTTAAATTTTCACAGATGATGTATTTCTGATGCGGCTATAATAACAAATACTAAGAGAAAAAAAAATTTAATGGGTCTCTCATACACACGTGTCTTTTTTTATAATTTTTATAGATAAAGGTACGGAACCCTACGTGCGCGAGTCCATCTTGTTATTTGTCTGTGTGATATTGTGACTTGAAATTAAGGTTTTATTTTATGTTATTATTAATTACTATTTTTACATGGTTATTATTTGATTGAATTTTTATTATTTTTTTAATTTTTATTGAATTTTTTGTGAATAAATTGAAATTGAAATTGAAGTGTGTGTCTTTTTATCGCTGAAACAGCTCAACGAATTTAAAATAAAGAAAAAGAACTATAGTAATGTGAGTTTTTCCCATAATGTTTCATGCGGCCAGAAAAACTCACCTGTATGTTCCTAGTACACTTTTTTATGACACAAAATTACGATAAAACTGCCCATGTCCTTCCAACCATCACTTAGCCCCAGAGCACTCAGTGTTCCCTCAGGAAACAATTTCTTAAAAGGAATTACTTCATGAAAACATTTTGATAAGTCCAAAAGATAAACCTGTACGAAGTGGACTTACCTTAAATTGCTTCTTTTATGTTTTAATTTCAGCTAAAGCGCTCGCTTGGGGATCGTCCGGAACTCTGGATTCAGGTTTCCAGATCAACGTACACCTGGAAAGATTAAATGTATACATTTATATATATTTCTGGCATTTTAAGGGATCTATTTTACAAATTGCAGGATAACATTTGGCAACAAATCACCTGATTCTAAGAGACAATGTGGTCGAAGGTTCACGCTACGTCTCAACTAGTTTTGCCGGACGATATCGATAGTTTTACTATCGATAGTTATCATCTAACAAAACCATACTATCGATAGGGCTCTGTTGTTTGTTCTACTACAAGGCAATAAATGAATTGTTTTGATTTTTTTCTAACTATCATTTTTATTGCACCTTCTACACCACACAATCTTAAGTACGTTCCAAGTTTCATGTTTCCAGGATTTACCCATGCGTTGTCTGACAGACAGTCGACAGTTTTATTAAGATTGCAGATTCCAAAGCGTTGACTGTCTTGTAACCAAGACTGTCTTATGTCAGTTCAATACCCTTGGAGTTGAAAGGCTTCAATTAAAAGGTCGGTGTTAAGTAACGACGTGCCTCCCAATTTGGTTGGAGCAACCAAATTTGAATAATATTAAATTGACGATTTATCAGTACAAAAAAACGATTCTACGAGCCTCTTCTTCTATTTGCTTTACAAATTCTAAATGGATTTTCAAAATTAGTTGACTCTAGCTCTATCCTGGTTGCGAGTTTGTATGGGTCTCAATTTCTAGGGAATTCATTTCAGAATCGAAGCTAGGTCATTGAGATATATTTAACTGCGACGAATCTCTGATGAGGCACTATTTGGACCTTTAATAATTTATTAACGCCCGATTTCAAACCATACTGTACTATACCATCCATCCCTACTAATTTAATTAATCAATAGTAACTCTGTCTATCTGTCTGTTGTTCACGCCTAAACTACTGAACAGATTTAAATGAGATTTGGTATAGAGATAGTAGCTAGCGGTCCCGGGTTCGAATCCCGGTAAGGGCAAATATATGTGTGATGAGTACGAATATTTGTACCTGAGTCTTGGATATTTCTATCTATATAAGTATTCATTTCTCTATATAAGTATGTATATCGTTGTCTAGTACCCATAACACAAGTTTCGAGCTTAATTTGGGGCTAGCTCAATTTGTGTGCAATTGTCTCTGATATTTATTATTATTATTCTTTATTAGTCTAGAGCCTGAGAAAGGATACAGGCTACTTTTTATCGCAATAAACTGTAGCCCACGTGGCTGAAACAGCGGAGACCAACTAGTATATTTTTATTACAAATGCAAAAGTAACTCTGTTTGCTTGTAACCTTTTCACGACTAAACGGCTTAACCAATCTTCGTGATTTTTTTTATAGACATTGTTCAAGCCTTGGGGAAGTATTAAGGATACTTTTTTATCGCAATACACTATAGTTCACGCGGGTGAAACAGCGGGGAACAGCTAGTCCTACTAATATTATAAACGTGAAAGTTTGTGAGTATGGATGGATGGATGGATGGATGTTTGTTACTCATTCACGCAAAACCTACTGAACGGATCTGTACCCCTAGTACAGGTTTTGATAGGTTACAAAAACTATAAAAGTTATCGTTTACATATTTTTTTTCAGCGAATCTTACCGAGACGAGGAACTGAAATCGTTAATACGGGTTATTTTAAATCGTTATAATCATATTCCAACAATGTTATTAAGTTAATTTTTGAATTTAAGCAGATCGAGTTGCCACTTTGACAAGTCGGCGGTAGTAAACGTTGACGTTTACGAAAACTTTTATCGTTTTCAAAACTTGTACTAGAGGTACTGAATGAAATTTGGAACCCTAGATTAACACATAGACAGTTTGCTATCTTGGAAAAAGGTTCCTGCGGATAACGGGAAGACGCGGGTGAAACCGCGGGGCCAACTAGTTTTTATTATATCCATGGTTTCCTACTAGGCTATGTCAAATTTCTGTCTCTAGTAGCACACACTGTGGATTGATATTAAATATGTTATTGAAACTGGCCGTTAGCTGTCTGCCTGACTGAGCCCCATTAGACACAAGGGGCTATTGAAAAATAAGACCACCTCGATGGCTTGCGTTATTATAACTAGGCTCTTATTGCTATCAGCTTGAAAACCTGCTCATTGGATTACTAAGTTATTCAACACTAGCTGTTCCCCACGGTTTCACCCGCGTGGGCTACAGCTTTATGCATGCAAAGTCTCAGCCCGATCGGTTTATAACTGACAAGGTTTCATACAAACTTTAATCCCCTATTTTATCCCCTCGGGGGTAGAATTAAACATAATCCTTTCTTAGCGGATGCCTACGTCATAACATCTACCTGCATGCCAAATTTCAGCCCGATCCGTCCAGTGGTTTGGGCTGTGCGTTGATAGATCACTATGTCAGTCAGTCAGTCACCTTTGAGTTAGGTATATATATTTATTTATATATCAACATAACGCAATTATTTTACCATCACTCAAAACGGTAAAGGAAAACATCGTGAAGAAACTGGCATGTCCAAGAACTACAACATTCAAGGGCATGCGACGTGTGACCCACACTGGACCATCGTGGTGAATTATGGCCCAATACTGTCTCTGTAAGAGAGGGCAAGTATATCAACCATAGGAACGTATTAGCGATTGGTGAAATACTGACCTCTATTTCTTTAACTAGTCTCGCTTGACGAATAAAACTAAATAATAAATGACTAATAAAATTTTACCTTGTTTTCCCACCACTAAAATACAAAAAAGTAGCGAACAAAAACCAACCACTGTCACAGAAAAAATACAAAACCACCGGCAAATATTAACCTACATTACCTCGCATGACATTCCACCAAGTAACCGCTAAACTAATTCAATTATCCCTAATTCGATTAGTGTATAATCCGTCCACACTCACACATACAAAGCCCTTCTCACACACACAATTTTACCACTAACTGTGACATAAAAAGTTTTTTTTTTGTTAAAGCGTCTGACGATTAGTGTATTTGCCAGTGTCAAGTATTAGATGTATCAAATATTAATGATGATGATGATGAGATGATGGGACCCAGCTCCAAGCCAGGTCAAAGAGGACAGTCTCCTTTGTATTTAAACGTAAATTAATGGCACTTGATTTTAGCTTTACACTGACTTTTTGGAGCAACTAGAAAATTCACTTTCAACGACTTTATTTCAATTTTTTATACTGTTAACACATTAACGAACACATAAAGATTAATAATCCACCAAAATAACATGTTATCACCCGAAGAAACACAAGTTTTGGGAATAAAAACAAAATTTTCGCGTTGACAATTCAATTGCCGCCAAAAAGTCGAGTTAAAACCTTTTTAGGTTATAAACTTGGCGCGTTATTTAAAAAAAGTTAACAACCTTTTTTTCCGAGTGATGGGACAGAACCAGCTAACTTGAGTGCCAGTGCCACTGTGTCTATACGATGAATACTAGAGTGGTCTCACCGCGCCTCTACGCTCTAATTGAGTAAGAATGTATCATGCAACAGTTAATTAATTTGCTTAAACAAACGCAGGTGTTCCTCAATCCATTTGTTTGCGTGTATTATGATCCACGAGTTAATGAGCCAAAAAGCTGATGTGAAAAGAAAGTATGTTCGCATTTCTAATATGGCTATCAGTTTCGCACTTTATTAATGTCAGTATTCGTTTGATGTGATTACTGTAATTAGTGTCTGTAATCGTTATTCATCTTGAAACGATAATAAGTGATTTATATAGATACATCATTGCAGCGGCTCCTAAAAAACCACAGACCAAAAAAAAATTTTTGTCACAATTCGTATAGTGTCAAAAATACCACAGAATACCTTCAATAGAACTGTCTAATAATACTATAGTGAAGAATTAGTCATCGACGCTGTTCCTAAATGAAGGTATTGCAAGAATTGTTGATTGAATTGTCCCAATAGGCAATTATTCTCTAAGTTAATAAATTTTTCTTTAATGAAGAAAAATTTATTTTAATTTTTCTTTAATGAAGAAAAATTTATCCCTAAATGGTAATTGTGAGAAGAAGGAAAGAGAGGTAGACTGAGAATAACATACATGGATCAAGTCAAAGAAAGGAATGACGTCATGTCATACCTACCAAGACGTTAAAATGATAGCTGAGAACAGAACAAGTTGGAAAATGCTCCAACGAAAAGCTCCTGCTCTTAAATAAAAAAACATTATGCGGTTATTGAAGCCGCTAACAATGCTGAAGCTAGATAAATAAAAACTTAAAATAAAAGCAAAACTTAAAAATCAAATAAAAAATTCACACATACTGTGTTCTACTGACCACCGGTAGAGAAGCACACATGCATAGATAATACACTCACACATAGACGTAGTGTCGGCATGTAGTCGTTGCATATTGACCGTTTAATACTATGAGTTAGGTGAGCTGGATTGTGTCCATTGTTGTACGGGAAAATCGTGGTCCGTTTTGAACCCTAAAGAACAAAAGACAAAAGAATTCCAAAAGACGTGCCCAACTGACCAAGGCGCAAAAACGAGTTCTATAAAATACCATAGAACGTTTTCTACCAAACTGTTTTTGGGCCTATGAAATGCTTAGGAACGTATTTTAATTCGGAAGTGGCATTTATATCTATTTTTTTTTTGTACTCACAGTGTAGCCTTTGCCACAACTCACCTGATGCTAAGTGACGATGTGGTCGAAGATGGCGGCACGCTACACGTGGATTGGGAACTGGCTCTCAAGTGGGGCTGCCGGAACACACCGATGGGTGCTTGGCGACAGATTCTTAACGTGAGTGTGGTGGCGGCTAGCCAGGCGAGCACTAGAAAATGCTATATAAGAGTTTATGTTTCCTTTACCTCACATCACATTATTCAAACACCGTTCATTCTTTTAACGTTCATGGTGGTGCGGAAATGTAACCATTTATAAAAGTAAATGTAAAGCAGGATATAGGCAATTAATGTTCATTGTGTGATATTTTGTGTGTCATGCTTGCTTGCATGCTTCGCCGTTTGTCCACTCAAAGTTTTATATGTAGTGAAAATCATAGACGAATATATTCGTCTATGGTGAAAATCGACAAGGGTAGTGGAAACACACACAATCCTCCATGGCACCAGTGGACGACATACAAACATACAACTTGTATGACGTGTTGTATGATGTTTGCAGGTGCAGGTTGCCACATATGTAGGTCACACCCCCGTGATCACAACATAGCTACTGGGGATAGTGAAATATTCTCTAAGCTCTTCTACATATTAGCTTTATATGACTACAGAAGTACAGACTCACGTCTGAAATTAATAATCGATCCTGATCCGTTTTCGCGGTTTTGGATCGAAATGTCAATCAATATGTCAAGCTTTACTGCTAAAATGATGTAATTATGATGACATGACATATCAATCCAAAACCGAAAAACAAACTTTCGCATTTATAATATTAAGTAGGACTGTTAACTGTGGACTGTTTATTTTATAAGACAACAGGCTGTCTTTCGCAAATGTATAGCTATATAAATAAATGCGCCTTTATGACACGTGCCCATTGTGACGCCCGCGTGTGCCTGCGTCGTCCCGGCAGCCAAACAATCATTGGCGCCGCGATTGTTTCACTAGGGTTGGTCGATCAAGCGACGCTATTGATTCCTAAAACAAAACACGACTAAACGTTGGAAATTAATAACCTATCGATCTACAGTTTGTCCTACTCGATATACGGCCGGTTTCAGTAATGCATACATTTGACAACGGCATTCACATTGGCGTTTGACGTAAGCCGATATAAGTGCATTCACGTTGGCCGTTCAAGTGTAGCCACTCACATAATTGCGTTAATAATTAAGGCAATATATATCGCGATGATAGGCATTAACATTTCCCTTGTCGTTGACCTTAGTGTGGCCCAGCAAACCGTGGATATATGGTTTGGCTTACGTAAGCCATGTAAACTTTTTTTATATTCAGTTTTTAATTTTTCGCTTGGTGGTATGGTATTTTCTAGTACTCACCTGGCTAGCTACCACTCTCTTGTTAAGAATCTGTCGCCAAGCACCTATCGGTGCGTTCCGGCAGCCTCAACTGAGAGCCAGTTCCCAGTCCAGGTGTAGCGTGGCGCCATCTTCGACCACATCGTCACATAACATCAGGTGACCTGTGGTCAAACGCTACCCCGTAAATGGTAAAAAAAAATACTAAATTACACGCTCTTTTTTATTAGCAGTTGCAGCCTATACTACTTACCAACCCTATCAAATAAATTCGCCACCACGGACGTTGAAAGCGTCACACGTTTCTGCTCATCCATTATGACAGGGCACCGTTCCTTATATTGAATCAGCTAACTTTCCGACGGAATACTACTCGCCTTTGTTGTAACGATAACGTCGGGTCCACGTACAGTCAACGACAAAGTTTAACATTTTCTCAAACAAATTCCTAAACTAAATTTGAGAAAATGTAGGTACCTACGTCAGAAACGACACCAATCCCTATTTCCCTAATCTAAATATATATAACTCAAAGGTGACTGACTGACATAGTGATCTATCAGCGCACAGCCCAAACCACTGGACGGATCGGGCTGAAATTTAGCATGCAGGTAGATGTTATGACGTAGCCATCCGCTAAGCAAGGATTTTAAATAATTTTACCCCCAAGGGGATAAAATAGGGGATGAAAGTTTGTATGAAACTTTGTCAATTTTAAACCGATCGGGCTGAGACTTTGCATGCATAAAGCTGTAGCCCACGCGGGTGAAACCGCGGGGAACAGCTAGTAATATTATAAATGCGAAAGTAGCTCTGTTTGTCTGTCTGTCGGTCTTGTTTTACGCTTAAACTACAGAACCGATTTAAATGAAATGTGGTACAGAGATAGTCTAGAGCCTGAGAAAAGAGACAGGTTACTTCTTATTACAATTAACTGTAGCCCACACGGTTGAAACAGAAAAAATAAACATGACTCTCGTTTTTATTTCTTTTCGTCCAGAAAATCCACATATCTTTTAATTTTTAGGTTTACTTATAACTTGAAACTCAATATCAAAATATTGTGATCACTTTCAAACGCCAAACTTAAAACTACCTACGCCTGTTGTAACCTCCTTTCAACGCCAAAAGGATAGGCAAGAAACTTTCCGCTGGTAATTTTCTTCTTACTTACAAGTACCTACGTAAAGATTAACAGTGACATTTTCCACCAAAGCTCATAGCTCTAAGTCATCAAAAGCATTTGAACCTGAGATCGATAAAGATAAATTAACACCCCCAATTGACCTTTTTAAACAATCAAAAAAGTTACACCTTACTTGACCTCACTCATGCCCGGGCCGCACTAAGGTCAACGTCATCGTTTATTAGGCATAAACGATTCTCTTCGCGATAAATATTGGGCTACACTTGAACGGTCAACGTGAATGCACTTGAATTATCGGCTAACGTCAAACGCCAATGTGAATGCTGTTATCAAATGTCGTGCTACACTTATGTCAAACGTCAATCATCGCGCTATTTAACGGCATTTCCCGTTAGTGTGGCCCCAGCATTAGTCTGTCATTTGAACGACAAAAATGCCTCATGAAAAAAGGTTGTAAGTAGCTTTTTTTGTGAATATCTTAAACGAATGAGTCAATACGTAGAAAGACGTAAATGGTCACGTAGGCCGTAAAGATGGAACGTTCTCATTTAGCGCAGATTGGCGATATGATTGGGCAGAATGCTCGAATCTGATTGGCTGTTAGGATTTAAGGAGAAGTTGCTGGCAATGTGAAAATAAATTCGGTACTTTATGAAGACTCGTAGTAATATGGGGGCACAGTATCATATCTTGCTGTACTACGACTTTACTGATTATGTTGGCGACACAGTAACATACTTATTGTTGTCTCATATCCACTGAGTTAATCCATAGTAAAGAGTAGTAAAGAGTAGTAGTTCAGCTTCATACAAATCGGCTGCAGCCGGTTTAAATGTGTGTGAGAGTAGCGGCGCCGTGTACGCACACACTTTTCACGCACACAATCACAAACGAACGGGGCCGCGGACGGGGCCGCGGCCATGCACTCAGTACGGAACGCGCTGCCTATGCATCACCGCAAGAGTAGTCAATTAATTCGTCGAGCGGCCTTAGCTAACCTACTGTTTTTACTTTACTGTGGTTAACCGCTTAGCATCAGGCGAGCCGTCTGATCTAAGAAACGCTGATGATGATGGTGGTGATGATAAAAAAGGTGTAATATCCTACTTCCTACTAATATTATTGATGTGAACGTTTGTGAGTATGGATGTATGGATGTTTGTTCCTCTTTCATGCAAAAACTACTGAACGGATTTGAGTGAATTTGGAGTAGAGATAGCTTATAACCTAGATTAAGACATAGGCTACTCTTTATCCCGGAAAAAGGTTACTGCGGAATAAGGGGAAGACGGTGATACCACGGGCCGCAGAGAGTCCTACTAATATTGTAAAAGCGAAAGTTGGTGTGAATATTTGTTACCACGTATTACCGTAACTACTAAACCAATTTTAATGAAATTTGAAATGGAGATAGCTTATGCCCTGGATTAACACATAAGCTATTTTTGTCCCGGAAAAAGGTTCCTGCGGGATAGCGGGAAGACGCGGGGCATAACTAGTAAGAAATATAAGAAGATGATGATGATAGTGATGATAAAAAAGTTATGATATAACTTTTATTTCGAAGGTAAAAGCAACTCTCCTTAACTTTCAGAAAACATTTCACGTTAAGGTAATGTGTCGGGTCCCATTCAATAATTCTCGTTTCACGTCCCGTTCACGGTCTTCAATTACGTGTACAAGAGTTCTTCATTTACCAATTTGAGTAGGGTACTGATATTTACCACGTGTTGAGGCTTTGAAAAAAGGTTTTCGGGTGAAAAATGAAAATTGGGTACAGGGTACAGGGGTGTTTACGTGAAATTTGTTTACAGCAACAGTGCTTTTGGGAAAGGGTTCTCTGTTGACATTAACGTGAAAGATTTGATTCCGTTTTCATTTTGCCTTTGATTCTGGGAAATTTTGGAGGTAAATTCGTTAGTGCTCAAGGCTAAACCTTGATGTTGGATGACAAGTAGCTACTTTTAATTGCACTGAGTAATTTATATACCTAGCTGTTATCATCTATCTCTTTAAATTAAATTTAAAATTTAAAAAATCCCCGACATCTTGGACCGATTTTCATCAAACATAGCTCACACTCGCCCGTAACTCACCTTTCATATGAAAAAACTAAATTGAAATCGCTTCATCCGTTGTTGAGCTACGGTGCCACAGATTGACAGACAGACAAACACGTCAAACTTAGGTATATCACCCCTCTTTTTGCGTCGAGAGTTAAAAAACAGTATAAGCAACGATTTAAAAAATACAACCACACGAATTCGTAACAAAATCAGCGATAAATGTTACTGAAAATGCTTATTAGGTTAAAATTGACTAAGATTTTATTACATTGTTAGTTAGTCACAAATAAAGCTAATAAAAGTGTTTTTGAAAAGAACTCAAAAACTCAAACTCAAACTCAAAACTTTTTTATTTAATAGGATACATTGTGATCACTTTAAAACGTCAACTTAAAACTAGCTACGCCTGTTCCAACCTCCTTACGCCGGCAAAAGAACAGGCAAGAAACGCCCGGCAGGTAATTTTTTTGGCGCGATCACATTGACAATTTTATTCTTATTACTAATTGATTGAATTGGAGCAAGTTCACTAAAATCCCAAGCTTTTTTTGTCATCTAATAGTCCGATATTTTTTATTTAGCTTTACTAATAAGAAGATTTCTCTTGTTTGGTTGTACACATTGGGATATGGGAACATGAATTAACGAGTTGCGGGATCACAACCAAAGCAGACCAGACCCCACAAGCAGCACCCGTTCACGAGTTGACGCATGTGCCAGCCATCGCTCTCCTCGACCATATGAGAGGGAAGAGGGTGACCCGACACATGAAGATTATCTAACTTCCCGTACATAAACTCTGTGAGTCAAAATTATTTCCCCTAAATTACCATCGTTCATAATCACTACCTATTTATTTACCCAACTTGAATTTCTCCGAGAAAATGCTACCACTGTAACCTCCCTTTTACAACGTCATTGTACATGGGCTCTGTTTTTAATCAAGCAGCAAAGTAGCTTCTCTACACACGCTAGCAAATATTGACATCTACGGTACCAGTTACGTTGTCTCAACCAGCCTCTGACCGTCGAGAAAAGAACCTAAGTCGGTTATGCAGGGACGTTAATTTTTCACCACACATCAGTGTTATATCACTGATATTATCAGTCACTGGTGTATCGAGTGGCGTTGTACTGTCTGACGTACTTCACGGTTTATAATCGTAAAACCCTTGTATCATTTTAATGTTATTAGTACATAATCTGTCTGAATTTTAAACTTTAATAGTTATTGCCAAACCAATGAACCAGATTGTAGTCTAAATCAAACTATAAGTTCTTGGAGAATAGTTTTACATACAAAGGTGTAAGCAAAATAGAGACAGACCGTTTTATGGACAAGCACTATTTTTATATTTATGTAATTCTTTGCTATTTGGCTGCAATGTAATACCTAAATAATACAATAGATAATAAATAGAATCTAGAAATTTAGACTATCTATTAGGTATGTAACGTTGACACAAAAAAAACTGATTATCAAGTGGGTATCATTAGCAACATCAGCCAATAGCCAGATTTTATAGAAACTGTATTTTTTGACCAATCATCGCACGTTAATACAGTGTACTTGCCAATCCCTCTTTGACCTCATTGACTTGTGGTCAAACGCTACCATGTAAATATAAAAAAAATATTTTATTAAAGTCATTTTTCGGCTCTATAAGTTATTTCGTTGACGCGTATACGTCCGCGCAGTCTACTCGTCTCAATATACTGAAGGTAACTTGTTACCTGGAGCCGAGACAAAGATATTACGAAAAAGTAAATATTGAGTAACATTGACGATGCGAATTGAGAATCTAAGTATATTTTACTTGAATATTGTAACACCAGCTTTTAGACCTTTATTTTTATTCTGTCCTGTTTTTCTGTTTACAATTTTAACACTATGCGAAAATATAAATAGCTCTAACTCCTTAGAGGTCAATGTGTATATTTTTAACACAATCCCAAGTTAATTCAAGACTTATCGATAGCAAAATGTCAAGTTCGTATTACAAGACGAAATCTTGTATGTAAAGCTTTATTATTATAAAATGTCGGACTATTTTGATAACAAAAAAGCTTGGGATTGTAGTGAACTTGATCCAACTCATTCAATTAGTGGTAAGAATAAAATTGTAAATGTGATCGCTTTGCCGGCGTAAGGAGGTTGGAACGGCAATGGTTTTATGTTTGACGTTTAAAAGTGATGCCATATTTTATTCTACTAAATCCCTTCTTTAAAACCTATTATAAATGCGAAAGTAACTCTGTCCGTTTGTCTCGCTTTCACGCCTAAAATACTAAACCGATATAAATGAAATTTGGTACGTAGATAGTTTGAACCCTGAGGAAGGACATAGAATACTGTTTTATCGTGATAAACTGTAGCCCACGCGGGTAAAACCGCAAGGAACAGCTAGTACCTAATATATAATTTTTGATTTGATTCAAGTTGAAAAGACTCAAAATTGCCAACTTGGCTCCTTAAAATCAATATATAGAGCATGTCAAAGCTTTCACACCATTTTCCTCCAGTCAGTGTCAATTTGCGTGTTGAGTGGGAGCTACCGTCAGCTCCAAGAGTTGCAGCCTTGCAGTAATGAGAGCTAAATGATGGTGGCGTCTTCACTTCGTAGCCTACAAGGCATGAGAGCTAGCGGGAGGACTATTAAATAAATCTATGTAAAAAAAACAGTTGCCGTATGTATAAAAGATCAGCTATGAATCAAATGAGCTTGAGCTTCACTTGAGAATGGCTCGACCGATTTGGGTGTTTTTCTTTTGTTGCGTTGTAATTGTGAGTACAAGTTAATACAAATTAAATCCGCAATTTAATTTGAAAAAAGGTTTTTTTGTAAAATCCTCCAGGTAATTAGGCTACAATTTATTTAGAATAAAAAAATAGGATTCTCTGGAATAGAAAAACCAGGGCTCACAACTAAACAGATCTTGGGATCGATGTACTAGGGTCACATGAGCTTACTCGGGTCGGCAACAGCTCGGTGGAAAGTGGAATCACTCTTTATCCTCCATCATCATCATCATCATCATCAGCCGGAAGAAGTGCTGCTGAACCCTAGACCTTCCCTTTGAACGCCGCCATGAACGGCTACTAGCTATTGTCATCCATCGGCTCCCTGCTACTCTTACAATGTCGTCGGACCACTTATTAGGGGCTTGCCTCCTCTCTTCCTCATTGGTTATCGGTTCATCGAGCGGTGTGGCCTGCCCATTGCAACTTCAACTTGAAAATTCTAAGAGCTGCTTTATCCTCCGCTAGTCTTTTGTTACTTACACTCGCAGTTCCCATTAGCGGACGCCCATCAAACTCCACTTAATGTATTTCGCGGGCCCGAGCCAAAGTGTTTTATAAACTATTCACTTAGCACTTAGGTGTATTTTAAACTTCTCCCAATATGTGCGACATTACGACCGACGACGATCGATGTGGCGCAATAAGTAAATAGCAGGGTGCGAAACGTGAGGACGCAGGTTCGATTCTTGCTACAAGATGTACCTGAGTTTGTATAAAAATGAGGTATAATTTTTTTTATGTTACAGATTGGCAAACAAGCAGACGGTCCGCTTGAAAGAAAACGGTCACCGTCGCCTATGGACATTTGCAACACCAGGGGAGTTGCCAATGCGTTGACGATCCTTAAAACTCTTGTCACACCATTCTTGAAGGAAAGATAAAATTGTCATATTAAGCAATTCTTATACAAAGTATGTAAAAATATAACCGTTGTTCGTTGTGCATTGAAAAAAAAACACGGTATTTTTTGTTTCTTTTTCTTCTAGGTTTCGTGGATCCTTGATTGACGTAGTTTAGGTAAGAGGTAAAAAATATGTCTACCATTGTCGGGGCATATAAACAAAACACCGATTTTATCGTTCTAAAAATTTGAATTTAATTTATTTTATTTTGTTACGATGTAAATCACTCTATTGGTTTAATTTGGTGGTATTTTCTAGTACCTTCCTTAAGTTAAGGATCTGTCGCCAAGCAGCTATCGGTGTATTCCGGCAGCCCCACTTGAGGGCCAGTTCCCAATACAGGGGTAAGGTTGGGCCAGCTTCAACCATATCTTCACTTTACATCAGGTGACTTGTGGTCAAAACACTACCCTGTTAGTTAAAAATAACCTCTTCAAATTTCAATTCAATTGTTTTTATGATACAATAAATCATTCTATTCAATTTTCTTTTGAAATTTCCATTTCGAGGTAACAGAAATGTCCCGTACAATCTCATCATAGGGATGATAAGCGACAGAGTTGGTTGTTAACTTTTATTTTAAGACGTGAAAGCTTGTCGTCTTTAAATTTCAGTATTATTGGTATTTTGTTTAATGAAAAGTGCGTTTTAGGATACAACGTTGCTAAGTAACATTCTGGTGCGAAGAGAAATTACTTGTTGAATTAAAACAAGTCCAGGTGTAACGTGACCTTCGACCACGTCGTCACTTAACATCAGGTGACTTGTGGTCGATCGCTACACTGCACTGTGAGAACAACTCCGTACCAAAACTGAAAGCGGGACGTACAGACAAAGTTACTTTCGCATTTGTAATATTACTAGTTGCACCTCGCGGTTTCACCCGCGTCTTTCGTTATCTCGCAGGAACCCTTTTCTGGGATACGTGGTAACAAACATTCACACACACACAGAAACTTTGGCATTTACAACATTACTAGGATGTAAACGGAACTTTGGAAACCAAACATCACAGCTAAAAGTTAATTCCCCAGAGCTCCATGAAACAACAGCTAAAATATTCAAAATCACGCAACAGAGCTTATTCAAGAAAAAGTGTTATTTAATGGAACCAATAATTCCACCCTCCCCTTTTCCCCTCCCCTCCCTTCTCTTGACAACCTCCCCATTTTAACGACGGCTGAACATTAAAAATTATGTACTTAGGTGCCCTTTCGGTACACCAAAGGAAATTAAACTCTAAAACTGAGCCGATAAAGTTGGAATTTACATATTTTAAAGATTATGAATTTTATATATTTTTACGTTTCCCATAGGAGCTGTCGACTTTTATTCCTTTTAAATTTTATTTATCGCTTGTTTTATAGACTTTTAGTGTGTTTAGTTATCTAGATAAGTAATACGTTTAATCAGTAATATAATATTCTACTAGTATATATCCATAATCAGTTTCCGATCCCACTAATATTATAAATGTGAAAGTTTGTGTGTGTGTGAATGTTTGTTACCACGTATCACCGTAACTACAAAACCGATTTTAATGAAATTCGGGATGGAGATGGCTATACCCTGGATTAACACACTTTTATCCCGGAAAAATGTTCCTGCGGGATAACGGGTAGCCCTCTTTACTCTAATATAGTCGAGGAGAGCGATGGCTGGCACATGCGTCAACTCGTGAACGGGTGCTGTTTGTGGGGTCTGGTCTGCTTTGGTTGTGATCCCGTAACTCATTAATATTCATATTCCCATATCCCAATGTGTACAACCAAACAAGAGAAATCTTATTAGTAAAGCTAATTAAAAAATATCGGACTATTAGATGACAAAAAAAAAGCTTAAGATTTTAGTGAACTTGCTCCAATTCAATCAATTAGTAATACGAATGAAATTGTCAATATGATCGCGCCAAAAAATTACCTGCCGGGCGTTTCTTGTCTGTTCTTTTGCCGGCGTAAGGAGGTTGGAACAGGCGTAGCTAGTTTTAAGTTTGACGTTTAAAAGTGATCACAATGTATCCTATTGAATAAAGTACAATTGGACTTTTTTGGCGGCAATTGAGTTGTCAACGTGAAAATTTTGTTTTTATTTCCAAAACTTGTGTTTCTTCGAGTGATAATGTGTAATATTGGTGGATTATTAACCATTATGTGTTCGTTAATGTGTACGAGTGTGGGAAATTGAAATAAAGTTGTAAAAGTGACTTTTCAAGTTGCTCCAAAAAAGTCCGTGTAAAGTTTAAGTAAAGCACCACTACTTTACTTAAACACTATCCTCATCCCATCATCTCATCATCATCATCACCATCATCATTTAAACTTGATTCAACTCTCTGAGTTTGAAATCTTTTATACTTGACACTGGCAAATACACTAATCGTGTGACGCCATAACAAAGCAAAAAAAAAAAGTACAATTGACTTTGACTTTGACTTGACTTTAACGGGAAGACCGAAACCGCGGGAAGCAACTAGTAGGTCATAAATTTAGGAAAGAATATCTATGATATAGGAACGTATATATAGCTAGGTAGGTAGGCTAGGTAGCCATCAAAAATTTCAACGAACTCTCCGATCATTTGCATCGGGTGGCTGAATGAGACCCCACTGCAATAACTCCGATATTGGTTCTCTCTAGCACATAGATTAGTTAAAGCAGAATAGACATCGTGATTAGATGCAAATTCATAATTGTTGAGTTAAATTCGTAACATATGCGCAGCTCTTTAAGAAACAATATGGTTAATTACGAATACGCAACTAGAATCTGAAAGGCCTTCAGCATAATAAATAGTTCACATTTCCGGATCATATGTAGTCAGCAACCTATGTAAAAAACTACCTACCATATTGAAATCAAAAGATCAGGAATCTACAACGTTGACCGTCGTTCGCTTATATTTTTTCATTTACATATCGTTGGCTAGCTAACAACACCGCGCAAGTCAAATTTTGCAACTTTTCAGGATAGACATAAAACTTGTATGTTTTTTATGTAAATTATTGACTTGTGTGTGTTGAAATTTTTCTACTATTTTACTAAATAGTAGAAAAATAAAAGTAAAAATGCTTGGAACTGACAGGTTCATAGAAGCGCACGTTAAAACTGCATCTAATGGCATTAAAATGTCAATACCACAAAATTTTGACTTGTGCGGTGTTCCCCGAGGTTTTACCCCCATGGGCTACAGTTTCCCATTTTTTACCCCCATAAGGGTTGAATATCAAAAAATTCTTTTTTTGTACACCCATATGCATCGAGGCAAATATACCTACAAACTTCGTTGCTCTTCCATTCTATTTTCCCTCGATTTAAAGCAAGCCTAGTTAACTTCGGACCCATGTACGAGAATGACCTGTATAAAAACATACAAAGATTAAAAAAACAATAACATCAATGCAAGCGACTGTCCCTTCTGCACTTTCCAACCTCCACTAATCCGTGACTGCGCAAAATCTGCACAGATCATTTCCGTTATTGGATCTCAGCTTTATGATGTTCCTCTTGGAACGAACGGTTTGCCTATTTTAATAATATTTATCTCTTCCCTAGTTATTAGCGTAAATAATCAGAATAATAATTAGCATAGTTAAATTTATCATAAAGAATTTTGTCATTATTAAAAAATCTTCTTTTTATTTTTTATTTTTTTCCTCCTTATTGCTTCAAAACAAAATCATCGTAAAACAAGTTGGTATCGTGCACTTTTACAAATTCCTTACGGCTTTGCCAAGAATTCACCTATCGTAAAACTAACTATGCACTCTGACATTTTTGCATTACAGTTTTGTCCACAATTAACCAAAAATATCTTTTCGTGTGCTTCCTGGAAAACCGCTTCGCAAGTTAGAAAGGTTTTAAACATTGCCTGTATACTGTATAGATATAATGTTACATTATGTGTTTAAGAGCTTAAAAGCTACTTCCGTAACCGCTCATAAATGTACAGATTAAAAAGTTTCCTGTAAGGGTTGTAAGGATTTAAAACACAAACTTTACAGAGAAAATGGGAGAGTGCTTTGAGTTCTTTTATTTTCATTGCTGTAATTATCTTCGAATCGAAACTTTTATAACTTCCATATTATTTAAACTCTTTTCATTATAATCATTGAGCGTACTTACTTAATTTTAATTTATCAAGAATTCAAGCAAAATCAGACTTAATCGTATAACAAAAACCTTAAATCGAATCATCTCTTAAAATAATCTTTTCTTCTCTGTTATTCTTCTTAAATTACTTCTTCTTTGAATCTTCCTTTTTCTTTGGATCTTCTTTCTTCTTTGGATCTTCCTTCTTCTTCAAATCTTGTTTCTTCTTGGTAGCAGACAGAGTTCTGTTGAGCGTTTCACGCACAATAGCTTCGTCTCTTTCTTCTAGACCTTCGACCAGTGTAGGACACCACTGAGAATCTGAAATAAAATTGGAAAGTGACTCTCATTGCGAAGTGTCTTCTGGTTCGTGGTCGCCACTCGAGAACCTTTCTTCCCCACCGGTTTTAGGTTCGTCAAGCGAAGTGGCCTGCCCATTGCCATTTCAATGACCATTCGGACCAGTTACTCCTCGTTAAATCCTTACCAACAAACAAGGTCTCCAGCAGCTGGCACCGTTTCTTCTGCCTTCCCAGCACGAATACTTCGTTATACGTTTGGAGTTCCCTCATCCGCTCCAAGGCTGCTTCCATGCGAGCATGCCGGTCTTGCTTTGCTGCTTCTGCCATGTCGCTTGTAATCAGCACGCTTTGAAAAAAAAAAGGTTGTGGATCTTACAGGGTAGCGTTTAATTACAAGTCACCTGATGTTAAGCGATGATGAATGAATGAATGAATGAACATTTATTTAATGGACACACACACATACGCTCGTTGGTTACTTACACATTAAAGTTTCTCTACATTCAACTTTAAAAAGGACGGCCTTTGGTAAAACGAGTGTGTAGATTTAATTCCGTTTATTCCAAATACTTATGAAGGTAAGTGAGCTTAGGTTAACAGTAAATAAATAATCAGCGATCGAGTGCGCGGGTGGCAGAGCGAGCGACACGGGCTTCGCGTCGCGGGCAGTACAGCAGACTGGCGAGGCGGCCGGCCGGCGGTCGCCGCGCCGCGGGCTGCGCGCGCGCAGGTACCTAATCCACGTGGACTCACTACTACACGCACAGCGGTGACGCGCCGCAGCTCGCGGTACGAACAATAGAGCGCGCGGCTAGGGATTCGTTTCCAATGCACAACTCAATGTAAGCAAAGCGTTTAGATATTTCGATTATTTAAATATATAATATTATGTATGAGTAACTGTTGAAAAATAACTGTATATGTGAAATAAGTATTAAATATATATTATAATAATAATGTTTATGAATTTATGGATGTATATGTACTATGTGTGTATTTATCTAAGTAGTGTAAGTTTATAGATATGTAGTAGGTAGCCTACATCACACCCCCCCAGAGACCGTCACTACGGGCGATAGTAGTCAGGAAATCGAACTGTACGCCCATAACGTGTTTTCCTTACGTTATCCTGAACCTGGACAGGTACTGGGACTGGGATATCCTGCTGTCGTATTGGGATAGGGTCAGGTAAAGGATTAGGAGTGGACGTAGGAATGGGAGCGGAAGTAGGAGTAGGTGTAGGAGATGGGTCTACCATGGTATATGCTGGTTTAAGCCTATCAATAGATACGGTGACAGTTTTACCTTTAACCAGTATTTTGTAAACCTTGTCACTTCGCTCTAGTACTTCGTAGGGGCCGGTGAATGGAGGTTGTAAAGCGGCTCGTAATGCATCGTCCCTTAAAAATACATGACTTGAGGTGTTCAAGTCTTTGAAAATGAAGACTTTATTTTTATTATGACGGGAAGCAGGTGTGGGCTGTAGCTTCATTGCGAAATGGCGAAGACGAGTAGTGAAGTCCGATAAGTCGGTGGAATTGGGAACAGTTGTTGCCTGGAAAAATTCGCCTGGCAGACGTAACGGTTCCCCATATACTAACTCGGCCGATGATGCCTTGAGGTCCTCTTTAAATGAGCTTCTAATACCTAGAAGTACTAATGGCAATGTGTCCACCCAGTTGCTATCTGCGTGGCACATTATTGCTGCCTTTAGTTGGCGGTGGAAACGTTCCACTAGGCCATTACACGCTGGATGATACGCGGTGGTTCTGCGATGCTTAAATCCGATCATTTTTCCTAGGTATAGGAAAAGCGAGGATTCAAACTGCGCTCCGCGATCGGTCACAATGTCCGTTGGCGATCCAAACCTGGATATCCACGACATCAGCGCCTTACCAACCGTTTCTGCTGTCATGTTTGGCATTGGGGTGACTTCTGGCCAGCGAGTAAAACGGTCCACTGCCGTCAGACAATATCGATGACCTTGTGATGGAGGCAAAGGTCCAATAATGTCGATATGGACAAAAGCAAAACGAGCGCGGGGTAAGTCGAATGTGCCCAATGGAGATGTCACATGGCGACTTACTTTTGCTCGTTGACAAGCTAGGCATTTTCGTGACCATTCTCGACAGTCTTTGCGCGCCCCGGGCCATATAAATCGCTCGGCAACTAACCTAGCGGTTGCTTTGGCACCTGGGTCGCTAAGGTTATGAAGACTATCGAAAATTTGCTTTCGAAAAGGTTTTGTCACGAAAGGCCTTGGTGATGTTGCACTCACGCTTACGTCACAATACAGCTCCGTATTGGAATTAGGCACTTTCAACTTCTGTAGGCGGAGTGAAGATTCACCACCAAGGAGTTGAGCCATTTCCTGGTCAGAAGCTTGTAATGTAGCAAGCAAGTTCCAATCGATTGGTATCTGGAGTTCATCGATCCTGGACAACGTATCGGCGACGACGTTGTCTTTGCCGGATATGTGAATAATTTCGGTCGTGAACTGCGAGATATAATCGAGGTGCCTGAACTGACGAGGCGAACAGTTGGCTTTTCTTTCGTTAAAAGCGAAACTGAGGGGCTTGTGGTCAGTGTACACCACGAAATGTCGTGCCTCCAACATATGTCGAAAGTATTTGATACTTTCGTATATGGCTAATAGCTCGCGGTCGTATGGAGAGTACTTCTGTTGTGAAGGGCTCAATTTACGCGAAAAGAATGCGAGAGGTTGCCACATTCCGTCTATAAGTTGCTGCAGAACTGCACCCATTGCCAAATCAGACGCGTCTGTTACCAGAGCGAGTTTGGCCTGACAGTCTGGGTGTGCGAGTAATGCAGCATTGGACAGGTTTTCCTTACATTGCTCGAAAGCCAACAGCGTATCGCCGGACAGGTGGACTGGATGAGACGCTTTGACGGTGCCAGTTAGCAACGCGTTTAATGGTGCTTGAATTTTTGCAGCGTTGGGTAAAAAACGTCTGTAAAAGTTGAGCATCCCTAAAAATCGCCTAAGCTCTCTTACCGTCTTTGGCGCAGGGAAGTTTTTGATTGCTTCGACTTTTGCTTCCAGTGGTTTCGTGCCGGATGCAGAAATTTTGTAACCTAAAAACGATACCTCGCTAACGCCGAAGTGGCATTTCGACGTGTTGATTAAGATGCCGTAGTCTTTCATGCGGGTAAAGAGCTGCTGAAGATGAGCCTCGTGTTCTGCCTGCGTTTTCGAAAAGATCAGAAAATCGTCTAGGTAACAATAGCAGAAGTCTAGGCCTCTAGTCATCTCGTCCACGAACCTTTGAAAGGTTTGGCCTGCGTTCCTTAACCCGAAGGTCATAAATGGGAACTCATACAAACCAAATGGTGTCGAGATGGCAGTCTTCTGGATGTCCTCTTCGCAGACCGGTATTTGATTGTAGGCCTTCACGAGGTCTATGGTGGAGAAGACACTGCAACCTGCAATACTGTGGGCAAAGTCCTGAATGTGCCTAATAGGATAACGATCAGGGATGGTGCGTGCGTTAAGCATTCGATAGTCGCCGCAGGGCCGCCAACTGTTGTCTTTCTTGGGAGCAAGATGTAGAGGCGAAGCCCAGGGACTTTCGGAAGGACGTGCTGTGCCGTTACTAAGCATAAGCTCGAATTCCTGCCTAGCTATCTTCAGCTTGTCTGGAGCTAGCCTACGTGGGGTGCATGATATAGGTGGACCGGGTGTAGTGCGTATGTGATGTGTGGTGTTGTGCTTTGGAATCGCCGGTGTGCCTGAAGGGCGAGTAATTTCCGGGAAATTACTGAGAATGCGATGATAGCTCGTGTCGCCCGTCCAAGCCTTGACAGAATATACATCAGTGTTAGCAATACAAGCATTCGAACATAATGTGGTGGTGTTATCAATCAAGCGCTGATTGCGACAATCGACAATTAAATTATAAAAGCTAAGAAAATCAACACCAATAATAGCCTTGGTTACATCAGCAACAATGAAACGCCAAGGAAAGTTACGCCTTAAGCCTAGGTTTAAATTTAGCTCTATATAACCAAAAGTATCTATGCTAGATCCGTTGGCTGCACACAGTTGGAAGTCGGTCTTGTTTCTTCGTTCTCGAAGCGCAGATCGAGGGTAGACGCAGAGGTCACTGCCGGTATCCACCAGGAACTGGGTGTTCGAGCTGCGGTCGGTAACGAAGAGGCGACCAGTAGAGGCAGGGCAATCGTCAGCCGCCATTAGCGACTGCCCGTGGAGTTTCCCGCCTTGTTGTAGTCGCATGGCTTGAGGCACTTGTTTGCGCTTGCTCCATACTTCGAGTGGTACCAGCATACGGGGAATTTGCGGTAGCTGGAGTTGGATCGGGTCCTCTGGCGCGATGAGCTGCGTTCCTGCGGTCTGGAACGGTTGTTCTGCCGGTATCCTGCGCGGGTTTGCTCGTCCAGTTTCAGCGAGAGGCGTTCCACCATCTTTCTCAGCTCCGCAATCTCACTTGAAGGTTGGACGTGTGCGGCGCTGGACGATGACGTAGCTGCGACGTTGTATGGAGAAGTTATTTCCTGGATGCGGTCTGCCAGGTCCGATAGCTGTTCCAGGGAATGGCAAGGTTGTGAAGCCAGCACAGTCTGGATGTTCTTAGGGAGACGGTTGCTCCAGATCGTCCTGATAAATTCCTCAGGAACGGAAGGTCCGGCTAGATCTTGGAGGTGCCTTAGGAACTGTGAGGGTTTCCGGTCTCCCAGCTCTTCGTGTGTCAGCAACTGCTTGACTTTTTTTTCGTGAGATGCGGTCAAGCGCCTAATGAGTTCTGCCTTAATTTTGTCATAGCGGTGTCTTGCCGGTGGACTAATAATTATGTCTTTCACTGCCTTGGCGTGAGTCATGTCCAAATTTACTATGACGTTATTAAATTTGACATAGTCATTTGTTATGTTATAATTTTCGAACTGACCTTCTAGTAGCGCAAACCATATTTCCGGGTCGTCTGGTGAGAATGGTGGCACTTTCACGTTAATTTTCTGTAAATCGGACGTCCCGTCCCGATCTCGTTCGCGGTCAGTGGAAACGCGCATTTTTTTCGGTCGACGCGTAGTAACGTGGCCGTCATCTTGTAATATCGCGGTATTCGCGGTCGCCGTCGAGTCACTGCTATCACTCATCTTCGTGTTCAACAGGGGTCACCAGTTTGGTAAAACGAGTGTGTAGATTTAATTCCGTTTATTCCAAATACTTATGAAGGTAAGTGAGCTTAGGTTAACAGTAAATAAATAATCAGCGATCGAGTGCGCGGGTGGCAGAGCGAGCGACACGGGCTTCGCGTCGCGGGCAGTACAGCAGACTGGCGAGGCGGCCGGCCGGCGGTCGCCGCGCCGCGGGCTGCGCGCGCGCAGGTACCTAATCCACGTGGACTCACTACTACACGCACAGCGGTGACGCGCCGCAGCTCGCGGTACGAACAATAGAGCGCGCGGCTAGGGATTCGTTTCCAATGCACAACTCAATGTAAGCAAAGCGTTTAGATATTTCGATTATTTAAATATATAATATTATGTATGAGTAACTGTTGGAAAATAACTGTATATGTGAAATAAGTATTAAATATATATTATAATAATAATGTTTATGAATTTATGGATGTATATGTACTATGTGTGTATTTATCTAAGTAGTGTAAGTTTATAGATATGTAGTAGGTAGCCTACAGGCCTTGCCAGATGAGTATTAGAAAATGCCCCACCAGCAAGCTATGGCTTCATCATGATGTTTTCCTCCATCAAAAGCGTCCTTAGTGCAGAATTCGAACCCACATCGCTTCATAGCAATACTAACCTGTCTTCTTCATATTTTTCTTTCATACAGAATGGTAGGAAGCTCAGTGGGATGAATTTGTCTTTCAATTGCTCAGGCATCAAGAGGTATTTCAACTCCTCTATACTTTCAATGGTCATCTCCAGCACTTGCAAAAAAGCAAATAAAAGTCAAATCAATAAACATTTTTAATGTCATTAGGTGAGGAGACGTCGCTTGCTTGACTTTAAGCAACACACTGAGAAAAAAACTCTGACTTTCCTTCTGAGTCTTTACCTTCCAAGACCGTTTCCTTCTGTATTTTGTATTAGATTTCCTTCTGAATCACAGTGCCTTCCCTTTTGACTCAGAAGGAAAGCGGTATTTCGGAAGGTCTTTTTCCCCGTGCACGCTTGCATTGCACATTACTGGGGCGATTACGAAACTTCAATGGGCACGCACTTTATTTTGACATTTGAACTTCATTGATGGGCTTTAACTTTACCACAGAACAAAGAGTACCCAGAGTTTTGAACTGCAACAGTTTGAAAATTATATGTGGCTACTGTCCTGATCACCCTAATTGACTTCAATGTAATCCAGTACTTGCTTTCATCTTCTTGTTCCTGCTCTGTTTTTTGGTCGACGCAGCATGTACTCTTCTTCCACTCTCCCCTATTAGCCGTCATCGCTTCATTCACTCCCCTTTCATTCATAACGATCCTTACACAATCCATCCATCTTTTCTTTTGTCTTCCTCTTCCCTTCCATCCATCAACATCATTTGGTTTAAAAATTGGAAGCGTAGAAAAAGGCAAAACTCACTTCCGCTCTCAGTTGCTGGTGACGGTCCCTGTTGTAATGTCGGTCCCAGTTCTGTAGAACGAAATACAGTGGATTTCATTAGTAACGACCTCGGTTGTAATGACTTTTTGGTTATAGCGACGTCAGACATAATCCCTTGAATTTAAAGCATATAATCTATTGGTAAAGACTTATGTGCACTTACTCTTTTCATGTTCACCTTCGATTTCCTCTTCAAACATTTCCTTAAAAAAATTAATAATTAAATTAATTTTTAATTATGTCGTTAACCTAAAGCACAATGTTAATAATTCGTGCAGCTTTAGCCGACCATGACAAACACACGTGACCAAGCGGAGACTAAAATTAGTCCCCTTTTCCCGCCTTCGATAACTTTTGGTTCGGACGCTTTTGAGCGATGGACCCGACGTCCATGATACTAACATAACATAGCTGCAATAAATAAATGAGTATTACGTAAACACTAAACAAAGAAGTGAAGATTTTACCTCTACGGTGTCAGAAGGTAAGCTCTCAGATGGAGGAGGAGGTAACGCCACCAAAAACTCTGTTCGAAATTCTTTCCTGAAATAAACGAATAAAAAATGAGTTCTGTAAGTATATTGCAAACTTTTGAAAACATGTGAGAAAATATTTTACATTCTTACTTGGTAGCGTTTGACCACAAGTCATCTGATGTTAGGTGACAAAGTGGAGTCACACTACCTCTAGATTGGGAACCAGCTCTGAAATGAGGCTGCTTCAAAGCACCGTAAACTGTTAAAATAGACGTGTTCTTGAGTGGAGAGTGGAGACCATGACTTGGAAAACGTGATGTAGAACACTCTGCGACTAGGTGGAGCGACGACTTGCGCTGAGTAGCTGTCGATAGTTGTATAGAACCGAAGACCAGGCTTTTAGACGTACCTTAGGAGAGGCCTATGTCCATCAGTGGACACAGGCTGATTATAATTATAATGTTGACTGAACTGCTTCTCCACAACCGATCCCTTAACGTACTAATTCCTATTCAACTAATCCATAAATCCTACCTGATCTGAGCGCCTCTCAGGTTCCTGGCCGGTTCCTTAGCGTCCCAATCTTTTCTGGCTGCAGCAAACTCCTGATCCCTCAGATCGTCTCGTCTGGCAACTGCTCCTCCTCCCAGAGCGAGGGAACACTCCAGTTCTATGAATGCATCGTCTGGTAACGGCGTGTACAGGGATGGGGGTACGATGACTTTGTCCTTGTCTAATTTGGCTGATGTAGGCTGGAGATGGTAATGATAATGAATATTTTGGTGAAACGCCTTCTTGTCAAGAGTTTCGACCAACGTCTAAAGAGGCTCTCGCTTGAAGGTTGGATGCAGGAGGCAGTATTCCTTGACACAGCACGTATTACCAGTTCCTCACTGCAGCCCTAACCATCAGTAGCCTATGACTTGCCCTGCTACCGGTGGCACTTTAGGTTCTTTATAGTTAATTTGTTTTGGTAACTATAATGAAATTAAAGTAAAAAACTAAGACCTGAGAAATAATATACTCTAACGCCCACATATACATAGCTCTGACCCCTTACTAAAATTTCCTGCATCAAGGGTATAAGAAACTATGTAAATCAGGTATCCACAACACCATTTTGATTTTGATTTGATAGTTTTGGATAGCATTACCGCGTATTGCATTATCGATAGGATCGACTAAACAGACATAATTGGTCCCAAAACAGGGCGCATTCTCTTGAAGGCTCAAAGGGGTGATTAGAAAGCTGATCCTTTGATACCAATAATATTTTTTGATAGCAATACAGCCGAACAGATAATAATCAAATCAAAATTTCGCGCTTGCTATGTTCAGCAAATTCTCTACCTTATCTCTTGTAGGCTTCTTAGAGACTTCGATCTTATTGCTCTCCACGGAATTCCTCATTTCATTTACCCGCCTCCACTGGGCGAGGGTTAGGGGCCACCCCTCAGGTGCTGTCACTCTAGAAAAAAGGTTAGTAACGAGGGTGCTAAAAGAAATGTAGCTTTGATTTTGTTTTAATATCGCATAAGGAAGCGTTTGGCTAGCGGCCTTTCAAACGTTACTGAAAAAAAAGTTAAGGAGTTGTTAAGGAGCTTGCGTCACATTTCTATCTTCAGTAAAAACAAACAACACTTGTGGGCAAACTGTGGATAGATAGATTATTGAAACCGGCCGTAAAACGAGCTGGGGTCTACCAACGTCTCTTTGAGATTCAGTTTAAGCCTGACCAAGAAAAGCTGGTAAACCCTGGGTCTAAGGTATGCCAAGCTACACCTGGATTGGGAACTGCCTCTCAAGTGAAGCTGACGAAACGCACCGATAGGTGCTTGGTGACAGAATTCTTGAATATAAGAGCTATAGGCCACAGGCAAGCATTAAGGTATGCCTCACCACCAAGCCATTCATCATGACATTTTCCTTCATTGAAAGCTTTACAGGAACACTGAAATTATACTTACTCGATTGAATATTGTTTCGCGTCCACTGTCGTAGTTTTTATCTGGAAAAGAAGATTTCTAATTGTAATACTAAAACCAGCAAATAAATAGAAAAACACCCTGCCTGCATTAAAATTCTGTGTCGTGTATGGGACGGAAGACGTTCTGTAGGTAGGCCCCCCACTAGGTGGACCGACGACATTGTAAGAGTCGCAGGGAGCCGATGGATGCAAATGGCTAAGAGCCGTTTATGGTTGCGTTCAAAGGGGGAGGCCTATGTTCAGCAGTGGACTTCTTCTGGCTGATGATGATGATGATCATGATGATGATGGGATGGATGATGTGGTGGTAACGTCACGTCGTGGTATGGCCTTTTGTAACGCTTGCCTATCTTGCTACCAAGGAAAGAACAGATCACCAAATACCCATCATTGTGTACTGGCAGCGTTTCTTGAGACCCAGTTGCCAGTATAGGTGAAGCCTGGCCTTCAACCACATCATCGCTTAACATCAGGTGACTCAAGCTCATGCCTTCAGAAATACCATTATCACGCGTTCATATATCCGAAGATAGATGAAAATAACCGAAACGTCTAACTTAAATTCTAGAATCTCAGTCAAAGTCAAAGTCAAGACTAGTAGGGTATCTTACCTTTGTTATCGATTTACTTTTGGCGTGGGCGCTTTTTAAACTTTTCACTCCTGATTTGGGCAGGGAGCGATTACTTAGCACGTTGTAGGTTTCATTCAGGGTCTGGAAAGAGGTCATTGAATAGCATGTAAACTTTTTAGTGAGCTAGCTAACAAGCATATTACCCTGCTGAAGGTGATTTTCTGCGAACAGACGCGTGGCCGGTGCGTTACCTATTTCAAAAAATAGTGTGCGAGATAAAGACTATGGGCCATAATCCACGGTTTGGGCCCAGTGTGGGTTGGTGGATAAGCTCTACTACGAGCGCTTGAACTCCGCTTCGAGCCCAGGCTCTAGTTTTCCAAAAAAACTAAAACTAAATCCATTGCTACCAAAGCGGCATTAGATGTGAATTTTTTTCTTCACATTAAGCATTACTTCTGATGGAGGAAATGGCTGTAACCGGATGTAAGGCCAGTGAATCTCGCCTTTCCCGCTGCAGGTCCCCAGCACTTCAACTTCACCTTTCTGTGAGGTGCTACGGAGTGTTGCTACAATGTCTAACTGTGGAAGAAAACAATGTAATTATTATCTTTACAGGGCCAAGATATCATATATGGGACGGCCGAGGGGCCGTCGCCTAGTTGACTGTCCCAGGTATCGTTGGAAAGACGAAGTCACGAAGGACTTGCGCGAGCTCCAGGTGGAGGACTGGCAGGAGGTGGCGTAGGGCAGACCGAAGTGGCATCTTTTTTTTATCGGAGGCAAAGACTCACTTTAGGTCGTTGCGCCATCTCCGTTAGCTCGTTAAAGTGAGAATAAGAAAGATTTTTTTTTTCTATTAGCGTCAACTACTGCAGAATGCATCATCACAGTCTTTTATGTTCCCCCTGCTGGGAATCTGGCTTTCTCTCAGAGAGAGCGTAGGGGCCGTAATCTGCCACGCTGGCTCAATGTGGGTTGGTAGATGTCGCATGCCCTTGAATGTTGTGGTTCTTGGACATGCCGGTTTCCTCACGATGTTTTCCTTCACCGCATAGGTGTGATAGCAAATGCACATATAAGTTATGAAGACATATTCCAAAAAAAAAACTAAAAAAACTTACTTCCGGAGAAGTAGTAGCAGTCCTAAAGCTGATCGCCTCCTGCTTAGTCACTGAGATCAGAATCCCTCCCAGAATGTGCCTCCTATTCGACAGGAAGACTTCGTCTATATGCAGCTTGAAAGCTCCTGGCAGGGGCACGTCTTTACACCCTTCAGGATCGTTGTCGCAGAGGTGGAAGGCACCGTCGATGGAAGACAACACAGTCAGCTGCCAGTGCACCTCGGAGCTGGTGCCCATTGGTTGGACGAGAGTTCCGTGGCCCATTACTGTGTAGCTGTACAAAAAGATTTGAGAATAATTTTATCATCTTCATCTACGTTTCTGTTGCCATCATGATCCATTTAACAACAATGGGTACAGAAAATTGTGAAGTCACCTAATGTTAAGTGACAAAGTGGTCGAAGGTGGCACTACGCTACATCTGGATTGGGAACTGGCTCTCAAGTGGGGCTGCCGGAACATACCGATAGGTGCTTGGCGACAGATTCTTAACTTGAGGATGATTGCTAGCGAGACGAGCACTTGAAAATGCTCTACCATATCACCAAACTATTTTCTGATGTTTTCTTTCACCAATAGCTCAAGCTCATTATAGGATTGGAACTCACGACCTTCGGATCACAAGCCGACGTCACTACCACTGAGCTGGCATCGCTTGTTTGACTCGCCCATTCATCCATTCATACATTTAACTGTAAAAATCATAGCAGTTCTAACAACTAAAAGTGTTATCTAACTTACTAGCTACACGTATCTAAATTAAACAAATCATTCCTTACCCATAGTCGTTAGGCAAGAAATCAAAAGTGACATGGGCATTGAAGGCCTGAGGCATCTGGAGTCCCGTATTATTATCATACACCATCACATTGCTGTACTGAAGGGTGCTATGGATGGCAAAGTGGACCTTGACTGGTGAGTGGCAGTGGAACACCCCTTGAAAAAAATGAAACCAATTACAAAGAGAAATATAAATTTCTTTAGTATGTTTTTACTACAATGTAGCGTTTCCCCACAAGTAATCCGCAGTTAAGTAACGATGTTATCGAAGGTGGCACCACGATACACCTGGATTGGAAACTGGCTTTCAAGTGGGGCCGCTAGAACACACCGATAGGTGCTTGGCGACAGGTTAACCTGAAGCCGGTAGCTAGCCAGACGAGCACTAGAAAATGCACCACTACCAAGTAAAAACTACAGAACATCGTGTGTATGTCTCCTCAATGAGAAAAGTAAAATCTAAATGTATGGCAATTTTTAGTATCGCATTTGCTCCATCACTGTTTCAACTCCTAATTTATGTGCCTAAACGTGGGATTGCAACCCATAGGCATCTGCTTTTTCATGGATGGTTAAATTATATTTAGCCTGGGACCAAAGCAGCCTTTTTCAGACTATCCACACATTGGTTCCATACATTTTGACTGACAGTCACAGGTACGTTTACCTATGCCACTGATTCTGTCATGTTTTTTTTTTCGGTAGAAGTTGGAACAACTTGAATTTTATTCCTACTTTGAAATAGATTTCAAAGAATAAGGCAAGTATATTTTTAAAACACTTTTATTAGCTTGACTTGCAACTAACTAATTCGTGATCGAGTGTATTTGTACATTGTTTTTGAGGTTATGGTCCCAATGCATTGTTATGGTAATTTGACATAATTGATAGGAGAATCCTTCAGAGAATAAGATGTACGAGTAGTTGAATGTCGATCATTAATTTTATAGAAACCAGTGCGTGACTGCACAGAAAAGACAGAAAGGTTTCCATTTACCTTGAAAATAAGGAATCCACTTGCATCTTGGAGTGATCAATGAAGTGCCCTGTTGGTGTAGCAGGCCATTGACCCCACTAAGAGCCGAGGCGACAGAGTAGGCAGATTTTGCTCCAGGAAACATTCCAAAGAATGTGTTCATCAGAGCTGAAAGAGCCTCTAGATTGCCGAACGCGTTTTCCATAACCTATAAATTAAAAAACACTAATCACCATCATCATCATCATCAGCCAGAAGAAGTCCACTGTTGAAAATAGCCCTCTCCATTTGAACGCCACCATGAACAGCTGTTAGTCATTTACATCCATCGGCTCCCTGCAATTCTTACAATGTCGTCGGTCCACCTAGTGCCTACTACAGAGTGTCTTCCGGTTCATGGTCGCCACTCGAGACCCTTTTTCTATCGTACGTCTAATGATCAGCTGTTAATGTACGCAAAGTTCCAGTACGCCCTTATTATGCACCGAACATTGCCTGAAGGACCAGCTGTTCCAGTGAAGGGAATTGCTAATTTTGATTAAAACTTCTAGTTCGCTAAGCAGAATCAACAAAGTTGTGATGCGAAAAGTTACCCGGCAAAGAGTTACGTGAATGCCGTGATCCTTTTCGAGTTTGGGAGTTCAGAAAGTACTTTGCACTCATTACAGAATCGCCTCATTAGGATATCGTATGTTTAACTCTGTTTCGGTTCGTTTTGTGTTTAACTTCGCGGTACGTTTGGGGGTTTCTCGAAGTTGGGTATCATCCACAATGAGTGTAGGTACAATTTAACTGAACGTTTACATTTTCACCTCGTCGAAGTTCAAAATTCTGGGTAGCGTTGAATTGTAATGGGCAAATGAGAGACGTACTACCATCACCATCAGGTAAGCGACTTGCTCGTCTAGAAAATTATTTTTTAATTTTTAATAGGCTTTTTGATTCCAGTCTCACTGATGTTTAGTGATAACGAGGTCGATGATGGAGAATGCTTGCCTAAAATATACTTATTTGATCTTGACTTGAAGGCAAGGCTTTCGGGAAACAAAAACGCATTATAAAAGTGGAAGCGAAGCTTTTGTGCGGATTGGGGAAATGTCAACCATGTGTGGACGATGTGTTTCCGTAAGTTTTGCTGTCCGATGGTGGAATGAGTGTCATTCATTCTAGCTTACTTACACACTTTAAAATATCAGGTGTAAAAGTCACTTTCTTGTACAAACACCTCCTTGCCCAGGCTCCTCTCCAGTGAGCCTGGAGAAGGGTGGCTGCTTCATGCTTCCCAACCATCTTCTCCCTTTCGTCCTTCAGAACCCCACAAGGCAGTTCCTCTGTCGCCACTTCACAAACTTGGGAGAAGACGGGTTTTTCTGGAGCAGTCAAGAGCTTATTCATTGTAGCTGAATCCACGAGAGGTTTTTCTTCTGCTGGTATCTGAAAGAAATAAGATAAGTGTTTTTTTTTTAATTTAAAGACATTATCGGCTGGAAAACGTCTACTATTGATTGCTAAACATAAACGTCCCTTTTTGGACGCCACAAAAAACAGCTGCAAGCCATATAGGTACATCCATCGGTTCCTCGCGATAACATCTCAAATTTACAAATATATGCATTGTCATTCAAATCTAGGTATGCAGGCTATTTAAAACTGTTTTCTAATGTTATCACGATCACTAAGTATAATAAGTAGAAAAATCCAGGAATTTGTTCACGAGTACCTCTTCTTCCATAAACTCTTCAGCTTCCTCCATCACTTCATCTTCTGGCTTGACACAGTCACATGGATCCAACGCGATCATCTCTCTTAAAGACTTCGGTGGCTTTGGCTTTGGAGGCAACCCAAAGTCAGGGTCGCAGAAGTAATGCCTGAGAACCTTGCAGGCGGCATGGTACTCAGCAGGAAGGAGCCGTTTATGAAGCAGTGATTGCAGAGCTTGACGGAGCATCCAGTGGACGAAAGCTTTGTCGTAGCCAACAACTTTGCGATCCCAAGTAAGGTCGGGTTGGTAGGATCTGTTACAGATAAAATGTAACTTTATATTCAATGTAGGCGACTAAGTGAGAGAGTGGATTGAAGTAGTGCAAGTGTTAAGCCATACTTGAAAAAGTCTCTATCCGTCATCAAAATGGCATAATTGGATCTGTTTCCTCGAATCCAAGTCCCGAAGGCAGCTGATAGGTTGTTGAGAAACTTGGATGCCCAGGGGCATTCATGGACGGCCGCCGCTTGGACAACGTCACGGGTGCCGAGGAGTAACCTGGACTCACTGAGCAGCATGACGTGCCAGTTCGTACGAGAATGGACCCATAGTCTAAAAGAAAATAGTTATGTAGACGCCGAAGCCACAGTTTACTATATTAGCAGAATTTATTTCTTCGCCAATTTTGTGTACCAAAATTAAAGGGTAACACGAACTTAAAAGTCTAAGCTGTAGCCTGAACTATTCATTTCAGTTTCCTCTGAGACTTCTATATTATGCTAATTTGGGTGACACTATGCAAGAGTTTATAAACAGTAACCGATCTGCTTTTATTTTAAGTTGATACACATATTATGCATAATTATGAGATAAACTCTCACGATAAAAAGTGGCAAACCTGACGTTGAAGTTTTGTGGACACCAAAGAGTCTCCAACATAGCTTAAATAAACAGAATAAGCTAAAGACCATACCGACAATAATGTCTTCCCGGTTGAAAGGTCACCTCCACCGAATCATACCCTTCAGTCTGCACAAACGCTTTAGCAGTAGGAATCTCGCAGTCCACAAACCAATCGAATCTCTCCAGAAACAAATAGCCTGGTTCCATTTGATCCACTATTGGTATTCCACTATTGATTAGGACTCTTGGGTGGAGCACAGCCAATGATAGTCTCAGGTAATTCTCATCGGGTCCGTCGATTTGTAAGTACAATGGGGCAGCTTTTGGTGCTGGTATATCTAAAGCCCGGTTCGGGGCAGTTTTGGTCATTCTGACAGGTGTGCTGCTGGCAGCTGTTGTGAATTCGAACATGGTTGGGAAGTAAGTGATGCTGGTGTATTTTAAAAGTTTTTGCAGCTGGAATAAGGTATGTCAATGTTATTTTTTGCCAGGTGGTATCATTTCTTAGTACTACCTGTCTAGCTAGTCCAGCCTGTTCACCAATCTGTAGTCAAGTATATGTCTATCGGTATGTATCAGCAGCCTCATTTTAGAGTCAGTTTTTGATCCAGGGGGAGCGCGATGTTACCGTGAGACTCCAGCATCTGCTATTTTAGTCTCTTAGGGCAAGCTCCCCAATAAAAATCACCAGTTTTGGTGACGCAAGGGGCAATGTTTGTGTTGATGGCTAAACGGAGTGCTGTGCTGCTATTTCACTAAACGCTATTCTCACTAAACACCTTTATACTTTAGAGCTTAGATCATTATCTTTTACATCTTAATTAAATTTAATATTATCGTTATGATTAAGTTACCGGTTCGTATTGTACCCACTCTCGCAGATCTTCTTTCCCCATTAAGGTGTTCGGATTCGATGGTGTTGATTTGGGTAGAATCTGCGAACGATTGACATCTCCTTTACCGGCTTTCTTTACCTGAACAAAGAAAACTAATAATGTTACTTACCCAGGTATTTGTAATACCGTAGACATGATTTTGATAAAATTTAGTATGGAGATAGTTTAAACCGTGGCAGAAGACATAATATACGAAACTTTTTATCGCGATATGCTGTAGTCCGCGCGAGTGAAACTGCAAAGCAAAGCTAGTAAAGATTTTAATCAATTAATTAATAGCATTTTTTCTTCTTCTTTTTGATTGTGACTTCTGCTTTAATTTTCCAGAATACTAAATAGTAATAAATAATGTAAAACCACTACTTAAAAAGGTTTGATAACGAACGTACCGGTGGAGTTTTATCATTCTCCTGCCTAAACCCGAATGTAATCTGCAACAGAGGCAATCAAATTAATAGACTGCAACGATGGCAGCAAGCCAAAACGTTTCACGTCGCATTACTTGGCAAAATTGGGCGGTCAACTCTTCGGCCAAACTAAATAGAAGGAAAACTGTTTGTCATTGTTTTTTATAATCCTCGAGTGTAACAAAGCAGTGGTAGTGACGTCAACTTGCGACTGGTCGTGGTTTTGAATAATGCAATGACCTTGAGCTTTCGGTGAAGGACAACATCGTGACGAAACCATAGCTTGTTGGAAGGATATGTTTTAGGCACCTCTCAGTTCGTACCAGCAGGCTCACTTGAGAGCCAAATTCCAATCCAGGTGTAGCATGGCGTCTTTGACTACATCGTCACTCAGCATCAGAAGATTTGAGAAGTATCTAAGGACCATAAAGATACTTTCATTTTGCTATGTCATACACTTAGTTTGCTATTCAAGGAATATGAGACGTACCGACTCAGTGCTCATAACGTCCAGCAAATGAGGTGCATAAGACAGCTTCATCAGACCATTGACCTTCAAGAACTTCGTGCGTGGACAGTCGTACGCCTCGTAAAGACCATGCTGTCTAGCCCAGTCTACCCATCGGTAATACTTCCATAGAGCCACCTCTGTAAAATTAAATGCTGTAGGTGCTTCTACTTTTTACAGCTTAGCAGGATTGCGATCCACAGGCCGCGAGTTCAAAGCCTGGGTGAGGAGATGAGAAAGTCAATCAGCTCATAATGATAGCGGATAGGTAGGCCAGCATGTTTAATCAACAACCTCGTCGTCACATACCATCAGGAGACTGGGCAAATGCTTACTTTAACAGAAACATCATCATTATCATCGGTATATTACATTCTGGGACTACTGGGACTTTAGCCTTCTCAGAGAAAGTATGGGCCATAATCTGCCACACTATAACAAATCACGATTGCCCATTACAGAACTCAATGTTCTAAACTGCAACAATTGAAAATTCTGTGCGGAAATGCACTGTGCTCGTCACTGAGATAATAAAAGTTAAATCAATTTATACACTGTAATTGTTTTTAGCCATTCAGTCAGAATAATCTGACTTTACCTGGCTCTGGCAACGGTTTCTTCAGCGGCACATCTCTGGCCATGGTAACCATCAGACACATCTCATGTCCTGGCGTGATCCCTGGCAGCATATAAGGTGGCTGGTTCTTCGTATCCTCAATCAGTATCGTGGTCAACGAGTTCTGATGATTTTTTTAGGGTTAATCCTTACTAATATTAGAAAGTCCATAACTGTCTCTGTTCCTTTATATTATTATGTTTGTTACATAGTCACGCTTAAAACGTTGAACAGGTGTTAATGAAATTAGGCATAATTTAAACCCTGGCGAAGAACATAACACTTTTAATTGCAATTAACTCGGAGCGGGACTTCATTGACTTATTTTGAGCTTTGCCTTAACAAATTGAATTTGAATGGAACTGTTACCATATTGTTGATGGTTTTCAGAATTAAAATGGCTTTCATTGCTGCCATTTTTATATTTTTCAAAATTTAACTTGATGCAACGTTTTGCACCCTTTTGAAATGTCATAGATGGTCTGTATTGTCAAATTGGGATACTTTTGAGGATTCTGGAGACAACGGGACACAAAGCCATATAGTGGGACTGTCCCATTTTGGTACCAACACGTAAATGTACACGTAAGCTTTTCAATACTTCGCCATATATAAACATACCCTGTAAATGGTTTCTTTAGTGGTTGGTTTCTTTGCCTTAGACCTGATGGTGCTGGTGATAGTATCATCATCATCGTCCCAGTTGAAAACGGGTACTTCCGAGGTGAGCAACTTCCAAAGTTTATCCGCATCTGAAAATCACGGAAATCTTTTGCCATCATGCACTTTTTGGGGTGTTCCAGTAGGCACGCCTAAAATATGTCAATAAGCTCTCCGCACACGGAGTGGTAGCGTAAGGGTATCGTAAGACGCGCGTAGCACGAGAGCAAGATGAGCAAGTACTTTTTCAAACAAGTCCGCAGAAGGCAGAGAAGCGTATGGCGGACCGCTTCATCTGCAGACTTGTTTCAAGAGTACTTGTCATACTGGTCTCGTACCACGCGCGTCTTACGATACGCTTAGACTACGACGCCGTGTGCGGAGGGGGTAACTTTGGGTCAAAACGAAAAAGTTAAAATTACCAAAGAACTGCTTCCAAAAACGAAGCGAAGTGCCTTGATCTATCCAAATCATACAAGATGCATGACAAAACTACAAGGAACAGGTTAGATGTTTGGCGAACTAGCACCGTCTACTGCTTACCTTGGAGTTTGTAAGAGAGGACCATGGACCCAGTAAGGGTGTGCATGACGTCGAACTCCGGCATCGGCTCATCTTCAGCGCTACCGACGTCTTCATCGGAGTTCATATCGGGAGCAGCCAGTTTCAGCAACGCCTGGTAAATTTGCAATTGCAAAAAGTTATCGCCATTGGTTCAATTTAAAATGAAGGCGTGATATTATTAAAAACTCGCATGGGTAGGCAAATATACAAAGGGTCTTGAGTTCATACTTTTATAAAACCCTATAGAAAAAGAAAACACTTTCAATTTTTACTTTATAACATATATTAGGAACAAATTTGTACCACATTTACTGCAATAAAATATTTGCTTATTATAATTATATTCTCATAAATATTTTAGAGCAACCAGTCTCAGTAACGCCTGTTACATTAGCAATAGCAGAAAATTCTAGCACTAGTTCAAAGATATGCGGCAGGCATACTAGTAAAATAGTGCCTTATAAAAATTTTCATCTTGCTCTCGACTGTTAGTTATTTGACTGATTAATTGGAAGTCAAACTAGAATATAGAAATACCTGGCAAATGATGACAGACGTATTGCAAAGGGCAACACTATATAAGAAGAGTAAGGCGAGCTCGATTCTCGGAAACATATATTTATGCTTCAAAATAATTCGAGAAGTATTAATTGTTCTGTATCTTGTTTTTGATTCCATAAAATACATAATTCTAGCTAAGGGTCAGGTTAAAAATCCACTTAACTGTTTGGCAGGAAAATGATATAATAGCATATTGAAGTGAAGGACTCTACCATAAGACTCCTATCAAGTCCTTTCCAAATACTTGTGGATATTAATGTCTCGAAGGAACTAAAGAATGAAAATATTGCCATCCTTAATGAGGTTTTATATGACGCTTAATAAGGTTTAATGTGTCATATATTATACGTGGCAGCTAGCCATTTTACAACCAGCGATAACAACACGATTTATTCACCATGGCTTCAAGCTAAAGGTATAAAGGCAAACAATATTCCGAGTAAATAATAGGCACGTCAAAGCCACTTGCATTATTCCGTGGTTGACAAATTTCTCAAACGATTCTCAACTCGCGCCCAATTAAAATAAAGTTGAAAACGGCATTAATGCACAAAAATCATCGTTAGTACTCAGAAAACGGTGAAGGGAAACAAGAACGACAGCTATAATGAGAGTTTATTGCGTTATAAATTGAAGATTTATTATGTTATAGCCGCAAAGTCTACTATAATTGGACTTTGTGGTCTAGAGGAATTCGTAACAAGAAAGTATTTGCGTTTGTAAGTTTTCGAGAGCTATTGTTCTGCGCTTCTGAACGATACCAGTGGTGCTCAGTTTGCAATTGCTTGTTTAGAATGGGCAGGTATTTAGGTTAGTGTCGGCAGCAAGACTTGTTGGAATGCTTGGAAGTTACTAGAGCTAGATAACACAATAATTGAGATATATTGTTGCTGCATAGTTCTACAACAGTGTAAGGAAACAACTTCAACTTCTGATGTTAACTCTTGACAGTCACTCGCAGTGCGGGCACTCCCATCGCTATCAATTAAACGGCAAAAGACCGACAACCAATGTGGTACAATTGACGAATAGGTGACTGCGAAGCGTGAGGTTACGGGGATGATTCCCTCTACATAACAAACATTTGTGTATTGAACAAAAATAGACCAAGAATTTGTTCTGTGTCTGGGTGTTGTCGATCCGCGTAGTTTCTAATACCCTAGGCTTAGATACAAGGAATCCTAGTTAGGGAACAGAGGCAGAGCCTATGTGTATGTGATTGTGCGGGCATAATAAACGAGACAAAGCATCTGTAGAAATTACAACACCTTCCAAACGTTTGTCGGTAGCTTTGCAGAACTATGTTAATGTAACTTAAGCATTACTTCTTCTCACCTTACAAATCAGCAAAGGCCACAGAAAAACCACACTGGAAGTGACCGTAGCAGGAACAGCTTTGGAGCCAGGCTTGGACGGTGGAACGTGAGTGCTTAGAGGAGAGAACGGCAGGAGAGGGGAGCCAGTGGCATCCACTGGGATCTGATCGTTGACCCACACGCAGCGCCAGGCCCCGAGGTAGTATAGCCGGACCAGGTAGCACCCTAAGAACAGATATGATAATACCTAATACAAAGAGATATAAAAAACCTTTGTTCAGAGGCATTGTGAAATAGGCAGTTATAGTGGCGATGGAGGCTGAACAGTTACTTATGGCCTGACAAGATTCTGAACCGATTTCAAATTTCCTCTTGGCTTAATAAGTTTTATGCGTATTTGCCAATGTTCAAGGTCCAAGAACCATAACAGGGTATATGAAATTTATCAACCCGCAAAGGACCAGTGAAGTTGAAAAGGTCTGTGTCCAAACAGTGAAAATGAAATATGCTGATGATGATGACGATGAACAGAAAGAGAATAAAAGAGTACCATTCTTGGATAATGCAGGCCGATGTTGCAGTCCACCACCTGGCTTCATACCCGGACTGTAAATGTGGTATCTAGCGCGCCATCCTTCTAGAGCATAGCTAAATATAAAGTTATCCCATTGATGCTCCACCTGATGATGGACAAAAATTTGGCATAGTTATAGTATGTTTTCTTTGCTCACTTCAGCTTTCGATTTTTAGATCTTACAGGGCAAAGTTTGACCACAAGACACCTGGTTATAAGCAACGATATGGCCTAAGGTCATGGACTATGCTGCGCCTGAATTGCGAACTGGCTCTCAACTGAGGCTACAGGTAAATATAAATAGGTAGTTCCATCAAATACACCTCTTTTGTAGGATAAATCATGATTTTTGTGAATCATTCGAGGAAAGCGCACTTTATATCAAATACTTATCAAACGATTAATTGGTTTTTCCAACAGTAACCTATCGAGTCATGCAATTATTTAAAAAATGGAATTAAAACATGTTTCTGTTCCATATGTGGCTTAGTTTTCTTCTTATGACGGATTAAGTTTACCGCATTTTGTTACTTAGGAAAATGTCATCAATTTTAAATGCTCGTGAATCATCAGTCTATCGAAATCATCACATACTGTGGTGACGAATCCATTTGATCTTGGCACTTCGCATAGATATTTCCTTCGACATGCCATTCAATTTTTTTTTGTCAGTTGCTCATAAAACTTATGTGATAAAAATTCCGGTGTGAAATTCCACGCGACGTTCAAGTTACGTTTGAATACCATTTGTCTGGTATTTGGGAAATTAAACCTGATATAAAAGGGTTCACGAAACTTATAAGCTTCTGTATTTTTCTCCTACTAAAGTTATCTACTAAACTCATACCATCAACCCGTCCACTCTCTCCAGTATGTAACAGGCCGACAGGACCTTTCTGCAGAACGAAGACCTCATCAGCACTTGAGTGTGACTCAGTTGCATATCCATGACGGACATTTTCCCACCTCCGTTGTTTTCCTGAGATAGATGAGCAGAAGTTAAAGAATTCTATTCATCTTTCAACTAAATGCTTAACTAACTCAAAGGGCTCAGTGATCCAAAGTGTGTCTTGGCCTCCGAAACGAGAGAGCACCACTCTTCTCTATCTTAAGTGATTTTAGCCCAGTTCGGAGTCCTGTTGGGAGTTACTAATTTCTGTAAGCGGTTCGTGTGGCTCACATTACAAGGTGGACATATCGTAATTGGACATATCGCTTTTGAAGTCTTTTGCGAAAAGAAATGCATCTTACGATGTGAGATTTTAAATCTTAAAATCAGTATCTAGTCCCTTATGGAAGTAAGTAGAAAAGCAAGTAACTGAACAACGATTGATCCATGCTTAGGATTAGGGTTAATAAAACTGGAAGGTTAACATTCTTTTATTTAGTCTAAGCTGTTCCACTGCTGGACAAAAGCCTCCCCACGCATTTCTATCCATGGCTGTGTCAGACCAGTTCTGCGAAAATGAGTCCAAGACGTGATATGCTACAAAATATATCAAATACCTCAAAAACCACTACGTCAGCATCCCACCGATCCGAAGCAAGTTCCTCAGCTCTGATCCACCCGTGCAGGTATTGTCGAACAGACCTTGGAAGCGGCTGGGTTTGATCGTCTACCCAAACAAATTCTGGTGGCGGTTTAGGTGCCCTTCCACTTAAGAGAATAGCTGCTCTACACGCTGCTGGGCCCTGGAAACAGAAGATCAGCTCAAGAAACGCTGCCAAGATACAGTTTAGTCAACCTTATGCATCGCTTGAAATGCATGGGGATCCGGTGAAACTGTAGGCACATAGGGCACATAAGGTTTTGGTCATGACAATTTCCTAACCACGTCATAATGCAAAGAAGTTCTCTTACCAGTCCCCAATAATCCAACGAGAGCTCGTTATCTCTGAACTCCCTGTAGGGACATTCTGTGGGGTCCACCTCATATATTAACATATTCTTGAATGCGTCTGCATCCTTTTTTTTCGACATCTTCGGCTTTTATTGCGACAAATAACTTTTTAGCTGTTTTTGACAGATTCCGTTTATGAAATGTCACTGTGACACCATTATTGTGGATCATAGTCAATCTTGTTTTGGATAAAGACAAGATAAACGCTATGGTTTTGGATAGAAACGAACCTTGTTCGTAAAGGAAAATAGTAAAGTTTTTGATGCCATATTAGATGAACTAAAAATATAAATATAAAAAGTATCATCATGCAAGCCGTCTGTTTGTTTGTCTCTCTATTACGTAACAATATAACCCATTTCCGTGTTATTATTTTCCAACATTTACAGTGAATTACTGATGAATCATCTAGTGAGAATGATGCCACTTTCTCTTCATCTCATTCTTACCAGAATCTAAGTGACAAATCATCCAATGATTCATGCACAATGTTTACATCTCGCGATGTTGAAGATTGTACAGTTTCATCGGTTATAAATGATGCATTTATAAAGATTTTATCACTTTCCTGAAGTCATGCTTTGATAGTCAGAAATGTATGATGACTGTGCAATGTTAGTTGAACGACAAACAATATGTACAGATAGATTATTGGCATACAAAGAACATTGTTTAGTTTTAGAAAATGTACATGAGAAATAAAACCATAACATCTATAGCTGCCTGCTAAAAAATCGTTAGATACCAAAAATCATGTTTAGATCTTATAACTAAAAAAAACTAACTGAGATGGCACAACCAACGACCCAAAGTGAGTGTTGGCTTCCGATAACAAAAGACGCCACTTCGGTCTGTCCTGCGCCACCTCCTGCCAGTCCTCCACCTGGAACTCGCGCAAACACTTCGTGATAGATCTTATAAGATCTAATAATTATTTCCTGACATTAAAATGGTAGCCACTGGTTGTCTCTCATTAAACTCGCCTCTAGTTCGAGAGCCTTGTTCGGAAATGTCGTTAACACCAAGGCAAACTTGTGGACTTCGAAATGTCACAATGTGCTTGCAAAGATTTAAATACACCTGTTTGTCCGGTGTCAATGCTATTCAAGAGATAAATCATTGAAACTTAAGCCATGTGGTAGGGTATTTTCTAGTGCACGCCTGGCTACCTTGTACTTAGTAGTATAATAATAAGATTAATTTATTTTAATTAAAAAATCTCTGAATCTTTGACTCGGAACTGGGCTGAAATCGCTCGAGATAGAGAAGAGTGGCGCTTTCTCATTTCGGAGGCCAAGACACGCTTTGGGTCGCTGAGCCATCGGAGTTAGTTAGTTTAAATATAAAAATATTAAATACAAATGTATCATGTAATATCTACAAAAACAAAATTGGTCTGTCTGTCTTTCAAGAGCCTTTTTCTCAAGAATTCGTTGAGATAGCAAATTCAAATTTGTATCAAAAGATATGCCCGGTCATGTCGCACAAGGGAATCAAAACCTATAGGGTACTTCCCGTTGTCCTAGAGTCATGAAATTTGGCATGAAGCAAGGCCTTAAAATTCATGTAAAGAAAAAACCGCACATATGCAGATTAATAAGAAAAAAAAGACACGTTTGCACGGAACCCTTGGTGCGCACGACCAGCTCGCACTTATCCGATGGTTTTAAAATCTGGATTTAGATTTTACAAAACACAAGCGGTTTCATAAAAGTTCATATTCTTACAAAGAAAGCCATTAACGTTCTAAAACACTCAAAATGTTGTAACACTGAACTCGCGAATTCAGCAGAGGTCACACTGTCAACACATTCCAGTCACCCTTCCTGGTTCAGCAATACGTAATAACACTTAACGCGTTGCAAGTATAATTGTCCCTATGCTAGAGGTGTGTCGGTATTCGTAATACCGTAACGGTGTATTGGTTCGGATACCGATACTTGATTTTGATACTATCCTACCAATATTGAAAGTGGATGGATGGATGGATGTTTGTTACGTTTTCATGCAAAAACTACTAAACGGATTTTAATGAAATTTGAAGAGTTTAAATCCTGGAGAAGGGCTTCTTATTGTGATAAATTGTACTTGATAATTTTCCGTTCTCGCGGTATCACGCATCTTATCCTACTAATATTATAAATGTGAAAGTTTGTGAGTATGGATAGATGGATGGATGGATAGATGGATGAAGGGATGGATGTTTGTTACTCTTTCACGCTTTTTCGGCATGAGTCAATCCAAGGTATAAGCTATCTATACCTTGGATTAACTCATAGGCTACTTTTATCCCGGCAAAAGGTTCCAGCGGGATAACGGGAAGAAGCGGTTTAGCGATGATGGCTCAGTGGTAGTGACGTCGGCTTGCGATCCGTAGGACGTGAGTTCGAATCCTACAATGAGCTTGAGCTTTCGGTGAAGGAAAACATCGTGATGAAACCATAGCTTGGTGGTAGGGTATTTTTTAACTCGTCTGGCTAGCTACCACCCTCTTGTTAAGAATCTGTCGCCAAGCACCTATCGGTGTGTTCCGGCAGCCTCACTTGAGAGCCAGTTCCCAGTCCAGGTGTAGCGTGGCGCCATCTTCGACCACATCGTCACTTAACATCAGGTGACTTGTGGACAAAAGCTACCCTGTAAAAAGTAAAAAAAAAAAAAAAAAAAGCGGGTGAAACCGCGAAGCGCAACTAGCTAACAATAAACTAGTTATCGTAAAACCAAATATCGTATGTTAGATATTACACCAATACATGGTTATAGGTATTGAAACTGTTTACAGTTAGCAACGCCCATCGCTACCCAATGCACTGTTTGCAACAAACTCTACGATATTAAGGCCAATTGCAAAACTGACGCGTGCAGAGAAAGTAGTTTCTTTGACGCCAGCTTTCGAGACCTTCCTCGCCTCCCACCAGTGAAGATTTAACGCAAGGTTTTGAGGAAGTTGTTCGAGTGATCGGAGGTCTAGTTGGCTGGTTGGTTTCAGCCTGCGGTGTGCCCAGATACCTTTGTTGGCTTTGTCTTGTTGTAAATTACGTTCATGTGATAAATGGTTGTTTAATCTGTGGTTGAGGTGATGATAGCTTGGTAGTCGAGTCTATTTGAGACTTGTAGGTCGTGGGGTTGAATCCTGTAATGGGCTTGAGCTTATGGTGAAGGAAACTTCGTGATGAAACTGTGCTTGGTGGTAGGGCATTTGACTAGGCTAGGCTACTTTCATACCTTCCATCTCTGAATAAAGTGTACACAGTACAACAGTACAAAAAACTACTACTAAAACAGACAACCAAAAAAAACACTAAAATCGACTAAAAAAAAAAAAAAAAACCACCAATAAAATAAAAAACCAATCAACTAAAAAAATACTACTAATATAAACAATATCAAAAAAAACTAAAATAAACCAAACTACTTAAAAAAAAAAAACTAAAATCGATCGATCGATCGTAATCTACTTAAATTCAGATTAACGCTACTGCAAAAAAAAAATTGCATGCCTTATTTGCATTTGTATTTGGTTCAGCAAGGCACAAAATACACTACTTGTGCCGGTGAGATAAAAAGAAAACTATCAGCTCTACGTGACAAAAATACAAACTTAATAGAGCGAAAAATTAGAGCTGAACTAAGAAAATTTGGTAAAACCCTTTTTTTTTACTATTTACAGGGTAGCGTTTGACCACAAGTCACCTGATGTTAAGTGACGATGTGGTCGAAGATGGCGCCACGCTACACCTGGACTGGGAACCTACCACCTACCTTCTACCTATAGTAAACCTTTTTATGCCATTTAATTTAATAATGTTACGCGTAACAATAATAACGCCCACATCATCACATACATAGCCCCAACTAATATTTACGCAGATCGAAGATTCACAACACCCAGACACGGAGCAAATACTTGCGCTATTTTTCAATTTCGTTTTCACCTCACAAGCTCGGAAAGAGTCTGTCTGAGATTTGTTATTGAAACCGGCTATAAACCGACTTTGTTTGATCTCAACACTTTAAACCTTGTTTAAATCTGGATTCAACTAAATTTTCCATACGATTTGACAAGTGAATTCCGTTAAATTGAGATTTAAATCGGTGGTGCAAGTGGGCCTTAGATTGATGTTAAATGTTTGCCCTGTAATTTTTGCGTCACATTTATCTAAATAACATATGATTATTGTTAAAGAGTCGAAAGCAAATTGCACATCATTGCTTTCAAACACAAAAGAAGCATAACATATTAGGCCATCGGTCATAGTTATGAATTGCTTAATGCTTTCTTTTGTTTTTTCCAAACTTTCTACCATGGCGTTCCGGTTCGCATTAGTTCCGTATTCAAACCTTATTCCATTGATGTATTCTTTGCCTTATATTACCCGCGGGAAATAAATCTTATCTGGTACTTATCTAGGCTATTGGGCAATCGGACATTTTTTTTTCACAGGGTAGTATTTTAGTCACCTGATGTTAAATGACGATGTGGTCGAAGGTGGCGCCATGATACACCAGGTCCCCCTTTGTCACATAGCCATAATAATTGTAATTCAAGCCAGGAGGAGAATAAATATCACCACACACAGATCTCGATGAATCACTCTAACCAGCCACCCAAATATTTTTCCTACCCCAACTCTCAATACAATCGACTGTCACTACTATTTCCCGCCAAAATCTACTTCATCCAAATTGATAGAAAGAATATAAAGTTGCCATTCACATAAAATGTGTGCAATCGTAGACATTCTGCCACAGATATATAATTATTATAATTAAATGGATTAATGAGTATAATGGCAATATATAAGTAAGAGAATGAAGTTACTATGAATTCTAATTGTTACATGTTTTTATAGTTATATTCTGACATAAGAATTATTGCTCGTTAACATAATGTTTCATGTTAATATTTGAAATGTATTTTCCAAAATCATTAAGGCTTTCAATGATCCTAATCTATTATCTACCATTGAGTAACTTTGTTTTGTGTTGCCATCAGCAACTCAATTTTTGCTCCTAATTCGGATAGTATTGAGTTTAGTAGATACTATGACGACGTTTGTTCACGATTTCGACCTACTTATAGGCTATTGAAAAAAACTCATCGTGCTTTTTTAATAAATCGTTCTAGGCCACAATGCGATTCACCCATTCAAGCTGACATTAATCGTTATCAATGGATGGTGATTTTTGTAGGCTAAAAGGTTTCATGTTTTATATATATTTTTTTTTTATATAAATAATTAAAATAAACTATCTGCAGATCTAGGCTAAATAATAAATACATTTTTCTATGTGCACAACCAACCAAGAGAAATCTTAATAATTAAGCTTATTAAAAAAAATATCCCACTATTTAGACGACACAAAAGCTGGGGATTAGTAATAGGAATAAAATTGACAATGTGATCGCGCCAAAACAATTACCTGCCGGGTGTTTCTTGCCAGTTCTTTTGCCGGCGGCTGAACTTTTTTATTTCTGTTTATGTGCCTATTTCAATGTATTTCTTAATATTTTGAACATTTGTTGTTTATATTATGTATAAGTGTCTCGATAATATTGCGTATAAAACCTCCCACTGTTAGGTATATCTTTGAATTGTTTGTCGTATCTTTTTACATTAAACATTTATTATTATACATGTTATTTTTAATTTATTTTTTATTTTAACGTATTTCAATATGTGTCTCAATTCATCCCACAGTGTTTTAAATCAATACAATATTTATTTGATATACGTAATTGAGTATTTCATACACATAAACTTCGTAAAATAGTTTTGTCCAGCTAGATTGTCAATCCGTCACACTGTGCGGCGTAAGGAGGTTGGAACAGGCGTAGCTAGTTTCAAGTTTGACGTCTTAAAGTGATCACAATGTATCTGAAAACAGAATGAATGTAAATTAAAACAGTTGAATTATGAATTCATTGAATATTTCTGTTTTTTTTAGGTACAGAGAGTTATCCCATTTTTAAACGTCTCATTTTCCTTTTTATAATGTTAGTTTTTAATTAGTTCTAACACAACTGCAGTAATGAGTACGTAGTTAGTTACATTTTACCTTGTTCAATACAAGAAAGCATAAAACGTTAACAGCTATTAAACACCAATTTAGCTGTTAAGGCCAAGATTACGAGAGCACGCTGAAAATTGCACCTACTTACCTTTTTTCTGTAAATATAAAATTTTAAAAATATCTACTACTTATATACATAATATATATGCGTACAATAAATAACACATAAACCTTCATGATAACATACAGAATCTGTACTTAAAACTTTTAAAAATATACCTATTTCTAAAGATTATGCAAAAGGCTTTTCGGCTTTTTGCATTCTTTGCAATAATTTCTCATCTTATTAAAAAAATATTAATGTAATACAAAATTCCGTAGTTACCATAATTTATTGCACTTTTTCAGTATAATCATCATTAATTAGCCTATTTAATAGGGATGTTAACTATTTTTCGGAATTGCTTTTATTTTAAAGATTGACTCTTGTTTACTATAAAAAAATATTTTATTTAAAATTATTAGTATTTTCGATGAGAAAATATACAAAATTAGAGTAATTATGAATTTTTCCGCCAAAACACTAACAAATGTCACGTGACTGACATGACTGACCGAAAAACACGATGGTTGCGATTCGTAACCATACCACCGCGCCGACCCCCGACGCCGACCCGCGGCTACCGACGCGCGGGCAACCATCGAAGCACAAATCGCCTGAGTGGTTAGTGACGTAAGAAGCTCTTTTTGGTGTTTGCAGTCACGTGACAAAAGATTATAAATATAGCATTTAAAATCATTTTTATTTAAATTATTAAGTTATATTTAAATACAAAAATATGTTTTTCGATATCCTAGTAATACAAACTAACATACAAGTAAGATTAAACATTATTTTGTAATTAGTGTTAACATCCCTATTGCGTTCCCACTACTGGGACGCTGGCCCAGTGCGGGTTGGTAGATGTCGCATGCCCTTGAATGTTGTGCTTCTCGGACTTGCCGGTTTCCTCACGATGTTTCGCTTCACCGTTTAAGATTGATGGCAAATCCGCACATAACTTATTATGTCATAGGTGCGGGGCCGAGAGGTTTTGAACTCGGTGTTAGCGCCTTGTAAGGCGCACGCGTTACCGTTCGGCCACCATCGCTCGCTTGGTTTAAATGTCCTCGCGAAAGTTTGCGAGTACGTATGTACGTATGTATGTTTGTTGCTGTTTCACGCAAAAACTACAAAACGGATTTGAGTGAAATTTGGAATGGAGATAGCTTATACTCTGGATTAACACATAGGCTACTTTTTAACCCGAAAAAAGGTTCCTGCAGCATAACGGGAAGACGCGGGTGAAACCGTGGGTCTCTTTATAATTTGTTGTAAAAAAATGATTTTTATGCAGATTCTAAGCCTTAACAACATATGATTGAAGACCGGAGTTTTCGCCCCCATTTACGGCCGGTCGGTCGGTCAAGTCTTGTCGGAAGTACGTCCAATGGCCACTTTCACTCTTCGCCGGTATGTGGACTTGAATTGTTGATCGATAAAATACATTTTATAAAATAGGATTAAACTTCATTTTGTACGTTTCATTTTACCATTTACGTGGTTTAAAGCAACGATGTGGTCAAAAGTGGCGCCAAGCTACACCTAGATTGGGAACTGCCTCTCAAATGAGGCTGCAGAAACACACCTGTAGATGCTGATGATGCTTAAGTTGCAAAAAATTCTTAAATTCTTCTTCTTAAATTCTCTTATTCTTCTTCTTCTTTCTTCTTTTCTTATTCTTTATTTTTCTCTTCTCTTCTTAACTTAAGTGTAGTACCTAGACAGAGGAGCACTAAAAAAGTCCTAACACTAAGCTTTGATATCTAACGCCTAGCTATGGTTTCATCACGATTTTTTCCTTCACTGAACGCTCAAGTGTAGCAGGATTTAATCCCGCGGTCTACGAGTCGCATGTTGACGTCTATACCCCTGAGCTATCTGAGCTATCATCAATTGGTACAGTCAACGACAAAAGTTACTGATCACGACCAACTTTTCAATAGCGTCTCTGATTGGTCACTTTTGGCGTTAGATATGGTAATGAAAAACGAAAAGTTGAATATGATCAGAGATTTTTGTCATTTACCGTATCACTAAGCTATCGTCGCTTCAAAGAACATGTACAAAAATGTATCCTGTATTACAGCTTAACATAAACATCTTCGATTTACCGCAATATTAAGGCAGAACATATACTCCACACTATTGTATGTACCGTAATATGTAAACCAAGGCAATGTATCTCACAAAATCGCAGTCAAGATTACGGTTCTCCATGGGCAACTTGCCAATTTGTTGTTTTATGTAAGAGATATAGCTGATACCTTATGTACTAACGTACAATTACTGACATTTTCTACGGCACAACAAGTCAAAGATTACAAAAGGAACAAAAAACCTAAAATAAAGTACCCTATGTGACTCCCACAAAAAAGACGAATCTAATGACATCTCTTAAGTTAAAATCCGTCAAGACATTTAGGCTACAGTCCGTACCCAAGAAAAAAACATACATACCTAAATACACTCGAAAAACATAACCCTCCTTCTTTCGCATCCGGATAAAAAAAACTGTTGATAGAGTATTTTATAACTAAAAAGTGCTGTACCCACTACTAACTAGTCTCCATGCAGTCAGCAACTCCTTCAAAGGTCAATGCGTACACTTTTCTAAACAAAATCCCAAGTGAAATCCAAGACATGTCAATAGCTTAATTAGACGTGCAAATAAAATGAAATCTTATCATGATACATCAGATAATTTAGAAGGCAAAAAGCTCGGGGTTGTAGTGAACTTGCTCCAATTCAATCAGTTGTAACAAGGGAAAGAATGTAAAAGTGATCGAGCCTAAAAAATACCTGCCATGCGTGTTTTGCCTGTATGCGTTGTTAGTGACGTTTTAAAATCATCTCAACATGCATTTTACTAAATTTACATAATATTTTTTACATTGACTTTGACTAGGACCTCAATTGCATGCTAAATCAGGACCCATAAATATCATGATACCACGAAGCGTCACCTTTTTGGTCGTTTTGTCATTTTAAATGTTTTTTTTTCTATTTATTTATTTATTTAGGTAATCGAACAGCGTTCCAATTATAAAATAGACAAACATGTTGCAGTAAGTTTTTTTTTATGTAGTGGTTTAGCAAACAAGCAAACGGCCCGCCTGATGGAATACTAGTCACCTTCGCCTATAGATATTTCCAACACCAGGGGAGTTGCCGATGCGTTGCCGACCTTAAAGAACTCTTTTCATATCCATCTTGAAGGATTGACAGGTAGCATGTAGCACTGCTAAAGACTTGTGGGAGCACCTTCCACATTTGCAAGCATAAGTTCTTTATTTCTTTCTTTTATCCTCAAGGTAAGAATATGTCATCATTACCAAGCGCCTACAGGTGTGTTCCGGCAGCCTCACTTGAGAGCCAGTTCCCAGTCCAGGGGTCGCATAGTACCATACCCAACCACGTCGTCGTTTAAAATCAATTGACTTGTGGTCAACCACTATCTTGTAAAACCCCATAACGTAGTAAAAAAACGTTTATTTAATTTAATTTCTTTATTTCCTTGATGTGCCATATCGTTACCTAGCTAGTTTATATTGGCAACAGTCTGTGCTACGCGTCTTTCACTTCCCATCTGAAAGAGATATGGGAATAATTCAAAGATTTATTGTAAGACTACCGTTTCTGGGAGTTTGGTGCATTGATTTCGGCTATAGTGTTTAGTTTGGTTGTACATACTAGCAAAAAAGTGTGGAGTCATAAAAGGCTTTTTACTTGATTCTGGTTTCTTCTTCTTCTTTTATTTAGGAGCGAAGCTCTTGTCGGTGGAGTACTTTCCATCCCGTTCTGGTCTAGGCCATCCTTTTCTGTTTTCAATTTATATATTTTGAAAATTAATATGAGTCTAATTTGAGCCCTAATTGTTCAGGATTGTGTGTGTATGTTGTGTTTTTATTTTGAATCTGGTCCAGCTATAATTTGAGTTGTAAAGCTTGTCACGCGCTGATCCCGAGTGGTGAATTATGGCCCATGCTCTCTCTCTCTCTCTCTCTCTCTGAGAGCTGTCTCCCAGCAGTGGGAACGTTATGATGATGATGATTGTGTAACCTTTCTTGCACATAAACAGGAAAAAACAATACCCTTACCTGACGAGAATTTCTACCACCAATATTAATTATCTTTTTTTTAATAAGGAAGTGAACAGAACTAATGAGCTATTGTGACCGTGTTCTGAATAAGTTGTGAACATTATCTTGCGTCCCTCTCGCACCTCATGTGGGGGTGAAAGGAGACAAATTTTTACTTAACAAAACATATGTGTCATTTGTGGTGTGTTTGATCTTGATACTTGAAGGGTTTACATGTTTTGTAAAGTTGAGTTTTCGTTGTAAGTATAGAACGTTAAATACATTATTTTGGCTACTAACATAAAAATTGAACGTAATGAAACATGTTTAAAAAAAAAACATCATAAAATGCAAAGTGATAAATAATTACCTACATTATTTTTAGAAATTGGGTAGAGACTTTTTCTAATTTTGTCTTATTATTTTTATTATTGTTTTTTTTTAAATGTGGTAGCGAGTAGGTTTAAGGTTAACCAATCTACTTTGACCTACGAAATAATGAGTTTCTAGCCAGTACTTACCACATAAAAACAGGTAGGCCTAGTAATTAAACATCAATATAAATTTATGCAAAATTATGTAAATATAAAAATTAACTATCTACCGACAAAAATTGTAATTGAACCTAATCCAATAATAAATAATTAATACTTCATTATACCTTTTTTGTAAACTTCAGAAAAATAAAAGGATTTTAAGTTATTTATTACTTAATCTATTATCGCCAGCAATATTAAACATTCCAACACATCCCGCATAGTTCGGTTTAACACAAAGCAAAGCTCAAGTTGTTCCTCGTATTCAACGTCCACCAGATCCTTTTACCATTCCGCAAACTTAATTACGAATTCACACCACACAATACCAGACACATCAAAAACGAAAAACAAAGCACTCTCGTTTTCAAATCAAAATTCAAGCCCGGCTCAAGACAGTTAGGTCCAACTATCGGCGCAAGCGCACCTCCAGAATTATTAACAGCTTACCGCTTCTTGTCAGTCCAACACTGTCTACCGAACCGGACAGACAAGGGGCAGCCATGTCTATCGAATAAAACTGAATTGGAAACTTACGAAATTCTCATTTTATAAATTATAACGAACATAGTTTATTTGTGCTGAAGGTTGTTTGGTGGTACGAAATCGTGATTATCTGTGCCGGACTATATTCTTGTGGAAGTTTAGTGGTGCGATTTTTTTATTGTATATTTGAAAGTTTGTGCGTAGTCAAGGATAACTTGTAAAATGGTGAGTTATTTTTTTTTTGGTAAAATAGTTTAGTTAGGTTAGAAGGCTCTGCAATTGAATCCCGCAAGCAAAAGAGTGGGTCCTCATGTCAATTTTAAAACAAATAAAACGTTGAAAAATCCGTTTAAAATAATTAGTCAAAGCAGCATTCCCAATAAGTAGCCTATTTAAAATACCTAGTGTAAAGGATTTCAAAGTATGTATTCCTAATACATAGGTATTAAGTTGTTTTATTGAAAAAAATATTTCATATTATGATTGCGTACAGTGCGTCAATTAATGTTTAAGATTATTTCACCACCACCACCATCATCAGCCTTTCACGTTCCCACTGCTGGGACTCTGGTCTTCTCTCAGAGAGAGAGTATGGGCCGATATCTACCACGCTGGCCCAGTGCGGGTTTGTAGATGTCACATGCCCTTGAATATTGCGGTTTTTGGACATGTCAAGATTATTTACATGCCTGTATATTCTAGCAAATAAATGATTTGATTGCATACATATAATTAATAAAACATTAAATTTATTTTAGTTTCTCTAAATTATAGACAGACAAGACGATTACTAGCATAAAAATCTTGCTACATATATATTTTTTCAAAATGAGGTAGTATATTATTGACAACGCCATGAAGGCTCAGTGGTGGAAACGTCGGCTTGCGACCCGTTGGTCGTAGGTTTGTATTTTGTAATGAGCTTCAACTTTCGGCGAGGAAAAACATCGCGATGATGCTATAGCTTGATGGTACCACCCAAGTTAGGAATCTGTCACCAAGCACCTATCGGTGTGTTCCGACAGCCCCACTTGAAATCCAGTTTCAAATCAAGTCACCTTTGACCGCTATCAAGACAAGACAGGGCAAGACAAGACATGTTTAATAAATAAAAATAAAAAGTATTCAACCAAAATTCCAACTCTCATAAGACATCATCGAATAAAGCTAATCACCCATCTGTATAATTGTAAATAATAAGACCAAATGAAAATTAAACTCGTTTGTTTCAATAAATTCTAAGAAAATATGCAAAAATTTTATACATTCATTTAAAGCGCCGAGCGTAATATTTTACACCAATACGAGCAAAACGAAACGATGAAAAAGGAATCCCAAATTTGCATAAATTCTCTTTGGCTTCAATGTCATCACTTCCCAAAGCAATTTTAGGTCAAAACACAGCACGTTTTGGATCCAAAGAGGACCAACCCTCGTGTTTTAAAAAAGTATTGTCTTCAAAATTTTCAAATGATATTACAGAGTTGCCTATACTTTTAGATGACCTTTAAAACAAGTTTTAATGTTTACCTAATTGGTCGTTTTCCATCGTAAGTAGACCGCAACGTAGACAAACATTTTTACTGTGATAGTGAAATAAAAATGTTTAAAGGTAGGTAACATCTTTTGGACTACAATTTAAATGAATTTTATCTCAACAATTCAAATTCATTAATCGTAGCCCTTTACAAAGTTGTTACCAGGCAACACAATCCGAATTCCAAATTTGAACCGATTCGAAATTTGTAAATGCCTCGGCGTTCGATATTCGAAATCCGCAACGGTTGCGGCGGCAGCGCGCGGAACAAAAACTCATAGTTTCTCTGAGTGAAAGTGGCGAACAATCGTCTCGTAGAAATCGCCTTGCGTTCACACCGTGCGGTTGGCACCACTGTATGCAAGGCGCACACACGCAGTCAAGTGTTTCTGTAGTTACATTTTACACTGACTCGTTATTTTCGTAAAATGAAACTTAACTCTAAGCTGAGATTTACTTCTGTCACTTTTCACAGAACTTCAAGGAAATGTTAAGAAATTGAGAATCGAGTACTTATTAACTAAACTAACTAAATGAGATGGCGCAAGAAAATTGTAGCTGGTTCAAAATGTAACGTCTTAAACAACACATTGCTATTTCATCTCGTACATATAAGTTATCTAACAAAATACATAAATATTAAACGTAAAAAGGCCAAAGTTACGAACGGCCTTACAACAAAAATGGAGGTCAAATTCAATATCACACAAAATATTTGATAGTCTACTTGAAAACGCAGACAACGTTCATTTGTGTTTAGAAATATAATGAGGAAAAATTTATAGTTTATATATTACTAGTTTTTTCATGAATGCGATGATTTCCAAAAAGGAAAATGTAAATTTGCTACAATTTGCTATTAGTCGCTATAACTAGCTAAATTTTGCTATAAGTCGCTACAATTTGAAAATCTTCAAGGGAAGAGTGAACAGGTAGGCACCTTCTAAGCATACGTACTACACCGTCGACCGCATCATCATTTGGCAACGGTTAAGATGGCGGTCAAACGATATAAAAAAAAGGTTTTGGGGCTTACTGTTAGAGTGAAAATATTATGTCTAATTTTACAACTTGTTTTATTTTGTTTACATCCTGCGGTTTCTGCGCGAGAATGTGGCAACCCCACAGGAGTCATATAAAGTTGCCAGCCAGCCAGATAAAGTTGTTATTAGATCGATGCTTAAAATAAAAACAATAATCGGTCGCATAGTTTTTAATAAAAATATGAAAATGATATTAGAACGCAAACAAGCGATAAAATCTTAAACGTTAAAAATAAAATAACGAAAGAACGTAAAAAATCTACTTTCCAATTTGCATACAGCTTCATTCGAAACTTGAAACCAAAAAGAGTTTTTAATTAATCTCTTTATTGTTGAAAGAGATTTTAATCGTTGTAATATTAATAAAGATAGGTATATTGGTAAATAGACATCCAGTTACTTTGGCTGCGTTCAGAATAATTTTAACAGCGATTTTAGCGCTGTTTTACAATATTTTAGTAAACGTTAATGTTTGTTTGGGCTTGGCAATCGATTTTTTAGTAGCCATCACGATACTTATATTTGTATGTAGCTGAAATGAAACGATTAAAAGATATGAAACCTTTTTCAGGACAAAAAGTGGCCTATAAATGTTAATCCAGAAAACTTTTGGTACGGTTGAAGTTATCAAAAAGTAAAAACTCAAATTGTACGAAATTTCTTGATTTACCAAAATGACTTGGGATTAAAAATGCTAGAGTATCATAGTTACTACCTAGTATTTCAGACAATTTTACGGAAGTTGTCGTCAAAATTTTTTTTTGTTTCCAAAACTTGTGTTTCTTCGAGTGGATAATGTGTGTGTAAAAGTGACTTTTTCTAGTTGCTCCAAAAAAGTTCGTGAAAAGTTTAAGTAAAGCGCCACTACTTTACTTAAACACTACCCTCATTCCATCATTCATCATCATCATCATCATTTATACTTGATTCAACTCTCTGAGTTCGTAATATTTTATATTTGACACTGGCAAATACACTAATCGTGTGACGCAATAACAAAACAAAAAAAAAGTTTGACGTTTTAGTTATCTTTCTTTATATACATGTATTATTTATTTTGAAACTTAATTTTAATTTTCTCGACGCTATGTGCTCTTGCATTCGTGTTAATTAACAGCGAAATAGTGATGAATCTTTTCACGTAACTAATTATGAATATTTAGTTCAAGAACAAACTTTCTTCAGTCATGCACGTTGAATTTAATGGCTGAATATCATTAGTCTAGCCGCTGCTGTATGCGAAATGAACAAACATTTCCTCCGCATACAAATGGCGATTTTGTTATGAAAAGCAAAATTATTACTATACTCCGTGGTTACACCCGCAGTATTGCCGTAATCCCACTTTTTTCGGGATAAAAAGTAGCGTAAGTGTTAATCCAGTGTGAAAGCTATTTCCATTTCAAGTTTTACTAAAATCTGTAAAGCCGTTTCAACGTGAAGAAGAAACAAACATAGGAGTACAGAATTTAGCTTTATTTGAGTGTTCCATAGAAAATAATAAAGCAAAAATGCTTTATTATGTCAGTGTTACTAGAGGACAAATAAATAAAATGTTTCATGATTAAATGTCATTTTTCTTAACTCCAGTTGATTTTTTTTTCTTTGCGGCCAGCGTCATATTGTCCATAATATTCAATTCTCGATTTGAATCTTTGTCATTCGATAAAATAAAACAAAACTCTTTGAAGATTGTAAAGCTTTCGTCGTTTTGTTGTTGTGTTCATTTAAGTAAAATATAAACACGAAATAGACTCTAAGTCTAAGTCTCCTGTGGCGCAATCCTGTCCTGCAACCCCGCATTACCACTTGCTCAAAAGTGTTCTGCCTGGAAACATAACAACGTTCAAATGTCAACCTCTTCTCAGGTTACACTTATCCGTTGCACCATTTCTCCGACATAACAGTTGTACAACACGATATTTTATGCAACCGTCGAGTTGAGATGAAATACAAGTGACTCAGACTCACTAATTAGAACCTGATGATACATTTATTTACTCACCTGCTCCTTTAATGTTTCTCTCTATTTATATTAAGTATCTAAGAATCAAAGTCTCAACTGACTGATATCAACGCACCGCCTAAACCGTTGATCGTAGAAACTTGAAAATTGGAGGGTATTTTTGCCTTAGTGCGTAGGTGTGTACTAAGAAAGGATTTTTTGAAATTCATCCCCTGAGGGGGTAAACATGGGAACTGTAGCCCATACGGGTGGAGCCGCGAGGAACAGATAGTATACTATAAAATCGTTATAATACCTATTACTTTATCCGCGTTAGCTACCTATCCATGTCCTTTCATATGGTTCAAAATATATCTAATACCAAATTTCAATCTGATCAAGTTAGAATCACCGAGCACTTATCGGTGTGTTCTAGCAGCTTCATTTGAGCGCCAGTTCTTAGTCCAGACGTAGCATAGTGCCATCTTCGTGATCGAACGACGATCACCCTGACCCTGACGCTCTAACCGACATGACAGGTTAGAGCTTTATCCAAGTGACTTGTGATCAAACGCTTACCTGTAAGATGAAAAAACTACTTGCAAGTCTTTTCAATGAAATTAAGCTTTTACTAAAGTGTTTCTCGCTGGTTTCTACTCTCTAAAAACTAATAACACATGTCGCAAGTCAAATGATTTTCGCCGTACAAGCTGTCGAGCCGTGACTGGTCGGTGAAAACGACTAACTATCACCCACCATGCACCTGTGTAGAAGTACTTAGCGTTAATGCGTACCTTTTAAGGGGCTGGTAAACGTTATTTAAATCTAATCAAATCAATTAGGTACTTCTTATATTACACAGCTGGGACATATGCTTTCTTTCTCAGAGACGGTATGTTCCGTAATCCAATACGTGGGCCCAGTGTCTGTGGATGGATAGGCTAGTGGTCAGCCCTAGAGATGGAATTGTCAGACTAGCCAAAGGCTTTCGATATTCCCTAAAGACTGCTATTCTAATATAACAGCCGGGAGTAGTACGGATGCAGATGTATTTGCTAGAATACAATATGTCAATGATTACTCTCCACTTCCCATTAGGTATATTATGTAGATCGGCAACATCGTAAGAGTGATAGAGAGCCCAATGGATGCTATTGGCTAAAGCTTTCATTGTGGATTTGATTACAAAGGGGGAGGGCCTATGTTCAGTAGTAAACGTCTTCGATCTACGATGAAGCCAGTGTAACCACCCTGAAAATATCTGTCCGAACTTCTGAAACGAAAGGGTAACATTACGAAATAACTGCTGCAAATGCCAAAATGACTTTACTGCGTGTCTTCAGACCACTTCATGGTATGGTTTAGGATGGACTAAACGTTTTGTTTCCAGTGACGACCACGAACCGGAAGATGGTTTGTAGGTAGGCCCCCAGGTGGACCGACGACATTGTAAGAGTCGCAGGGAGCTGATGGATGCAAATAGCTAACAGCTGTTCTTGGTGGCTCGGAACATCGGAACCAATTTGGGAGCGTATGTGTTTCATGGTACAAATCAAACGAAATTTCGAAATTCACTTAACATTAGGTGTCTTATCGCTACCCTGTAAGTTGCAAAAAAGCAATGTCTACACAGAATTCCGGACACAAAACTCACATCCTTCCTGACACGCCGAAACTTGTACAGTTTTTCTAGCGGAAGAAATTAACGACTATTGTTTTGCTACAGAATTTATCGACGCTTTTGCTGCTGACGGTACATTTAGCAATTTTGTTTTGCTTAGCTTCTGGCGGCGGATTTGCTGGCGTGGATTTTGTCGTTCAACTTTTAATTGACCTGAAATCAAGAGAAAAGTCTTTTGTTAAAGCATTGCCTTTGCTAGTTGATACTTTTTACTTCTAGTGGTTTAAGTTATAGGTTGTCTTCATTCAATTATTTCAAACAAAGCCTTTTATAGGTTGTATAGGTTAGTATGTGACTGACAGACATGTCTTCTGAAAATATAGTAAGAAGAGACATAATATACAGTTTTATATGTCTCTATACAATATGTAATCAAATCAACTGATTGCATCCATTGTAGCGAAAAAGGGATTATGTTCGTCGAATTCGGAGTAACATTGTTTTCGTGTTACACAAGCGTTCGAAAATGTTCGATGATTTTTTATTGGGTGTGATTTGATTAATGTTTCATATTGCATTGTACTATTCGGGTTTGTTGAAATCGTGATTAAAATACGAGTATAACTCGGTGGTAGGATATTATTAAGCGCGCGCCTGACTAACTAACCACCTTAAAGAATTTGTCGTCAGGCATCTATCGGTGTGTTCCAAGTCGATTTTGACGATTTTTTAAATTGGATAGACCATTTTTGTCTTCGATTTAGTCACTTAGGAATTCGGTAAAGTTTCGTGACGAAGAAGCTCTAGGTTACTGTTTAAAACTGTTTAGAATGCACATGTCACTAAACTATAATATAGAACTTGCTGCGTTCTGCAGTTTCACCCGCGGTGTGCCCAGGCAGACCTTTTTTCCAGGATAAAACATAGCCCATGTATAAGATCGGGGTAGGATCTATCTTCACATATAATGTCACTTAAGGCGCTGGTTCCCAAGCTAAGCTGAAAAACAGAGTTAATTAAAACTATCTCTCTGTGTAATTACTCCTAAACTATATATGCAATAAAGACTTGCTAATACTATCAGCGTATTAAGAAATATATAATACCCAAAACACCTTCAGCCCATTTTTTGAAAATACTGCTTTAACTATTTTTTGCGAATTTTTTACGTATTTCATACTTACAGTGCGGGATGCTTTCACCTGATCAAGCAAGGTCAACGGCGTATGGCAGGGCTTTAAATCCGTTGCGCCGTGATGGAAAAACAAACATACACACTCAGTCACACACAAACCTAGAATATTCATAGTAGTGTGATACAATCATACATAAAGCTCCTATACCACGTTGAAGTCTTTTTATTGTACTTATAGCCGCTACGGCGTAGGCGCAAATGGATATGTCAAGCATTTCTAAAGTTTTAGATAACACTAGCTGTTCCTCGTGGTTTCACCCGCGTTGACTACAATTTATCGCGATAAAAAGTAGCCTGTGTCCTTTCTCAGGCTCTAGACTATCTCTGCACCAAATTTCATTTAAATCGGTGCAGTAGTTTAGGCGTGAAAGACAGACAGACAGAGTTCATTTCACATTTATAATACTAGTAGGGATTGCTGTTGTTAGGAGCCGGTGTGGCGCTAACCATCAAGCCGGCCATCATAGCTCAACAGTAGTAACGTTACTTCACTACTATTTGTCGTGTGTATCAGTACGATATCGCAATGGGCTTGAGCTTTCGGTGAAGGGAAACATCGTGATGAAACTATAGCTTGTTGGTAGGGCATTTCTTAGTTCTCGTCTGGCCACCTTAGTCACCTTTAGGTTAAGAATCTGTTGCCAATCATCTATTGGTGTGTTCCGGTAGCCTCAAATGAGAGGCAGTTCCCAATCCAGGCGTAGCATGGCGCCACCTTCAACCATATTGTCTAATAACATTTGAATTAACAAAACAAAGAAAAGTAATTCATTTGACGTAAGCCGTGACATTTAGACCGCACTGTCATCAGCAAAAACGACTCAACAACCGACTTAAAGTCAAACAATTCTTGTTTTTATTACACAGAGGTTAAAGTTCAAATCTCCAAAGTCGTAGTAATAATAAAATACGGCGGCAGTCTATCGTCTACATCTGTATACCTACATTTTGTTAATGTAGATGTTTACATAATTAAGAATACATTAGTTCGTAGACAGAAGGTGGCAATGTTGCTATTCCTGCTTTTGTAAATCATGCTGATAAGTAATTGGTAACACAATTAAAACTACATTAATAATAATTACTAAATACATTGGTTGTAACATTTTTGGTTGGTTTTCGAAACACACAACATTTCCACCTCACTACAGCGAAGAAAATGCTTTTTTTTTCATGTAATCGTCGTGCTGGCCAGTGCGATTATTCCAAAAAGAGGTTGGCACACTGGCATGAAATAAGTATTGTTGCATTTTAAGTGGACTGGCGGTATGGAAAATTATTGAATAGAAAAGTTTGAATTTAAAAAATAATTTCCACGCTAGCGTGCAAAATGCACTTTTGCACTCAGATTTCGATTGATAAACAGAATCTTTCTGAGCTTGTGAGGTGAAAACAGTTGTAAATAATGACTGATGTTAGGATAGCGAATTATTCTTTTATATACTACTAGCTGTTCCCCGCGGTTTCACCCGCGTGGGCTACAGTTCATCGCAATAAAAAGTATCCTATGTCCTTCCTCAGGGTTCAAATTATCTCTGTACAAAATTTCATTTGAATCGGTTCAGTACTTTAGCCGTGAAAGCGTAACAGACAGACAGAGTTACTTTTGCATTTATATATTAAGTAGGGATGGATGTATGGATGTTTGCTACTCTTCATGCAAAAACTAGTAAACGGATTTGAGTGAAATTTGGAATTGAGCTAGCTTGTACCCTGGAACAACACATAGGCTACTTTTATCCTGGAAAAGGGTTCCTGCGGGATACGGGAAGACGCGAGTTTTCAAAACTTCTTTGTTTGCTAAACACGAAGAAAAAAGATTGTACAAAAGACGAAGGCCTTTTTATCCTCACTGCAATAATTTCCAAGCTTTGTAATAGGCAGGTATTACAAAATGCAATTGTTATTATTATTATTCTGTAATAGAATTATTATTATGTAAACAGATAATAGTGTTGCTGCTCCAGTTTTGGCCGGAGGCCTGTAACTTGTGGGCACAGAACGAAATATTTTGTAATATATTTTTTTCTGTGAAATTTTATGTAACTTTTTAAGTTGCGTTGATCACGAAGTCCTTTCGTTTTTATTTGCAGACTAGTGTCCTAACTCACGGCTTCACTTGCGTGAAACCTTTTAATACTAACTAGCTACTCAATCGATCGCCAACTGCACTGGTAGCACCAATTAACTATAGCCCGATGACTTCTAGTCTGGTAGATGATCCAAAAATTTCAAAAAAAAAAACTCTTGTCTTGAAAGGCTTACCCGCTAGGCTATTCTGGAGATTGCCCGAAAATGACACGGAAATCGATCCAGCCTTTTTGGAGTTCATATAGAACATGCACACATCGATTTTATACATAACTAGCTGTTCCCCGCGGTTTCACCCGCGTGGGCTACAGCTTTATGCATGCAAAGTCTCATCCCGATCGGTTTAAAATTGACAAAGTTTCATACAAACTTTCATCCCCTATTTTATCCCCTTGGGGGTAGAATTAATCAAAATCCTTTCTTAGCGGATGCTTACGTCATAACATCTACCTGCATGCCAAATTTCAGCCCGATCCGTCCAGTGGTTTGGGCTGTGCGTTGATAGATCACCTTTGAGTTATATATATTTAGATTCACACACTCACATTTACACACACACTTTTGATCAAGTTACCTTTCAAATAATAAGCCCAACCAAAATTGGTTCATCAGTTTGGGAGCTACGATGCTACGATGCTAAACTTATAACACCCCACTGTTTTCGACAAGGGTTAAAAATGAGATTGCGTTTGCACGTGATTTTAAATTGCATCGCTTCGGAAAATTCCATACATTTCAACCCATTTTTTAGTTTTCAGAGCGAGACCGTGTTAATTTCAAAATGTTAATTTTTACCCATCTCAAACGGTTTCATGATGAAGGTTTTGACATTAGCTAGTATAAAGTTAGTCTTAACTAATTTGAATAATGATTAGTCAAATTGTGTTTGCTTAGTAAACGTGCATAAGCCAATTAAATTTTAAAAGGTTAACGATATGAGCAGTTAGTTAATTGTATATTATTTATGTTTTGTACGTAATTTTAGTTTGATATTAAGTAAGTGATGTCATATAACTTAAGATTAACTTTGTCAGTTCAGGTGTAGCGTGGCGCCACCTTCGCCTACATCGACACATAACATCAGATGACTTGGTCAAACACTCATCATCATCATCATCAGCCTTTCATGTTCCCACTGCTGGGACTCTGGCCTTCTCTGAGAGAGTATGGGCCGTAATCTACTACGCCGGCCCAGTGTGGCTTGGTAGATGTCGCATGCCCTTGAATGTAACAGTTCTTGGACATGCCGGTTTCCTCACGATGTTTTATTTCACCGTTTTGAGCGATGGCAAATCCGCACATAACTTATCAAGTCATAGGTGCGGGGCCGAGAGGATTCGAACTCGGTGTCGGCGCTTTGTAAGTCACACGCGTTACCGTTCGGCCACTATCGCTCAAACGCTCAAAGTCAAACACTAGTCTGCAAGAAGTAAAAAAATCACACGCGCTGTTTTTCCGTCATCCCGCAGGAATTTTCTTCTTCTTTGGTATAAAAGTGTTAATCTAGAGTATTATTATCTATTTATATTACAAATTTCACTCAATTCCGTTGAGCTGTTTCAACGTGAAAAAGTAACAAAATACATACACACAAACATTTCCATTTATAATCGACGAAAAAATTGAGGATGTTTATATTTATCTTAATTTATACGTATTTAAATTAGTTTGTAAAAATAAGACGAATAAAACGCAACTGTGAATTGACTTTACATTCGTTACATAATTTTCGCAAAACAATCCTCTAGCCATGCCAGCACAATAAATTGAAGTAACAGAATAAAATAACTTTAAAAAATCTATGTCAACTGCGTAACGTTATCCAATTTGCATAAAACGAAACGCAGGAATAACAATTCAATTGCGTCTACCGCAAAATAATAATAACGATAACCCCATTTTATTTGCTCGGTCAATTGACTCCCAATTATTTATTAATATTTTTTCGTTGCGTTTTTTTCGTAGCCCGCATATTTGTCATGCCCGGGCCACACTAAGGTCAACGTCAAGGGAAATGTCAATGCCTACTATCATCGCGATAAATATTGCGTTTGACTTTTTTTGGCGGCAATTGAACTGTCAACATGAAGATTTCGTTTTTATTTCCAAAACTTTTGTTTCTTCGAGTGATAATGTGTACCTAATATTGGTGGATTATTAACCATTATGTGTTCGTTAATGTGTAGGTACGAGTGTGGAAAATGGAAATAAAGTTGTGAAAGTGACTTTTCCAGTTGCTCCAAAAAATTCCCTGTAAGGTTTAAGTAAAGCGTCACTACTTTACTTAAACACTATCCTCATCATCATCATCATCATCATTTAAACTTGATTCAAGTCTCTGAGTTTGGAATATTTCATACTTGACACTGGCAAATACACTAATCGTGTGAAGCTAAAACAAAAAAAAAAATATTGCGTTAGTTATTATTAATGCAATTATGTGAGTGGCTACACTTGAACGGTCAACGTGAATGTACTTGAGTTATCGGCTAACGTCAAACGCCAATGTGAATGCTGTTGTCAAATGTCGTGGCCGCACTTATGTCAAATGTCAATCATCGCGCTATTGCACGGCATTTCCCGTTAGTGTGGCCCCAGCATTGGGTATTAGCGTAGTTGTGACTACTCATGCATTATTATTTTTTAGGCTTTGACAATTTTATTTAACAGTTACGAGTTTTCGTAAGCTGTTTATCGATTTGGTACCATTTTTTATATTTTTTTCCGGTAATTAAAATTGCATAACGTTATGTTGTTCTTTTGTGTAGTAATTATTATGTTGATTGATGTGTTATTTTTTCTTCTTCCTTATGGTTTTTGGCAAGATATTTGCATATACCTATGTGGAAATTAATAAAGACAACATTGGGTAACTATAGTGAAGAAAGAATTATTGCCGTAATTTTTTTTTTTACCGTATCAGGAAGTCAACTTGATGGTCAACTTTTTAATACTTTTATATGTTAATAAAGAAACTTATATACATCTTCTTTCTTCTTCTTCTTCTATATAAAAATTAATTCCTGTTCGAAGTATGACAGTAGCACCAGTGACAGATAAGTTGAAAGGGAATCGTTTGGCTTGGTATGGACATGTTATGAGGAGGGATGATAGTCATATTACAAAAAAAGTGATGGATATGAATGTTGATGGATGGAAGGGAAGAGGAAGACCAAAGAAAAGATGGATGGATTGTGTGAGGGTTGATATGAATGAAAGGGGAGTGAATGAAGCGATGACGGCTGATAGGGGAGAGTGGAAGAAGAAAACATGCTGCGCCGACCCCAAATAAATGGGACCAGGGCAAGAAGAAGAATTTCTGTTCGTTAGTCTCGCTAAAACTCAAGAACGGCTGAACCGATTTGGACAATTTTGATCTTGAATTATTTGTGGAAGTTCAGGGAAGGTTTAAAAGGTGACTTATTGATACGAAGTCTGCCGGGTCAGCTAGTAGAGAATAGATTTTTTTATAAACAGAAAAACCAAAGATTATTTAAAAGTTTTTCTCAAGATACTACTACAATACTACTAGTAATAAGGCACTAAGGTGAAACATACCTACATACATGGACTACTAAAAACATAACCCTGCTTTTGGGCTTTGCCGTAGTCGGTTAAATACATGTAAAGTTTCTTGTAAGTTTGTAAGTATGAATGTAGGAGCTAAGAGGAGGCTCCCGCTACTGAACTGCTCATCCGATTTTGATAATTCTTTCACTGTTAGAAAGATACAGAATCCATGTCAAAGGCATTTTTTTACTGTAAACCGCCATGCAGGTAAAACCGCGAATCACGTAGTTTATAACTTCATAACTAATTTATTTATGTCCTAATCACAACACAGTAAATATTCGTCCCGTAATTGTAAGCCACACGTAGTTACGTGACGTATCTGCGAGTCCCGCGGTTACGTGACGTATTTGTTACGTGATTACGTGACAATAACTGACGTAGGTACGTGTACGGTGACAACACGCGTCGTTGTCGCTTCCTTAAACGCCTTTTTGACTAAGTGTTTCGATTTTAAAAAGGTTTATGGATGATAGCTGAGTGGTAGTGACGTAGATTTGTGACCCGTAGGTTGTAGGCTTGAATCTTGCAATGAATTTAAGCTTTCAGTGAAGGAAAACATCGTGATGAAACCTTAGCTTGGCGGTATGGTATTTTCTAGTTCTCGCCTGGCTATTTACCAGAATCTATCGCCAAACACCATTGTTGCGTTTCGGCAACCTCACTTGAGAGCCAGTTCCCAGTCCAGGTGTAACGTGGTGCCACCTTCGACCATGCACTTCATCATGACATGAAAAAAGTGAATACTACAGTTTTTGCTGTATTTACCACCACCACGAACTGGAAGACGTTTTGTAAGTAGGCCCTTCTAGGTAGGACTTTAAACCACTGTTGACGACGTGGTAGCCGAGTCGGTAGTAACCCTGCCTACGAAGCTAGCTGTCCCGGGTTCGAATCCCGGTAAGGGCAAATATAAGTGTGATGAACAGGAATATTTGTTCCTGAGTCTTGGATATTTCTATCTACTTATGTATTTATTTCTCTATATAAGTGCATGTATATCGTTGTCTAGTGCCCACACAAGTTAACACAAGTTTCGAGCTTAATTTGGGGCTAGGTCAATTTTAGTGCAATGGTCCCCGATATTTATTTATTTATTTTATTTTATGTTTTGTATGACTTAGACTAGTCAAAGCAAAAACAATCCTTTCTCTTTTGTATCCTCAATTTTTCTAATAGCTATTATTACGCGCTAATACCACCTTTAGCTTCTAGCTCTGCCTTCACCACATCGCACCGGCTGACTCTATGATTATGTTGACACGACTTTCGCGAGTTTGCGCACTTTCACACAGTTCAATAAGGTTAGCTTACCTCACTGTATTGTACCTAGGTAGGCTATGAAAAATAATAGCGCATTTACGCTAGGCGCTTGGCGACGTAGCCAATATGCAAACGTGCAACGTTTCTTTTTATACAATCGTTAACGTCAAGTGACGTTTCAAAATTCAAAATTCAAATCTTTTTTATTCAATAGGATACATTGTGATCACTTTAAAACGTCAACTTAAAACTAGCTACGCCTGTTCTAACCTCCTTACGCCGGCAAAAAGAACAGGCAAGGAACGCCCGGCAGGTAATTTTTTTGGCGGGGGTAATTTTTTTTTTTTTTTAGTTAATTTTTTTTGTTTGAGCTCAGTACTCCTTATACTCGTATACTTTTCTTTTGGCGTCAAACGTGTAGTGTATAAAATATTTCAAACTCAGAGAGTTGAATCCAGTATTAATGATAATAAGGAGATGATGGGACTCAGCAACAAGCCAGGTCAAAGAGCATAGTGTTTAAGTAAAGTAGTGGAACTTTACTAAAACTTTACACGGACTTTTTTGGAGCAACTAGAAAAATCACTTTTAATAATTTTATTTCAATTTCCCACACTCGTACACATAAACGAACACATAATGGTTGATAATCCACCAATATTACACATTATTACTCGAAGAAACACAAGTTTTGGAAATAAAAACAAAATGTTCATGTTGACAGTTTAATTGTCGCCAAAAAAGTCCATACAACCTTGAAATACTCGTAATGATACAAATTGGACTTTTTTGGCGGCAATTGAGTTGTCAACGTGAAAATTTTGTTTTTATTTCCAAAACTTGTGTTTCTTCGAGTGATAATGTGTAATATTGGTGGATTATTAACCATTATGTGTTCGTTAATGTGTACGAGTGTGGGAAATTGAAATAAAGTTGTGAAAGTGACTTTTCAAGTTGCTCCAAAAAAGTCCGTGTAAAGTTTAAGTAAAGCACCACTACTTTACTTAAACACTATCCTCATCCCATCATCTCATCATCATCATCACCATCATCATTTAAACTTGATTCAACTCTCTGAGTTTGAAATCTTTTATACTTGACACTGGCAAATACACTTATCGTGTGACGCCATAACAAACAAAAAAAAAAAAAAAATGATACAAACACAAAAAAACAACAGCGTATAAAAAAAAAATTTACGCCTTAGAAAAAGGTTTTACACAATACCAGGCAGTTAAACTAATGTAGGATTTATTGACTCTGGCAGGCTAGCTGCAACAACCTTGCTAAGAAATTAAAAAAAAAAACTATTCTTACCAAAGAGTTTGTAGTCTAAACTTACCTTGTGTAGCCTGCAACCTCTTTGTTAGTTATTCGATTTTTAAATATTACGATTTTGAATGAACGATTGCCAAATAAAAAACGTTGTCTCAATCGAACGGATCTAAATTCTAACTTTACGTATGACCATGACTTTCCTTTGTTGTCTACTTATTTAAGAATGCATCGTTAGTGTTGTGTAAGGTTACAAAACTTACACTTGAAGGATATATTTTCTTTAAATACATATTCAAGAAGCGAAAGTTTTAAAAGACTGTTTTTATTAAACGCGTCTCTTCATTTTGGAAACCAATTTCATAAATTAACATTTGGTCAATTTTGCTGTCGAAATTTACTGGAAGGAAATATTTTGGAAAAAAAAAATTGTGATAGAAACCATAGTAAATATTTAAAAAAATACTACAATTGAAATGTACATATTTTTAACATTTATTTTATTTTTAATTGACGTAATAATATGAGGAGATTTTTAAGTCAACGCATTTTTTGTGAGTTATAAGTTTAAGTGGCAAAAGCTACTAAGCTAGTTGGCCAAAAAATTTGTTCCTTTTCGGTGCAGGCCACTAGCATATAAAAAGTATAACAATGCTAATCCATTTATGTTACAAATTTTACTTGACATAAGAAACAAAATAACAACTCAATCGATCTCATTCATTCGTTCACTCAGGGTCATTTCGAATCTTAAACTTCGCAACAACCACCACTATACCAAGACCTCCAAACTTGCCTCTTTAATACCATATCTGAGCTAAGTGGACAGGTCAGCATTAATTTGTTATTTAGTCTTCCATTTATTGTTGAGCCGTGTGTTTCTATTGGTTTCCTTAAAGTTAAGGTTCGGTGTAGGTTCAAGTTATGCTGGGTATTGGTTTGGTAAGCGTATATGTTGAAAGCTGGTCGCATGCGCAAGGCCGGCTGGTCGGTCGGTAAGGACACATACGTTTGTTGGTCCATTCTATGGACAAGAATGATTTGTAGCGGTTTTTTCTAGGAGTAGCTAAGCGAATAGTTAAAATTTAGTTTAGTGAAAACATGCAATTTGCTAATAAGTTTCATTTGACATATAATAAATGATGTAATCTAAATGATTAATTTTTAATGCCGTTCGTGAGAATTTGAGGTCCTTGTGAGGAGAATAACGTGCTTGATTTGTAGCTGTTTTTTCTAGAAGTAGCTGAGCGACTAGTTAAAATTTAGTTTAGTGAAAACATCATCATCATCATTATCAGCCTTTCACGTTCCCACTGCTGGGACTCCGGCTTTCTCTCAGAGAGAGAGTATGGGCTGTTATCTACCACGCTGGCCCAGTGCGGGTTGGTAGATGTCGCATGCCCTTGAATGTTGCAGTTCTTGGGCATGCCGGTTTCCTCAGGATGTTTTCCTTCACCGTTTTGAGCGATGGCAAATCCGCACATAGCTTATTGAGTCATAGGTGCGGGGCCGAGAGGATTCGAACTCGGTGTCAGCGTCTTGTAAGTCGCACGCCTAACCGTTCGGCCACCATCGCTCATCAAGTAAAAACATGCAATTTGCTAATAAGTTTCATTTACCATAAAATAAATGATGTAATCTAAATGATTTATTTATAATGCCGTTCGTGAGAATTTGAGGTCCTTGTGAAGAGAATAACGTGCTATGTTTTTAAAATATTGAAACTAGTATATTCCAGAAATTCTTTCACATATAGGAAGCTACATTATCTTTGAGTGTCATGGGTATGTTTTATTTTTAACCGAATCCCAAAATAGGAGAAGGGTCTCAATTCGGATGTTTTTTTTTATGTAGGTGTGTTCGGGCGTAACTTCGTCAAAAATAGACGGTTTTTCAAGATATTTCATAAGTGATCCTATGATAAGGAAATCAGGGTTTGATGATGGCAAACCAGAAAAATCGAGGGGAACCTGAAGTCGGTTTTTTTTTGCTAAAAATCATACTTGTTATTTACCTACCCAAATGAAGCTGTGGTTGGTGTCTAGTGATTCATAAGAAAAGTCACAGAAACATAAAGCACTCAGTAATCGGGAGTTACAAAAAGGTCAAACAGGAAGTCATTGCGAAGTGTCGGACAAGACATGAGTATAAACGTTACATGTATATACATAATATCCGCATAAGGCTCAAAACACATATATATGGAGTTACAGGAAACACTAGTCCCATCTTTATTAATTTACCTACTTAAAAACTAAGAATTCCACTCTCAAGTCAAGAATCTGTCGCCTAGCACCTATTGGTATGTTCCGGCAACCCCACTTGAGATCCAGTTCCCAATCCAGGCGTAGGGTAACCACGCCACCTTCGACCACATCGTCACTTAACATCAGTACCCCTAGTACAGGTTTTGATAGTTTACAAAAACTATAAAAGTGTTCGTTTCTATTCATACATTTATTTTTCAGCGCGCCTTACTGAGACTTGCAGGAGCTAAAATCGGTAATACGGATTATATTACATCGTTTTATTCATATTCCAACAAAGTTTTTGAGTTACTTTTTGAATTTAGTCAGTACGATTTGCCACTTTGACAAGTTGGCGGTGGTAAACGTTGACGTTTACGAAAACTTTTATCGTTTTCAAAACTTGTACTAGGGGTACAGGACTACAGGTGTCTTGTAGTCCAACTCAATTATAAGTAAGTAAGTAGCCTATAAGTTAATCAAGGATATTAAGCTAGCGTTAAGTTAGAGTATAAGCTACCTCCGTTTTAAATTTTACTCAAATTTGTATATACACAATATTTTTCATTTATATTTCCCAACTTAGTACATACTTACGAGTACAGTCAGCAACAAAAGTAGCTGATCGTACTCGATTTTCCCATTCTTTTTTAGATCAGTAATGTTTGATCTATGTCTTGACAACTTACGAGGTAGCGTTTGACCACTACACAACACACCTAAAGTTAAGTGCTGATGCAGTCAAAGGTTAGGGTTTATGAGAATAAACAGAATCGGAAAATTTGTTATTGTTCAGCGAGTTTTGTCGCTGACTGAACATTATTATTATATATGTGCGGGTATGTTTGTTACTGAGAGCGATGGTGGCCGAACGGTTAGGCGTGCAACTTACAAGACGCCGACACCGAGTTCGAATCCTCTCGGCCTCGTACCTATGACTTAATAAGTTATGTGCGGATTTGCTATCGCTCAAAATGGTGAAGGAAAACATCGTGAGGAAACCGGCAAGCCCAAGAACTGCAACATTTTCAAGGGCATGTGACATCTACCAACCCGCACTGGGCCAGCGTGGTAGATTATAGCCCATACTCTCTCTCTCTGAGAGAAGGCCAGAGTCCCAGCAGTGGGAACGTGGAAGGCTGATAATGATGATGTTTGTTACTTTTTCAAGCCGAAATAGCTCAAAGTAATTAAGTGAAATTTAGAATGGAGAGAGCTTATACCCTGGATTAACGCATACACTACTTTTTAATCCCGGAAAAGGGTTTCTGTGTGATAACGAGAAAACCTTGGATGTAAACACTTGATTATTTAACCCTATTAAGGTAAAAGTGACCACATGGGCGGGTCCACAGGGGAAAAGAAACAGAGGTAGACCTATAGCTAGTTGGGAAGACGACATCAAAAAAACAGCCGGCCCCAACTGGATTCAAGTAGCCCAATCAAGAGAGGACTGGCTATCTTTGGAGGAGGCCTTCACCTACAGAGGAGTTCTTACAGAATGAAAATAATAGTATAAGATTCAGGAAAAACTAACACAAGTAAATTTAGGAACCAAACTTAATAACTAATACAACTAATATTAAATTATATCTAAACTAACTTAATCTAATTTAACTTCTTGTTTCATAAGCTGTAAGAAATATAAGACTTTTTTATTTTTATTTTATTTATTTATTATTAAGGTAATTATTAAGGTATCGAGATGCACAGACTCCAGGTGGACAATTAATACTATAAGGTGGAAAGGGCCAATCGGCAAAAGAAGGGTAGGGAGACCAAAAAGACGATGGGCTGACGACATAACCGATTTTTTAGGAAAGGACTGGCACACTGTCGTCATAGACAGAGACAAGTGGAAAGGGCTGGAGGAGGCCTTCACCCGAGAGGGGTCCATATCCAAAAATAGCAAAACTAACTCATACTAACATTTAGACAATAAGTAAATAACTAACCAAACACTAACATGCAAACACCACATTTGAAATGTAAATAAGGATATGGAAATAAAGGCTATTATTATTATTATTATTAAGGTAAAAGTAGGCTAAGCATTCGACAAGTATCATGCTACAGAAATAGTCGTAGTAAATGCGTACAATTTCTAAGTCATTTCAAGTTATTTACTCGGTAAAGCAGGATTCGCGACTGGTCGGTACGAGAAAGTTCCGGTATCGAGTCAGGAAATGCCCACTTCATTAAGCCTTGTGACTTCAAGCTTTGATATGAATGTTAACTTTATTCAAGAGGTTTTATAACTTGATTGCGTACGTACAAATCGTTTTTGGTACCACTTTCTCAATTTATTTGTAAGAATTATAGCTTAATATAGCTACACAATGCAGTTACGTTATATTCCCGTTATCCCACAGCAAAAGGGATAAAAATAGCCTTTGTATTAATCCTGGATATAAGCTATCTGTATGTTAAATTTCACACAAATCTGTCGAGGCGTTTTAGCGTGCAGAATTAACAAACATACCTACTTACACACTCAGTCGCAAACTTTCGCATTTATAATATATATCAGTGAGATAAGAGTCACTGGGAGCCAATGGATGCTAATGGCTAATAGCCGTTCATGGTGGAGGAGGCCAATGTTCATCAGTGGATCTTCTTCCAGCTGATCATAATGTTGATGATTCACTACAAATCTTTTTTTTATATTTTTTATGTTTAAACTATTTTCTAAATGTTTTTTGTTTTGTTACAGGTATGTTGTATTCGCTTCTTGACTTCAATCTATATCTTATAGAATAGTTACGGGTAAGTTTACCATACATTCTTTAATTGGAAGAAAATTGGACGACTCTTTTTTACAGACAACCTTTGGATATGAGAGCGATGGCTGGCACATGCGTCAACTCGTGAACGGGTGCTGCTTGTGGGGTCTGGTCTGCTTTGGTTGTGATCCCGCAACTCGTTAATATTCATGTTCCCATATCCCAATGTGTACAACCAAACAAGAGAAATCTTCTTATTAGTAAAGCTAATTAAAAAATATCGGACTATTAGCTGACAAAAAAAAAGCTTGGGATTTTAGTGAACTTGCTCCAATTCAATCAATTAGTAATAATAAGAATAAAATTGTCAATGTGATCGCGCCAAAAAAATTACCTGCCGGGCGTTTCTTGCCTGTTCTTTTGCCGGCGTAAGGAGGTTGGAATAGGCGTAGCTAGTTTTAAGTAGACGTTTTAAAGTGATCACAATGTATCCTATTAAATAAAAAAGTTTTGAAATTTGATATACAGAAATGAAAAACAAATATTCACCGATCATAAATGTATAACGTTCTGTCAAATAGATTTTTAATACACCTTCAAGATAGCGAGCCAGTTCTTAATCCAGGTTTAACGTGGCGCCACCTTCGAGAACATCGTCACTTAACATCTTGTGACTTGTGGTCAAACGTTGCCCTGCAAGAAATAAGAAACAAAATACCACCATCATAAACTTCATCACGATATTTTCCTTCACCAAACACTCAAGCCCATTAACTAACCTCGATGGCTCAGCGACATAAAGTGTGTCTTGGCCTCCGAAACGAGGGAGCGCCAGTCCTCTCTATCCTGAGGGATTTTAGCCCAGTTCAGGGTCTGGAGTTCGCGCAGGTCCGCATCCACCCCGTCCAAGCACATTACAGAATTCAAGTTTTTAGTAAGTTAAGCCAATAACTGTCAGTTCTATGGCGTTTTTTTTTTTGGTTAATAAAGAAATGAATTCCAACTAAACACCGAGTCACAATATTAACTTTACAATAATTAAATACACATAACTTCTCACTGAAACGTATATATTATTACAAACTCTTATTATTTTAAATCTGGATTAAACAGTGTTACGCGAACCGAAGTATGAATGGGAATAACTCTAAAACATTCAACTGCTTAAAGTGGGTCTCAACGCTGCCCTTATTATTATTTCCCTGAAAACTACTTGAACAGGTCGCCTGGTAACGGGACCCTGCAGGTACTTCGCGCAGCTCCCTCCGATGATGTCATCGTTGCTAGACCGCGGCGATTGCCAACAATGAGACTACAACTCAACTACCATCCCAGTCCAGGTGTAGCGTGGTGCCATCTTCGACCACATCGTCACTTTACATCGGGTGACTTGTGGTCAAACGCTACCCTGTAAATAGTATTAAAAAAAACCTACAAAAACCTAACAGAGTACAGTCAGCAACAAAAGTAGCTGATCATGCTCAATTTTACAAATACGTATTAGATCAGTAATGTTAGTTTCTTCCTTACAACTTACAAGGTTGCGTTTGACCATAGCACAACACACATGATGTTAAGTGATGATTCGGTCAAAGGTAAGTGTTTAAAATCATACAGTGAATCGGAAAATTTCTTTTTGTTTAGCGTCTTTTGTCGTTGGCTGTACAACTAAATTCTGTTTGTAACCGATATTGCTCTTGACCCAAACAACGCACGTAAACAATAAAAACCATTGACAAATTCGTCATCCTTACTATAAAGGCGTGCGCGCATTGCGCAACGCTAGCGGACGTTGCGCGGCGCCCATATCGGCTGCGAACGATTGTTGGGCAACAGTTGCGTACGAGCTATAATAGCTGGTTGCCGGGCGCTACTGGCAGCGGTTTTCGCTGGGCGTATTTTCATGCTTCAATTGGTTTTAAACAGCCTATATGAATAAAGCGCTTAAAACAGTTTCTTCATACAATTGTATTCTTTAAAAGGTATACTACATTTGCATGAATTTTCACAATGTAATTTTCACATACATTACTTTCATTGTAATTTAACGTTTTACACGTATTTCACACGTTAATCTGACATTCTGTGTATCCGGGATTCTGCGTATACAAGATTTTGCGTATTTGACAATTGTAACTTATCGTAACTTAAGTTATGAAAAACTGTCATTTGGCGCGTTTTACATTTTGTAATTAAAAAATACACGAACCACACGTTGAAGTTAATTGACTTCTTTTTCAATATTATACCAATTTTCGTAGAACACAAGAAGCATCGCTCCATTCAGTTGCAAACACACAAAAAAAGACACAATAAAAAAATGGCTACTAAAATTGTAAAAAAAATTCTCATAAAAGTATCCGCAATGAATTTCATCCATCCATCGCTACAGAAACGGTAACCTAGTTTACTTACGGACGCGCTTTCACTGCCACATTGCCTTAATGCCTTTCGCCTTTCTCAAATAATTTGAATAAATGTTTGCATAGTTGATGCAGTGTGCGTTGATCCTTAAAATACGATCATAATATTTCAAATTTATTTAAGGTGAACGATGTTTATTTTTAGAAATAAGTATGTCAAAAAATTTCTTTGAAACTTAACTTTGTTCATATTGACGAGACGAGCAAGGTGATGATAAGGTAAAATTAGGACTTTAGGTTTAAAGAAATTTATTCTCAAAAAAGACAATCTTGCCACTTACATGAGAACATTGTTATTCTAAGTAAATATAATTTTGTTCATCGTCGCGATAATAAATAAATTCTAAGTAAAAACAAAATATGTGCCAAAAATTCGAATACATAAATAGATAAGATAAGTTAAATAAATACCAAAGACAAACCAACGCATTCAATTTTGTTAATCATCTTGTAAGATATAAAGTGCAAGTTGTTTTTTAAATACGTTGAACGAGTTTACATTTTTTATGTGTGAGGGTACTTTATTAAAAACTGAATTGAATTTCTGAAACTGAATTTCAACAGTTCAAAATCCTGCACGGCAACGCACTGCACTCTATGGAGATACTAGAGGTTATATTTTTTAACTAGCTGTTAGCTGTTAACTAGGTGTCGATTCGGTTTTGCATTCTCTAAAACTAAACTAAGTTTGACAGGTCTAATAGTATTGCTATCTTTTTCTAACCACTGAAGTAACAAAATATTATTAAAACTTAAATTAAAGCCCACACTAAAGGCTTACCTTTCAAACCTAATGACAAGGCCCTAACATCGATTCAGCAACAAGAAGCATCTTCTTCCAACCCTCTAATAAAGTTAATAACAACCCCCCAAAAGATTATCCGAACCCAATATCAAACAAGCAACCTGACGATTTAGTAAAGTAATTAACTCTGCTTAAAATCAACTTGGCTTAATTACGCCTAATTCAGGTTTGTTAAGCGCTTTAACGACAGGATGCTGACGACAAGGTTATTCGATACAACCTCTTTGATACTTGAAGCACTGAAATTTTTTTAGAATCTAGCGACCAGCCCCGGTTTCACATGGGCAGGCAAAGATTTTGAAAACCGGGTTTTTTAAAATTAGTATTCAAAAAATATGTAAATTTTTATAGGTAAATATTTCATGTCACGTGACTTTTTGAAGACCCTACTGGAAACTTACATTTCTTTGAAATGAAATGAAATGAAATTAATGAAATGAAATGAAAATATATTTATTACTGACACACACAATATCGCACAAATTAGGGACAAGAACAAAAAGTAACAATCACACATAAAATACACAGGTGCGACATTGTGCGATGTCAGAAATAGGTCCCGGCTCAGCATACAACTGAGGCTGTACACCAGCCTCAGTTACTGATTTTCACTTTGAATACATCAACTATAATCAAACCGCAAGCTGATGAAGCAGCAAGCTGTCTTATTTTTCTCCAACTTGTTTTACTAGAATCATGATTTTTTACTAAAAACTTTACTTGATTAGGATAATTTATCGCCTAAAACAATCAGGAATAATGTAGCTTTCTATTAACGAAATAGTTTTTCGAAACGATTCAGTAGTTTGGGAAATATCCCTATACATCCAAACAAAGAAATTTAACCTCTATTATTAAGGTGAATGGGCTCGTGCAATTTCCCATACAAACTCAAGAAGGGCGATATGGATCACGCGAACTATTCTAATGAAGTTTGAAAATTTTCTTAAATTGTTCAATTAATTACCCATTCGCGAACTATCAGTTTCTCTTACAAAAATTGTTTTCCATGTAATTTTACATCGGAAAAATCGTATTATTATACACATGTGTGCGTGAGTGGCACTGAAGTTGACGGACTTGAATTAGGTGATTTTAACCTGCCATCTATCTGAATTTCGATGAACTATTTAGATGTAGACCTTGTGCAGTGAGCGAATGGTGGCATACGACAACGTTGAAGCGTCACAGAAGAAATTATAGTTTGTCAATAGCTAAAAATTATGCGACGTTGCAAGATCGGGCGTGACTAGTGAAGAATGATTTTCTGTCTCGCTCGCCACGATATTTCGACTTGCCAAGTCGTGCATGAACGATTTTGTTGATTTTGGGGCAATTTTTATTTTCCGTTCCGAAGACGTAAATCGAAACGGGTTGGTAGTCAAGGTCGTGGAGGTCTAATCCACTTTGATAACCTAAGTGATAGAATTTCGCCCAGGTAATCAAAGTAGGAAAATAAGTTAATAAATAAGTAAAGTAAATATATATCTTGCGATAGTTTCTCACACGGCCATCCGACTTGTATGTATTATGGTAACCAGGCAGCTGACAACATACTTACATTAGAACGTACTTTATTTTTATTTTAATATACTGAATTTTTAATCAATTTAAAAAGAAATAACACAAGTAAAAACACTTATCTAAACCTTAAAATGTAAAATAAAACTACCTATCAAACTAAACAAACTACTTAATCTAATAAACCACTACCAGTTGGCAACGTTCCCAAAATGCTGGCCGCATTGCCGCGTTGAACGGCAATGCTTATTCGTTGTGCAAAATAACGACCAGCATTTTGGTCACGGGTAGCATCGACCAGTCGCTTTGATATATCATTATATATCGATTTTGCTCCCGGTCCCCACGGTCCAAGCGTTTCGACCCCAAAAGGCTCAAATATGTATCCACTGTCGAGATTACCATATTTGCGCCTTTTGAGGCCCTCTGCAGATTCAGCCGCCGCACCAGCTCTATTTTTAGTTATAGGAAGATGTGACGGCGCTAGGGTGTCGACACAAGTAGCGTCCCACACCAAAGGCCGCCCCATCTTCCACGGTATTAATGTCATACCATCCGGTCTCTTACCATCGCTACGAACGAGGCCGTTTGGTTCTAAAACGGCCGCGCAGTTGGCGGTGGTAAGAGCCCGGCGGATGAGATCATTAAGAGCGGTGTGGCGGGGTATCCTACCTGCGCTTCTTGTGCAGGAAAGACCGTGGTGACCGAGCTGGTCGACGGCACTGCCACACTGGCAGCGGTGAGGAGCGCAGCACGATGCACCCAAGCGGAGGGAAGTCGCTATCCGAACATTAGAACGTAAATCTAAATACATACGGTCTACGTAGATAGATACCTACTATTGATAAAATAGTTAGTTAGGTACTTGGCGGTAGAACTAGAAATGGTAGATCGCCCTTGCAAGAGGTCGCCTACCACGGTGGTAAGTATGTACCTACCTAGCTAAAATAGTTTAGGGATGTGAACAAAATAATCGATTTTTATATTAATCGATCTTTTTTTTATCGATTTTTAAAAAGTCGATGATTATATTACAAATCGATTATTTTTATTTAAATAATTGTTTTTTACAAATCGATTATATAAATAAAAACAATCGCTTAGTAAAAATTCAAACAATAATCTATTTGTACAAAATCGAAAAATAATCGATTTGTAAAAAATCTCAACTGGGCTGAAATCGCTCAAGATAGAGAAGAGTGGCGCTCTCTCGTTTCGGAGGCCAAGACACACTTTGGGTCGCTGAGCCATCGGAGTTAGTTAGTTGTAAAAAATCGATTATGAAGTAAAAAATAATCGAATCGTTTTTACAAATCGATTTAATCCAAAGAGATAAAAATCGATTATTTCTTAATCGATTTTTTCCCTTTCAAGTCACACCCCTATATTTGATACCCAGTGTGTTGGTACCGCACTACCGCATTATCAAATAAATATTTGGTAGGTAAAGGTATGGTAGGTAAGGTACTAACTACAACATAAGTAGCTAGCGAAGTTACTGGGCTAATGAGTGTCTTATCTACTAGGTAGGTATCTGATCTAAAGTCTCAAATATTACATAATAAGCCACCATGTTGTGGTTTGGCACGATATTTTTCTTAACCGAAACCTCATACCTATTGTTGGTATTTGAACATGTGCTGTGCAGCACGGAAGTTCAATGCGCAACCGATTGAGCTATCATCGCTTCAAATCATAAACGTCAAAGAAAAAACCGAAATCAACCGATATCTATCAATGTAATACTATACATATTGTTATCAAACGGAATAAGGTATATTTTTCAATAAAACAGTCTAAGCGGTAAAGAAGACGGAATCCAAATCCACATCCACATTTACAATAAAAATTTATTTACCTATACATATAATAAAACTGTGACTGATCGCTGTCTGTACATCCTATCCTTTCCTACTAATATTATAAATGCGAAAGTTTGTGTGTGTGAATGTTTGTTGCCACGTATCACCGTAACTACTGGAATGGAAATAGCTTATAGCTACTTTTTATCCCAGAAAAAGGTTCCTGCGGGATAACGGGAAGACGCGGGTGAAACCGCGGCTGAAAACTAGTGAAAGATAAATGAGAAAAGCTATTATTGGGGGTCTTTATCATCAACGCAATAGAACCCAAAACAATGATAAATGGAATTTTTGTCTGTTTGACTGTATGTCTGTTTGTCTGTGCGTTTGTGCGCGCTAATTCCAGAAACGGCTTAACCGATTAGGGTGCGGTTTTCACTAATGTATGTGTATGTGTGGTAAGTGGTAAGCTTCACTTAATATTTAGTGTTTCTTTTACTACAATAGTTTTATAAAAAAAAATATCGATAAACTGTAGGACACGCGAGTGAAACTGCGGGGTGCAGCTAGTATGAACTAATCAGACTGTTCTATGAGTTTTTTGGTTACGTCATGCACGTAAAATGCATTTTTGACTAGTTGCTACGTTGCTAGGCAAGTTGTTGTTTATAGTTTTACTCTGTAAAAAAGGTTGATCAACGTTGGAAAATTATTGATGGAAATCAGCAGATACAATCGTGCACCACTACGCCAGCTAAGGCCAGCAACAGCCCTGCCACAGAGTACCTTTGTATAACCGGAAAAGCCCTGCTGGCTGGCTGTCATCACAAATCTAATTTTCGGAGGATCAAGGACGTTGTTCTACAACTGCCCTTGCTGAAAATGTATTCAAATACCTTTGAAATAAACAATATGATAACATATAATTTTCCTACGCTTATTTACTTCGTATATGATACACCTTGAAATAAACGAAATTCTATTCAACTAATATTATAAATGCAAAAATTTGTATGTGTGAATGTTTGTTACCACGTATCAACGTAACTACTAAACCAAATGAACCAATTGTGGAAACAGATTTGAAAGAAGCATGTCTCTCGAAACTTCGAGACTTCCAAAAAACAACGGAGGAAATAAAAGGAATTGAACTTCTGACCATAGGGCAACATGAAAATGATGTTTTTTACACTACATATAAATGCGACAGGCCAGCCAGCCGATTTGGAATGGTTAGTTTTTCAAAGTCATGTTTGTTTTTTTAGTAGTGTTTAGTAGACTTATATCCGTGGTTTTCGTACGGCCAGGTTGGGATACAAATTAGAATATACTTTAATTATAGCTTTGTTGCAGATATGTAAATGAAAAGCGACAACACCATGCCACAACCACGTCAAAAGCATTTTGTATAAAAACAAGTTCTGACCAATAACATATGGCCAACACAATGAGTCTGTGGCCAGAACATAGTTCATAGAAAAAATGAAAAAAACAGTGCGACCAGCAGGACTTTATATTGACGAAGAATTGTGAATTATTGAATATTTTAAGAATGTGTAAATAAAAAGACTATTGGTGATTGACTGTTTTTTATTTTGATACTATGTACATATATAATAAATAATCCTGATTGTTTCATAATAAAGTATTACAATAGTCAATGTCTTTATTGGTAGGAGAGTAGAGAGTATAGGTAATAAAGTGTATAAGCTATCTCCATTCGAAATTTCATCCAAATCAAAGAAAATTACCAAAAATCTGAGGCAGGGGTCGAACTCGGGACCTCGTTATTAGTAAAGAACTACTGAGAGGTTTGACCACTGGTCTAACCTATACAGTAAACGAAAGGACGAAATTAGCAAATGTTTCGTGTACAACAAGACTATTTTCTATGTGTCCGTGAATAATTCGCTGCCATACACCACTACCGCCACGATATTGTTTGGCACAAATAATAGTGTTTTGAAAACTAAAACACATCTGAAATATTGCTGGATACATAAAACATATTACGCCATTACCGGTAAACATAATTATTATTAAAATAATATGCACCTGTTCATTCATAATAAAATAAGATGCGTTAATTAGAAACAACGCCATCTATTGACGCTGGGCTGCTAGGCGGACCGCAAGCAACCACCTTAGATGCGTTCTAATGACATACTTTATGTCTACGTGTGCGTGTGTAAGTACGTAAATTTGTGACACCAGCAGTAAGAGAAGCGTTACGAGTAATTTATTAGTTTATTTAATGAAGATTTGGGTAATTTACAATTGAGTAACGCTATAAAACGCGCGCTTTAGTGTTTGGTTCAAATAAGATTGTTATTTTCGACGTAAAAAAATAATTTAGGTAAAAAATGACATCAGCGCCATCTCTTGACAACATAGCGTGATGAGCTCTGGGATCATCCACCTTAATAGGTATAAATTAGCAATTAGAAATTGTTTAGCCTATGTCACATATCAATTCTGTGACACTGGTCATTTAAATATTAATAAATTTAGGATGCCAAGAAAAACCTCAGATGTAAAAAAAAGTAAGTCAGTAAAATGAAACGCAAAACTCACTTTAAAAAAAAAAAAAGCCTTTTTATAAAAACCATCATGCATTAATTCCAGCATTAAATCAAAGCACTAAAACCGCCAAAACCTTTTATAAGTATCACGTTAACGGAGAATAAATAAATTGTGGCACTCAATCTGCCAGCTCTGACCAGGCGACGAGAGCAGTTCAGCCACCCGTAGAATTTATTCATAACAGACCTCAAAGGACTCTGATAGGATGGCTCTCAAAGGGAAACCATGGTTGGATATTTAAAACAACTGACTGTACTTTGTGGCTAGCTGAACTGGGTACAGTGGCTTACTACGTAAAGGTAAATAGGATTATGTTTCGGAGATTCCAATTTTGTTTCTGCTCACAGCAGCGTTCGACTGCAAATCACTTGATTTTAAGTGACGATGTAACCTTTAAGATCTATAATCTTTACTAATATCACAACTTTTAGATAATCGGCCTCAGTTCTGTGTTAATGAAGTTTGTTTCAATCTCTAATTAAGATCTAAGATCTCTTGTTAAGATGAACTGACAGCGCCCAATCTGTGGTCAAGTATTGATCATTGGGTATTTATATCTATATAAGTATTTATTTCTCTATATAAGTATGTATATCGTTGTCTAGTACGCATAACACAAGTTTCGAGCTTAATTTGGGGCTAGGTCAATTTGAGTGCAATTGACCTCGATATTTATTACTTGAGCGTCATTCTAGGATATCAGCCTAAGTACCGCTTAGCTTAGGGTAAGCCTTAGCAAACACTCTAAAGTTTTAATATAAAAAAACAAGTGAGACATAAAATCACGTGTTAAAAACCACACATAATATCTTATATAACACCACAAAGCTCTGAATATTGTCACCAAATCACATGATTAAAAAAATGTAAAAACAAACAAAACAAGCAACTTTCTATCTCGATAAGATAAGATCAGATTCACGCTGATGCGTTGCGACGTCCTTGCCAGAAGAAATCTGTGTTTATACCGCTTTCTTTCACGCATCTTAAGCTTACTATGTCATTGTGTCAATGTACTCTGCTGCGGGATTTAAGTATTTTGACTTTCCGATAAGGTCTTGTAACAAATATAATTTTTAACAAACAAAACCGACTTCTGGTTCCCATCGATTTCTCTAGGATGCCATCATCAGATCCTTGTTTCCTTCTCATGGTACCACCCTTGGGATATTCCCTTTCCAACAAAAGAAGAATCTTCAAAATCGGTTCTTATATTATGACGAAGCTATCCGCGAACACATAAAAAAAATATACATGGTCGAATTGAGAAACTTTGTCCTTTTTTTGAAATTGTTGTTGAAACTGTTAGTTAACTAACTGACATGGCGCAACGACCCAACGTCAGTCTTGAGCTCCGATAACAAAAGACGCCACTTCGACGTATCCTGCGCCTTCTGCTAGTCCTCCACCTGGAACTCGCGCAAATCCTTCGTGCCAGCGATACCCGGGACGGCGGATCGGACGACGGCCACTCGGCCGTCCTATCTATGCTCGTTTGACCGCACGATCCTCTCCCATTATTTCAAGATGGCCAAGCCACCGAAGTTTGTGCGCTTTTTCTTTTGCCGGCGTAAGGAGGTTGGAACAGGCGTAGCTAGTTTTAAGTTGACGTTTTAAAGTGATCACAATGTATCCTATTGAATAAACATATTTTTGATTTTGATTTTGATTTTATTCCGCCTATGACATTTGGTTCAGCTACCAGTTCTTCAATGTCCCTGATAGTACATTTTTGATTTGTTTCCTCAAACTCTCATGTAAAGCACAAAGTTTATTGATTTAGACCCAATAATTTGCAAAGTTTATTATAATTACATCTTTTTTGTAACAATCCAGTTCCTCGAACAATCGCAAACCTCAAATAAATTAAGGTTTAAATGAACGCCGCATTCCAAATTAGAAAAGTTTTGCCGTTTGCTTTAATGCGTTCAGTAAAAGGAATCCTCTTTTGAATTTTAAGAATATCTGACCGACAATGAGGACTTTAGGTGGTTTACAGACGTAACAACTTATTGGAACTAACACATTGGCCAATAATAGTAAAATAATTTAATAAGGTCGTAATTTTGTAATCAGATGCTCCTAATTTAATTGGTACCAATGATCAGGACCATAAGATAGCTAGTTGGATAAAGTCTGAGAATTTCAGTCAGCTCCCATACCCTAAAAAAGTGTTTTAAAAATAGGCAAAAGTTTGGAAAATGGTAACTTAGCATTATCTATATTAATACAAAAATAATGAACAATTCAATTTGTGTATTATGTTTCTCGTGTGAATGTTGTGATATTAACATGTCCAGGTAATGAAAATTTTGCAATGTCACCGTATCTAAGCAATAGTTTGATTGATAAGATATTAGATAATACGATAGGCAAATTAGGGTTCCAATGAAAAACAATCTGGAGCATATCATTATTACCAGAAGGTAACACTAATATTTCATATTTTATATGTTGCCAGTGTGTTGGTTGTTGTCACGTCTGCAGATTGCCTACATTTCGCTTGGATTCAATTCACTCAGAGTTCAATCGTAAAATTTTAAACCCAGTTCCAAACCTCATTCAATTTCCTTTTCATTCGTTTACATGAAAAATATAAGAAAAAAACTTATGCCTTATGGTTAAGTTACAGGACATTTATATGCCCGACACGACTTTTTCTTTATTTTTTTTAGTTTACTTTGAATATTTTAATTGTAAGTTTATCTAATAAAAGTACCTCTTTAGAATATTTTCTCTGATTTCTGATCTTTGCCTGATGAGAGCCAAATTGCAGCACCATCCAAAACGTCATTTTCATCCGGATTTCTGAAGTCCTGTGCGAAATTATCGAGATTTACATTAAGCCTACCTTTTCACGACTAAATTACCCTTCAAATAGTGGACATAAAACTTCGAAGATGCAATAAAAACAATCATCTCTTCTTTCAAATCTACGAGTAGCTTTTAATTTTCATGTCCTTGTAGATCTAGCCTTAACCCCAAGTTCATTAACGATGGAATAGTTAATTAAGGTTAAACATGATTATGTTATCAAATATTTTTATTTTAATAAGGTGTCATAAAGTTCTTTGAATGATTGGTTCATTATTAATTTACAACCTTTTTTCATGATTACTAATGCATTGTAGAGCTTTGTAACGAGTTGGTTCATCTATGCGTAAGTAAAATTATCTGTTTCCTTTAAATCATCAACATCAACATTATTCATTTAATTATCATCATCATCATTGATATCGTTATCATCATCATCATCGAAATCATTATCATCATCATCATACGTTTCATCTGTGAGAACTCAGGCCTTCCCTCAGATATGGGCCAAAGTCCTCCAATCGGTTCCTTGGGTTAGTAAATGTAGAATGCTCTTGAATGCTATGGTTCTTTGACATGCCGGTTTCCTCTCATTATTTTTATCTACCATTTTGTTGATTGCTTCTGTTAGATTGATTTTTTAAACTAAATTTTAACACCACTTATGACATCGTGACGTGACACAATCAGTACTGACCTTATGAGATGTGTCACAAAAGTTTGAAAACTGGTTTAATTTTTCGCTCTACAATTTGGCTTGCACTTTCAAAAGCTCAAAAGCAAGTGTTTCTTTGTACATAATTGTCGGATGATGTAAATGCAACCGATCTCAAGGACCCTTAAAACGAGGCCTTAAAAGCCAGTCGGTCGGTCAGTGCGTTGACCTGAGCTCCTTTCAAACAGTTTTGGCTTATTTCTTTACCAACTTTTCGAAACTATCGATTGGAGGTTATGAACTCAGATGTTTTGATTTTTTCTCATATTCGACTAAAATATTCCACTAACAAGAGACCCAGTTCTTTGTGTTTTATCTTCTTTGACCACATCGCCACATAAAATCAAAGAAATCCTGAAGGAATTAAAAAAAGGACTTGACATTGTCAGCCAGAACGATGTTGGCCAACAAAATCAAAATATTATTTTAGTAATAGGTTTTATAACGGGATAATTACCATGTATTTGTTTTTGTTTGAGTTTTTGTAACAAAAACAAATACATGGTAATTATCCCGTTATAAAACCTAATTCTAATGATTTTGACCATGGTAGTTTAAAACAGTATATTATTTTAGTACCTCAAAACATGTACCTATGTACAATTCTGATTTCTGATTAGTTTAGTAAAAGGCAGTCAACCTTCTTAGCTCTTAGAACTATATCCATATATATATAATTATTTCCTTTCTAGCATTCCGTCCTTGCTGCTCATGCCCATACCAACATGGCGTGAAGATAATCATATCAAACAACTTCCGATCTACCTGCGAACTGGACAAATTACCAACCTTCACTATTGTTTCAACCGGAAATGAAAACCACTGGGCGATCAAACCAACTGCTACTTAATAACCAAAGACATTACATTCAAATTGGCTTTGTCTTTATATCTTTGTGAGATACATTAAAACTTCAAGTTTTGTTACGGAATTAAGAGCGTTGTTGTGATGAGAATAAGAGCGTTGATTTAAGATTTTATTAAAACTAAAGTATGCAATGTTAAGCAGAATATTGCGCAGTGAATATGGTTCCTATTGCGTCGGAATAAAACTAATAATGTTTAAGCGATTTTGATTGATTTGCGAAGGTCACTTAACGACATTTTTATAGATCAAGTGAATGGCAGTTTTTTAAATTCAAATCTGCTAATTGAAGTTTTCATTGATTAATAAAAGTTTCTGAGTTGAGAAATTGGAATAGTTTTTGAGTGGTTTGATTGTAAAGTTTCGCAATAAAATAAACTCTAGATTGACTTTAAGGATTAACTTGAGTTGGGGCAATGCAAATCTGGAGCATTTTGAAAAATGCTTTTTTTAGCTATAATGTGACAACTATCTCGCTAAAATATGATAATGTAGTAGTCAAGGATGTAAAACAGGATAAGAGTACATAAAACTGGCTCTTATAATAACTTTTCTTTTTGTATTTTACCTACATAGAATTTGGCCATACGTTGCGTGATTTTAAGCGACGCGAGACGGTGTGGTACACAACGGCGCCACACTGCGCCTGAACTGGCTCTCAAGTGAGGCTGCCGCAGCACACCGATAGGTGCTTCAAAGTGACATCTAGCGATCGAGCTAGGGCATGCTTTACCATCAAATTACGATGTTTTCCTTCACCGAAAGCTCAAGGTCTCTACTAAAATCCTCGGACTTTACGGATTGTAAGACAACGTCATACTCATATTTTATTGCAACCATACTGTACAAAGAACTTACAAAACTATACATTTTAATGGTACATTTAGTCCGTATGGACCCGTCGGGCACAGCACAAATTAGAATGGAGGAGGACGTTTATTAAATTCCTTAATGTAATAAATCATAATTATATTGTCAATACAGTTCTTAATTATTATTTTCATTTAAATATATGTCACCGAGCTTTTGGTAAAGAAAAATAGAGCCATTTCCTAGTACAGTCAGCGACAAAAGTAGCTGATCGTTCTCAATTTTCCAAATGTGTTTCAAATCGGTAATTATTATTGTTTTTTTTTTTACATTTTACATGGTATTATTTTGACCACAACATAACACACCTGATTTTAGGTGATGATGAGGTAAAAAATTGGTGTCTAAGATGATGAGGATAATAGAATTACAAGTCAAGCTAAAAAAAGTGTTTTAAAAAGAGTGATTGTTCAGCGACTTTTGTCGTTGACTGTACTCGCCTGTCTATAGCTTACACCTTAATTGTGTATTGGCAGCAGTTACCAGTATTGGAAAAGCGTGACGCCATCATCCACGTCGTCGTTTAACATCAGGTGACTTGTGGTCAAACGCTACACAGTGAGGCCTTAAAAAAAGCATTGATACCTGTTCCGATTGAGTCCAATAAAATATCTAGCAAAAACGTATCGTAAATAGAATCAACTACAAATTATATAAAGGTAGAATTTATTAGCCATTTCCCGCCCACTTAATCGAAAATAGACACATTTAATCATAAAATAAGTCACGACCAAGGTTGAAAATGTAATAATGACTCACAGAAGTTAGCCGAAAACCGCCAACTACCATACATGGCTATAATCACATTACTTCATTTAAATTACTGACAGGATTGTTAATAACTCAAATGTTCAAGATAATGTTTATGAAATGAGAGCTAGCTTGAGACTGTACGAAATGTATTCTTTCAACACAGTGTTATTGCTAAATTCAGAACCTACTCAAGATTATGTTGGTATTTCCATGAAAGGAGGTCTGTTCAGTGTACTTATTGAATATTTGACGTCACAGTAGGAGTCTAAAGACATAGCAAATTCTCGTGCTCCTACTAGTAGGACAATCCAGTAGGAGCATAAAGAATCGGTCGTATTTATATTTTGAAAACTGAATAATCTTGGATGGAAAATATTTTTCCTTTTAAAGTATAAAGCAACGCATCTTTGAAATTATTACATGTCTTGACACTTGGCTTGATCATACATTGATTAGACATTGCTTCTAACATTGTAAAGTGTAAAATCGATCATTTCAATTCGAATACGGAAATCGATTACTTATTTATGAATATGTAGGTGTGTTTTAAAATAAGACATCGGGACTGGTTCACAAAGCAGAAACCAGTTTTGCAGTGCAGAATGGTTTTGAAATATTACATAACAGTGGTCACAATACAACAATTTAATATGAAACGTGTTGTACCTATAGATGTTTTTTTATGCAACTGAGTGACGAGGTCGATCCCCTGATGGTAAGCGTTCAGAATTCTGAACTTCAACATTTCAAAACCTTGCGCGGAAATACACTGTGCTCGTCGCTCTGAGATATTAGAAGTATATTTTGTATGCCTTATAATTTCAAAAACTAATATCGTTATCAGCCTTTCACGTTCCGACTGCTGGGACTCTAGGCCTTCTCTCAGATGTTTGTTACTATTTTGCGCAAAAACTACTGAACGGATCCGAATGAAATTTGGAATGGAGATAGCTAATAATCTGGATTAACACTTAGGCTACTTTTTATCCCGGAGAAAGGTTCCTGCGGGATAACGGGAAAACGCGGGTGAAACCGCGGGGCACAACTAGTATTCAATATTTAATGATTTTATGGCGTAAGTGTATGTATTGTTTTTTTGCTACAAATAAAAAAATTGTCTACTAGCTGTTCCCCGCGGTTTCACCCGCGTGGGCTACAGTTTATCGCGATAAAAAGTATTTTAAGTTTTTCCTCAGGATTCAAACTATCTCCGTACCAAGTTTCATTTAAATCGGTTCAGTAGTTTAGGCGTGAAAGAGTAACAGACAGAGTTACTTTCGCATTTATGTTAAGTAATATAAGGGATAAGGGATTGTCATCCGTCAGTGACATAAAAAATCCGCTCTAATTATAAACAATCCGTGTATGAAAACTGAAGGTTTCTGTCGAATTCCGTTATCAAAACAGAACAATGCAAGCTTTCCCGGTAATCCAACCCGCATCAACCACCCTAGCTACATAGGTAATCCCCGTATTACAGATACCGTATAAAATACGGTACAAATGCTCGTACGGGAATACCGGTAAAACCGGTACCGGTATCGGTTTAGTCGGGATACATGGATGAGAGGGTGTCCATGATGAAGGTATGGAGAGCAGGATAGAGTATATTATATTCGGAAGTTGCTTTAAACGCTTGAAATTAATTATCGATCCTGATCCGTTATCCGCGGTTTTGGAGCGATAAGTCATGTCATAATATGTCATTTTTGTACAAGGGATTGACATATTACTACTAAAATGACATGTTATGACATAACATATCGATCCAAAACCGCGGATAACGAATCAAAATCGATTATTAATTTCAGGCATTAGTCACCATATATCGATGTGTTCCGGCAGTCAGTTCTTAGTCCAGTATTGCGATTCTAATTCACTCGGAAAGTTTCCGAGTCGAATTCGACGCCACTTTTGCTTCACGGAAACGTTTTCCGACAGAAAATAAGTGGCGGAAACTTTTCCGTGATTGAGCAGCTGGTTTGTCAAATTAAATATCAGTTTCCAAATTCAGATCAATGAATCGTGTCTAAGAAAATCTGAAGGACATTGGTGCTGGTGCCATTTTTGAGCACATCGCCACTTAACATCGAGTGACTTGTTGTAAAAGGCTACCCTGTGCGTAGTCAAAAAAATGATAAACTCTGGCTTGTAAACCAACTCAATTCTTTTGTAACTTTAAAGACTTTGTTGGCTGAGTTTTGGACGAGGTTATTGACAAGTAGATGAATTATCGCCTCTGTTTCCGAGAAACAGGTCTAAAATAAAATAATAACATCATGGTAACCCTTTTCGCTACTTCTACCTTACCGTTAGGATAAACACGTTCATGAAGAGTATAATATCCTTGATGGTTTTAATGAAATGGTCACCCGGAATTTATGTTAGAGATTATCATTAAAATAATTAGAGAAATTGAATTTCATTTGATATATTTTATAAAGCTACGTCTTCGAATATTGATAAGAGTATTTTAGAAATTTAATTTAGACAAATAACATTTTTTGAAGCATACATCATCATTATCATCAGTCTAAATACCTCATTTGAACGTCACAGGAACGGCTTTTAGCCATTCGCATCCATCAGCTCCCCACGTTTCTTACTATGTCATCGCTCTTCCAAAAAAATACATAGTGAAAGTACAGTCTATCAAAATGTAGTTTACATATTTTTTAAGAAACAAAGTTGTTTTTAAATTGAATGCTTATTAGTGATTTTGACTTATCATTTCATTTATCAAATACCAATGTCTACAATTTTTTCTTTTTTTTTTCTTGACATTGTATATATATTATTTTTACACATCTATAAACTAAAAATAATATACCATAACAAAGAAATTAAAACAAATAAACCTAAACTAATAACTAAAATACATTTTTAAAAGAAGTCCCTTTAGGCAAGGTACCGAAGATACTGGCAGCGTTCCCCCTTTGGATGGCTAGACTAATTCTTTGTCCGAGGTAGCTGCCAGCTCTTCGGTCTCCGGTGATGTCGACTAACCTTTTTGTTATTTCCTTTCAATGCTTATTATATTAACCCATTTCACTGATGTAAGTCCCCCATAAGTTCATATACCTATTATTGTTAGCATATCTTGAGAATTATTTAAATTATAAGGACAACTTTGAATTTCGTCTCAAAACATACCAATGCTGCAAGTATCTACTCAAAAACCAGTTCCACCACTAACACCTACTTACCTACATATTTTAGAAAATACCAAATAACTTTAGGTACCTAATGAAATATTTGGCGCAAAGTTTCCTCTGAATTTCTGCTAAACATCGCTCCAACACAATCATTTCCGAGAATCCTGTTCCTTTAGCCGAGATATCAAACAAATTAACAACCCAGCTTCCAACCCTCGGAATTTCGCTCTCAAATCCATCACTTCGTCAACATTCAACAACCGACTGCGAGGTAAACTGAGCTGCTGGGTGGACAACTGGTCGCACAACCGGTTTGCTGGTTGACATTTTACTTGAGAGATGGCATAGTTTATGTATTAGTTGCTGCGGGAAGCAAGAGTGAAACCGGTTGCGTCAGCGGTCGAAATGTAGGGCCTTGTTCCTGGTTCGTTGTAAAGGAGTCTGATAATCCATAATTAGAAGTTAAATTTAGGTTTAGAATCAATGCAATGAATCAATGAATCAATCAATGCTAATTAATCTTTACCTGTGATCTTCAAAGAGGTTCTGTGCAGACAGGCTATGATATATAGGTACATCATCATCATCATCACCATCAGCCTATATCATCAGCCTATAACTACTGGCAGGCACTCGGCGCAAGTCGTCGCTCCACCTTGTCTCAGGGCGTCCTACACTACGTTTGCCAAGTCGCGGTCTCCACTCACTATATATAGGTTATAGGTACATACGAGTAGGTATATCTATTGTTTTGAAACACATTTATACGTTTTTTTTATCGTTTAAAAAAAATTGCCCGTGTAGCTTAAGGCTTTATGATTTTTGTTTGATCCTGACAAAAATTTAAGGAAAATCTAAAATTAAATGTTTATTTTACTCATATACTTTGCGAAATTCTTTAGTTTACCTTTTGATTATTTACTAATACAAAGTTATATCAAAAAAAAAACATGCTGTTGAAACCATAGCTTAGTATTAGGGCATTTTCTAATGCTCGCGTGGCAAGATACCAAGGTACCATAGCTTGATGGTAGAGCATTTTAAAGTCGTCGGTTGGCTAGCACCATTAAGCAAAGAATGTGTGTTCTGGCAGTCTCACTTGCAAGCCAGTTTCCAATCCAGGAGTAGAGTGGTGCCTCTTTTGACCATATCATGGTCTTACATTTGGTGACTTCTAGTCAAACCATCTTGTAAGATCTAGAAAAAAAACAGGCCATTTACAAAAGGAAAAATACCAATAAAAGTAATATGTTGTAGTACTTTCTGCTGTTAGCTAAAAGCAATATTTTTGGTACTATTCATTTCTAATAGAAACCGGTATTAAATGCATAGTTACAACTAACGGTTTCTAAATTATCAGTTAATTCATTCTACAAAAAAAACTGCCACATCACCACGCACCGTCGTTGCACCACATCTCATTATTCCGCTACAACAATCAATACGGACAGACGGACAGATGTCCGTTACATAATTATATACTCGTGTTAGAGTACCGCTTTTTATTAGTTTCTATCCATGATGGAATGAAGGCGATTTAATGACGTAGTTTGAAATACAGCCTACCTCTTGCTAGCGTCTACTTGCCTGGTACTTCTACTAAAACTTACTAATGTAATATACCTACTAGAAAAAAAAATTCATTGAGAAACATAAAAGATTTTTCAATTTAATTTTGGGTTTCAGGTGGAAAAAAGGTAAACATTTGTGTGCTTAATTTTTCATTTTATTTTAGTGTGACGAAATGAGCAAGTTTCTCACCTGATGTTAAGCTTCACGCTTGTCCAGTACCTCCAACCAATTAGGGGCCATATCATCATCAGTTTTTTTAAAATATTTAAATACGCATATTCCTCTTTCCTTCACATGCTTTTTTTTGTTATGGCGTCACACGATTAGTGTATTTGCCAGTGTCAAGTATAAAATATTTCAAACTCAGAGAGTAGAATCAAGTTTAAGTGATGATGATGATGATGAGATGAAGGGATGATTATGATGATGATGATGATGATGAGATGAAGGGATGAGGATAGTGTTTAAGTCAAGTAGTGGCGCTTTACATAAACTTTACAAGGACTTTTTTGTAGCAACTGGAAAAGTCACTTTCACAACTTTATTTCAATTTCCCACACTCGTACACATTAACGAACACATAATGGTTAATAACCCACCAATATTACACATTATCACTCGAAGAAACACAAGTTTTGGAAATAAAAACAAAATTTTCACGTTGACAACTCGATTGCCGCCAAAAAAGTCCACATGCTTTAAATTCGTTGTTTAATAATTATGTAAAAAGGTTTGTCTACTTTGCCACCCTTCGAGGGTCTTTCCAATGTATCTGTTTCCTTCCAAGCATGATCCAGTCCACATACGACTCCGATTCCGCATCAACAATCGATAACGCTAACAGAGCAGACATCTGTCTGTTCTGTTACGTAATCATAGAGCCCGGCGCTGCGTACCACTTTTACTTTTGTACGTAAAGAGATAACAGGTTGGATAACTGTACTAATTCGTGTACCGTCAGCACCATAAGACGAATCGGAATTTACTTTTTGCCTTTTAAAAAGAGAAAAGAGAAAAAAAGGAAAAGAAAAGAGAAAAAAAGAAAGAAGTTCTTAAAGGTCGTCAACGCATCGGCAACTCTCCTGGTGTTGCAAATGTCCATAGGCGACGGTGACCGCTTTCCATCAGGTGGGCCGTCTGCTTATTTGCTAATATCTATTAATACAAAAGAAAAATCACTCATCTCGTCTTTGGAATAAAGCTCAACCACACACTATCGAGTCCTTGAAATACCACACCTTACGATGTATGTATGCGCTTATTTCTCCCGCATACTTGCAAAATGTGGAACGAGCCACAAGTGTTTCCGCAGTGCTACAAATTACAGTCTTTCAAGATGGATGTGAAATGAGTTCTTAGTCGGCCATGCATTGGCAACTCCCCTGGTATTGCAAATGCGACCACAGGTGACAGTGACCGATTTTCATCATAAAAAAATGTAAACATTATTTTTTTCAGTAATAATCGACGATATTTGCGATTCAAGTCGGAGAAAAATGACACAACTGCCTGCTTCATAAGCTAACGCTGACTAAACGGTTTGATTAAAGTTGATTTAATGTATGACAGAAATGTAGGATTTTAGTAGGTCTACAAAAAAGACCTGAAAATTAAACGTATATGCTTTTATATTTAACTGCATCTTTACAGTTTTGAAAAAAATCTGGCTGTCAAAATCTTTGCAGCAGTGGAGGTCGCTATATTCCAGTAAAGAAGATGTAAATATACACCTGATTCTTCAATTTATTTCATCAACTGTACCTCGTTACATCTTGGAAACAGTTAGGTATGATACAACAAAAATATTGTGGGAACAAAGGTGCATCGAAACGAACCGTGAGGCATCATAAACATTTTCTCTGGGAAATAATTTCTGTACTACGAGAGTAGGTATGATATTATTTCAAGACGGTCCATTTCATACACGTTCAAAGGATTTCACGATCCTTTGAAGAGAGTATGGATACAACAAATGGCGGTAGGTACTACCACGCTATAATTGGATTGGGAACTGGCTCTAGAGTAGAGATGGCCAATCTTTCAGATACATATCGATTTTTAAATCGAAGTCTTGTAAATCGATATTTTAGAAACCGTTGTGCCCCGCTACGAGTGCTTCAAAAACCTAATATATTTCGACGTTATAAGTAAAACGAAATAGCTACGCTCCGTTTTCATTTTACGATTTCGAAGCAATTTTCTGCAACACATCAGATCTGTCAATTTGTCTAATTCCTTGGAAAATTGGCAGCGTGATACTTCCTTACTTGACACAGGGTGATAAATGTCATACTGGAAGGGTGTGTAAGTGTATACAATGAAACATCTTCGCTGTTTTCAGCTGAAAGCCATTTTGTTTTTAGTAAAAACGTTATTTTTTTACTATTATCGCGATAAACTAAAACTCGAGACACAGTTAGTAAAATGTATGAAAAAGGTCGTATTTAATGAACTACGCTGTCCTTTCGTAAGTGTTTTTGTCCTTAATCCATTCTCATCTACACCAGTCCATTAAAGTAAAACTTCAAGTGGTAGCATTGGAATAAGAATAAGAATAAGAATCATTTATTTGCAACAAATTATACAAGACAAATACATTATGTATTATAAATTGGCTATTATGTTTCTTAAAATAAAAACAAAAGTTTTCTAGAATGATTCCTTAATTTTGCGATATTGTCTATGTTAAACATAATTACATATATTTCACGTCATTTTCTTTTTAAACAATAGAACATTCATTTGTATTATTCTTCGTATCAGCTTTAAAACCTAAAAGAAAACCGCGTTGTTCAAACACCCTGTTTTTCTTTCCACATACAAGAAGAAAACAAAGAAAGTAATAGAAAACAATCCAAGTACTGAATCGTTGAACCAAACAGATTCCCAATACAAAACAAACAGCAAAACAAAACACCCAGAGATCTAAGACAAAAAATGCGCAGAAGATACTGAAGTAAATTACAAATATACTGGAGCGAAACAGTTTTTTCAAATAATAGAATTGTATTAGTGAAACGGTTTAAGCGAAACCCGAGTGGAAGGAGTGGGAAGAGTCCTTGGAGACACATTCGTGCTTGGGAATGCCAAACAAACCTAATGGCAGCGCAGGGAAACATTCTCGGTTAGGATCGTGGTGAGGGATTGATACGGGTTCCTTACATTATAACGGAAGTTGTAACATCGATTGTCTTAGCACTGAAAACTATGTATCGACAGGTCAGATAATCGATGGTAAGCTACATCGAATGTCTTGATATTGAAGGTACGATTTATCAAATGAAATGAATGAAATAAATGTAAGGAACCCGATAACAAAGCAAAACCAAATTCAGACAATCACCAAGAAAAGCGCTGGTGGCCAAACGGTAATGGCGCGGATTTACCATCGCTCAAAACGGTGAAGGAAAACATCGTAAGGAACCCGGTATACGAAAGAACCACAACATTCACGGGCATGCGACAGCTACCAACCCACACTGGGCCAGCGTGGTAGATTGCGGCCCATGCTCTCTCTCTGAAGGCCAGAGGCTGTGGATGATTTGGTTAATGACAAAACAAGTCGTTACGTAAAAAATCCTGATATTTTAAACTGAAGCAAATTCTCTACAATCTCTAGCTGTTTTGTCATATAAATAGTCTGATATTTTATAATAAACTTTTCGACTAAGATCCAAATTTCCCACGTACAAAACTGAAAGTTAGCGCATCAAACCCTTGCGGCATTAACGCGAGCTAAAAAAAAGTGGAGATAAAAGAAAATGGGACAAATGGAAATGAATGCGTATTCTCTTGCATACATCCGACTTAACTTAATAGGAGCACTTGACGGCACTCGCTTGGTTTAAAACAAGACCGAATGGCGTTTTAAACATGCGTTTGTATTTTATTGTCGAAACCGCGCGACCCGTTCCGTGCGCGAACGACCGAGTAAACAATTACTGATCCAAAAAAGAAAGATTTTACAATTAATCTCCTAATAAAATCGTAATCGCATTAAACGTATTTTTTTTTAGTTATAGCATAGCATTGCATCGTTGCATGACAGCTGGCTTGTGTGAGCATTGAAGTTTAGTAGTATAGAATAACATAATATTATACGCACAATAACTACCAAAATGATGAGATTTTTGTGGACACGGCTAAAAAATGTTGTGAGTTTTATTTAATGTTTTTATTATTATTGTGTCTCGTAACCTAGGGTAAAATAATTTTCAAAATTAGATTTGCTCTTTCGGAGATCATCTCCTATATCCAAACTCACATACTTAGAAACCTTGCAATAAAGACCAACTTTATTTGAAGGCTTTTTAAAACTGCTTCATAGCAAACATTTATTTAGTAATTGGTTTTTTTCTTGTTTTGATCTGAACACGAAACAATTATTTACTTCGTCCGCTTTCGCTTGCGTTTTTCTCCACAACGAGTTGTTGGCGGTTCAAAGCGCTGCGTGACGGAATTCCTCACGCTCTACTTGCCACAATTGTAATAATTGTCAATTTCTAAATAAATATTTCGAATAGCTACTACTTAGCTGCATTTTGCGTTTGATAAAGCAAAACCATTTCTGTTTTTTTTGCAATATAAATAGTCAATCTTTCATTTTGGCTATCAACGCAAGGGCTATGTTAAGTTTATCGTCATCATCATCAGCCTATACCAGTCCACTGCTGGACATAGGCCTCTCCCAAGGTACGCCACTGGGCCCGGTCTACGGCTCTCCTTATCCAACTACTGACGCCTAGTCGTAGGGCGTCCTACACTACATGTGCCAAGTCGCGGTCTCCACTCAAGAACTCGTCTACCCCAACGGTTCACGGTTCTACGGTTTATATGACAAGCCCTCTGCCACAGCTTCCTAATTCTGTAATGACCTTCATTCTCTGTCGTATCACATCATTTCGGACTTGGTACTGAAACTTTTTCATTAGTCTAACTACGACTGTATCCTAGTTTTATGTCAATAAATAAATATTTGATTTGATTTGATTGCTCAGCGACCCAAAGTGTGTCTTGGCCTCCGAAACGAGAGAGCGCTAATCCTCTCTATCTTGAGCGATTTCAGGCCAGTTCAGAGTGTGGAGTTCGCGTAGGTTCGCTTCCACCGCGTCCCTCCAGCGGTACATCTAGGGTGTCCGATTGGCCTACGGCTATTCAGTCGACGCTTTACCAACCGATCCTCCCCCATGCGCACTACTTGGCCAAGCCAACGCAGTCAGTGGAACTTAATTTTACTGACCACGTCAGGCCAACACTATATTAGTCTAAAATAATCACTGAACATACCATGTATTACGGTTACGTCCTGTTTTCTACTGCTTGCCACACATTACGAAGCACTTAGGTAGTCAGTGACCTTAGTTAGATAAATTAACTGGTGCAGTAACTTGGTCAAGATCTCGCCTTCCATCTGTGAATGGAATAGATTATGTTGTTGTGATGCTTGTAAAACTTTCCGTCATATTTATGGCGAACTAGCGTCACAAGTCAGCTGATGGGACGCCACCCTACACCTGGTTTGGGAACTGGCTCTCAAGTGAGCCTGCCAGAACATACCAACAGTCACTTGTCGACAGTTCCTTAAATTGAAGGTTAGGTAGCTAACCAAGCCAGCATTAGAAAATAGCCTACCACCAAGCTATGATTTCATCACGATGTCTTCTTTTCCCAAAATCCTACGGATCGCAAGCCAACGTTTCTATCAATGAGCCATCATCGCTTTTAAACCTACGGTTTTTCGTTATCTTGCAGGTTTTTAAGATAAAAAGCAGATGTGTTAATTTAGGATATAAGCTATCTACATTCTAAAATTCATTCAAACCCGTTGAGCCGTATCAGCGTGATTCACTAAAACGTATACACACTCACTCATTCACTCACAAAGTTTCATTCATTCATTCATTCACTGTGTATGTATTATCCTGCCCGTATTAAAGCATGCTTGTTTGAACCTTTTCTTTTCACACCAGATTTGAGATAAGTAAGTCCAATGTACCTACTGAGATCCTTTGTTCGTCAATGAATCCACCATAAACAAATACTTTTCTAAATACCATCAAAATAACAGCAAACATCGATCGCATCGTTAGCATTAGTTTAGCTTTAAATTTTCAGTGCAATTTGCGGAGTCGCGGCCTCTAAAATAGTGGGTCAATTAACTTGTAAATATTTAATGGCGGGCAGGTCAACTAATTTCAAATTACCAACGCTGCAGCAGTGCTTTTGGCCAGACGTGTCGTCGATTAGTGCTGGGGTAGGCAAACCGTGTGAAAATAATTCTATCGATACTTTCATGACTCAAGCACAGAATTAAATCGTTTTACAAATTATTAGATAGGAGTCTGAAATTTACTGTAATTTTATATAGAATTGTTTACTAGTACTTTTTTGTTCTAAATTTATTTTTCAGCACCAATATTACTACTGCGTTTTCTTTAAACGAATTACCTAATAGTTCTATGTCAGTTATGAGAAGACATCTTTTTTCTAAACTTAACACAGGGACGACAGTCTTCACTTAATTGTGTTATTCATACAAAATCTTAGCTTGATGATAGATAATGGCGAGGTGAATACTTGGAAAAGGCCTACCACCACTGATTGCTCAAGTTCTATGCAAGATTAAAACCCACGATCTACGGTTCGCGAGCTGACGTCACTACCACATGACATCTGATCATGATGATTATATTTTACTATCGCATCAAAACTCACATATCAACTGGATTTGTTGGACTTCAAACGTCAACATAGCAATAGTCTGCAGAACTACTTTCTCTATCATTACAGTTTAAAACTTATAATTTACACTGTATGTAATTACGAAAGTTACAAAATAGAGTTCGTTAACTTTTATTCTGTGCCGCTAACCTTCGTTTAAGTTTAATGGTTTTTTAACAGGCGAGCTACCTCCATAATTCTGCAATAGATGTAGACGAGTTGGCAAATGTGATAACATGAAACAGATTTAGCTGCAATTAGTGAAGTAGGCTTGGTCTGTTTGTGTTTTGTCTCATTTGGCTTCGAGACAGTTTAGCTGATAATATAACATTGCTATATAAAAATCGATTACATACCTATTCAGTCCTTAAATTAGTCACATTTTGTACAATGAGTAAAAAAATGGTAAATCACCTATAATAATTGGGAGTAAATATATTCGTCATTATCAAGTGATACTTCACCTCTATTATTTTAATTATTTTTCTGCAAGTAAAATATCTAACGTTTAGTTAAAATTTCATAACACTCTTTGTCTGTTGTCTTTTAATGAATGTTACAAAATCGTTAATAGCCTGTATTTAGTTTTATAAACAGTAGTGAAATCTATAACTTTTATAGATACATGATTGTTCAATTCTTGCCAAGGTCTCACTGTATATATAAAATAGTTTTGAGAAATGATTTATTTCATCAATTATTTATGCCACACTAAAATTATCGGACAACACATTTTTGCTATAAAGAGAAAAAGTAATTTTTTCTTTGTATGCCTCTGGGAAATTGTAACTGAAAATATTTCGTGTAATCAAACATAACTTTTGAAGTAGGTAGGTACTCAAATATTTGTGAGCTAGGTTCTTTTATTTCATTGCTTTGTTTTGAGAAGTTTTTACAATATCAAAAGAATCAGTGGATTGATGAAGTAAAATAATACAGTTAAAAGCACTTCAGCTTAAATTAATTTTATTAAAACTTACTTCAGGATTATTCGTGACGTAAAAACGTATTCCTACTCCACATAACATTCCGTGAATATTGACATCATTTTGTATTTTAGTTCTACGAATCGTTTTAATTTATTGAATGAAATATTTTTTTTTGTTAAGTTAATAAAATTTAATTATTAACATTTTGTTACATAGTAATATTTAGTTATATAAGTGGTATTTACAATTAAATAGATCCCAATTATATCGATACATTTCCTATTTCCGTCTCTACCCCCTCTCTATCACACGACAATTTCGAGCCGCATCGTTCGACAAAAAAAGCGGTATTCATTTGAAATTTATCTGGTCTGGCGTCCTACCTAATGTTGTTTTTGCACTTTGCATTCACAGCGTTCACTAATGAAATTTGAACGAGCTACCAGATTAAGCGTTTTGTATCAAGGAAGAAACGGTTCTATAATCTGACGTATAAAGTTCAATCGTAATCATCGTTTGTCAGAATTATCAGATGACATATGGTTAGCTAACTAATTTGTCAGGCATTCTTTTCAGTTCAGAGTCGGTCGCTAAGCACCAATCGGTGTGTTCCAGCAGGCTCACTTGAGAGTCAGCCCATGCGTAGTGTGTTGCCACCTTCGACCACATCGACAGTTAACATAAGTATTGCCAATCGCTATCCTGTAAGATATAAACAAAACCCCTTCTATTCAAAAGTGTTAATTTATTTTCCTAATTTTTAGTAAGTACCTTGCGCCGAATGGCAGTGATTGGATGAGAGGAGTCAAAGGCCGGGCTCAATGGCGTATCTTGGGAGAGGTATATGTACAGCAGTGGATTGACACAGGCTGTTGATGATGATAATGATTCAAGAAATTGGTTGCACATAACACCAATATTAAGACTATGTCCTTTAGGGTTATAAATCTGTATGGAGTTAGGTGAAATTATTTTTTCCTTGTACTTTTTAAATCTACAAATCCATCTACACTAAAATAATAGGTATAAAAACTTTACTACCTATAATATTAGTATACCGGATTTATCTAGACATCATTTTGAAAACGACCCTGTCTATCGTTAATTGTGTGTGAAAACAAAACTCATGTTTCCCGTTCACGACTTGAAAAAAAAAAGATTTTTATCAAAGAGGATTCGCAGACATCGAGGTCTCAGCCTCACGTTTTAAAAATGAGGTCGCAACAATAAAGCTTTGTTTTTTTTCTTTAAACGTAAAAACATGACCTTTATGTGGTTAAGATACATGAGAAAAATATTGCGTGACAAAACTATATGTTTTGTTTTTTTTTTTATTATTTTAATAAAAGTCAATTTATCTAGTGTAGGGTATTATATCAGTGACCTTACACAAGTCATTTGTAGAGTACGACGTGAAGTAGAGACTACAGTGAAAAAAAAACAGCAAAACTATTTTCAAACGACTTTAAAAATGGAGGAGGTTTTCAATCTACCGTTATTCTTATTTTTTTCATTTGTTACCTCAGTACTTTCAACTGAGTGAACCGATTTTGATGATTCTTTTTATTTGAAAGCTGGTGCTTCTTGTTCCATTTCAATTTGGTCCAGTTCTGACAATGGCATCCATAAGAAAACCTTTGAATTAGGATTTTTGTTCCCAAAGTTGATTGTTTTTACAGATATTTTTTGTACTTACTTTAAGGTCATATATATAAAAGCTCAATACTCAGTAGCTTCACCTAAATGTTAGATGACTGACAGTGACATGTCAATCTGTGTGTAACAGAAAAATTCTACGTATTTCTGTGTTCCAAATGATGGTTATTGCCGGAATTATATTTTAACTTTATTTATTAAATTAGTGACATATAAAAAATGCCTTAAGATAAACTTATTAACATTGCCATTACCAAGTAAACGTACCAAAGAACATTATTGTTAAACTTAGCTATAAGTTACTTAAAATCGCCTCTTTTGACAGTTACCTCTAACGATGCACCCACGTAGCCACAAACCGGTTATAACCGGTTTAAGTTATTCACTATTGTATCATAAGCGTGAAGGGAAAGTGATTTGTTAACTGTCCGCTATATTTAGTCAACGCTAATTGTTATTTATGTAATAACATAATATGTTATTATCAAAAACGTTATCCAAAAACATGTTACGTAAGCTATTATGTGAGGTACCTTTGTCATATTACCGATTGTTTAGTTTTATGTTTTCCTAGTAATTAAAAATTTAAATGGTGGTCACATTGTGTTTTTTTTTTACCATAGGGTAGCGTTCGACCACAAGTCACCCGATGTTATGTGATGTGGTCAACGGTCTACGCTTGAACTGGGAACTGACTCTCAAGAGAAGCTGCCAGAATACACCGATAGCGTCGCTTGCTGACAGATTCTAACTTGAGAGTGACAGTTAGCCAGGCGAACACTAAAAAAATTGCCTACCATCAAGCAGTTTCATCGCGGTTTTCCCTACCGATCGTGTTAAAATTTGTAGCCAAGCGCCTATCGGTGTGTTCCGGCAGCCCCTCTTTAGAACTTGTTCCTAATCCAAGTGTAGGGTTGCACCATCTTCGACCATATCGTCACTCAACATCAAATGGCTTGTGATCAAACGGTACTACAAAAATCCTATCCTACTAATATTATATATGTGAAAGTTTGTGTGTGTGAATGTTTGTTACCAAGTATCACCGTAACTACTAAACCGATTTTGATAAAATTTGGAATGAAGATAGCTTATAACCTGGATTAATATATAAGCTACTTTTTATCCCAGAAAAACGTTCCTGCGCGATAACGGGAAGACGCGGGTGAAACCGCGCGGCGCAACTAGTGTAATATAAAAAAAGCGATTTCCCAAATGAAAAAAAGTAGAAACACCTTTGTAAAACACGTTAAAACTTTCACGTCACAATTTGACATTTAAAAGTCGTGTCAAAATGACAGAATGTCACTGACCCAGAATCATTCATTGTCCACTGCGCTGCCTCTACCACGCATCTACTCTGTAACTTTTTTGCTGCCCGCTCCTTTTCCTTTCATAAGACCTTGAGCGGTAGTCGGCAAGGCGCATGCAGTATAATACTTAGCGAGTTGTTTAACTGGTCAATCGATTGGTAATACAAATTAAATGATATGCCATTATGGCTATGTAAAATCACATTGATATAATGAGTGAGTGAGTAAGTGAGTGTATGCTTGTTACTTCTGTACGCTGAAACGACATGAAATTCGGAATGGAAATAGCTTACATAGTATAAACCTTCCCAGTCCAGGTGTAGCGTGGCGTCATCTTCGACCACATCATCATTTAACATCAGGTGACTTGTGGTCAAACGCTACCCTGTAATTAGTAAAAAAAACCTTTGCTTTAACTGATCTACTTAAGAAATATCAAGATCCCTAATATAATGATTTTCCAAGAGCATCTAAAACTGCAATGTATCGTAGAACAACTAAAAGTCTTTGTCAAGAACTTTGTCAGATAAGAAACATGTGACTTATGACGTATCTAAAACATTTCGCTTTTTGTCATAATTTCTCGCTATATGCTACATGCGGTCTAATTCACAAAGTCTTGACTAATGATATTAAAGAACTACTCAGAAATACATTCTTAAGAAAGCTTTAAATTAATAAATAATAATAATAAAAAATATCGGGGGACAATTGCACACAAATTGACCTAGTCCCAATTAAGATTGATGTTGATGTATTTAATTCTGTAACAGAACTTACTGATAGATAAGTGCTAAAGTTATTTTAAATTTCCTTTGTCATTTTTTGTTGACTTTTGTGTTATTGTTTATGTAACTGATATTATTATAAGCATTTTTATTCAAACAATCCCACTCTACTATTAGAACTGTAAATGTGATAACGCCCAAAAAATTATCTGCAAGCGTTATAAGCTGGTGTAAGGAGGTTGTAACAGGCGTAGCTAGTTTTTAGTTCAACGTTTCAAATTGATCACAATTGTTGTATCCTACTAAATAATTTACGTGTATTTTTTTCACAGTGTAACAACAACCTAAGACCAACCAATCAACAAACACACAAATAAGATTGTAAATTATGTAAAAAAAAAAAACAGATATAAAGAATTAAAATGATACGAAAAAAAAATATATATACTATATATGTACTATATATAATATACTGTTTTAAACTACCATGGTCAAAAACATTAGAATTAGGTTTTATAACGGGATAATTACCATGTATTTGTTTTTGTTTGATTTCTCGATATTTCGGCACTGTTGCAAGCGCCATGATCACGAGAATATATGTATTCTCGTGATCAAACAAAAACAAATACATGGTAATTATCCCGTTATAAAACTTAATTCTAATGCCATATATAAATTAGAAAAAAATGAAAAAAAAAACTTAATAAAGTAGGAAAACTGTATGCATGAGCCCTCCTTAGACTATGAATTTTGTACCCTTATCTTTAAGACTTAGTTTTAGTTGACCCCACTCTGACACGAGCATATATTTTATATATATTGCTCCCCCAAACATAATAAAGTAAACCTTTGCATAATTAGACGCAATTTCAGTAGTTGCGACTAATTATGCAAATAATGTTTTTGTCGATGCACAATGATTCGGACCCATGTCCGAGGATGACATGTATAAAAACATACAAAAAAATAAAAATAAATAAATCAACAAAAATGTATAAGGATTAATTATAATAGGGTACAAATAAATTGAATAACCGGAAAAGCAGCTAAATAGTGCGCGCTGTCTCGTGATAAAAAGCCGAAGCTCATAAAATATTTTCAACCATTCCCCGTCCTCTGCGCCAGAACTATCAGGCTATGAGGGTCACACCCCTTAATAAATTACAACGCTGCAGCCTCGTTCCAGATGGTAAATTTGTGCTAATATTTACCTTCTGGGACAGTGCGCAGAGAACTTCGACAATTTTCCTTCCAACACTCGTATTATGGAAGCGAAAGTTTGTTTGTTTGTTAGTTAGTCACTGTCGGGTCAATGAGTTGGAGTAAAAGAACATTGGCCTCTTTTCATACTGCCCTGGACCTGAACGCAATATATTTTGTATAAAAATTTACGTTTCTGTCAATGTCACTTAGTTTTTGTTCACATTTGGTAAATGATGTTGATTTTAATGACTTAATTTAAGTAGGGCTGACTTCCAAAGCGTGAAACGGAATGAAAAAGAAAATGCGGAGTGCGTTCAAAACATCCAAGCATTATGTAAGTTAAAAAATCTTCGGTACCTTGCCTAAAGGGACTTCTTTTAATAATGTATTTTAGTTATTAGTTTAGATTTATTTGTTTTTATTTCTTAGTTAAAAAATGTCCTAAGAAACTCCGAAGTTAAAAATCGATATCTTTTTTTTCTATACTTTCTTTAAAATATCGTTTGTATAATCTTAATAGGCAAAAAATTAAAATTTTTATCGTATATAAATCGTTTTCATACGACCTCGGGTCCGTTTTGGCCATTGTTCTTTGTGGTAGCCTATTTTCTGGATTAACGCATAAAGTACTTGTTATCCTAGAGAAAGACCCTGTGACGTAACGGGGAAACCGCGGGGTGCAGCTAGTGATTTTCCAAATCTAGACTTCTTGTATGTTAATGTCAACAATGAAACGGGGGGAAAAATAAGAAGAAAATTCAAAAACGTATTATGTATGCAAAATATTCCCTTTTTAAAGTACCTAACGGCCGTTTTTTCCAGATCTATAAATAACAAAGATTGAAAACGAACGTGCAAAAAGTCCCCTTTTTAAAGTAACGACCTTTTTTCTACGGATTTATAGAGACTTATTAATACAACCAATACCTATATAAAAATACGACAAACAGACAACAATAAATCTATCAGGTGGAAGAGAACATACTAATTATACCATATACATACAGATTTTTTTATCGCGATTAAATATAGTTCACGCCGGGAGAAACCGCGCACAGCTAACAAATGAATACAGATTACTTTCTCAGCTACATTACTTAGGAAAAATAACTCGTCTGTCGCCGAAAGGCATATAACGTTTCGACCTTTTTTTCAATCCTTACCCTCTCAGCCCGGGATAATAGTGATTTTAAATTAAAACCGCTCGAGGCGTGGTCCTTATTATGTATACACCAGAACAACGAATCAGCACTTTTGTCCGGGAGCAGTTACATTGTTAAAAGACAAAAAAAAATGTAGTGGCAACTGGTATCTATTCTTTCAACTCGACGGTGGTATAGCTAGATAAGTTCAAGAAAGTATTTTATCTCCTTGCGATTGGTTTCATCACTGTTTTTTCATTATCCGATAGCTTAGGCTTATTGTAGTACGGTTTCACTCGGAGGGACTAAAGTTTATCGTGATAATAATAACTTATATATATCGGGTTCAAATTATTCCCATACCCACGTACAATTGAACTAAGCGCTTACTTATTTTCCTTCACCGAACGCTCAAGCTTATTGTAGAATTCAAACTAACGACTTACGGAATAATACAATATTAATCCCATTACAAAAGTCCTCATTTACCTAGCCTAATTAAAGGCTCAAATTCACAAAAACCCCTATTTAACTAAAACAAATTCATCAGCTTGCCAAACTCCGAACCCCTAGCTACATGAAACAAACTCCGTCACAAAAAAAAAATATTTCGTGCTCTCGGAACGAAAACTGAAAATAAACAAAAACACTTGACGCAACTTCGGCGCGTTTCCGAACTGGACGAAAAACTCCAAAATTCACATCCTGCACGCCGTAATTAAGGACGCTGCTTGTTGGGAAACTTTTCAATATTTTTGTTTGTTCAACGACTGGTTCATTAGGGCCATTGTTTTACTTTGGACGGCATAGAACAAATTGTACTTCAAAACTGAAAACTCATAATTCTTTATTATTAATAGGACACTTAATATGATCACTTTAAAACGTCAAACTTAAGTCAAGCTTTTTTTTTACTATTTACAGGGTAGCGTTTGACCACAAGTCACCTGATGTTAAGTGACGATGTGGTCGAAGATGGCGCCACGCTACACCTGGACTGGGAACTGGCTCTCAAGTGAAGCTGCCGGGACACACCGATAGGTGCTTGGTGACAGATTCTTAACAAGAGGGTGGTAGCTAGCCAGGCGAGTACTAGAAAATACCCTACCACCAAGCTATGGTTTCATCACGATGTTTTCCTTCACCGAAAGCTCAAGCTCATTGTAGGATTCGAATCCACGTCCTACGGATCGCAAGCCGACGTCACTACCACTGAGCCATCATCGCTATAGCTACGCCTGTTCCAACCTCCTTACACCTGCAAGAAACGCCCGGCAGGTAATTTTTTACTTCTTCACGCTAAAACGGCCCAATAGATTTAAATTACATTTGGAGTGATGGAGATAGGTTATACCCAGAATTAACACATGGGCTACCTTTTATCACGGAAATTTTTCCTGTAAAGGGAAAGCCACAGTCGTAATCCCGGGGGAGTTAGTAATGGCATGAATTGTAAGTTTTACCATGTAATGACAAATAATAAACAGATTAAATGGCTTTTCCAGTACATTATTCATTCGCAATAAATCCTGAACGTATTTTGTTTTTATTATCTTAAGGTACGAATTCGTCCTCATTCGACAAAGAGCTTGCGATGAGTCGATGAACTGTGCTCTGACAGTTCAGCGATATCAGCTGTGGAGCGGGATTCATATACGTATTAGGTACTACATCTCTTTCTAACATTAAGCGACCGATAGAGATGCATGAAATTTTGCGGTTACACAAAACTATAATATTAAAAACGATTTTTATGAATAACTAGCTGACCCGGCGAACTTCGTATCGCCAATAAAAGTCACCTTTTAAATCTTCCCTGAACTTCCACAAATATTTCAAGATCAAAATTATCCAAATCGGTGCAACCATTCTTGAGTTTTAGCGAGACTAACGAACAGCAATTGATTTTTATATATAAGAAAAGATTAGCGTTTTGGTAATAGCTGTCAGCTTTCTACTTCTTGTACAATAGATAAATAAGTTAATTCATCCAACTCCACGAAAAAATATGAGAAAAATACAAGCGTTTCTCTTGACCAAACCAAAAAAAACATTTGTTTCAAGTAAATGTTTCCATCCTGAAAAGCTAGAAGTGCTCTTTGCAGATACAACCTGGAGCTAAACTGAACAGTTGGCTGTAAGACAGCTAACTGCACAGTTGGCTGTCAACGTTAGCTCAGCGAAACCGTGACTTAAGCGGATGGGAACAACTTAAGTGATTACAGATTAGAGCGATTTTTAGGGAAGCCATTATGTTGAAATTGGGTGTCATTAATTCAATGATCCAAAAAGCACATTATTCTTGTTCTTAAGTTCATGATAAGATTGTTAGATTTAAATCGTTATTTACGCATTGATTACGTCACTTTTTGGACACGATTACACATAGACTTTCACCACATTTACCATTATCCATCTGTGATAACATTAAGCGTTTGACTACATATCAACATTTTTATCAAATTCCTAATATAAATTTTAAAACTAAAAATAATTAACAATGAAATAAAAATAATAATAATAATAAACTAAAACCTAAACTAATAACTAAAATATTTTATTAAAAGAAGTCCCTTTAGGCAAGGTACCGAAGATACTGGCAGCGTTCCCCCTTTGGATGGCTAGACTAATTCTTTGTCCGAGGTAGCTGCCAGCTCTTCGGTCTCCGGTGATGTCGACTAACCTTTTTGTTATTTCCTTAAAAAGGCTTAAAGCGCTAGGACCCCACGGACCAAGGGTCTCGACGCCGAATGGGACAAAATCATGATCGGAGCCTAGACATTATCCATCTTCGACTACATCGTCACTTAACATCAGGTGACTTGTGGACAAACGCTACCCTGAAAATACTAAAAAAAGTGTTTACTTACTACTTGATTGAAATAAGGCAAGATCACAAGAATCCCAAGTCTTTTTATCTTGTAAAGAGTCTGATAATTTGTTGTTTTATCTGCGTCTTTGTTTCTCGATATGTATAATTTGGGAGCCTTCAACTCAAGAGGGAATACTGAATAGGTATCTTCTAGGCAAGCATGCTCCATCATCGACCTCGTCATCACTTACCATCAAGTGAGAGGTCAAATGCTTGCCTAACACTTAATAAAAAAAATAGTGAACTTTGCTAATAGATTTAGTTTTATATAGATTTGAAATGTAGTTATCACCAAGTCAAGGATTTCGCATTGACCTTTAGAGATTTAGTGTGAAACGTCAGACAGACAAGGGCCATCCAATCGGTAATCCAATATCCGATTCTGACATGGCGGGAATATAGGCTATTAATAGTAACAGCATACATTGCCTTTGTTTGGAGATGATTGCTCGGTGGCAGTACGACCGGACGTCAGGACAAAGGTCCCGGATAGGGCGTGAATAACGGGATTTCGGAGTTTGGAAATATTGGAATTTCAGACGATGTTTTCGGTACCGGTATTGAAATAATTTAAAAAACGTTATTTTTGCATAAAAGATATATTTATAACCAGTTGCGCCCCCCGGTTTCACCCGCGTCCTCCCGTTATCCCGTAGGAACCTTTTAGCGGGATAAAATGTAGCCTATGCGGTAATCCAGGGTATAAGCTATCTCCATTCCAAATTTCAATCAGATCTGTTCGGTAGTTTTTGCGTGAAAGAGTAACAAACATCCATCCATACATACAAACTTTCGCGTTTATAATAATTTAGTAGGATTATTTAACAGTTAAGGTATGCCCTACGCAGCTGAACGCGTTTCTAACAGTTTTGCCATAGTTATTATGTCAAACACATTTTAATAGCCAGAAGTAAGTATGTAATTATAAAATTAAAACTTACTCAGCATCTACTCGCACCTTTGATGCCATAATAGAACAGTAAGTTAAATGTGACTTAATATATCACGAGTATGCCGTATTATTTTATAACTCATGTGACCTAAATAGTCCATTTTTACACGGAGAAGCGTGACTTATGAGCGCTAGTGATCACACAGTGATATAAAACGTTTTGTTTCTACATAAAAAAAATGTTTGTGAAGTATGAAAGCCACAGAGATATCAGTTTAAACGTTCCGCCCGTTTCGCAAAAATATGAAATAGCGCGCTAAAAAAATAGGTGACAGTTTTTAGCGCGCTATTCCCCAATATAAAGTGAAGTAAAGTGACGGTGGGCTGGTCATATAAGCCGCAGAACCGACAACCGCTGGGGTAGACGTGTTCTTGAGTGGAGACCGCGACTTGGCACACGTAGTGTAGGACGCCCTGCGACTAGGTGGAACGACGACTTGCGCCGAGTTGCTGCCAGTAGTTGGATGAGAAGAGCCGAAGACCGGGCTCAGTGGCTTACCTTGGGATAGGCCTATGTCCAGCAGTGGACTGATACAGGCTGATGATGATGATGATGATGATGATTCCCTAATAGCAGTTTTGGTAAACCTCTACGATACCATTACTCTATTTAGTGATGTGCACATCACTGGCTGGGAGCTAGACAGGGTAATCTCGTGAGACATTGTAAAAACTAGAGTTGGTAATAGGGAATATGTATGTGATTTAGATTTACTTGATTTTTTTTTCCATGATACTTTATGGTCTTGGCATTACACATAAATCATCATTTTCTTATTTAATTGATAATTAATACCTTAAAAATTTAATCAAAAAGTGCAAAATAAGCGTGGGACTTTCAAATTTGCGAATCGCTTCACCATTGGTCGATTCGAAAAATGACGTCACACGGCGCAGTCTGGCTTCGATATTCATACTGATATGAAGAAAAATTACTTAAAAATTGATTTTTGTAGTGTTTTCGATTGCCTAGTGCAGTTTTGGTATATAGTGACAGTATTAAACATCAAGAACAATGACTGAAAGTGGTTTCGTCAAAGCACGATCGGACAATTTGTCAAAAATAGATGCTTTTATGATGACCGCATATGTTGCATAAAATCCAGATTTTTCGTCCGCTGAGTTATATTTTATATGTAACAGTAGGTAACACAGTTTGATTTTAATTTTTAAGGTTTCATTTGTATCTGTATTTTGTTATTCAAGTTTCTTTAATTATTAACTGAATATGCATACCTAAAAATAAAACTGAGGAATAATTATTTCATTTTTTTATTAAAACATCCTGCATATTTGTCAAACCACAGACTAACATTATTACCTACATTATAGAAATAGAGGTACATTTTTCTTTTCAATAGTTAAATTAACATTAACAACTTTACTTTTGTACTTTGATCTAATATTTACTTGCACAGCTTCATCACAGTGTACTTGGTCTGTATTACTAGAGGCTTCAATCTGCTTCATCTCGGAGACATCCATGTGAGATATACTGGGCCTTACTTAATAATCATCACAGCCTTCAATATGAAAAGTACTGTTCCCGGCTTCATAGTAACTTGTTTGTGGAGTAAAGTATTTGTACTTCTGACAGCAAACTCAGTGAGAGCTTTATATAATAACGATATTTTTTGTCTTTTAATCGCAGATATTCTCTCTTGTGGTGGTGGCATTTTTTGTTTTTTGGCACTGAAACATAATATGAGCTACAACACCTTGTTTTAACCGAAGCATAACTTTTCCCTCTTGTTGTCTCATGATGTTGTATTGTATATTATATAAGATAGGTATCTTCCTCAATCTAAAATAAATCTCCGGAGGAAAGACAGGAATGATAAAGGTCAGGCTGGTATAAACTTGGTGTAAACAGAGTTAGTTTCTTCCACTTGATAATCAAAATATTTATGCCTGCAAAAGTTAACTTTGACAAATTCACAGCATGTTAACTATCGAAATACAATACACTAACATTAAAATGATCTTCACAACAATGTAAATACGATGATGGAGACACTTCATCTCTTCTCATAACCTTACACAGTTACGTATTTTCATATCACTTGGAATAGAAAAAAAACACTTTATCCGGTGTACTTATTATAGTGTTTTGGCAGTCTGGTACAAGACAATGTCCATAAAATGGTTTTTTAGCCTTTTCCATTGTTTTTCAAAAAATCTTCATCGAAAAAGCGATATAAACTGAAAATTCTTAAATATTAGCTGTCATTACATAGAGAAAACAGTACTGGACGAGTGATGTGACGTCATCAAAAGCGCGCGAAAAATAAGGGCGTTCAAACAGGTCAAATTTAATCGGTACTTAAAATATTATTTTAAAAATTCATTTGAACGATTTTAACAGGATTTTTTTTTTACTATGTTATAACAAAGTAATAAGTGGATAAAACAAATAAAAAAAATCGATGCATATTCCCTATTGGGATGGATGGTTGGGAATGAGGGTAGGAGAAAGTACCTGGATAGATAAAGCCGGCACAACGGGAGGACTTTTGGTTCGAGGGCCGTGCCAGCGGACTGAGCTGTTGTGTTGTGATTGTGAAAATAAATAAAACGTTTAGATTTAGTATCAGAATAGAGCTTATATTTTATTGAATAATCTAGTACATAGATGAGCGGTTCCAGAAATACTTATCTCATATACTAAATCTCTAATTAAGATCTCTAATTGAGATTCCAAGCTTAGACTAAATTACTAAGATCTAGATAATGCTAAGTTACATAGAACACGTTAAATCTAAAATTACAAAGGTAGATCCAACTTAGAACCTAAATTTAATAAACTGTATTTTCCGACGGGGCTTAAGTGAAGCGGACCGGGAATGCCGAAACTATGTCGATTAAAGTGCGCTTCGCAACAAAGGCTAAGAAACCTTGCCTATAACCGTGGATATTCTAGGGAAAGAACAAAAAGAAAGGATACCGTGCTATCACGTGGTCTGGTCCAAGCGGCGGGTTGCCGGCACCATAGATTAAGTAGACTATATACTACGTATAGATGGAAATCACCCATAGAACGACACAATCGTTAGAGAAGTGAACGAAATGACCTGCGCCAGATGAAGGTTACTATGGAGTATTCTGTGACGATAGTGCTTGAAACGTCAGGCGGCAAATATCGATATCGATCTGTAGTGATGGGACATTTAAACCCAACCCACTATCGATAACCCATTCCATTTCCTATTTTATGTTTTCAATAGCTTAAGGTTTTTAAATAATGAAACTCAGTTTTAATATTGAAATTTATATTCAGATAAATAATACTACCACTTCGATTCGGAACTTTACAATTTCTTCAATCAAATCAAATTAAGTTGGGGGTTTATACAAAATTTTAATTGTTTGATATATATTTATAATCCAAATCCAAGAAATTAGAATGGGCAAGTGCCTTTCTTGTACTAGCTACTTACAACTATTACAGCAATCAAATTAATATTAGGTACTATACGAAATTGAATTAACAATTTGATTATAATACAAATCTAAAGAAATTATACACAGAATGGCCATGTACCTATATTAAATAAGCTACTTATTAATTATACATCAATCAAATTAAGATTAGGTATGTACCATACAAGATTTAATTAACTGTCTGATAAATATATGTAATACAAATCCAAGAAAATGACACATAGAATAGGCACATGCGATCATACAAATTTGTACTTACAACAGCTATACATCAATCAAATTAGGTACTATACAATATTGAACAATCCGATATACAGTGCAAATCCTAAGAAATTATATTATTATACACAGTATGGGCATGTACCTATATTAAACAAGCTACATAGAATTATACATTGATTCATCGTTATAAACCGAATATAACTAATACATAATAATATAATTGACTATCGGGTTGGGTGTAGTAACTGGGACCAGGCATTTCAAGATTTTGTGAATATGGTGGGTAAAATATGCTGCAGTACAAAAAAATTAAAAAAATACCAAACCCGATACCAGCTGGATACATATTGGCCACATTGCCATTCATGTTAGGCTCTATATCTATGTTCAATACAAAATCTCTGTTTTTATTTTTCTATTTCTATAAATGATAGGTATTACTTACTCAAGAGTCCTGGTTTCAATTTCTTTTGGTCCAAATAGGGTTGGGTCACTCACAAGCAGTCTTCTCCTCTTCCTAAGATATTTTTCCTCGAATTGATGGCCACATAATTATTGTTGGAGCATTTACATCAGCTATATATTGACTATGTGGCTGTACCAAGTCCAACTAAATTTTCCTCTGGTCTCGAGAGCCAAAAAAGCACGAGTTGATTGTTCAGCTACAATCAGCAATGCAGCGCGAGCGAGACTGCGAGAAGACATTATTATTCTAAAACAAACATAACCTAAATGTAATAAATTATTCTGTAACCTAACAAGATGCTATTTCATGTAATTTAAGTCGGCACAGGCTTAGCTCTACTTACGTTTTTGTCTGTTAGCAGTTAGTTGTTGATTGATGATACAGGTTTTTAACCTTGTGATCCTTGTCATTATAGAAATGATATGTAAGATAAAATTTAATGTAATTCTAAAGAGCAACGGTTTTAATTTCAAGTACCTAGTTTTTGTTTCTTCGTTAATCGCTTCGCAACTTTCGCAAGCAATCAAAGTGAAAAAGAGAAATTGACGAAACTGTGCGGGACCGGGAAAATATGGCGGGCGTTATTTCACAAAAAGTAAAAAAACACAAACAAAACTTCGTCTGATAGATTATAAATAATGAATTACTGAATGAAATTGAATGAATGAAGCCTGTTCAAAGTGTTCATGTTCACCAATCTCATCTGGCGCAGGTCACTTCTAAGAGCATAGACGATGTTCTGTGATTACCTGCCGTGGCCGGCACGAAGATGAGATCGCGCCCCGAGGGGACTTCGGTTCGGTGTCAAAATTAGCGCGCAGGATCTCGAAAGGCTTGGTTCAGGGCGGAGAGGTTATCCCGAGAAAAAGAACCCACTGTGAAAGAATTAAACAGCGTGTTACATTGGGATTCTCATAGCTGTCAACTGGCCGACGCAATAGGATGGAATTCCAAATTGCTTCTTCGAGGATTGCCAATAAAATTAATATGATTACCTTTTTACGGGTTCTTTTGAAGCACTTTATCAAAATGTCGAATAGAGATCGCCGCCTACGCAGCGACTCGTACGAAGGTTCTTTAGTGAAAAGCCTCGTCATCTTTTTTCACCAAGAATGCCACGAATTTAACTCATAGATCATGTAGACGTCTATCATTCCACGCTCCGATGTACGCAGTTCACAATGCATTCGTCGCGTAAAATTATATTTTGATTTTAATCCCAATTTAATTATTCAGTCACGTGAGAATGTTGTTCGTTTCCCTATTCAAATTATTCTCTCGAAAAATGTGTTTAGTTGTAAAATAAAATTGTATTCGAAATATTTGTCGTATTGTTTACGTTCCAATCTACAAGATTCCTATCAGACACATGAGTCTATGCTCTAGACTAGCATTATGTCAGTGTCCCGAAACATCTGTCAACTTCACCTTACAAGTTGACATCTGTCATGTCACCGAACTCTAAACTCAAACTATCATTGCTATTTTGTTTTGATAAAACTATTTCTGTGTAAAAACAATTAAAATGCGCGTAATTGTTGCTAAAGCTGCCGATAAACCCAGGTTGTAATCATGAGGAATGATGTACATGTATGATGTTGCCAAATTAGTATGTTTTTTAAAGCAAAAATTAAGGTAAGTTACGTAGTACGTTACAGCCTCAACACCTGTTTACCATTTTGGAACGTCTTGGATGGCAGATTGGACTGGATAGCCATATTTAAATACATCTATGTAAAAGTATCTACTTTAACTATAACCAAATATTAACTACAAAGTTACTTAGTTATTTCTTTTTTTGTTCACGATATTTTACACTACAGGGGCCCAATTCTCGCGGCGTGATATATTATTACACTCGATAAATATCGCAATAACAGCTGTCAAAATTCAATACATATTATAGCGATGATGGCTCAGTGGTAGTGACGGCGGCTTGCGATTCGTAGGACGTGGGTTCGAATCCTACAATGAGCTTGAGCTTTCGGTGAAGGAAAACATTGTGATGAAACCATAGCTTAGTGATAGGGTATTTTCTAGTACTCGCCTGGCTAGCTACCACCCTCTTGTTAAGAATCTGTCGCCTAGCACCTATCGGTGTGTTCCGGTAGCCTCACTTGAGAGCCAGTTCCCAGTCCAGGTGTAGCGTGGAGCCATCTTCGACCACATCGTCACTCAACATCAGGTGACTTGTGGTCAAACGCTACCCTGTAAATAGTAAAAAAAAAAAAAAACATTTTACGCCCCAGGTTCGAGGCCCGTACCTACTGTTGTCAACACATTATTCTTTCTAGATTATTCCGTGTTTAAATAGAATCATATTATACTATGGACTAATGGACTAATTAAAACCAAGAGGTTGTGCACATTGGGATATGGTTACAGAATAGTTACTTCGCTTATAAATTTTATCTAACTCTGATGACCCGGTGAACTTTGTACCACCGCGATTCCCTATGGGTTTTTTTATATAATTTTTACTTGAGATTGGTAGTTATTTGAGCGCTAGAGAATTCCCTACCACCGAGCTGTGGTTCTATCGCCACGTAATCCTTCTCAGCGCTTTTCAAATTTATCTCTACTAATATTATTATTGCCAACGCGGTAGCCGAGTTGGTAGTGTCCCTGCCTGCGAAGCTAGCGGTCCCGGGTTTGAATCCAGGTATGGGCAAATGTAATTATGTGTGATGAGCACGAATATTTGTACCTGAGTCTTGGATATTTCTATCTATATAAGTATTTATTTCTCCATATATATAAGTATGTATATCGTTGTTGTAAGTTTCGAGCTTAATTTGGGGCTAGGTCAAATTTATTTATTTTTTATTTTAGATGCAAAAGTAACGCCTAAACTACTGAACCGGTTGTAATGAAATTCGATACAGAAATAGTCCAGAGCCTGAGAAAGGATAAGCTACTTATTATCGCGATAAACTGTAGCCCAACAGCTAGCTTACTGTATTTAAAACTCTTTACGTTGTAAAGTGTCAATGTAACTTGAACTTATGACATTTAACGTCATTACAACTGACGTTTACGCAATAAAAAATCACCGAAATTGCAAGTGAAACTAAAAGTGACAGTTGTTTATTTGTTTTTCAGAGGTAATTTGTCAAACATATTATGTTATATTAACATAAAACTTTATGGGTAAAGAAATTTGGTGACATAAAACTATTCGATGGTGAGAAAGTGTCATTACACATGATTGCTGTAAGATGTAATTACGTTTCGTTTAACGTTTTTGTGAATGTAGTTAAATTACTTTATTGCTTATATGGCAGTGTTGGTCAAGTCGGCAATTTTGTATAATTTTTGTGATAAAGTTCAATGAAACGTTAATTATAATAGTAATTTTTCTTTAACCGACTTCAAAAAACGAGGAGGTCTCTCAATTCGACCGTATATATGTATATGCTTTTTTTGTTTGTTCGTGGATAACTTCGTCGTTTATGAACCGATTTTGATGATTCTTTTTTTGTTGGAAAGGAGATGTCCCAAGGGTAGTACCATGATAAGGAAACCAGGATCTGATGATGGTATCCCAGATAAATCGAGGGGAAAGGGAAGTCGGTTATTTTTTTGTTTAAAATAAACTAACTAACTGAGATGGCGCAACGACCCAAAGTGAGTCTTGGCCTCCGATAACAAAAGACGCCACTTCGGTCTGTCCTGCGCCACCTCCTGCCAGTCCTCCACCTGGAGCTCGCAACAACAAGAACAAGAACAAGTATCATTTTGTTTAAAATGAATGATACTTGTTAAACTTAGAAACTTGTTCTAAAGGGTTGGCCACGCATCGGAAACTCCCCGAGCGTTGCAAAAATGTCAAAAGGTGATGACGGTGACCGCTTAGGTACCATTATGCGGGACATATCTTGTTTGCTTACTACAGAAAAAAATACCTTTATCACAGTTAGTTTATTTTCGTTCTGAGACGACTATAATTATGTTGTCTCAATCAAAAAGTATTTAAAAATCCAGTCAAGTGCGAGTCGCACTCGCGCATGAAGGGATCTATGGCAAAAAAAAAACACGTCTGTTGTATGGGAGCCCCCTTAAATATTTATTTTAATTTATTTTTTTATGTTTTGTTGATATTAGCGGCAACAGAATTACATCATCTGTGAAAATTTCAACTGCAGCCTGGTGACAGACAGAGACAGACAGATGGACAGACAGCGGAGTCTTAGTAATAGGGTCCCGTTTTACCCTTTAAACAAATACAAATATTTTATTGCAGTAAAGTTGGTACAAAAAAAAGAAAAAAAAAAAAAGAAAATCAAATATGGTGTTATAAATGGTTAGTGTTTCGGCACATTCAGTTTCAAACAAGCATACAATAGCCAATAGGTACTATGGTCAGTTCCTAAATATCTCAGTGACACAATAAAAGTTTTTAATTCTTAACCATCTTAAACAATTCATTTTTGAGTGGTTTTAGTGCATTGGTATAAAGCATTGACAACTTTGTGTACGGGACCCTAAAAACGACTATGTATTGCTAAAATCTCCGTATATTCAATGTAATGACGTGAGTAATGACGTCACTTCCCTCAGAGGTTACGTTCATTTCCGGCCCATCGATTTAGAACTTCGTTTCCGATTTCCGGCACATAAGATTAGGGTAGGGTTATGCCGTAACTACATATTATATAAGAAAGTCCATATAAAACCTTCGTAGAACATTTCAAGACTGACTGGCACGATGGTAGGTCTGAGAACGCAATAAAACATCTTTATGCGTCTTATACAATTTTAACCAACTTCAAAAAAAGAAGAGAGAAGAGGAAAGATCTGTCGTCAAATACCTATCGGTGTGTTCCGACAGCCTCAATTGAGAGCCAGTTCTAAGTTGAAGGTACCACGCTACACTAGCGTGGTACCTTCAACCACATCGTCAACCACACATAACGGGGCGTCGACGGCATCAGTTGTTCGCTTGCCCGGTGCCGCGGACCCACCACTGCAACAATGCACCTACGCTGCGGGCGCTGGCCCTCCTTAATGCGTTCACACGCGAGTGCCAACATATAGACTTGTTTGCTGACAATCTAAGCATAGTTTGTAAGAATTTTATGATATATATAAGGCACATTTAAAATAGTTAGCGTGTTGGTGTAAACCGTAAGCTACTATTTGTTTTTATAAATAAATAAATAAATAACATCATATGACTTGAATTGTTTAAAAAATAACAGTATCAATATGTTATGTTTTAATATGATTAAGTCCTGTAAGGATCTTCATGCAGGAGGAATCACAGGAAAATCAATTATATTCTAATTGCGTTAAGACCATCATCATTTTTTATTTTTTATTTTATTTATTTAGGTAATCCAACAGCGTTTTAATTATAAAAGTAGACAAACATTTGTTATACATTAAGGCCAAAATAGGATTACACAAATTACAATAAAATCTAAATTAAGGGTAGGTAAGTAATAAAAAATGCACGAAAAGAGCGTTTTGTGTGTGTGTGTGTGTGTGTGTGTGTGTGTGTGTGTGTGTGTGTGTGTATGAGAGAGTGTGTGTGACTGTGTGTGCGTGTATGTAAGTGGTGTATGTGTCGAAGGAAACATTTATAAAACTTCATATAGAGCCCCTCTTAAGGTACGCCACTGAGCCCGGTCTTCGGCTCTTCTCATCCAACTACTGGCAGCCACTCGGCGCAAGTCGTCGCTCCACCTTGTCGCAGGGCGTCCTACATTGTAATAATGCTCACTTGGTTTTAACATAAATTTATTTTTGTTACAGTGGCCACCACGATTGCTTCGGTGGACCTTCACCATACTCCTAATACTGGCTGTCATCGCTCCCACATCAAATTCAACCAGTAAGTTATTACATATAAGGTTAAAAAAAGGGTCAACCCGATTAGCAGGGCCACGTTTTTCACCTGCGTTACCAGTCAGGTAACGCAGGTGAAAGACGTGGCCCTTCAGGTACCGGTACCTACCTACGAACTGACACCAGTAGTGCAATTCTAATTCACTCGGAAAGATTCCGTGTCGGATTCCACGTCACTTTCGCTTCACGGAAACGTTTTCCGAGACCAAATAGGTGCTGGAAACTTTTTTGTGATTGAACAGCTGGTTTGTCAAAATAAATGTCAGTCTCCAAATTCAGATGAATGGATCGCGTCCAAAAAATTCTCAAGGAGACTTTTCCGAATCCTTGGTTGCAAGAGTTTCCGAGTGAATTAGAATTGCACTGCTGGAGGGTAACTTTATGTAGGTAAATCCTTGTACTCTATATTGATGGAGGACCATACCTCGCCCTCCAATATAAAGGCCGAAAAGTAGGTAGCACTTCTAAAAAAAAAGATCAAAGCCTGTAGTAATAATGGATTTACACTGCTATGGGGATGATGTACTGATTGTATCAGGCGCTATCTCACAACATTGCTTACTTGTAGTAACGCTTCAATGCATAAAAAGGTGTAACTGCACGCGTTAGAAATGAAACTTCGTAGGTTATCGATAAACTTATTTCTATGTGTTTCTTGGCAAACTGTGAACAATGCGCAAGCGCGGCGTTACACTTTTTTCGTCCGGTTCGAACAGATTTACAGCTCTACCGCGACTACAAAAGATTCACTTCGAAAATATCTAACTTATTTTCGAAGTGAATCTTTTGTAGCCAAGAAACACATAGAAATAAGTTTATCGATAACCTACGAAGTTTCATGGCTTTGGTTTTCAATCTAAGCTGTAAATTGATGTTATTTTAATACCATTTTTCATTGTAAGGATGTAAAATGTAACTTTTTTTTGGATATAACTTTTTTTAAAATCGCGCTCGCTTGCTACTGTGCAATCCGTGCATATCCACCAAACTACCGACAGAGATATATTGGTGCTAATCGGACAATTTGTTTGGTTGAAAAACGGTGTGGTTTTTTATCCCCATGGTATTTATTACTGAAGCGAACACAATACACACAAAATACTGAATTTAACAGCGTTACGAGCAATTTTCATTTGACTTTGTTTTGAAAATATTGAATGCTCTTTATGTGTATACTGAAAAGATTGACTTCATGAGGAGAATATACTAATAACAACAAAAAAACTGACTTTTGGTTTCCCTCAATTTTTATGAGATGCTATCATCAGATCTTAGTTTCCTTATCACAGTATCACCTTTGGGATATCTTCTTTCCAACAAAAAAAGAATCATCAAAATCGATTCATAAACGACGAAGTTATCCGCGAACACACATAAAACAGATACACAGTCGAATTGAGAAATCGCCTATTTTGAGGTCTATTAAAAAGTTGGCTGAGGACAGGACGAAATGGAAAGTGCTCCTCCGACAAGAACTCGGCTCTTAAATAAAAGAAGAAGAACTGTACACTCAAGTGGAATAAAAATATTTCATTTCATTCAGCACAGTCGTAATGACGTCGTCTTACGACCTTAAGCTTAAGCATAAACTTTCCGTAATTAAACAACGGCTTATGTTAGGGCAGTGTCTAGTACTGGTCACCATTCTCACGTTAAGATTTTGACCTTAAGCACTTTAAGCACTTATTCCAATGGTCTCACTTGAGAGCCAAGCCAAGCCAAACCAAGCCTAGTGTTTCTGTTAGTAATTTGAACATTATCTTTGCTCACGTGTGAGATTACGAAATTGGTGATCTCAGCACTTTCGTGCAATGGAAAAGCTCTAATTTCTTCTACACACAATCGAAATAAAACGAATACAGTAATTTCATCCCCGTAGTGTGAAATTATTACCCGATCCTCTTTATTCAACATTGAACCGTAGCTATCACCGCTAAGGTTTATTACAGCTTATGTTGTTTTGTATTTTATACCATCCTCTATGCCTCCCTCGTGTGCTTTTGAATTCAAAGTGTGCTGCAGGTTTATTACGCGGAACAGATCGGAAATAGTGGTTTTTGAAGATATATCACTCGCGAACTGTTAAAGCTGAAAATTGTTTACTGTTATGGTAATTTAAGAGCAGTAGATTTATCAAGTGGTAAGAGTCTCGTGGAAGAGTTCACTTGAATAAACAGTGCCCGTAGTGTCATCTTCATGGAGATTCATAGAACAGTCCGGGATAATGAAGCTGCCTATTAGTGAAGTAATACCTATTTGGAATCGCATCAGTAGTTCAAAAGATTGCCTTTAGCATCCAAACTAACAAACGAATTTTGTCTCTTTTCGTTTTAAGAGTTGAAAAATAAACATTTACCAAATATTGTTACACATTTTTACATCAATTCACTGATGTTACATTCTAAGATATTTTATTAAGATCTGTCAAAAAGTTACCAAAACTCAAATCACTTATCAAAGGTAAAACTAACGACCGAAATTAATAATCAATCCTCATCCGTTTTTCACCAATCAATTTTTAACTAGCTGTTCCCCGCGGTTACCCGCGTGCGCTACAGCTTTATGCATGCAAAGTTTCAGCCCGATCGGTTTAAAATTGACAAAGTTTCATACAAACTTTCATCCCCTATTTTATCCCCTTGGGGGTAGAATTAATCAAAATCCTTTCTTAGCGGATGCTTAGGTCATAACATCTACCTGCATGCCAAATTTCAGCCCGATCCGTCCAGTGGTTTGGGCTTTGCGTTGATAGATCACTATGTCAGTCAGTCACCTTTGAGTTATAGATGAATTTAGATTTCGGACGTAAAACAACATTAATCAAAATAGATCTTTGTATGTTGTAGAATCAAAATATACAGTCAGCGACAATAGGTGCTGAACATGCCCATTTTCTTAAGCACTTTTGACCAAGCTTGGCTGATCTGGTTCACAGCTTGGGCGGTTGATACACAGCACATTAAGTTAACAAGTTACAAGAAAAATAACGATTTTTTTTCCCTCTTCAGCTACGCGAAGAAGACTCCGCAAGCCGACCAAGGTGTCCACGTCAGTGTCAACTAGCGTATCAAGAAGCACCGACCAGGTGATATCAGCAAGTGTGAACAGGCCCAAAATTCGTGGTCGGCCCAACATTGCGAGTCGGAAGTCATCTGCGGCGATAGACAACTCTGTCACTACTGATCACCATAAGGACAAAGATGGTTATAAGGTAAGATATCATCTCATATACTTTATATTATGATGTATGTTAATGTGTGTGTGATGGATGTGTGTGTATGTGTATGTACGTTGCACTGTAACTAATAAAATAGTATAATAATGTTCTTGGAAAGAAATGTAAGAGAGGAAAAGAAATTAAGCATAATAATATACTAAGGAAAAGTTTCGATTCCCACCCTTTTCTGGGACTAGTTTTGGTGTAGCCATGTCCTGTATGGTATATTTAATTTTCATCAATTAAGATTTAATAGCTTTTATTTTTGAATTCAATATTAGTATAATAAAGAAAATTGCTCAGTTCCTTATCAATCAGTTAAGATTTATTGAAGTTAATCATACTCTTATTAATAACTTAAGAGTTTCATATGGTAATGAACTAATAAGTCATTCAGTTCTGACATGTTTTATTCATCACTTCTGTTCTCAAATGATAGGTTATAAAGTTGAAGACGATAATTATGAAGTTATCCTTCACCTTAAAATACAGCTGAATAAATTGTATGTAGCGCTTATTTTATTTTAAAAGGGAACCCCTATTCGTAACACAGGGAAAAGACAGTGCCCCAACATTTAGCCTTGCGGTACACCACGCGTTAAACTTTATGTTCCGCGTTCATTAATTTACTTTGAAGAATAATATATCTTATTCCGTTGAAACAGATGTGTCAATAGCTATTTCCAAGATGCAAGTCATAAAATTGTTTGAGTAAGTACAACACGGATATGAACGAGCTTATCGAACGCAAAAGTTAAGTCGTCGGCCTTCAGAACCAGTGTTTGATTATTTCGACCCTTCATGTTTCTGTAGTGGACTTTAATAATTGAGCAATAGAGATTAATCTTTTGGACGCCAAGCTGTTTAGAGCAGAATGGCTAACTAGACGTCACATTTAATTTGTTTAGAAAAATTATGCACCAAATAGAAATGAGCTAAACGTCGTAATGATAAATATTTTTTTAGCTAATTTACGACGAGAAGTTATACAAATAATCTGTCCTAAACATTTCCGGTAATTTGTTCAAGGTATTATATCTATTGGTCTTCTAATAAATACATGGAGTTGAGTGCATTAATTAATTTGTCTTCTCTATGAGACTGTAGTGTCCAAAAGAGTAGCATTGCTTAACATTAGAAAACTGTAAATTTGATGAAATACCACGAAATTATCCCAAATATACATGTCAGTTTCAGTTCCAAACTATTTACTAATTAGTAACAAATCACTGTACATGTATCTAAATTAGGAACTAGCTCAAGTTTCGTCGACCATCAGACCTCTAGAACTTGAAACTTAACCAAGTTATCTTCATTCAAAATGCGATGCTAATTGATGAAGTTAGTTTGGGTCTTAAGTTATTAATATATGAGGAAATCATAAAAATGTTTCATGAGAAAACCAAATAGCTGTTTAGTATTATTTTTTTTACATATTCAATGCCTCATTGATTTTATTAAATTTGATTTGATTATTTACCAGCAATTTTTGGTTTGGTTACGCATTGTTGGCTATCGGTTTCTAGTTACTAAAAAGAACTAGATTAATTATATAAATGCTTACATTTGGCGTAAATAACCTATACAGTTGCTTGTTATAATAACCAAACTTGCAATCATAACATCTATCTATTCAAATCTTGGTCAATGACAATTCTCTTTCTCAAAAAATAGGACCGGCACTAGTAAATCCAAATAAATCAAACCACTTTTAAAAAGAAACTTGATTTTATTTGTAGATCATTGTAGGGTAACATACGTCGCTAGCCGATGTCACTACCACTGGGCCATCATCACTTTCGAAGTAACGTTAGCCTGTAATATGTATTATTCCACAGATCGTTTGCTATTACACCAACTGGTCCCAGTACCGCACCAAGATTGGCAAGTTCACACCCGAAGATATCCAGCCTGATCTCTGCACCCACATCATCTTCGCCTTCGGTTGGTTGAAGAAGGGGAAACTCAGCTCCTTCGAGTCCAATGACGAGACCAAGGATGGGAAGACCGGGTTGTACGACAGGATCAACGCTTTGAAGAAGGCTAACCCTAAATTGAAGACTCTATTGGCTATTGGTGAGTTTAATTTTGAAAAGTTAAAAGTTTAATGCTTAGATTTTGAGGAGGTTTTAATAATGTGTTACGTAATTGTTAGTAATAAGCTAGTTTCAAATTCTATTCTTTGAGTCAAACATTTTTTCCATAAAAAGGTAGTGTTTTAGCAAAATGAGGCTTCTAGATTTAATTAGAAAAATCCTTTATGGACCTCTAGCTGCTTATAGAAAATCACAATAATGTGGTAAAATATAACCTGCTCAGTAGTTATTAACTTAAGCTTTGATGATTTCTCTTTTATAAGGTTGACGTATCGTCATGTGATATATTTTGACACATAAAACCATTTTCATAAAAAAGAAACCTAACTATTCGTTTAAAATCTTACCCTTATAAAACTTTTACAATCTAGCAAGCTGCTCAGCAACAGTAATACTCTTGTTGTGGTGAATCCAGTATATAGTCAACGACTTAAATATCTAACACTTTTGTTACAACTTTATCAAAGTAAAAACCACGACATTTCTCTCTTAACTCCCAACTAAAATTGAAGTTTCTAAATGCGACAAAATACCGTTGAATATTTCAGCGGGAACTTTGTAACCGAAAACATTCTACGATTTCGTTTATAACTGTTAAACTTATTTCAAAGTTTTGTAATGAGACAAAGTATTAAACAGTGAGAAGGAATTCCGTCTATTCCATAAAGGCACATAAAGACATTTGTCTAGGGCCCCCTGCCTAGGGCCCCAAAATGGCGACATATTCGTGTACACGGAGTGAAGAGAAACTTTACAAGAAGATGCTACGACAGTATCAAGTTATCAACCTAATAGCAATCAGTTTTTACGCGTAGCTTCTGTATTCTATACGTCATTTTCATTTCTGTTACTTAATTAACAGAAGAATCACGGCTGATTAAACGACCAGCACTACGTTAAGTTTAGGCCAATTTGCAACAATATATTTTTTGAAGTTAATACATAATGCATTTGTTTAGAGTATCTTTGTATTATTTGTTACAAATCAGTGATTCTTATTATTCTAATAGTTGTTTTTTATTTCAACTTTTTTACTTTCTCCAGGGGCCCCAACTTGTTCTAGGCCCTGCATAGCTTAAGACGGCTCTGGTGAGTAGATAAAAGTTCTGTAACACCAGTTGTTGCATTATTCAATGAGAGAATAGACAGTCGGTTTAGCCACAAGACAGCAGATGGCTTGGTAATAGATAGAGCGGCCGGAAAGTTCCGAAACCAATAGAGTTGGGAGTTAGGGAGGCTGTTTTGGCGAGCAAGATTGTCGATGAATATAACTATAAGGTTATTTCGTGATTTTCGTTTTGGTTCAATGTTTTGGAGATACATTTTCATGGTGGGTGCTACTGATGTTAGAGACATAATCTTGGAATCTTTTTCGTCTTGTCTGGGGAGGCCTACTTTTTTCTCTTATATCAGCATTATTTTAATCTAACATTGAAAAACTAGACTTTACTATTGAAGGGGCAGAGACGTTTTGGTGACGTCACGTTAAATGTGTGTCTCATTCTATCATATAGCAGTAATAGATTGTCATACGTTCTACGGCCAGTTTCAATATCCTATCTATCCATGATTTTCCGTAGGTACTAGAGATAGAAATTTGACATTACTTCTATGGAGCTTACGTCAATATTCTATCTTTAATAGGGCAAACCGTTGATAGATAGATTATTGAAACTGGCCGCTAATCAACAATGTTTCATTTAGCTTGAAGTATGAGATTTGAGTAGGTAATATTATTAGGTTAAAATATTATGTTACTAGCTGTTCCCCGCGGTTACACCCGCGTGGGCTACCTACAGTTTATCGCGATAAAAAGTAGCCTATGTTCTTCCTCAGGGTTCAAACTATCTCTGTACCAAATTTCATTAAAATTAGTTCAGTAGTTTAGGCGTGAAAGCGTAACAGACAGACAGACTGAGTTACTTTCGCATTTATAATATTAGTAGGGATAGAGCCATGATGGTTTTGTAAACGTTGGCGGTTGGCCCCTTGATATTAAGAAGTCATTTAAGCTTTGTATATAACATTAATTTCATACGCAACTAAGGTACATACAATAAATCTGCCAAGGCAAAGATAGCCGAAATTGATTGAATGGCCACGTTACCCAATCAATCATTTTAACAGCAATAAAAACCACGAAAACACCAATTACTCCTAATAAAGATTTACAAGATTTAAGTAGGTGTAAAATATTATGTTACATACGTTGTCTTGACAACTTTCTAATAAATGTATAATATGTGTATATAAAGGTCCGCGCACATTGGGTCGGACGCGCCGCTATGCTTTACTACGTCATAACGTAACATCATCTTTGTGACATTTCTTCCAAATACCTACTTCAAATGTTTCTTATGCTGGGACCACACTAACGGGAAATGCCGTTCAATAGCGCGATGATTGACGTTTGACATAAGTGTGGCCACGACATTGGACAACGGCATTCATATTGGCGTTTGACGTTACCCGATAACTCAAGTGTATTCACGTTGACCGTTCAAGTTTAGCCACTCACATAATAGCGTTAATAATTCACGCAATGTTTTACGCGAAGATAGGCATTGACATTCCCTTGATGTTGACCTTAGTGCGGCCCGGGCATTACAGTATAGCGTTCACAAGTCACCTGATGTTAGATCACGGCACGATAGATGGATTAACCATTGGTACAACACAATACACAAAAAGTGAGAACACGGTCAAATACGTTCGTATCGATAACCCTACTTCCTACTAATATTATAAACGTGAAGGTTTGTGAGTTTGGATAGATGGATAGATGGATGTTTGTTACTCTTTCACGCAAAAACTACTGAACGGATCTGAATGAAATTTGGAATGGAGATAGCTCTGGATTAACACATAGGCTACTTTTTATTCCGGAAAAAGGTTTCTGCGGGATAACGGGAAGACGCGGGCGAAACCGCGGGGCGAACCTAGTTTGAAATAATTCGACCCCACAACCTACGGGCTGTAGGCCACCGTCACTACCACTAAGCTGTCATCATGAACGACAGATATAGGTGCATGATATTTTGCGGAGCGGCCGCGCGTGGTGTGTGCGAGCCTTTACAAATTGCTTCCTTACGTAACATAGTGTAAAAGCACCATTGTAGGTGTAAAAGTAATGACACTTAATATAAGTTTCTATTTTTATTGCTGACTAGCATTTGTTCGTGGCTCCGCCTACGATTAAAATTCTAATCCCACTTAGCGTAGTATACGCGTTATTTCCTACTAATATATACCTAACATTTTAATGAAATTTGAATTTTAATGTGTTTCTATTCATTGTATTGTAGCGAAATATAATGTTTAAATGTCATCATATAATATTTATATATGAGTAGTATAGTATGACATCATCATCAGCCGGAAGAAGTCCACTGCTGAACAAAGGCCTCCCCCTTTGAACGACACCATGAACGACTTGATAATATTTTGTCTGTTTATTATGCTGTAGTCAGAAAAAGTCTATAAAACAGAATTATGTCAAATTACGTATATGTCTCCGGCCTTCTCTCAGAGAGAGAGAGTATGGGCTGTAATCTAACACGCTGGCCCAGTGCGGGTTGGTAGATGTCGCATGCGATTGAATGTTGCAGTTCTTGGGCATGCCGGTTTCCTCACGATGTTTTCCTTCACCGTTTTGAGCGATGGCAAATCCGCACATAACTTATTAAGTCATAGGTGTGGGGCCGAGAGTATTCGAACTCGGTGTCGGCGTCTTGTAAGTCGCACGCCTAACCGTTCGGCCACCATTGCTATAATAGTCCCAGCAGTGGGAACGTGAAAGGCTGATAATTATGACGTTTAAGACAGGTTTCTTGCTTGCCCAAGTTATACAACCCATCGGTTATGTTGCTCATTGAAATAAACCATGTGAATTGAATTAATTAGAATCAGCTTCATCGTATGCAAAACAACTATTGAAACTAGAACAATGTAGTTATATATTATTGCAATTGTAACCAGCTGTTACGGCTGTGTGTTTTACAATTAAAATATAATTTTGTGATATTAGTTAACACAGAACTAGCTGCGCTCAGCGGTTTCACCCGCGTCTTCTTGTTATCCCGCAGGAACCTTCTTTCCGGGATAATAAGTAGCGTATATGTTAATTCAGGGTATAAGCTATCTCCATACCAAATTTCATCAAAATCCATTCAGTAGTTTTTGCGTGAAAGAGCAACAAACATACATACATATATATAGGGTTAGTAGGATTGTCTAGCTATAATATTCTGTCATAATTATTTTAAGATTGCTATCTCAAGATTAATAACCAAATCTTAAAAAGGAATATTATGGGATTCATAATCTTTGGGAACTTATATTTTACAAGCACGTTGTTAACACAATTGATTGTCTGTTGCAATTGCAACTAGCTGTTATAGTTTTATGAGATAGAATATTATTTTGTGATAATAGGTAAGGACAGAATAAAATTATCTTGCTAGATAATTCTGCAATTTTATTATTATTAGATTGCCATCTCATCATTAGCCACAACCTGCACATTAAAAATAGTATCGCAAAGTTCATAATCTTTTGGTTTTTTCTATTTATGAATACTATCTTGAACTCAAATAATCATGGCAATTGAAATGACAGTTGTTTGATCAGACATTTTGGAGCTTGCCTTTTTTATCTTAAGTTGCCGAGTATTTCATTACATTTTCAACCTAAAGTGAATGCTGTTTTCGTTTATATGTTTGTTATTAATATGCAAATATATTTTTTAAGATTAAAAATGTAAAAGTAAATGTAAACATTTTTAATATTTACATTAATTAGTTAACATAGGCATTTTGCAATATAACCTACATATATTTTTTATATAAGTAGACAGTTGTATATTATCTAAATTGTATGTAAATTTTAAATTGCATTTTAATTAATTTTAATCAGCGAAAAAGTTAAGTATCTAGAGCTTTTTTCGACATCTTACAGGGTAGTTAGTGCTTGAACATAAATCACCTGATGCTAAGTGACGATGTGGTCACGTTACACTTGTGTTGGAAACTAACTCTCAGACAATATATGTGCTTGGTGACAGATTCTTAACTTGAGTCTCATTCTTCGTTAAGGAATTCCTTCGCCGAAATTTCAAAAGAACAGGCCAGAAACGTCCTGCAGGTCCTTGTTATCATGGTGAAACTCGTGTGCAGTAGGACTGTTGTATCACACGAGATACTCAAAAAAGTAATCGATAACAAATCACCAATTAATCGCAGCACTAGTTACTATCCCACGCCTACTCGCCCGGCATTTTCACCTACATTCACGGGAAACGACAACAAAAACGGCGCCATTTTCAGAGCACAGAACGTGGGTATGATACACATATAGAAGTGGAAAGAGTAACTCAATTTTGTACAATCGTGTTTTCATAAATAAGTTACGGTAATTTTTTCATATTTTAATTATATAGGACAAAAGGGTAACAGGTAGCTTAAGCATGACACCTTCGTGTAATAACTATGTGACCTCTTAATAATAATTAAGATAGTAACGAAAACGTTCAACAAAAATCTTGATATAAACAAGACAATATTTGCATAAAATGGCCTTATGGCACTTTGAGTTTTTAAAACACTTTTATATATTTTTATTTTGCCGTTTGTTTTAACATATAAATAGTTATTTTTTTACATCGGAGAAATATGTTTGAAATCGTTTTTAAGTGTATAATTACAGCCATATAAGGTTTTATTATCTTTTTGGCGTATGAGGTACTAATCAATTTAGGTACCTACATGTTGCGTCATGTCCATAAATCTTATTTGTAAAAGAAAATTTGACTGACGTTCTATTTTATAAAATTACGCATCAACAAAAAACTGTTAGCAGTTGGTGAAACGTTACCATTTAATTAAAACTTTTTTCTCTGTAAATCTTTTTTTTTCTAATCCGTTTTTTTTCTGCTTCTGTATTGAGTTGAGTTACTGCTTCTATTTCATACATAACGCCTAACAGCAGCGCGCCGCATTGTGTTGTGAGATAACGTAACCGAACATGTTTTTATATCCGAGCTCTAGTTGCGAAAATATCTCCGCTAATCGGAGATATCGGTAGTTATTGTTTGTGTTCCTTTGAAATGTATCGTTTTGTACATAATGTACATTGCGTTGTGTGGTGTAACTTTAGCCGTTCGGAATGTTGCGATAGCTTTGTAGTGTAATTAGTTATGATAGAATCATGGACACTCACGGCACGACTAGTTCACCGATTTAAGGTTGCTCAGCGAGCTATGGAAAGGGCTATGCTTGGGATTTCTCTGAGGGATCGAATCAGAAATGAGGTGATCCGTCAGAGAACTAGAGTCACCGACATAGCTCACAAACTGAAGTGGCAGTGGGCTGGTCATATAAACCGCAGAACCGACAACCGTTGGGGTAGATGTGTGAGTGGAGACCGCGACTTTGCAAACGTAGTGTAGGACGTCCTGCGACAGGTGGAGCAACGACTTGCGCTAGCAGCGGCTGGATGAGATGAGAAGAGCCGAAGACCGGGCTCAGTGGCGTATCATGGGAGAGGCCTATGTCCAGCAGTAGACTGATACAGGCTGATGATGATGATTATGATGATGATAGAATATTTTGTTAGGCAGATGTAGCAATTTGTTAGATGATTAAATCGTGCTAGAATTAGGTTTAGAAACGGGATGTATTTGTTTTTGTGATGTAAGCGCCATGAACGACGAAGATTCTAAACCAAACTCTAATGTTGATTTCCATGATCTATAGCCTAACGCTTGAAATTATTAATCGATCATGATCCGTTTATCGTTGTTTTGGATTGATATGTCATGTCATCATATTTTAAGTCATTTTAGGGGTAAAGCTTGACATACCGACAACCGCCAAAAAGGGATCAGGATCGATTATTAATTTCAGACGTACTAAACCGTGTTTTTAATTAAATCATAACCATCAGCTGGATGTTGATAAAAGGCTTTTAGTCATTTGCCATTGCGATGTCATCATCTGTTTTTTTTTACTTCTTGTGGAGGAAGGGGGGGGGAGGTATCATTTCTATAGCCGATGTCACTAGTTCACTACCACTGATTTGTCATTGCTTTGGTTCACTAAGAGCCAGTATAAATAACCTATAAACCTATCTGTTCCACGATTTGCCCTATATACTTAGAGATATAAATTTGACATTACTTCTATGGAAAAACTGCTTGTAAATTCACCATACAAATACACCATTAGTTTTATCTGTAAGTATCATAACGTTATATTTCATATATAGTATGTATATTTTATATCTACGTTTAATATGTGATCTATTTACGTACTTTTATCTCGTACTTATTGTAACTTTAAAATTGTTCACTAATTTATTAATTTTGTTCAGGTGTGCTTTTTACACTTTTATTATCATCTTTATTTAAACTAACTTTAAAAAAAACTGTCTTCAAACAAAAAACAAACTTATATAATGTTAATCTTTTATTGGCCTTAAGTTGAATAATTAAGGACTTATTGTTTATAAATAAGGGCTGTAGATTAAGTAAAATAAATAAATAAATAAATGGATCTTACGTCAATGTTCTATCTCTAGTTGAGCAAACCGTAAATAAATAGGTTATTGAAACTTTCCGTAAGTAAGTCTACTTGCAAAAACAGCACCTATTCGTTTATAAATAACCCTCATTTTCCTTCACCAGGTGGCTGGTCCTTCGGTACTCAGAAGTTCAAGGAGATGGCTGCGACCCGCTACGCTCGTCAGACCTTCATATACTCCGCCATTCCCTACCTGAGGGACAGGAACTTCGATGGGCTGGACATTGATTGGGAGTACCCTAAAGGCGGTGAAGATAAGAAGAACTACGTCCTTCTGCTTAAAGGTAAGAGTTTCGATTGCGGTTTTTTAAAATGTAACCATGAATTTTATTTTGGAATTTTCTAAGAATGCAACAAGCCATAGTCCAAAAAGCCGTACTGAGGACTTTAAAAAAAAAAAGAAAGAGGCCTACTAGATTTTGTGACGCTTAATGGCGGGAAGGTTTTTCAGGGCGCAAGGAAAGATTTAAATATCATAATTACTGGAAATAACTGCTTGTATGAGGAAGAGGATATTTAAACTGAGTAGGGGGTAGGATTGTTGATATTAACCTAAATCTAATGATATTGACCATGGTAGTTTAAAACGGTGTCAAGCTGAAGTAGACTAGTCTGTTTGTCATTCGAAATCTGAGTGCAAAAGCGCATTTTGCGCGCTAGCGTGGAAAGTATTTTTAAACTTCGAAACTTTCTATTCAATAATTTTCCATACCGCCAGTCCACTTAAAATGCAACAATACCTACTTATTCCAAGTCAGAGTGCCAACCTCTTTTTGGAATAATCGCACTGGCCAGCATGACTATTGCATGAAAAAAGAAACAAACCTATTATATCTGTTTTTCTTGCATCTAGCATTTTCCTCGCTGTAGTGAGGTGAAAAGTTGCGTGTTTCGCTCGGCTGCAAAGTTATTCTGCGTCTCGTACCTTTGAAACCCTCGCTATGGTCAGGATTCTATATTTGAACCACATGCTTCGCTCATGGTTCAATCTTAGAGTCCTTCGCTTGCTCAGGTTTCAATACAAGTACTCGCGCCAAAATACAACTTTGCAGCCTTGCATAACATATAACTATTATTAAGAAAGGTTTCATTAACCAATACCACAACCTTCTTGGACAAGAATGTCCGATCTCCTTTATCAATGTACGTGTAAACTGGTATTTTAACACCCTCGTAGGCATTAATTACTCTTCCTGCCACATATCCCGTTTCAGTAAAGCCTCATTAGTGAGGGTAGTTGGTGTAGTGGAGGGTTACGCGTAATCAAGCACGCGGGGTGACAAATAATGTAGGGGAGGACCTTGGTTACTATGGAATTTGATTAAATTTTAGGACTAATTCAACAAATGTTTTCGGACTTAGAGCGGGGCTTAGCTACTAATGTTTTTAGTTGTTTTGCCATACTATCGATAGTTTTTAATGAAATGAGACACTTTTGATGATAAGAAACTGGATTCATTTATTATGAATTAAATCGTAGATCGGGAATGTGACTTTAGCAGTGTCGGTAGCAAGAGAGAGAGGCGGGGAAAACTGACAGCTGAATGACAATGACAATGCTAACAATATATTATTGACAGGCGCTTTAGCGTCCTACATTTGAACAGTTTTTATCGAAAACTAGCTCCGCCCCGCGGTTTCACCCGCGTCTTCCCGTAACCTTTTCCGGGATAAAAAGTATCCTATGTCCGTTTCCTGGTCCTAAGCTACTTCCCAACCAATTTTCAGCCAAATCGGTTCAGCCATTATTGAGTTATAAGTAGTGTAACTAACATGACTTTCTTTTATAATTATAGATTATAGTCACAATATTTTTATATTCTACCCGTGAGAAGCTGGGATGGGTCGCTATATACATATTAATAAGTTCATTGCTGACTGTTTACACTAACTGTGAGAACTCTCTCTCTCTCTCTCTATTCACTAGTTTGTCGCGCCAAGAGATATCAACGAAAATAGTCGCATAGCGACGCTCGCTTGGCGAGTAGAACAGTCACTGAGAGACTCGCGCTTGATATATGTACCAGCAAGTGACCGGTGCGTGTTATCACCCGTCGCATTCGTGTTAGAAGCCTAGCGACTAAACAATCGCTGCACGTTGCTCTCCAACCCGTTTCTAGTCGCTAGCTCTAACCGTCCGCGGTAGGACAGGCGCCTAAGAGTCTGTGACGTAGAAGCTTTACTTAAAATTTATATGAGAATGTTCGCAATTTGACGTCAAAATATCACGAGGGTTAAAGTATCTTCTAGAGCTACCACGAATAAAGCCAGGATTTGTAAGAAGCATTGCCGAGATATTTTCGTGAAAAATCATTTGTAGTTCTGCGGCTCGTATATAAACATAAATAAAAATCTGTGCTGGATTTTAGATGTCACTTGCTACAATTGTTTGGTTTGAAAGCTTTATTTTCCGAGGAATTCTTTGTTGGTTGAGGTACCTATGGATTTTTATTTGATGTCATTATTTTGGCTCGTGTCTGCAGATAGATCACTTAATAAAAACAAGCTGTGCTCCGCGATTTTATCCGCGAGGGTTACAGTTTATCGCAATAAAAGGTATTTTATGTCTTTTCTTAGGTTTCAAACTATATCAGAACGAAATTTCATCAAGTTCTGTTCAGTGGTTTAGGTGTGACAGAGGGACAGAGAGAGTAACTTTCGCATATATGATGTTAAAAGTATGGATTACCTCTTTACAGATAAATTGCTTCCAAACATGTATGCCTAGGCCTACTGCAGGCACAATACAGGTGCTCAACATAATAATCTATACTATATAATATTATAAAGCTGCAGAGTTTGTTTGTTTGTTTGTTTGAACGCGCTAATCTCAGGAACTACTGGTCCGATTTGAAAAGTTCTTTCAGTGTTGGATAGCCCATTTATCGAGGAAGGCTATAGGCTATATTTTATTTCCAAAAAAATTAGGGATCCGTAAGAAAATTGCTATTTTGCAACCCAAGGTGTGAAATCGAAAATCTATTTTTGCGTGCGCTGCAAAAACTATTGACACTAGACCAAAACAATGTATTACGGGTTTGTAGGTTCCATTACGATCTACAAAAAAGTCCGCGAGAGCATATGTCTAACTATTATAGTTATGCCACAATAAGTGATCTTTTATTTTAAAAAAATAATTTTTAATGCCGCCGCTAGAAAAGGCTCTTTATTTGTATCTTGATATTAATCCTTATCAAAATAAATTACTTTATATTAAAAACTGCTTCAATGCCTTTAAATAAATTTTTGAATCATTCAATTCGGACATTCCATTCGAAAGATATCACGAGTTTAAAAATGTAAGTAGTAGTAGAAAAATTGTGCGGTGAGGGGGGCACCGGGAGAATCTATGAAATAGGTAAAGTGCGGTCGCGGACCAGGAAGACCTTTAACTGCGCGGTTCAAACGTGCGGTCCAAGAAAAATTAACTAAGAATTAAAATAGGATAATGGGTACCTACAGCAGGTAACGCGATGAGAGGGCACCGAAGTGCGGGAATAATTTTGGAGTATACGGAATATATACGCTTTCGCGCCTAAACTACTGAACCGATTTAAATGAAATTTGGTATAGAGATAATTTGAGCCCCGGGGAAGGGACATAGGATACGTTTTATCGCGATAAACTGTAGCCCACGCGGGTGAAACCGCGAGGAACAGCTAGTATTTGTATAATTGTCACTCAATTTTCTTTTACTTTACCCACTATCGAGTCCCACACCTCGCGATTTATGCGCTCCTTTCTCCCGCATACCTGCAAAATGTGGAATGAGCTCCGCCCACAAGTCTTTCCGCAGTGCTACAGATTGCAATCCTTCAAGATGGATGTGAAAAGAGTTCTTAAAGGTCGGCAACGCATCGGCAACTCCCCTGGTGTTGCAGATGTCCATAGGCGACGGTGACCGCCTTCCATCAGGCGGGCCGTCTGCTTGTTTGCCAATCTATTATATATAAAAAAAAATACTTAAGGAAGATAAATCTATCATTTGTTATTTATTTATTATTATAGAAGATATGAGAGATAGCGCATTCTAGGGAAACTGTGTGTTCAAATAACAGACTAAAATTGAACACAAAACAAAACAAAACATACATTATTTAAGTTTGTTTTCTTCCGCCAACGGCAAATCAATTACCATTTTGATTAAGACGACTTCACACTTGCTGAGCTCCCAATTAACAAGCAGTGGGGGAGAGCCTTAATTGCTTAAGGTGGAAATTATAAGATTACGCCGAAAATTGGAGTTCATTATAAAAAAAAATATCTGCGAGTTTAATCAAAAAGGACAGAAATAATCTAATAATAGGTAATCTACAAATGGATCAGGGTCTACGTACGAAAATAAAAAGTTTGTTTGTTTTCTTTTAAAACACTTTTATTAGCTTGACTTGTAACTAACTAACTAACTAATAATGTATTCGAATCTTAGAAGTCAATTTTCACCCACTTCTAATTGTCGTATCGACTTGAAATTTTGTATGTGTATGGAATTACGACTGAACCCCTGAAACGATCGTGATGAAATTTGGTATTGAGATAGTGTGAATGATGGGGAAGGACCTAGGATACTTTTTATCACGATAAGGTGTAGCCCACGCGGGTAAAACCACGGGTTACAGCTTGTATTTTACAAATAACAAGGACTTGCCAATATGATTATTAAATTGAAAATTCAAAGGACCTAAGAGCTAATTCTTGCAAGATATGTTGGTTTCAAAATGTTATTGCTTATTTAACGTTTTCGTCACATTTTGTTTGGATGAGGTATCCTATAACTACTGAGACCCAAGCCCTTATGTCTACTGTGACTTAAGGCCGGTGTAATTAAAACCACACTGTGGTAACGAAGCGGATGATACAGTATGATCAGGTTGAGACATGAAGATTTCTCTTCTTTTTCTTAGAGCGCAGCGTTTTGCAGCGTAAGATTTGGAATTGTTGTAGTTCAAAATTCTAGATGGCATTAAAGTGTACAAGGCAAACGTGATGTTACCATTAACAGAGCAACTTGCTGGTATCATCACCCAGTACTTATCTAGTAATTATTTGGAAAATCCTACTTATATTATAAATGCGAAAGTTTGTGTGTGTGTGTAAATGTTTGTTACCACGTATCACTGTAGCTTTTTTTATCTCGGAAAAAGGTTGAAGACGCGGGTGAAACCGCGGGGCACAGAGCTAGTCAAATATAATAAGCAATTTTGTTCGCTACTGAACTATACATCAGAGAGACTGGCTCATCTAATCAAAGCTATCAATAATAACTGATATCGTGTCAAAAGTGACAGCTCTGTTACTTATTGTCTTGGTCATGGTATAAATAGTTACGTTAACGAAAGGATGTTTCTTACCCGGAATGACAATCAATATACCGCCCTGGGTGTTTGGATTAATTACTATAATCCGCTTGTTTGGGGGTGGATTCGTTACCAGCTACCATCTACCTACCACAGTAAAGTAAGAGCAGTAGGTTAGCTAAGGCCGCTCGACGAGTTAATTGCCTACTCTTGCGGTGATGCATAGGCGGCGCGTTCCGTACTGAGTGCATGGCCGCGGCCCCATCCGCGGCCCCGTTCGTTTGTGAGTGTGTGCGTGAAAAGTGCGTGCGTACACGGCGCCGCCACTCTCGCACACATTCAAACCGGCGCGGCGGCGCGGGCGGCCGATTTGTATGAAGCTGAACTACTACTCTTTACTATGTACCTACACTTCCTGATGACACAGTGCCTTACTGTTTTTGGGGGTAGTTTTTTTAATTACTAAGATGGAAGGCTCTACGCCTGCCATTGTGCGTTGCCGAATTAAATCAATTAGGAGCCAGTTTAAAATCCAGGTGTATCGTGGCGCCATCTTAGACAATATCGTCAGTTCAGGTGACTTGTGGTCAAACGCTACCCTTTAAGAAGTGAATACAAACAAAATGTATTTACTAGAACATTCTTGTAGATAAATATCCAGGTAAACATATGAAAAAATTATAACTTGCCGATGTATGTAAATCCCAACTCCACTACTATTAGTATTATAAATGCGAAAGTAACTCTGTCTGTCTGTCTGTCTTTCACGCCTAAACTACAGAACCGATTTAAATGAAATTTGGTATAGAGATAGTCCAGAGCCTGAAAAAGAACATAGGCTACTTTCTATTGCGATAAACTGTAGCCCCGGGAAACAGCTAGTTATAGATATTGACGAAAAACTAACACGAAAATAAACAAACAAGAGTTTTTAGAATTGTTGTCTGTCTGTTTGTATGTTTGTTGGAATTGAATGCGGGTTTCACCAATGTATAAGTTATTCCCTTCATGTTCTAGCAGGTCCTTGCTTTTGCTTTACTTCATACAGGGAAGCGTTGGACCACAAGTCACCTGATGTTAGGTGACGACGTGGTTGAAGGTGACACCAAGCTACACCTGGATTGGGGACTGGGTCTCAAGTGGGGCTGTCGGAACATACAAACAAAGACGCTGGCAGGAAAAATAATTTAATGTTATTAGTTCTAAACTGCCAACTGGTAATGGTCATAATTGCACACTACTGCTTGTCAGTTTATAAACGAATATCGCCAGCAAAATAACTGAGAAAATAATAATTCCCACCGAGACTAATTCTTGCAAAAGACCACTCGACTATTAGAATTTCAAAACTCCGAGAAGGGCTCACGCCAATTTGCGCTAAAGGCGGTTGAAGACAAAACATCAACTTTAATACCCAATTATCGAAATTCCATAGAATCGTCGACATTTCAAAACAATAGAAAATAGCATCCCTATTAAGGGTTCTCAATTTTGTTGCCATCGAAACCCGGAGCACGTTCCGACAGTGTTTTCTGATCACGACACTAACTTCGTGTTTTAGCGCTGTGGAGGTTTAGAGCAAAATAATCGGAGTCTTCAGTAACAAAGCGTGATAGACAATGAATATGCATGCTCTATGAATAATAGCTAAGCTGAAACGTGTTTGCCTGATTAATCATATAGTTTATCATATAATTAGGTTTTGAAACGGGATAATAGACGAGATATAGTTATTGACCATGGTAGTTTAAAACAGTGTATTAATATTGACTAGCTGACTCGGCAGACTTCGTACTGCCTCAATCGAAAAATCAAAAAACCGATCAACTTTATTAAATAGCAATAAAGTTCAAATTGACTACATTTTATTTAGAAAAGGTTAATATGGGAAAGAGAAAAGCGCTGTTTTTAGCGTTTCCCTGGCAATTATTCCAATTGTTCGCACCTTTAAACCTTCCCTAGACCTCTAAGAACATTTCAAGACCAAAATTAGCCAAATCGGTCCAGCCGTTCTCGAGCTTTAGCGACACTAACAAATAGCAATTGATTTTTGTATATACAGACTAGCGGTCCGCCCCGGCTTCGCACGGGTATTTATCAAAAAACCATTAAAAATTATAAAACACACAGTATTGGAGTTTTAGTAAGGATCCCTAATTTTATTGAAAATAGACATCCATATTTATACGATACTAACATCACTAAATTGTTTTGCCTTTCCGGAACCTCTCCACTAACACTTGAACTTTATGGTATGGTGTTAAATTTCAAATTTACTCTACATATTAGTAAGAAAACGTTTGTAAGGGAAAAAGAAAAGGGCTGTTTTTAGTGTTTTCCCGGCAATTATTCGAATTTTTCTCGCCGTAAAAACCATTGTTGGACTTCAACGAAGATTAAAAAAAAAGAATTGGCAAAGTTGGTCCAGGCGTTGTTGAGTTTTGCGCTTACCAACACATTTTGCGATTCATTTTTATATTATAGATTAATCATATTCTAGTTGCGTCCCGCAGTTTCAACCGCGTCTTCCCGTTATGCCGCAGGAACCTTTTTCCGGGATAAAAAAGAAAATAGGTAGGCATAAACTATCACCATGTTAAATTTTATCAAAATCGGTTTATTACGTGGTATGTGGTACCAAACATTCACACACACTCACAAAAATTCGCATTTATATTAGTTGGATGTACATGCAACTCGCCCCGACTTTGCACGGGTTGGCAAACGCTTGGGAATACTGTAGCTTGCAATCAATGAAATAATTTTCAGATTTGGATCACTAGTTTCACCGATTGCTTTCAAAAAACATACCTACTTACGTAGTTAATAAATTATTGATTGCTAATTAATTTAATGTTAATTATAAACAACTTTACTGCTATTTTATGTGTCTGTGTTAAGTAAGTTTCTTCAAATAAACACAACATTTACTTTCCTTCTTTATAATTAAGGCAGATAATTTTCGTCTCTGTTAAAATTAGACATTATGTCATCTAATTTTAAAGACGTATATTTTTAACTAGCTGTGAGCAGCTTTGCCCGCATGGGAGTTGATGTGTCGTACAAACTTTAGAACGTCATTGCACACACCCTAGGGGTAATTTTGAAAAAATTCGAAATTTCATCTAAATTGGTTTATTAGTGTGATGATACGTGGTAACAAACATTCACACACACACAAAAACTTTCGCATTTATAATATTAGTAGAATAGGATAGTATGTTTTTTGTTTATGTTTTTAGTTATTAGTTAAATTAGTCCTTAAACTAGCAACTAAAACGCTTTTGGAGCTTTTCTTAGTGCTATGGCAACATCGCTCCATTCTCTTCCATTATTCTTAGTAATTACCATAACTTAAGCATTCTCTTTCTACACATTAATTTGTTTCGTCGGCTCTATGGTATTAGAGACTAATTAATCAACAAGTCAATATAACGGAACATGGACTAATATTTAATGAAGCTTCGACTAAGTTAATCAATGTATTTACATAAATATGTATTACGCAAAAACGACAAATTTAGCTGTGTCGTATGATTTTTGGATCTATTTCAATATTAATTGAGTTTGGTACCTTGACCTGATAAATTAATGTCAAATATAAATTTATTATAACGGTTGTCTACGTCTGGACGGCTAATCTGTTACTTTTATTAGCATTAATTACTTTAAGAAAGAGTACAACAGCCTTCATGCCAGTGATGTCACCTAAAATGGCTTCAAGTGAAGACTAGCGCTGGTCAAACGACCAGCACAACGCTGAGTTGAGGCTGATTTTTAGCAAATTAATAATGCCAAGCGTATGTTAATATATAATTTGTTGTAAATAAATGATTCTTATTTATATTTATATCGTAAAATATCAAATCAAGAAGTTATTGTTATAACCCCTACTAATAATATAAATGCGAAAGTAACTGTGTCTGTCTTTCACGACTAAACTACTGAACCGATTTAAATTAAATTTGGTACACTAATAGTCTAGAGCCTGAGAAAGGACATATGCTGCTTTTGATCGCGATAAACTGTAGCCCACGTGGGTGAAACCGCAGGGAACGGTTAGCTAGTCTCTAAACCCAGAATAAGACTTTAGCTGCAGTAGAAATTCCTATAATACAATGCCGGAGTACAAATGCCGGAACACACGTTTGCTAAGCGTTTATCAAAAATAAGCTTTACCTACTGATGCCACATTTCAACCAAGTTTTCAAAAACCAGTCAATGGTTTACATTCATAAAAGTCACTTCGATACGCCAGATAAAAACAAAACAAGCAAAGACCCACGATACCACAAAAAACAGTTTCAACCGAAAATCCGAAAAATATTGCTCTCGAGCAATTAAAACGTTCATCGATAAAAAAAACATCGTTTGCCAGCACTAGGGGCCAGGGGGCAATAGGGGGCATCGGTGGCGGCGACAGGTGCATCGGAGCACGCCAGGCCGGCCACCGGCACGGTCTATCGGTATATCGATAAATTGTGTTCTGATACCCCCGCCCGTCCAGCACTAGCAAGGAATAGAGCTGACAATCCAAAATTTCGGTAATTTCGTAAGTTCATGTGCCTTTAACACGACTAGTGGTGAGACAGCCCTGGTGAACGCGTTAGCCTACCACCTTTATCACTAAAATGTTCTACTTTTAGGGCCATCATCATCATCATCATCAGCCAGAAGAAGTCCACTGCTGAACATAGGCCTCCCCCTTTGAACGCCACCAAAAACGGCTATTAGCCATTTGCATCCATCGGCTCCCTGCGACTCTTGCAATGTCGTCGGTCCACCTAGTGGGGGCCTACCTACAGAACGTCTTCCGGTTCGTGGTCGCCACTCGAGAACCTTTCTTCCCCCTCGGTTATCGGTTCGTCGAGCGATGTGGCCTGCCCATTGCCACTTCAACTTGCAAATTCTGAGAGCTATGTCGGTGACCTTGGTTCTTCGGCGAATTTCCTCATTTCGGATTCTATCACGCAAAGAAACTCCAAGCAGGGCCATACTAATCCTAAATGTGAAAGTTTGTGAGGATGAATGGATTTATTACTCTTTCACGCAAAAACTACAGGACAAATTTTAATAAAATTTCGTGTGGATATACTTATAATCTTAGAGAAGCACAAAGAGTACTTTTATTGGAGTAAAATTTAGTCAACGCGTGTGACAATGCGGGAGCAGTTTGTATTATAAATGCGAAAGTGTCTGTCCCTCTCTCCCTTTGAGCCCAGGGGATGGATATAGGATACTTTAATCGTTATAAGCTGAAATTCACGTGGAACCATGGGGCACAGCTTCTTCTATCATATGAGGTAGGGCATTCGATAGGCGACCACCGTCGAGGACGGACGTGGCATGCTTGTGCGTGTATACGACAGCTACTGTATCATGATTCAAGTGTTTTATTTCAGCTATTCTAATAGCGAAGTTTTCAGGCCACCTCAAAAGCCTATGGCACAGGCGAGGAACTTAGCATGCTGTGACAGTGTGTGTGCGTATAATGTATGTTTTTGATAACGCGACTGTGCCGTTCTGCGACTCAGCGCAAGTTTCAGTTGCGAATCGTAAACAACCGAACACGAGTCTTGACCTTTGAAATATTTCAAAAGCTCAAAATCTAAAGTGATGTCGTGAAAATTAAGTGCTAATTTGGCGAGTCCTTGAGTAGACTTGTTCGAGATGAAATTTAATGGACTTGGTTAGTCTAGTTCCCGCTTTGACAAAGTTTCCCAGTTTTTAGATTGTATTCTGAACTTGAGTCTTGATAATAACTTTCCGGACTAACTCTAAGACTCTAGAAGTTGGTATCTTTAGGTCCCTTGTGATTCACTGCTTCAAATTCTTTGACTTGCTAAGTTTTACAACGAGAAATGACTTGAAATGAGAGTCTTTAAATTGACTAACTCTACCTTTTATCTTTGCATAGGCACGATTTGTCTTCTATAGCTTGAACATTTATACATTGTAAATCCTACTAATATTATAGACATGAAAGTTTGTGAGTATGGATGGATGGATGTATGGATGTTACTCTTTCATCGCATCGCAGTTTTGTGCGGCAGTTAAGTGCCAATACAATAGTATAGTGTGTCATCTTCTTCAACCATCGTTACTTATATAAAAACTAGTTGATCCCCGCGGTTTCACCCGCGTCTTATCCTGCAGGAACCTTTTCCCTAGATAAAAAGTAGCCTATGTGTTAATTCAGGGTATAAGCTATCTCTATTCTACATTTCATTCAGATCCGTTCAGTAGTTTTTGCGTGAAATAGTAACAAACATCCATCTATCCATCCATACATACTCACAAAACTTTCACATTTATAATATTAGTAGGATTATAAAAAGAGCTGGTACTAACATCAAATTTCAAATTTCAAAACTTTTTTATTTAATAGGATACATTGTGATCACTTTAAAACGTCAACTTAAAACTAGCTACGTCTGTTCCAACCTCCTTACGCCGGCAAAAGAACAGGCAAGAAACGCCCGGCAGGTAATTTTTTTGGCGCGATCACATTGACAATTTTATTCTTATTACTAATTGATTGAATTGGAGCAAGTTCACTAAAATCCCAAGCTTTTTCTTTGTCATCTAATAGTCCGATATTTTTTAATTAGCTTTACTAATAAGAAGATTTCTCTTGTTTGGTTGTACACATTGGGATATGGGAACATGAATATTAACGAGTTGCGGGATCACAACCAAAGCAGACCAGACCCCACAAGCAGCACCCGTTCACGAGTTGACGCATCAAATAAGCAGTCCCTTTTGAACTAAATCAAGTATTTTGCAATTGCGAAATCAAGTCGTAAACAAATTTGAGTCGTGCTCGCGGAGCTAATAGGTTTGAAATTAGATTGGTTCCCTCCCGTCTAGACAACTTTTCATAATCCAATATGCTGTAAATTGAAATTTTACGTTCTATTAGAGTTGCTTTATAGTTCACTGAAACATAAAATTGTAACTTATCGAGATAAAGTCCAGATAGTAGAGAAAATACTAAAATATCTTCTGATACCTACATTTTAAACAGCATTTACATTCCCACTGCTGAGATTCAGGATTTCTCTCAGAGAGAGAATCTACCACACTGGCCCAGTGCGAGTTGGTAGATGTCGCATGCCCTTGAATGTTGTGGATCTTGGACACGTCGGTTTCCTCGCGGTGTTTTCCTTCGCCGTTTTGAGCGATGGTGAATCCACACATAACTTATTATGTCATAGTAGCGGGGCCGAGTGGATTCGGACTCGGTGTTGGTACAGTCAGCGACAAAAGTAGCTGATCGTTCTCGATTTTCCAAATGTGTTTCAAATCAGTAATTATTATTGTTTTTTTTTTTACATTTTACATGGCATCATTTTGACCACAACAACACACACCTGATTTTAGGTCAAAAATTGATGTCTAAGATGATGAGGATAATAGAAAAAAGTGTGATTGTTCAGCGACCTTTGTCGTTGACTGTACCTTTGTACCTTGTAAGGTGCACGCGTTACCGTTCTGACACTATCGGTGTAGCGTGGTGCTACCCAATCCACAATCGTCACCACAATCGTCACATCGTCACTTAACATCAGGTGGTAATGGCCGGGTCCTACGGCTTGTCTTTTCACAGACCAGACAGCACGACGAACGTTGTATACACCCTGCCTGTGGCTTTCTGACGTTGTGCGTGCGCGTTTGATCGTTCCTAAGGTTCATTTTCCAACAAATCAAGCTGCTCCAGACAAGACCACCTACCGTGGGACCGACGAGTAAAAGTAAAAAAAAAAAGTTATATATATTATTCAAAAGTCCGCTTCTAAACATTCCGAATTCTACACAAGCGGGGCACCTGGCCGCGCCCGCGTCCGCCGCCAACATTCAGACGGACGGTACACCAGATATTGCAATATCGACGATAGATTACATTCGGCTGCCTGCGCAACGTGGTGGAGGCAGAATAAATAACCGCTGGAAGGTTATTTATCTGTGGCGAGGCAGAAGTTTTACAAATCAGCCTTTGGGTGGAGTAGGAAAATGAGAAACTTTTAATTATGCTTGTTTAAGCGACAAAGTTACGAAGTGAGGTAGTTTGGGCAAGATTGTTGCCGTGAAAAGCTCTCTAAAAAAAATCGTAAAGTAACTCTATTTTTGAAGTGATGATGGCTCAGTTATAGTGATCAGATTCAAATTCTGCAATAAGCTTAAACTTTTGATTAAGAAAAACATTGTGATGAAACCATACCTAGGTGTTGGTAGGGTACTATCTATAGCCTCACCTTGCAGGCGGTAGAAGGGGTACCTCATGCCAATCTGTGAGTGACGAAAAAGTAAAAGAAACATTAAAAATGATCAAGGCAGATTATTGTTAAATATTTTAAATGCTTTTTGGGTACATATGTAGTCTCTTTTATTTACACATCCGGAGAAAATGGTCTAAACTTGAAATAAGGGACTTTTCACTCTTTTTCAACATGAACCTATTTTTTATTTATTTTTTAAAGGTTTTTTTTTAGATTTTGTACCAATTCATTTTAAATTTATAGTGAAAATAGTTGTTATTAGCCTTAATTATTTATCAGATTTATGTTGGAATCCGTTGCCAATCGCCACTATCGGTGTATCCGTTAACCTCACTTGAGAGCCAGTTCCCAATCCAGGCGTATCGTGACGCCACCTTCGACCACAATGTCATGTAACATCAGGTAGTTTTGTAGTCAAACGCTACCCTGTAATTTGAATAAAAAGAAGAATCCAGATGCTTAGGTAAATGCACAAAAGGAAGTCCAATTTCTGACTCATCCAGATAGATCCTTGACATTTGCATAAGGTCAAATATGTAACCGAGTTGTTTTTGCACGAAATATGTTTAATGCATGATCTCATACGTTTTTGTTCGTTTAGCAAATTTTTCGATATAACTTGCGCATATTTTTCAACTTTTCGGTTTTTAATTGAGAGTTTAATGTAGGCGTTGATATTTTTTTTTTCGTTATATCTGAATGAGATAATTTATGATCACCATTTGTCTTGATATATAGTACAACGTTTTCCCAGTATATATTTACAAATAACGTACACTTTGACCTAATATTGTCATGATCATCATGATCATCATCATCATCATCATTATCATCATCATACGCCTGTGTCAGTCCACTGCTGGACAAAAGCTGGTACTGTACTGAGCCCGGTCTCCGGCTTTTCTCATCCAACTACGTCCAGCCACATGGTTACGATGCTGTTATAGAATAACAGTAAATCGACTAATAATAATTTTATTAAATTTTGATTTTCTTTCTCGTATAAATAGCGATGTTGCCCAGCGACTGTAGATGTTAAAGCCACACTAAACAAAGTGCACGGATTGCAGTGCAGTTTGCAACTTCAGAGTTTTGAGAAAATTAACGGGTATCAAAATCTCTGCCTACTCAAACAAAGCCGGGGTAGGTCACTAGTCTATATTATATATAGCGATGATGGCTCAGTGGTAGTGACGTCGGCTTGCGATCCGTAGGACGTGGGTTCGAATCCTACAATGAGCTTGAGCTTTCGGTGAAGGAAAACATCGTGATGAAACCATAGCTTGGTGGTAGGGTATTTTCTAGTACTCGCCTGGCTAGCTACCACCCTCTTGTTAAGAATCTGTCGCCAAGCACCTATCGGTGTGTTCCGGCAGCCTCACTGGAGAGCCAGTTTCCTGTCCAGGTGTAGCGTGGTGCCATCTTCGACCACATCGTCACTTTACATCAGGTGACTTGTGGTCAAACGCTATAACCTGTAAATAGTAAAAAAATATATATATATATATATATTTTATACTAGCGGCCCGCCCCGGCTTCGCACGGGTATTTAGCAAAAACGCAAAAATTATAATACACACATTATTGGAGTTTTAGTAAGGATCCCTAATTTTATTGAAAACAGACATCAATATTTATACAATACTAACGTCACTCAATTGTTTTGCCTTCCCGGAACCTCTCTACTAACACTTGAACTTTATGGTATGGTATTAAAGTTCAAATTGACTTAAGTATTATTACGAATCGTTTGTATGGGGAAAAGAAAAGGGCTAATTTTAGTGTTTTCCCGGCAATTATTCGATTTTTCTCACCGTAAAAACCATTATTGGACTTCAACGAACATTTAAAAAAAGAATTGGTAAAATTGGTCCAGGCGTTGTTGAGTTATGCGCTTACCAACATATTTTGCGATTCATTTTTATATTATAGATAATTATTTCAAATTTCACGTATCTTGATGCCAAATAAAAAGGCACAGGTTACGTAATAGGTAATTTACCTTCTCATATTGATTGGATCAGTAATAATCCCAGATAATTACACATTGCACAAGTTGTTTTCCACGCGGAAATTGTATGCGCAGGTACATAATATTGAGCAAACATCTACAATGTTATAAATATGTAATGACGTAGGAAAAACGGTATTTTTCACTCGCTTTCGATTCCTTGCAATCCTGATATCACAATGTATCCTATTGAATAAAGTACTATTGACTATACTATATCCATACTTTGACACTTAATGAAATAAATGCGCAAGTAACTCATTTTGTATGTAACATTGTCATGTCTAATGGTACGCGTACACCAAAACCGATTTTGTCGGCCGATGACGGACAGAACTACTCGGACGAGTAACTCGGACGTTCAACTGATTACACTGCAGACGATAACGGCCGTTGTCGGTAGAACTTATTATTGAAGTCTGAACTGTGCAACTACAGAGTACAGACGTGTTTTTAAAATGGAGGATTTCGAAGAAATGTATTTTTTAGAAAATTAATTTTTCAATATCCATTCTTGATCCAAATAAGGACTCGATAGCAGAAGAAGCCGGTAAAACTGACAAAAAATCCAAACACGTTCGGACTCGTCAGTTGATCGTCCGTTATTGGGCGTCAACGGACGACGTCGGTAGTTGCTGTGTATGCGCTCTCCTTCATTTACTTACGTTTGATTTGATCGGCCGAGTTCGGCCGATGACACCCGAGCATACTTCGGCCGATGACGGATTCGGTGTACGCAATCCATAAGCCGCTGAACCGATCTAGAGTCGAGTGATATCAAACATTTCAACTTGATACCTTAATGTGTTCTTGATATAAATTTAAAAAAACCCCCGACATCTTGGACCGATTTTCATCAAACATAGCTAAAAACACTCGCTCGTAACTCACCTTTCATACGAAAAATAAAAACTAAACTAAAATTGAAATCGCTTCATCCGTTCGCGAGCTATGTAGTGTCATAGACAGACAGATAGACACGTCAAACTTATAACACCCCTCTTTTTGCGTCGGGGGTTAAAAAAGGGTCTTCACAGACAGACAGACAACAAAGTGATCCTAAAAGGCTCCGTCTTACTTTTTGAGGTACGGAACCCAACAAAAACGAATAAGCTACGTTCCTTAACAAACACAATAAGGGCCAAATGAGTCACGAATTATACGACCTTGACCCGCCACTTCCGCAGAGGTCAACAGCCGTCTTCTATAATAAATGTGTTTACAAGCCATCAAGACGCATTTTCTTGTACACATTTAATACACCTAAATGTTCACAGTCACGCATTCTGATTCATTACGGTCAAGTTTTTTTTTATTAAAGCTTTGCAGCTGTGTTTTTACTTACATTCACTTTCATTGGTGTGCTGAAAATGAGAATAAATAATAAATAAATATCGGGGACAATTGCACACAAATTGACCTAGCCCCAAATTAAGCTCGAAACTTGTGTTATGGGTACTAGACAACGATATACATACTTATATAGAGAAATAACTTGTATAGATAGAAATATCCAAGACTCAGGTACAGTACAAATATTCGTGCTCATCACACATATATTTGCCCTTACCGGGATTCGAACCCGGGACCGCTAGCTTCGCAGGCAGGGATACTACCAACTCGGCTACCGCGTCGTCAAAGAAATAATAAAAAGGACTGTTTTGAAGCAATGATGGCTTAGTGGTAGTCACGTTTGCTTGCGATCCCTTGGTCAGGAGTTCGAATACTACAATGAGCTTGTGGTTTTGACGGAGAAAACCGTGGCATTTCCTGAGCGCTTGTCTAGAGCTCGCTTGTCTAGCCTCTTTTTATAGAGCCAGCTCGTCATCCACATCGTCACTTAACATCAGTTGACTTAAGTGCAAAAAGCTTACCCAAAGAGATGTATCACTCAAACCTAATTTTTGCAGTGTTTACTTTATTTAAAAAAAACCCGATCCCTGCCATGTATTTAGGTCACGGTCTACAAACACGCGCGTGTGAATTATTAAAGTTAAAATTGCTTATTAATTCGACCACAGTGCAGATCAATACAGAAGGAAATTTCCGTAAATAACGATTGGTAGAAAAATCTGAATTAAAAAAAATAAAAATATAAAATAACAATGTCAGACATTTTCAGGCAGGATGTATTCGACATTCGTACATCGTGCTGTCTGATCTGTGAAAAGGCAAGGCGCAAGCCCCGGCCAAAAGATGATTAAGTTTATTGGTAGCACTTGTTCTTTGTCTCGGGCACATCACATTGGTGGGTCTACCGAACGTCATGTCAGAGTTGCTAGATGTCATGTCAAAATTATATGTTTTCAATCCCTCAAACCTTAAATGATCGTCGTCCTTAAATCTTCGAGTCTATTTATGGCAGACCAAAATTTCGTGTATTTGCATTGTTCATTTATGTCAACACAGGTTTGCATGTTATGTTTTTCTGTCATTGGATTTACACTATGTCCATGATTTTGTCATTTAATTTAAGTTAATTCTGTTAAAAATATCTATTTTTTTGAGTTTACCTTCGTGCATTTTCTGTGTCTCACCGGCTGACCTGTCTGTTTATCTTTTTGAGTTAACCGAGTTTACATAACCCACTGTTTGTTGTGTTACGCTATAACAGTGATAAACTCGTCTGCAATGTTATACTGTTGATATTACAATGCTATGTGAGTTACGTGTGTTTGTGCACTATACACACATTTGCAACACTTGGGACTAACCCACACACATACTAACTAACAAAAACTTTTACCTTTTCGTGTTTTTTTCAATTTTTTTAAAGGTTTTTGGGAAACGCGTTCCGGTTTGTGAAGGCGTAGTCTTATTCTACCACTGAATGTCATAAAATTGCTGAGAGTGTACCATTACCAAGAATAGGAAAGCGAGTAGAACTAGCTAGTATTTACTATTAAAATCACATTAGAAACACTTGTAGTTAGGACATGAGCCGGGTAACGAGCGTCAGCGAGTAAAAGTCAACGGATGTACTTAGTAACTATTACAATTTTCGACACAGACAAAATCATCACTCACAATGCTTTAACTAGATGCTTGTTAGCTGTTCTCTTCCTACAAGTTCAGCGTTGGATGTACACCAGATCACTAGGGGCTAATGCCCGAGGCGGTAAATTTATAGCGTCAATTTTGTGGCGTGAGATAAAAAGATTTTTTTCGGATTACGTATTGAACATTTTTACAAATAAAAATAGGCGCTTACCTAAATTTTTTTTCATTCTTGTGAGTATGTTTAAAATTAAAAATACTGCTGTGTTTTTTACACAGTTGTGAAAAAAGCTACATTGCCTAAAACTTTATCACACATTTAAGCAAAAAAAGTACCTAGTTTACTTGTTGTATATACATTCCTGAAAGATTTTCGATCACAATGTTCATTTACTGGATTAGGGAAATTGGGTAGCAGTTTTGACAGTTCTCCGGAGTGGCACTAAGGGTAAATCCAGTCCTTCAAGTTCTCTTATATTTAGAACTTTTCCGTTTTCGCTTATTTTAAAGCTGCACCCTAAATAAGCAAGCTTTCTCGCTATATATAAACTAATTTAAATAATTATTAGTAGCTTGCGGAGAAACCATTGGCAATATTCCACGGGTTCTTGTAAGACATTAACACTATTATAATATTGTACTATTGTCCTGCCCCGGCTGCGCATGGATGGGCAAAGATTTTGACAACCAAAAGTTTTTTCAAAATAGTAAAAACACTTTATATATAAAAGCTGTTGTGGACTTTTTTGTAGACTACTGGAAGCCTACATTTCTTTCGCACATTTGATTTGAGACAACTCTAATCACAAACCGTTTCAATAGCAAAAGCTTATAAAGCAGCCAGGTGTCTCATTTCTCTCATCCAGAAAGGAAATAAGAGAACGAAACCCATGGGTCAATGAGCTATTACATACTGGCCCAGAAAGTATTGGTAGATGTCGCATGCTCTTGAATGTTGTTGTTCTTGAACATGCCGGTTTCCTCACGATGTTTTCCTTCACCGTTTTTGAGTCAGGCAGTCAGTCAGCCAGGTGCGGGGCCGAGAGGATTCGTACTGGGATCGGTGCCTTGTGATTCGAACGCGTTACCGTTCGGCCAGCATCGCTCTTTATTGTTGTAAAAATTTCACTAGTTATTGTTATAAAAATAACAACCACAACATTAATAACATTACATCTAACTACATGTCCGGCATAGTAAAAATCAGATCTCTCCATCCTATCTCTACCCTGTACCGCCAACCGGCTGCCTTTGACTCTCGGACACGGTCACTTACACGGGCCGGATTCACTGCGGGCTCAAAGGAAAAATTATCCTTTGACGCGTTTTCCTCTCATACATATAGCATACAAGCTCTGATTTGATTTCCGGTCCGTTCCAATGAAGTCTCGTTCACATTGATAAGCGCTTCCGGTGTCTGCATGCATGTTTCTGCCTTATAGCTTTTATAGTAGGTAATTTAAGGTAATTATATAAGTGAAATGATTCAAATTAATATATCACACTAATTACACTAATATTATGTATGCAAAAATTTGAGAGTGAGTGTTTGTTACTCTTTCACGTTCAAACAGCTAAACAAGCGGTTTTCAGTGAAATTTTGAATAGACTCTGGATTTATACATAGGCCACCTTTTTCCGGGATAAAAAGTAGCTAATGTGTTAATTAACGCCCGAAATTAATAATCGATCCTGATCCTTTATCCGCGGTTTTGGATCGATATGTCATGTCATAATATGTCATTTTAGTACTAGAGCTTGACATATTACTACTAAAATGACAAATTAAGACATAACATATCGATCGAAAACCGCGGATAACGGATCAGAATCGATTATTAATTTCAGGCGTTAGGGTTTAAGCTATCGGCATTCCAAATTTCACTCAAATCCGTTCAGTAGTTTTTGCGAGAAAGAGTAACTTACATCCGTCCTCACAAACTTTCACGTTTATAATATTAAGTACAAAATATCGTTAACCAAGCAAGCGGCTACCATGGCTAAATGCTACAGGTAAGTGGTAACTGGTAACCTCACCGTTCACCAGGATCATCCTTTCGAAATCATGTTACAGAAATCCTTCATGCCGATACCATCGCTTCGGTAATAATTGATATGATTCATATATTTTATCTCTTAGATTTATTGCTGTTTCGGTTAGAAACGTGAGAATTCGTTCGTTTAATGGCTTTGATTTTATCTTAAAATCCTGAAACGTGTCGCTGCCAACCCCGATTTTACACTGGTATATGAGGCCGCTAGAACCAGAGTGTCCTAACTGCATTTTGACAACTTTTGACCTATTAACATTTTCGTAATATAATTACGTTATTTTACAAAACCAGACCGACCCAAAGTTGTTTACATGATTTATTTATTTATTTGTTTGGTTTATCAACAATTGTTACAATATTTCTTGCTTATTTAAAAAGATAAATACTACACAATGCTTAATGCACAACCTATTAAAGATAAACACTGCATGCAATTATGAAACAGTAAAGGTAACATCTTAATTCTATATTACATATATATTTAATACAAACGAAGAAGTGTGACGAAGAAGACAATGTTTTAATTTGGGATGTTCGTGAGCAAGTACATGATCATAACGCAGATGGCAGGAATGCAGATAGGCCACTCTGGCTCTAGCGGCCTCATTTTTTTATTTTTTTTACTATTTACAGGGTAGCGTTTGACCACAAGTCGCCTGATGTTAAGTGACGATGCGGTCGAAGATGGCGTCACGCTACACCTGGACTGGGAACTGGCCATATATAAACATAGACACATCGCTCGACGAACCGATAACCAACCAAGGGAAGAAAGGTTCTCGAGTGGCAATCACGAACCGGAACACGCTCTGTCGGGAAGCTCCCAACTAGGTGGACCGACGACATTGTAAGAGTCGCAGGGAGCCGATGAATGCAAATGGCTAATAGCCGTTCATGGTGACGTTCAATGGGGGAGGCTTATGTTCAGCAGTGGACTTCTTCCGGCTGATGATGATGAACGTAGCCTATGATCATTGACGTACCAAGATTTAGACGTCGATTCTTTCGCTCAAAAGCGTCTAAACTAAAAGAGGTTACAACACGAAAAGAGGGCTAATCTCACGCCAGTCTCCGCTTGGTCACGTATGTATGCGACATGGCCAGTTGAAGCTGGTTTATTGTCACAAGCAAAATTATGATGTATGTTATTGACATATGACATAAATTACTCGTAAAATGTACTCTTATATGAAACTTCATTTGTTACCTCTGTACAAACTAAGCAGCTTTTCTGGTCACGTTGGCAGAATTAACGAGACTAGGATAAACTTATAAACCAATACGTAAACACATCCTACACATTATTTATTTTGTTATCTAAATGCATGTTGCTACATATTCCATTCTACCCTCTTGTACCGAAGCCAAAAACAAAAAAGCTGTCGTGACTTTTGGCACTCGATGCTAACACGATATCTCACAGCGAAATACGAATCTCTATAATAAACGGGGCATGGCCACACTGACCTAACAGTTTACAGGAACAAGAAGTAGACTAAGGCCCGTATTCTGGAATGACGCTCAAGTGTTGATCTATGCTTGAGTAGCGGTTAAGGCGCTGGTTCCCAAGCTAAGCTGAAAAACGGGGTTAATTAAAACTATCTCTCTGTGTAATTCTGATCTAAAAAAAATCTAATAAAAACATATGTTAATTTACTTGATATATAGCAGAACACCTTCAGGCCGAAAAATTAAAAAAAATATATTTATATATTGAAAAAATGTGCAAAGTGCCCCATTTTCTAAAAGTTTAATACTACTTCACTCCTAAACTATATATGCAACAAAGACTTGTTAATACCATCAGCGTATTAAGAAATATAATACCCAAAACACCTTCAGGCCATTTTTTTAAAATACTGCTTTAATTATTTTTTGAGAATTTTTTACGTATTTCTTACTCGCTAATCGACACGCAGTCGCCTATAAAGTCAGTGCGGGATGCTTTCACCTGAGGTCAACGGCGTATGGCAGGGCCTTAAGTGACGTATTTGTATGAACTGACAGCTTTAAATCTGTGCTCAAGTACTGATTATCGTTTGAGTTTCATTCTAGAATACGGACCTAGGAGTTCACGCGCTGACTGACTTATGCAGTTGGGAAAGTTTCCAACCATTCACAAAAAGTCGCCCGGCAAAGAAGCCAGTCGCGAATAATGTTTGCCTAGTAGGGCCGCAGCTTTAAAAACATGCAGACGATTTGTCCTTGCTACAGTTAGAGAGGTTTCAGAAACTCCTTTCGAAAATTCCTGTCTGTACAACCGTATTGTAGACAAGGTTGGAATTTCTGACATATCTGCTTCAGTAAGCAGTCTATAACGCTGTGTCGTAGTTTCACAGATGGTTGAATATACGCACCAATACATCATTTTTACTTCTTACAGGGTATCGTTTGAAAAGTCACCTAATGTTAAGTGGCGATATGGTCGAAAACAGCCCCACGTTACGTCTGTACTGTACACTGAACACCTGTACAGTGTCTTTGACTGTTAGGTACTGGTCTATAAAGTTCTATAAATTACCTACCAGGCTTTTCTTGTTTGTTTCTTTGCAGGTGATTGCAAGAAGGTTGGAACAGGCGTCGCTAGTTTTAGGTTTAAAAGTGATCACACTTCTAAATAAATATGTATTTGAATTTGAATTTCATGAACTTATCAGCTGCCTTTAGCATTGTTTTTCTTCTTGCCTTGGTCTCATCTATTTGGGATTGGAGCAGTATATTTTTTTCCACTCCTGTCAGCCATCGCTTCATTCACCTCTCTTTTATTCAATGCCCTTACACACTCCATACTTTAAGCAAAAAAAAATTGCAACATCGTTTTTTTTTACAATTAAAAATTTATTTAAAATTTATATTTAATTATTATTTTTTTTGCGCCGATGTGGCGCAATGGGCCGATAGCCGACTGTAAAGCGTGAGGTCGCGGGTTCGATTCCCGCTACAGGACCAATATTTATGCATTGAAAAAAAATGCGCTGGTATTTGTTCTGTGTCTGGGTGTTGTGGATCCCCGATCCTCGTAGTTTCTAATACCCTAGATACAGGGAAACCTAGTCAGGGGTCAGAGCCTATGTATGTGATTGTGCGGGCATTATTATTAATTTTATCGGCCTAATACCTTTTTTTTAACAAAAGAAATTGTGATCGTCGTATTTTAAAAATATGTTTGCAAGTCTACCACCAAAATTAGATTCTAATATCTTATGGCAACACAGCCTAACGAAGCGAGGCTATTATAATATTATCATCGGACACAATCTAGACGGTTTTGAAATTGGCCATGTCTACTTCAATAATTTACTGATAGGTTACGCTATAAATCTACAATGAATAGCGGGCCGCGGTAAACGGACGTAAGCTAATTTTGATTTTGCAAGTGGAATGCAAATTATTTTGAAGCCGAGCGGTTATCGGAATATTTATTGCTGGTTTCTTTGGATATTTGCATAATTTTTTATCTCTTTTGTTGACGGGCTTAGCAGTTTTTTAGCTCTTGTTGGGATAGAGAGATTCTAAGAAATATGTTCATGCTTTTGTTTACTTTGGTATACTAATCCTACTATAATTTATGTATGAATGGATGGATGGATGGATGTATGTTACTCTTTCACGCAAAAACTACTGAACGGATCTGAATGAAATTTGGAATGGAGATAGCTTATACCCTGGATTAACACATACTTTTTATCCCGGATAACGGGAAGACGTGGGTGAAACCACGGGGTGCAACTAGTTTATAATACATTTAATTATATCTTCTGTTAAGCGATGACTGCTCAGTCATAGTGCCGTTGACTTGAATATTTGTATAGACTGCATGGTGGTAGGGCATTTTTTAGTTCTCTCCTGGCTAGCTACCATCCTCAAGAATCTATCGCTAAGCACCTTTCGGTGTGATCCGGCAACCCTCTTGAGAGGCAATTCTCATTCCATAGCGTGATGCCACCTTCGACCACATCGTCACCTAGCATCAGGATGACTTGTGGCCAAACGCTACCCTGTAAAAATAAAATAAAGACTAGTATAGGTATATCAAACGAAATCATGTATTATCAAATTGTGGTAGGTACTAAATAGATCTTATTTATAAAATTAGCGTAGGTACCTACAGTCTTGTAGTCTTGTTAGCTTGTCTTGTTCTCTTATTGTCGTGTCTTTTTATATTGTCTATTTACTTATTAGACTTAAATTTAGACTTATTTACTTCCCTATTTCTTTATAGCACTAAGTAAGTAAATTTTGTTACAGAACTTCGTGAAGCTTTCGAAGCCGAAGCTCAAGAAGTGAAGAAACCTCGTCTCCTGCTTACTGCCGCCGTCCCTGTTGGTCCTGACAACATCAAGAGTGGATATGATGTACCTGCTGTTGCTAGGTAAGACATTTTCTTGTACAGTCAGCGACAAAAGTAGCTGATCATACTGAATTTTTCAAATTGTTTAATATCAGTAATGTTTGTTTTTCATTACTTTTGCAAGGTAGCGATTTGACCACAACACAACATACCTGATTTCAAGTGATGATGCGGTCAAAGGTTATTATTCAGCGACTTCTGTCGTTGACTGTACCACGGGAGTACAAATAAAACGGCCAGGATTTCTTTATGTTTATTTCAATTATAAAAAGCACTTTTGTAAGTACTGCCTACTTTTCAAAAACACATTGTTTTAGAAGAAAATAAAGATACTCTATTGTACATTTTGTTGACAACTCAATTTACTCGTACGTTATCTAAGTTGCCCTCAGGAACACTTGTACAAAAAAAATAATGAAAATGAAAGGATTTCTAAGTAAAAAGAGCTGAATTGAGGTTTTTACATAGGTAGTATTTTTAATATCAACATACAAAGATACGTTATAAACTATGGATCGAATGTGGAGCGCTTTAGCTTGTCTAAGTATTTGAATAGAATAATAGAATAGAATAGAAACTTTATTAGCTAAAAATGTGAGTGAAACAGGAATAACAACATAAATATTGATCAAATTCAAAATCTTAACTAAAATTATTAAATCATGCACACATGCTTTGCTGCTTGCTGCTTTGCTTAAACAATGTTTTTAAAAAACGTGTTTTACCCCGCGGTTTCACTTCTCTCTAAGACCCATATAAACAGCTATTTCTATGCAAAATATATTTCAAATCCTTTGCTCCGAACCAACACACACTTTCACATTTATATAGCAATATCTCAGGTTGCCGAGCGCAGTGCATTACCGCGCAGCATTTTGAACTGTTGAAGTTTATTCCGGATTGAACACTGAACTGTAATGGGCAAGGATGACGCTTACCATCAGGCGACCTTACCTGTCACACAGTTGAATTAAAAATGTGTTTTACCACATGTGTAAAAACTGCATAAAAAGACGATATGTGGTTAAAGGTTTAGGTGTAGTGACGTCGACTTGCGATCAGAAGGTCCTGGGTTCGAATCCTACAATAAGCTTGAGCTTTCGGTGAAGGAAAACGTTGCGATGACACCATAGCTTGGTGGTAGGGTATTTTCTAGTGCTCGTTTGGCTAGCTACCATCCTCAAGTTGCACCCATCGGTGTGTTCCGTCAGCCCCGCTTCAGAGCCAGTTCCCAATCCAGGTGTAGCGTGGCGCCATCGTCGACCACATCGTCACTAAACATTAGTAGAAAAAAAAAATGAAAAGTGTTTTACCAAAATGTCAAAATATTGCATAAATAGACGAAGTGTGGTCAAAGGTACAGTCAGCGACAAAAGTAGCTGATCGTTCTCGATTTTCCAAATGTGTTTCAAATCAGTAATTATTATTGTTTTTTTTACATTTTACATGGTATCATTTTGACCACAACATAACACACCTGATTTTAGGTGATGATGAGATCAAAAATTGGTGAATAAGATGATGAGGATAATAAAAAAAAGTGTAATTGTTCTGCGACTTTTGTCGTTGACTGTACAAACAACACAACGCTTGAACTGTGAACTATTGAAAGAAAGAAGAACCAAAACGTATAAATTAGCATGTTTTCAACTGTAACAAACCAACGCAACGACATTTCGCTAAATATCATACACATAAAGAATAAATGGAGCAGACAATGCCACTTTGTTATTTAAATATTGACCTGAATAAATAACTTACGGAGACAAAAAATATTGTCGCATGGGCGCTTACGAAATAATCTGTAAGGCTTGCCACAGACGCAACACTTCTCAGCTACATCTTAAAAAGACTTTATATAGCTAAAAATTTGGGCGCATTTTTCACATTGCAAATCCGATTTTGCAAAGAAAATTGTTTCACCAAATCGACATAATAAATATGTTTACCTATGAATGACTAGTGACACTCCCTGCTTCGCACAGTTAGTCAAATATAAGGCTGTTCTTAAGTAAGTACAAAGTTTCCAAAAAAGAAGCACGCTTCAGTAGTTTTTCACAAACTTTCAAATTCCCTGATAGAGTTTCCAAAAGACAATTTTCATACAAACCTTATTCTGACATATTGCAAACACAACAACAGAAAATTATTCAATCCAGTCAAGCCCGTTTTGAGTTTCAGCGAGACTAGCAAACTGCAAATTCTGCGACTGATTTTTATTGAGAGAAGAAAAGATTAATGATAAGCACTTTTTACGCCGGAAAACGTATGGCTCCAGTGGGAACATTGTAAAAACTCAGTCTACAAAACAGTTGTAGTTCGTCACCACGCACAAATTTATGTGGTTTAGTGGCTCACTTTCACTGAGAAAAATTTGCGGAGCGTGTTGCTAATCTATTATATAAAAATAAGTCGGGTTTTCCTTCCTGACGCTATAACTCCAGAACGCACGAACCGATTTCCACAGTTTTGCATTCGTTGGAAAGGTCTCGGGCTCCGTGAGGTTTATAGCAAAGAAAATTCAGGAAAAATTTCAACAGAAAAGCGGGAAAATCTTTTTTCACGTACAGCGCCATCTCTGATACATGGCATGTACTACACCGTATTCTTCAACAAATGATTGTTTGCAATTACAGATACAAGGAAGGACAAATTTATCATTTGCATGGTTCAAAAAAAAAATAATCTTTTTTCACCAAACGATATGTTACATAAAACGAAGCCATCTGGTGGCGAAACGGAGTTCGCCGGGTTTGCTAATGCGTGATAAATTGTGGTTGATATGAACCACGATCCAACCAACCGCAAACTGTAAAGCGACCCAAAATTAATTCTAGTACAAAATTCAAGTTTATATCACTAACCACAACAACTACATTATCAAATATATATAAAAACCACAGCTTTGTGGTTTGTGTAGTGTTTGTTAAATATGTAGTATGTAGTTCTTTTGTAATTACCAATCTATGGAACACGCTAGTTTACTCTATGGTTGGAAGAGAATGTACCGAATGTCAAATTAGTTATATATGTCAAAAGTAGATTTTTTTTTTTGTTTTGTTATGGCGCCACACGTTTAGTGTATTTGCCAGTGTCAAGTATAAAATATTTCAAACTCAGAGAGTTGAATCAAGTATTAATGATGATGATGATGAGATGAAGGGATGAGGATAGTGTTTAAGTAAAGTAGTGGCGCTTTACTTAAACTTTACACGGACTTTTTTGGAGCAACTCGAAAAGTCACTTTCACAACTTTATTTCAATTTCCCACACTCGTACACATCAACGAACACATAATGGTTAATAATCCACCAATATTACACATTATCACTCGAAGAAACACAAGTTTTGGAAATAAAAACAAATTTTTCACGTTGACAATTCGATTGCCGCCAAAAAAGTCCAAAAAAAAATAGATTCAAATTTAGTATAATAAAAAAAAAAACAATAAATGGATGGCAGCATTCACTAAAAGTAAAATAAGTGTTTTCTTGTGATCCCTAGAAGAATCAACACCTATCAAATCTCAACAGTGTTAATTCGCGAGTGTTTTAACTTACTAGCTGTTCCCTGTAGTTTGCGAGCTATTAAAAAGTAGCCATGTGCTTTCTCAGGCTTTAGACAATATTTGTGCCAAAGGAGACGGCCCATTTTCCATGGACATTTGCCCCACAACAAAACTGCAGGAGACTCGACCAACATTGGATCATTGTATAGGATTTTTAATATCTATTGAGGAACCGTTAATGTTTTTATTCAGCATAGCGGGGTTTAAAAGATATCAACTAAAACGTTGAATAAAATAACGCAATGAAACAAATTGCAATGACATATCCTTGACAACCTTGACAGAAATTGACAGAAAATTCGTCCTTTTCATTTAAAATTTTTTCGTTTCTAATGTTTCGTTTGGCTTATGCCCTAATTGAATATACAGTAAGATGCCTAATTTAGTACAGCTCTATCTAGCGTCATCGTTCACGCAACTTTCCTACAAAGGAAACAGATAAAATACGGTTTTGAACGGAAGCGCGGTGGCCGTCAAGTTTTGGGCAACCATGGTTTGGGGCGTTTGAGTGGTGTTAAAGTACTTTTTAATCACACCAATTTGCAATCCCCGCTTGGCACGTTAATATCGATTGGACAGTTTGCATTATTTAATTATATGTTATTTTAATTAAACAACTTTTCTAGGTCTCCGGGGCTAATTAAGTACATAAACTTGAAACGACTTGGGGCAGAAATGAGCCGTCTCCTTTCTTTCAGTTCATTAGTTTAGACGTGAAAGCGTAACAGACATACTTTCAGAGTTACATTTATAATGTTAGAAGGGATAGCCAGATATAACAAACATTAAATAATCATGGGTTTATCAACTCATCATCATCATCAGCCGGAAGAAGTCCACTGTTGGACATAGGCTTCCCCTTGAACGCCATCTATCGGCTCTCTGCGACTCTTACAATGTCGTCAGTTCACCGCAACGTCCACAACGTCTCCCAGTTCTGGTTTATCAACTATTCATCCAAAGTCACGTCACTTTTAAATTAGACATTTGAAAGATGTTGGTGAATTTCTCACTCACTGTAATTAAAAGAAAAAAATGCTTGTTAGTAGGTCATTTTCCAGTGCTCGCCTGGCTAGCTAGTAGCTACACTCAAATTAAAAATCTGTCTCCAAGCAATGCTATCAATGTACTCTGGTAGCTTCAATTGATAGCTAGTTACCAAGCTAATCCAAGCATAGCGGGGAACTGCTTTTGACGACAGCTATCTATTGGTCAAAACTATAGTTTGTAATTAATATAATATATAAAATACTAGCTGTTCCTCGCGGTTTCACCCGCGTGGGCTACAGTTTATCGCGATAAAAAGTATCCTATGTCCCTTCCCCGGGGCTCAAATTATCTCTATACCAAATTTCATTTAAATCGGTTCAGTAGTTTAGGCGCGATAGCGTATATATTCCGTATACTCCAAAATTATTCCCGCACTTCGGTGCCCCCTCAATGCGTTACCTGCTATAGGTACCCATTATCCTATTTTAATTCTAAGTTAATTTTTCTTGGACCGCACGTTTGAACCGCGCAATTAAAGGTCTTTCTGGTCCGCGACCGCACTTTACCTATTTCATAGATTCTCCCGGTACCCCCCTCACCTCACCGCGTTTCCCGCTGCGCTGCGATGCGGCGGTTTTATTTTTCTACTACTACTTACATTTTTAAACTCGTGATATCTTTCGAATGGAATGTCCGAATTGAATGATTCAAAAAGTTATATAAAGGCATTGAAGCAGTTTTGAATAAGAAGTAATTTATTTTGATAAGGATTAATACCAAGATACAAATAAAGAGCCTTTTCTAGCGGCGGCATTAATAATTATTTTTTTTAAATAAAAGATCATTTATTGTGGAATAACTATAATAGTTAGACATATGCTCTCGCGGACTTTTTTGTAGATCTAAATGAGACCTACAAACCCGTAATACATTATTTTATTCTTGTATTAGGTGTGGACGCGTTTCGTGTGCTCCTAAAAATCCGCGCGTAACCTCACAGCATTGTCACTCATATTACATAGTGGTTTAGCATCATTCTACTGTGGATTTGCGCTAATATTCCAAATTACTGCAAGTGCATAAAACAATAGAACCACCAGTGACGCGCGCCGAGGTAGGCCCCACCTCACTTCGGGTAAACGGGACGGGCTGCTATTTGGAAATAATTCATCTCTCTCGCACCAACGCAGTGGACGGGACCCGGCGGTCGAGCGCAGCGCCTGCGACGTGAGTCTGTTATAGATACCAACTACCTATATTGTTCGCTGTTGCATCTACTGTTTACAATGGTTAACAATTGCGCAGCGTGTACGAAAACGATCCGCTCGACACAGAATATTCAATGCTCCAAATGCAAAAATGACTTTCACTCTATGTGTGTAAACCTCTCTGATCTTCGTAAAATATCGGAGGACGTAAAGGCGGCTTGGACTTGCCCAATATGCCAGAGTAATGTCCCTAGGAAAGATAATTCGGACACTCCCGTGCGTGCGGCCGCGGCCGCGCCAGCGCACAGCGACAAACGCACCGATGATACTATCCCTCGTGAGGGCAGCCGTAAAATAAATACTTTGCCTCCGTCGCGGTCGTGCTCACCTTCTATAACGACGGACTCAGACTCTTTGAGCGTCATTGCCTCTGAGATAAAATTGTTACGGCAGGATGTGGGGGACATGAAGTCTCATATGAAGTCCTTCACAGACCACATAACCGCTCAGCTGGATGAATATAATACTAAATTCCGCGCACTTGAGGAGCGTGAACTGGTACGTGAGGCCGAACTAAGCTCGTTGCAGAATACAGTCACACAGTTATATGAGCAATTAAACTCCAGGGCTCAAGCTGGCTTAAAAAATGAGCTAGAAATAGCTGGGGTCACGGAGATGCCTGCAGAAAATCCGTTACATATTATTCGAGTGACGGCTCAGAACATCGGAGTGGTCATTGACGACTGTGACCTAGACTATGCGATGCGCGTGGGATCTCGGCGCCCTGAGGGAGGTCAGAGTGGGGTCGCACTCTCTGCGGCCTCAAAGCTTCCTCGGCCATTAGTCGTCCGATTTGTGCGATATCAAAAAAGGGAGGAGTTCCTGAAAGCAGCCAAAAGCCGGCGTAACCTATGCTGTTCTGATATAGGGGTCGAGGGTGAAAGTAGAAAGCTATATTTCAATGAGCGGCTGACCCTAGATAACAGGCAGTTATTTCGCGCAACCAGACAGCGGTCAAAAGAAGCAGGTTTCAAGTATTGCTGGACTAGGAACGGCGTCATCCATGTGCGCAGGCAGGAAGGAAACCCAGCCATCACCATCAAGACCTCAGAAGACCTGGAGCGACACCTGGGCCTACTATCAGCCCAATTACCAACACCAGTACCCAAATGAACATCTTTCCGTCCCACCAAATATTACTTTTACTATGATTTTTTGTACATATTTACACTTTATTTTGTCACTCATTACACACATACACATAACACTCACCCACTCATCCACACACACAAGCGCCTCACTAACTACAAAAATAAATCTATTACTCGTTGGTGCTAAAAGACATACGATTTATGCTTACACTGATAAATTTATATATATAAATATGACACACTCGGTTCTGTCCATAATTGCCTCTCAATTTTTATTTTATAACGATGGGTTTACTTAACGTAACAGGCGACATTGATGATACAATTGCGATTGATTGTCATACTCACGAGTCCGTTGAATCTTGTGAGCTTTTCTTAAAAAACAATACTTCTTACAACTTTAGGGTTATTTCGTTAAATTTAAGAAGCTACCAACATAATTTTGACGACTTTTTGACAACACTAAAACGTTTTTACTTTGACTTTGACGCTATTGTTTTAACAGAATGTTGGCTATCAGACGGCACAATAATAAACTCTCTACCTGGCTACAACTCTTTTCGTACAAATATTCAACAGAATAAGAATGGCGGAGTGGTTATTTACATAAAATCATCCTATCACTCCTTGGCATCGGAACCAAACATTGACCATGCTGACTCTCTTCTGATTCATGTTGGTGACAAAATTGCCATCTTAGGTATTTACCGCTCCCCTTCCCATACTATCATTGAACCGTTTACACAGTCACTCGATCTTTCGCTAAATGACTTAAAAAATAAGCAGTGTGTGGTGGTCGCAGGTGATATGAACATAGACATATGCAACTCGACTAACAGCCAGGTGTCTGACTATCTTTGCTTAATGGCAACACACGGGCTACTTCCTGCTATTACCAATCCAACCAGAGGTCAGTCCTGTCTAGATCATATTTTTATCAAGGCTGCCTCAAAGGCAACTGGTTTAGTTTGTAAATCCTCGATCACCGATCACGACATCATCTTGGCTGGTATTTGCCATCAATCTCAAAACCTTTTAAAAAATTCTAGATTCCGACTGAAGACAAATACTAAGGCAGTAGTCGCAGAGATATTAAATACAGACTGGTCTATAGTAACTTCTAAACCTTGTGTTAATTCGGCAGTCTCTGCCTTCAATGAAACCTTTTCTAACGCTTTGATCAAACACACTAAAACTATCAAAATTGGCAGAAAAATGGTATGCATGAAGCCTTGGATCACGCCCGGACTAATAAGGTGCATGCGCCACCGTGATAAACTTCACCTTGAATGTAGATCCCACCCTGACGACATGCAACGCCGCAAAATTTATACTAGATACAGAAACTTTTGTAATAAACTACTACGTAAGATAAAGGCCCAATATCACAGTCAGCAGCTTGAGCAGAACAAAGATGACCCTAAAAAACTCTGGCAAACGATAAAAAACATATGCTATACCTCTAAAAGTGGTAACTCATCTTCAGAGTTGTTAAATGGCGGCATTGACCCTAATCACTCCATTAACCACTGTAACCACCACTTTGTCACTATTGGAAAGAAATTGGCAAACGAAATTCTGACTAAGATATCCCAATCAGAGGAATCACTTGTTAAATCCCATAGACCTCATTCTGCCGTCTCTCACTCTCTGTTCCTATATCCCACGGATCCTCACGAAATTTCAAAATTTATCTCTAATCTCAAAACTGGCAGCGCCTCTGGACCTGACTCAATTTCAGTTGAACTGATTAAAAAGACTCTTCATGTAATTCTGATACCTCTAACATACATCTTCAATATTAGTTTGGAGACCGGCATTTTCCCTGAATGTTGGAAAGTGGCCTCCGTATCCCCAATATACAAGAACGGTCCAAAAAATAAACCAGACAACTATAGGCCTATTGCACTACTAAGTGTTATCTCTAAGATATTAGAAAAAATTGTTAACACCAGATTGGTCAACTTTCTAGAAAAACACAAACTCATTTCTGCAAAGCAGTTTGGCTTCCGCCGAGGCAGGTCGACCGAGGATGCCGTGTCGCTTCTAGTCGATCAAGTATCATCTTACGTTGATAATGGAGAGAATTGTATCGGTGTGTTCCTTGACCTGGCGAAGGCATTCGACACGGTCTCGGTCGGTCTGCTTTTGAGGAAGCTAGAATCGTTTGGCATCAGGGGTATCTCGCTAGAGTGGTTCACAAGTTATTTAAATAATAGAAAACAGTTTGTTAAGATCAACAACCTTATTAGTGAAGAATTACCCATCAACTACGGCGTACCGCAGGGAAGTATACTCGGTCCTACGCTTTTCATCCTGTACATTAATGACATCCTAACCTGTAATTTAAAAAACGCTGAAATCATAACGTACGCGGACGACACTGCGATCTTATTTCACGGCACCTCCTGGGACCGTGTCTACAGCATAGCAGAAGAAGGTCTTTCTGGTATCGCAAAGGCCCTAGATAGGAACCTACTCACCCTGAACACCAAAAAGACGAAGTATATTGCCTTTTCCAAAACTAGTGTTTCTCATCCTCCCGCTGACAAAGACCTGAAGATTCACTGTTGCACTGACGATAATTCTCATTTTGCTTCACATTGCACGTGCAACTCCATAAACCGCACAGATTGTATAAAATATCTCGGTGTGACCATAGACGAAAACTTGACCTATAAGCAACACATCATTGACCTTTCTGCACGCACTCGTAAACTTATATACATTATGAAAAATCTTCGCGACTGCTCACCGATCCCGCTGTTAAGGCAGGTCTATTTGGCGCTATGTCAGTCGATCATGCAGTATTGCATCTCGGTTTGGGGTAGTGCTGGCAAAAGCCATTTTATAGATATAGAGAGGGCTCAAAGGGCTCTTTTAAAAGTAATACTGCGGAAACCCTTTCGTTTCTCTACTGACTCTCTTTACACTGAATTTAAAGTATTACGTGTCCGGCAGCTTTTCATTTTCAACGCTACCCTAAAAACTCACATAAACCTAAAGAGTTTAACAAATCATGACGAGATAATGAACAGGCGCGCCTTCAGAATTCCACTTCCTCCTGCTAAGTCTCTTCTAGCCAGACGTAGCCCTGCTTACGCACTGCCCAACACTTATAACAAAGTAAGCAAAAGATGTGACATTAAAAACCTCTCAGTATCTGCATGTAAAAGAAGAATAAGAGAATTGCTTCTCCAACTTTCGTATGTTGAGACTGAAGATCTCATTTAATAAGCGCGCACTACTCTCACATCACCCACTACATACCCTCCAACAAACACATCACACTCTCACATTCACTCTTACATTTATTCTTCAATTTTACACAGGACACTCATTTTCCACACACACATCACAAACACACTCTTACGCACACACTTACTCACCATCAATAACACATATTTACACATCCCCACACTCATTTACACATAAATTTTAAATTTACCTACTTTTATATTCAGTCTTTCTGTTTTTTTTTTTCCTTTGTAACGCAGACCCACTTGGGGTCTTGCCACAAATTGTCTCAACTTATTAAATTAGCCTACTATACCTGGTCTCTGGTAAAGTTGCACTCGGGTCCCAAAATACAGGCCTCGTGCTTAGTTTGGGGTCCATCGTTAAACTATTACTAAGTAGAATATATTGTTTGATTAAGTGATTTTCTGTACCTGTCACTAGTGATTATTTTTTGTGAAATAAATTTATCTTTATCTTTATCTTTAGTGTCAATAGTTTTTGCAGCGCACGCAAAAATAGGTTTTCGATTTCACACCTTGGGTTGCAAAATAGCAATTTTCTTACGGATCCCTAATGTTTTTGGAAATAAAATATAGCCTATAGCCTTCCTCGATAAATGGACTATCTAACACTGAAAGAATTTTTCAAATCGGATCAGTAGTTCCTGAGATTAGCGCGTTCAAACAAACAAACAAACTCTGCAGCTTTATAATATTATAGTAAGTATAGATAAATGGTATGTATCTTACATTTGCCCTAATTGGCGTAGGCTATAATTTATTTTTGTAGTTTGGGGTGGCAAGTCTGCAGCAAGCCTTAATCCGACCTTATTGTTTTGTCCCTCATACATTTTCCCACATTTGGATACTTACACTCAAAACAAATTAAACAACTTGCTATAACACTTTCTACGCTATTCCTCAGTAACAAAGTTTACAATGCGACTTTTTGTGGAATAAGTTTGTTTGCTATTAAATTCAATGTCTGGTGGTTATCACGTTGTCAGTTCATAATAATTGTCTCTTAGTATGCTTGGTTAGTACCAAGTTCGTTTTTGTATCTCTATTAAAATGTTCTAAAATGATAAGTTTGTGAGTTTGGATGAAGGACCAATTGACCTCATTCTCCTAATGGTGAATGATTGCGAGACAGATGATAGAGCTTGCCTAGAAGATACCTATTAGCCCTTTACTTGAAGGCTCCCAAATTATATTTCATCAACATCATTAGCCTGTATGAGTCCACTGCTGGACATAGGCCTTTCCCAAGTTACGCCAATGAGCCCGGTGTTCGGCTTTTCTCATTCAACCACGTTTAAGTTTGCCAAGTCGCGGTCTCCAAGAACACGTCTACTCCAACGGTTGTCGGTTCTGCGGCTTATATGACCAGCCCACTGCCACTTCAGCTTGCTAATTCTGTGAGCTATGTCGGTGACCCTTGTTCTCTGATGGATTACCTCATTTCTGATTCGATCTCTGAGAGAATTATATTTATCAGGAAACAAAGATGCTGGCAGAGTGTTCCACTTCTTAGCCGTTCACATTATAAATGACTTTGAAGGCAAATAATAGTTGAATATTAATTTTGCCTTACCAAAAAAAATGTGATCGTGTGTGTCGTTCTGGTAGTCCTATATTGTTATTTTTGTGGTTGTTTTTTTGCTGTTTATGTTTTGTTTTTTTCTTTTATTGTTGGATTTTTGGTACTGATGGTACCTCTTCACGACGTTGCGTCACTAAACGGTTCCAACGGAAGACCAGCGCTGGTTCACTAACCAGCATTTTGCTGAGTTGGGGCCGATTTGCGACGGTGACATTTTTGTGTACCTTCAATTACTGATAAATTGTTATAATATTTTTTCTTTTTTTCCATGCACCATGAGTGTTGTTGTTGCAAATAAACGTAAATTCTATTCTATTCTATTCTTTATTACTATCTTCATTATTTCTTTCGCAGCTACCTCGACTTCATCAACCTTATGGCGTACGATTTCCACGGCAAATGGGAGAGGGAAACTGGTCACAACGCGCCTCTTTACTCCCCCTCTTCGGACTCCGAATGGCGGAAGCAGCTGTCGGTAGACCATGCAGCCCATCTGTGGGTCAAGCTTGGAGCTCCTAAGGAAAAGCTTATCATTGGTAAGTCTTGCATCAAATAAAATCGGGCTTCTTTTCAGAAATTGTTAGAAATTATTAAAAATGTAATTCTTAACCCCCTACGCAAAAAGAGGGGTGTCATAAGTTGGAGTCTGTCAGTCTGTGGCATCGTAGCTCCCAAAACGGATGAACCGATTTTGATTATGTTTTTATTTGTTTGTAAGTGGGTGAATTAGTCTTGAGTGTTCTTAGATATTCATATTCATATTCAATCGTTTATTGCATTCATATGTTAGTATACAAGAGATCTTAGTGGTTAAGATTAGCGAACATATGGACCCGAATAGGGTATAGCAATGTAGGAGCGGACCGATCCATTCTGATCATTTCGAGAAGTCGTCGTTGAGGAATTCATCTAGGCTGTAGTAGCATTTGTTGATTAAAAACGTTTTTAAGTTATTTAAAAATACGTGATTTTTTTCTTCGGATTTTAATTCGTCGGGTAGTTTATTAAATATTTTTATAGACATTATGTTTGGTCCGGAACTGTGTAATTTTAATTTTGACGGTGGTAATTCTAGTTTATACATAAACCTGGTTGCGTAGCGTCGTGATTGGTCAGCTTGTTTTATGAAGAACTGCGGATATTTTCTCACAAATTTACTTATTTCCAATATGTATAGTGATGTCAACGTTAATATTCTAAAATTTATGAAGTGTGGTCTACATGTTTCTGGCTCTTTGATGTTTCCTAGTATGCGAACGCATTTTTTTTGGTAAATAAATAAATCTGGTGCGTCTACACTATTTCCCCACAGTAATATGCCATACGTGAGCCATGCATTTACGTACGCGTAGTACGCAGACATAGCAGTTTTTAGATCAGTGGCCCTACGCAGTTCTCTTAGCGCGTACGTAAAACTTGACATTTTTGTTTTCAACTTTTTTATGTGGGTCTTCCAATTTATACTTGAGTCTATATCTAAACCTAGCAAAGTAAAGGTATCTACACATTCTATTTTTATATTTTTATACATAAAATTAATGTCAAGGGGTTTTTTCTGATGGGGTCTATATTGCATTATTTTTGTTTTTGTAAAATTGATGTCAAGGTTATGGTCATTCATCCATTCAATTAAATTATTAAAAATGTCAGTAAGATTTTGATTTAAATTATTATTATTATTATTTTTGCATGCAGTCAGAACAGATATGTCATCCGCGAATAGTACACTAAATTCATTTAATATTTTTGGAAGGTCATTTATATATAATAAAAATAGGATGCATCCAAGGACGCTTCCCTGAGGGATAGAATTTCTTATCAATATAGTATTGGACCTAATAATGTCAATTTTACCGGTTTTCGTGTCGTAGTTCTCCATTTCTACGATTTGTTGACGGTTTTCTAGGTACGAGGTGAACCATCTGTGTGCTATACCGCGTATACCTACATCATATATTTTATCTAATAGTATTTTATATTGAACTTTATCATATGCTTTTGTCATGTCCAATAGGATCCCAATGGCGTATTTCTTGTCATTAATTATTTCGAGTATTTTATTGATATATTTATATGCCGCTAGTACGGTTGAACGGTTTTTCCGAAAACCGTTTTGGGAGTCATCAAATATATTAAATTTTTCACAAAATGAATTTAGTCGTTTTTGCATAGCTTTTTCAAATATTTTTGATGATGTGGGCAGGAGCGCTATCGGTCTATAGTTGTTAGGATATTATTATGTTTGATGAAAATCGGTCCAATTTGTCGGCAGTTTTTTTTTAAATTTAACCCTAGGCCGCTTCCGCTTCAGAATAAAGAAGTTTAAAATTAACTCTTCTTGGAGACGCCTAAAAAGCATTGTCATTTTTTAAAACACTTTTGTACTTACTTTAAATAGCTTTTAAGGGAAAAGGTTCAAAAGTTGTCTGGTAGAAATCGCTCTTAGTGATAAGGCTGCCTATTGTAACACAGCTCTAAGATCTTTCCTTTTTTCCTACTAATATTATAAATGCGAAAGTTTGTTACCACAGATTTTCATGAAATTTGGATTGGAGATCGCTTATACCCTGGATTAGCAAATAGGCTACCTTTTATCCCGGAAATAGATTAACGGGAAGACGCGGGTGAAACCGTGGGGCGCACTAGTTTTGTTACATTTTTCTGTTAAGATAAAGATAGAGATAAATTTATATTCACAAAAAGTAATTACCAGTAACAGATACAGAAAATCACTTAAAAAAAATAAATAAAAAAAAATAAAAAAGCCCTTTATTTCTCGCTTTTTATAAGAAAATTACAATAACAAATGCATGCAAAATTATTCACTCTAGATTGATTTTCCAATTATGATGACTTTAAAATAAACAATAACTAATAAAAGTGTTTTAAAAATATACAAGTAAATTACATACGATTCATCGTGATTAACACAATCATAATAATATTTGGACAATTATTAGATTTTGCATTTATGTTTCATTGGATATATTTTATAGAAAATCACTTAAGCAAACAATATATTCTACTTAGTAACTTAGTAGTGTTGTGGAAACAATAAAGCTATCTATCATGTGAAGGTCGAAGGTACCTCATAACGAGGCCTTCCTTAAATGCAGGAACTTAACCACAAACAGTCGCCAACTTCAACTATCCAGACTACCTGAAGTAATCCAACCCTCAATTTCAGGTATGCCAACTTACGGACGAACATTCACCCTGTCCAACACAGGCCGCTTCAAAGTGAATTCTCCGGCGAGCGGTGGAGGCAAAGCTGGAGAGTACACCAAGGAGGCTGGATTCTTGGCTTATTATGAGGTTGGTAAAGTTTTTGAGACTTCAACATTTTTTGATACGTTATTTTAGTTGGAGATTAAATCGCTGTGCCCATTACTAGGCTCTATAAAATCAGCTACTCCGTCAAAGATCAATTTGTACGTGTTTAAACTCGATCCCAAGTGAATCCAAGACTTTTTGATAGCTTAATTCCAAGTCCATATAACATATGAAATGAAATCTACCTAATGTTTAAATGAAAATATTAGACTGTTTAAATGACAAAAGTTTGAGATTGTAACTTGAACTTGCTTCAAAACAAAACAAAATGTAAAAATAATCGTGGCTGAAAAATGGGCCTTTCTGTTATTTTGCTGTCGTAAGGACAGGTTGTTAGCTATAAAGTTTAAGTTTCTATTAAGTTTGACGTTTTAAAGTGATCAAAATATTAGTTTAGCTAAATATTATAAAATTCTAGCGTTTACAAAATCATTACCAAGCGCGGTTTCATCCACCTAAATATTGACACAGGAAACGTGCATTTCCGAAACAATTCTTAGCTTATAAACTACTCCAGCCCAGATACTATTTTATACAAAAAGACAAACCAACAAACACACTTTCGCATTTATAAAATACTAAGCAAAATAGTGGTGGGCACAAGGATAACAATTCACAAACAACAATGAATAAACGAAATCGACAACAAAGGCTTTAAGCTTTAATAAACAGCAAACCTTTGACATGTAGATTCAGTACTAGAATTCTCTCGAACCTCACTAAAGCCTAACTTTGTTATCAATAGCCAAGAGTATCACAATATGCCTAGACTAAAACCATAGTAAAGGAGTAGTAGTTCAGCTTCATATAAATCGGCCGTCGCCGGTTTGAATGTGTGCGTGAGTAGCGGCACCGTGTACGCACGCACTTTTCACGCACACAATCACATAAACGAAAGGAGGCGGCCGGAGCCGCGGCCATGCACTCAGTACGGAACGCGCCGCCTATGCGTCACCGCAAGAGTAGGCAATTAACTCGTCGAGCGGCCTTAGCTAACCTACTGTTCTTTATATACTGTGCTAAATCCTGAACCTCTACACGCCTCGTTCCAATTAAAAGCGAGCTAGCATAGTTCGTGAAGCCATTGAATCGCCGCCACTCCCCATCTGCAAAGTTTCGAGGGTCCTTCTACTAACAGAACGAATTTACATATTACAACCTATATTAATTGGGACTCAGAAATTAAGTTGGGAATTAAACTTTGAGACAGAACGGCCTTATTAAAGCAGATAACTATAGAAAAAGTGCTACATTTCATAGGACAGCGTGTGACCAACAAGTTACCTGGGCCCGTATTCGCTATAACGATTTAAGCACGTAACGCGCTACGTTATATTCATGGAATGACCACTAAAGCTAATGACGTCACACGTTATTGGCAAGGAATCTTAAGGCGCGGCGCCCACTTTCGGTGATCGTTGGGGCGCTCGAAGCCGTCCCTAAGGCACCCAAAGCTGCCGTAAGGCGCCCGAGCTGTACCGAGCCGCACCGATGCCCACCCATAGTGGGCGCCGCGCCTAATGGTGATGTTAAATGACGATGTGGTCGAAATTGGCGCCACGCTACACCTGAACTGAGAACTGGCTCTGGTGACAGATTCTTAACTTGAATACTTTTACAGGTGTGTGAGATACTCAAAAACGGCGGTGCTTACGTTTGGGATGATGAAATGAAGGTGCCTTACGCCGTGCACGGAGACCAATGGGTTGGTTTCGACGATGAGAAGTCCACTAGGCACAAGATGAGGTGAGATATTGGAGTTTATTAAGTACGTGGCAAGGTTGAATTTTAGTTGCCAGAAACGAAACTTTTTAAACCACAGTGATTTTGGTTTAACCTTTAACTACTATACTGCACGCTTTCCATAGAAATCATGTATTTGTCCGCAATGATAAGAAGGGAATAAGCTGAAGTGTCCTGTCATCACTTTCCAGCCAAAAAAATTTCTCTAAAATGTTTTGTCAATACCGGAATGAATTGAAATCAAACAGACACTTTAATAATGCACTAGGTTTATTTTATTCATACTAATGACCTTGGTTTAGTTTTCGATTTCTTTTGGCTAGCCGGACGCAGAGGCTATTTAAATTTTTAAATGGACTTGCCCAAACGTGGGGTTTATAAACATCGATTTAAAAAATCCGTGGGATTTTTTATTGCGATAAGATTTTTACTAAAGTTGTTATTAGAAATTATTATTATTTTAATCCGCCCAGTCTTTATTAAAATACAACCTGCCCATAATCTACTCCATTACTTATTTTCTATGTACCCAAATACCTTTTGCTAGCATTCTGTCCTTTACAAATCTACCTGGATGGATACAACCTCCAACTATTGTAATGCCAGATCTGTGCATACTTACAGTTCAATAAATTCATCACAAAAGTAATTAACTAAATTTACTATCATCAGATGGATCAAAGAAAACAACTTTGGAGGTGCCATGGTGTGGACTGTTGACATGGATGACTTCAGCGGCAGCGTCTGCGGTGGCGACGTCAAGTACCCGCTTATTGGTGCTATGAGGTAACCTGATGATGATACCTAGAAGTTTTAGTTCGCACCAATTGGTTTTATGAAAAAACTGTAACATTACGAATACTTACCAAAGAAGCTCTAATAGATCAGAGAACTAGCATCAGTTTGAAGTGAAGTAGAACAAAAGTGGTTAAAAATGATTAGGAAGACATTTGTATAAGCATTATAATGAAAAACTTGACTTCTAGGAACAATTGACTCTATCTATTCATTAACTTTTAGTTTATCTTAGCCCAGTCTAGTTGGAAGTAAAGACATTCAAGTTGGGCCACATCACTAGAGATGTGACATTAAATAACAGTCTAGACCTATATAATTTGTTTGTTTTTAGAGAGGAACTCCGTGGTATATCCCGTGGTAAAGGCGCAAAAGACGTAGACTGGGCATCCGTGGCAGCTACCATCGAAGAAGAAGAAGAAGAAACTGAGAAACCAGCTCCAATCAAGATCAGCCTTTCCGATGTACTCAGCAAGGTCAAGAAACCCAACAAACATCACATTGTCAGGAATAAAAATGGTGCTGCTTCAGATAAGAACAGTAAGTGCCTTGTTTGTTCTGAAAAAGCTTTCTTCATTGTACATAGTGTTGATGTTATCTTTATCAAAGAAACTGTACATTTCAAAAAAAAAAACTAAAAATATAAGGTACGTTTGTCTTTTTTGTGTTGCACTTAACTTTAAGTTATTATACAAAGCTACAGAAAGAAAGAAAGGTGCAAGTAGAAATGCTAAAGTGAAACAATTTGTCGAAGCAAAACTTCATAAATAGGTACCAGCTGAAAGCAAATTTGAAATATTTTTACTTACGCTTCACAAAACTTGGAGCAAACAAAGCTGAAATGTAAACATGTTTGCTAAACATTTTGTCGCAAAACAAATGAAACGAGCTGTCTGCGCCAACCGTGATTTTCAATATAACTTGTATAGGTACCTTCGGTGTCTAAACGTGAACTTAACGAATATTTTACATATTAAATAATGCGGTAGGTATAAGAGAATATTTTGCTTAATGCCTAAAATTGTTCTTTAAGGCTTCATACATATTACGCAGTCTTGTCACGAAACATTTTTCAAGATCCCAAGAGATTTGTCGTAATAACTCGCGCAGACAGAAAAAAATGTCCCATAACTTAACATCTCATTCCGTCGTAACGGACAACCGACGTGTTTATCGTTCTCTGGCGTGCAGTAATGTCTGCTACCACTAAAGCGTTTACTACAAGCGATGTTAAAGCACAAGAGTGGTAAAATACTCTGGACTCAAGCAGTTCGCACAACAATGTACCACTTGACACCTCTCTAAACCGCCAGAACAGTGTATTTGGCACTAAAAGCGACAAACATCGGCCGGAGTGCTATAAGGGTCACTCTTGGAACCATCTTTGTTCCCAACTGCCAAGACCGGCTTACAGTCGACAACTCGCTACATAGTTCCTTAAAGTTTGAAACATCGAATGCTTTTACGTTCAAGTGTTTCAACCGGCTGGCGTAGAAAGAGCTGCAATGTCGAGCGCAAAATCCTTGGAACGCTGAAATTTGTGGACTCCTTAAAAGGGTGGTAGGGCTCAAATTACATTGGTTACGTGAAGCAAATGGGTTTTTTGATTTAATGCTTTCAAGTTTATGACGTGGCCCTTCGGCGATCTCTCTTTAACGTGCTCTCGAGTTGGAAGGAGTAATAAATAACGTTTTCTATGTTAAACGTCATGCAAGGTGACTCTTCGTGAAGTTTTCTGGGTATTCGGCGCAACTTTTTATTTGGGTCACAAATGCGATATGTTCTCTGCGTTTAAATTCTTTTGATGTAAGCACGTACTCGCGGGCTATTTTATTTACAGCTTTCGAACGTGAGTGTTTGTTCTGATTTTGTACGAGAAAAAAACAGTTATTAAAATGGTTCAAAACTTTACGGCCCATATGTGAGGATGAGGATTAAATTATGTAACTTGTAAGAGATAGTAATTTCTTTATAACAATCAATTGTATGTGCAGTTATAAACAACTTTGTAAAAAAAACAAAACTAAATGCAATTAACTAAGAAAACTCAAGTTAAATAAGATTAAAACAGCCGTTATTTCCAGCTCGGTGAAACGGGCGAACCATAAATCATTCAATCAACTCATTTTTTCAACGGCAAAAGGTATTAAAAATTATGCAAAATCTCATGATTGATCGAACGTGCAATATTGTTTGATTGATTGACAATTTCATAATGCTTTCAAATCTGTTGGTTGCAGTTGAAATTGCGTTGAACGACAGAGCTTTTACTTGTCTCTTGTGATTGATGATTTTGAAAGTAATGCTAGGTATAAACCTAATTAACGATAATTACCTTTGTACTGCATTGCCACACAATAATTTCAGCTTTTCTCTGGCTTAAATAACGAAGCTATTTGAAGTGAACGCGGAACAAAGTTTTGTTTCACTGTTTTGGAAACTTCCGAAAAAGTTTTTTCCAAGTGATATCGTAACTTTTTTGCGCCTGCTACAGTTTTAATGAATGAAGAAATGCTACACCTGATCCTCTCCATTTCTACTTCAGTACCTTTTCAATAGAAATATCTGTAGGTATTACACAACACATAAAATCAAATATTATGGAGTAGGGTTTTGTCTACTAGACAAAAATACAAACTTGCCGCTGAAGTATATCTTCAACTTCTTTGGATTCCAATTGAAACAATCCCACTTCAACTAATAAACTAACTGAAAAAGCGCAATAATCCAAAGTGGGTCTTGGTTTCCGATAACAAAAGACGCCACTTCAGTCTTTCCCGCGCCACCTCCTACCAGTCCTCCACCTGGAGCTCGCACAAGACTTCACGAAGGACTTGCGCCCTTCTAAAATTGAAGTCTTTAATCGACATGAGGTGAAGATCCTTCAAACCTATGTTATTTTCCACAGAGCGCGAGCCTCAAGTCCTCTGCTACCTTACCTCCTGGTCTTCCAAACGCCCCAGCGGTGGACGCTTCATGCCAGAAAATGTAGATCCTCAGCTGTGCACCCACGTCATCTACGCCTTCGCCACCCTGAAGGACCACAAACTGGCCGAGAGCGATGATAAGGACGGCGATATGTATGACAAAGTCGTCGCTCTGAGGGAAAAGAACCCTAACTTAAAGGTAAGTGACTTGGCTTCTTCAAGATTGTAGTCCTTAGACATAGTGATATATAATCTGGAAAAATACCTAAAGTAACTTAATGAATAAGCATTAAAGAAGTATTTGTAAAGCATAGCTGCTTTCTCCGATATTTATCATCATCAGACTTTTTAGTTGCCCACTGCTGGGACTCAGGCCTTCTTAATGGCGCACGTGCTACCGTTCGGCCATCATCAGTCTCAAACTCAAACTCAAACTCAAACTCAAAACTTTTTTATTTAATAGGATACATTGTGATCGCTTTAAAACGTCAAACTTAAAACTAGCTACGCCTGTTCCAACCTCCTTACGCCGGCAAAAGAACAGGCAAGAAACGCCCGGCAGGTAATTTTTTTGGCGCGATCACATTGACAATTTTATTCTTAATACTAATTGATTGAATTGGAGCAAGTTCACTAAAATCCCAAGCTTTTTTTTTGTCATCTAATCGATATTTTTTATTTAGCTTTACTAATAAGAAGATTTCTCTTGTTTGGTTGTACACATTGGGATATGGGAACATGAATATTAACGAGTTGCGGGATCACAACCAAAGCAGACCAGACCCCACAAGCAGCACCCGTTCACGAGTTGACGCATGTGCCAGCCATCGCTCTCCTCGACCATATGAGAGGGAAGAGGGCGACCCGACACATGACGCCGCTGCAAGCAAAGTCACTTTCGTGAGCATGACTGTTTTGGCTGTTTACCGAAAATGGTTAGAATAGGGGAAATAGGGCCATAACTGGGGCCTAGGCGACGAACCTGGGGAGGTTCGTCGCCGATGACGTCATAGGTCCCGAGGTGGCGCGCGCTTATCAGCGCGCCTTCGTGAAGTCCGGGGTGGTAAACACCCTACTGAGGTCGGACCCATTAGAGGACCATCGCCGTCGGGGCCGCGGAAGAGTTCCAAAGCGTGCCCGTAGCCCCGGCACAAGGCGCAAGGAGGTTTTAAAAAAAAAAAAAAAAAAAAAAAAAAAAAGGGGAAATAGGGAGAATAGATAGATAGAAAGAAAGATAGATAGATTAACTACAATCCCAAGCTTGTTTGTCATCTAGATAGTCCGATATTTTATATCTCGTTATTATCACTTGGATATTTCCCCTCAGTCTCACTCAGTAGTTACGACACTCAAAGATAGTGTAGCCTACAAAAATCTCAATATAACAAACTTTACGTATTCATAATATCAGTATTTAGTTCTAACTTGCTCGTTACTTCTTCCAGATTCTGCTCGCCATCGGTGGTTGGGCTTTCGGCTCCACACCCTTCAAAGAGCTGACATCTAACGTTTTCCGCATGAACCAGTTTGTGTACGAAGCCATCGAGTTCCTCAGGGATTACCAGTTCAATGGTCTGGATGTAGATTGGGAGTACCCCAGGTAAGAGACCATTTTCTAAATAACTCCATCATGACCATCATTTTCCATCATTTTTTCCATTACTAAAATAACTTTTGTGTCTTGAAATATGTCACTGGAGTAAGCTATTGGGTTCTTCAGGAATAACGAGTACCTACACGAAATGTTACATGGTATCGGTTCGGAATCATCATCATCAGCCTATTACGTTCACACTGCTGGCATTCTGGCCTTCTCTCAGAGAGAGTATAGGCCGTAATCTACCACGCTGACCAAGCGCGTGTTGTTAGATGTCGCATGCCCTTGAATGTTGTGGTTCTTGAACATGCCAGTTTCCTCATGAAATTTTCCTTCACCGTCTTGAGCGATGGTTTTCTTTTATGATAAACCTGTTTAACAAAAAATCATAAATTTCCTTTCTTTTTAGGGGTGCCGACGACCGCGCAGCTTTCGTATCTCTGCTCAAGGAACTTCGTCTCGCATTCGAAGGTGAAGCCAAGACCTCAGGACAACCTCGACTGCTGTTGACAGCTGCCGTACCAGCATCGTTTGAAGCCATTGCTGCTGGTTATGATGTACCTGAAATCTCTAAATATCTGGTAAGAGACCTCTTTTCAAGTTACGTGAAGTTTTCTTAAGTTGATGAGTCAGCATTAGCATCTGCCTTGCCTATTACGTTTCCAATGACACTGGCCTCTCAAAAAGATAGAGTATGGATCCTAATCTAATACGATGGCCCAGTGTGGGTTGATAGATATTGCATGCTCATTAATTTTGAGGTTCTTGGACATGTCGGTTTCCTTACGATGTTTTCTTCACCTTTTTGTGCGATGGAAGAATCATACATAACAACGGCGTAAGGTGCATACATTACCATTTGGCCACTTCCACTCAAGTTGATGAATACCTAATAGGAACTACCCACCCCCCTACCTATACCTATTTTAGGATCCTTTATGATTTAGTAGATGCATTTATCATGTTTATTTTATATTTCAGGACTTCATCAACGTTATGACCTACGACTTCCATGGCCAATGGGAGCGTCAAGTTGGACACAACAGCCCGCTGTTCCCTCTTGAAAGTGCTACTAGCTACCAGAAGAAACTGACAGTGGTACGAAATTTGGTTAAAAATAAAACAGGAATTAGTATATTTTTGAGCATTTGATCAGTCTCATCTGGTACTTATGATAAGGTCGATAATGTAGCATGCTTGTGGATAAGATATCTCTTCACTCATAACTTGAAAGCTCTCCAATTTAATCAACGAGTAATAAAATGTGATCGTGCCCAGAAAATGACCTGCATTCGTTTTCTGATCTGTTCTTTTGCCGGCGCAGCTTTAAATTTGACTTTTTTGTTGTTGTTCTGTTTATTGACGTCTTCAAGTCTAACAATCAGTACCTGTTCTGCTCCTAGGACTACTCAGCCCGGGAATGGGTCCGCCAGGGTGCTCCCAAAGAGAAGCTGATGATCGGCATGCCCACTTATGGGCGATCCTTCACTCTCATTAACGATACGCAATTCGACATCGGAGCCCCTGCATCTGGAGGTGGTAAGTTTTTTTATTATCAACAGTTGACGTGACGAGCAAGTCGCTTGCTTGATGGTAAGCGGCGCTCTTGCTCATGATAGTTCAGTGCCAGAATTTTAAACTTCAACAATTTGTAATCAAGTTGGTTTGTGTGTGTGACAGTGAAATAATGAAGCGTTATTTATTTATCACCTTATGGTGATGAGTTTGAACTAAAAAAAACTTTGGTTGTGTTCCAATCATCATCATCATCATCATCATTGGCCTGCTTCTATCTACCAGAGATGATATTAAGTCGCGTCCAAAAACATCTGCGCTCATGGCTAAGTAATCCAATCCGGGAGCCACAGATGCGGTCACACTTCCCACAAACATGTTGTTGCGACGGGAGTGGCAGCTGGTTGGTATCGCGAAGGTGTCTTTATGCGCGTTTTTGGGCCAACTCATGTGTTCCAATAAAGACTTAATATATCTGTCTCTCTATCTATCAATGACTCAGCGTCCCAAAGTGTGTCTTAACTTCCGATCCTATCCAGTGTTATTACAGTCCACAGTTCTTATGTCTGGTCTAAACAATTTCACTAACCAATAATGATTTCACTACAGGAGCGGCGGGACGTTTCACAAACGAAGCAGGCTTCATGTCCTACTACGAGGTCTGCGAGTTCCTGAGGGAAGACAACACTACCCTGGTATGGGACAACGAGCAGATGGTGCCCTTCGCTTATAGGGAAGACCAGTGGGTCGGCTTTGATGACGAGAGATCTCTCAAGACTAAGGTAAGGGGTTGAATCATCATCATCATCATCATCAGCCGGAAGAAGTTCACTGTTAAACATAGGCCTGAACGCCACCATGAACTGCTATTAGCCATTTGCATCCATTGGCTCCCTGCGACTCTTAAAATGTCGTCGGTCCTCAGTGGGGGACCTTCCTACGGAACGTCTTTCGGTTCGTGGTGGTACTTGAAAACAATTTGGTATAATTTGCTATTCGACAGAAACCTTTTCCTGGAGCATGTATGTATTAATCCAGGATATAAGCTATATCTATTCTATATTTCACTCAAATCTGTCGAGCCTTTTTAACGTGAAGATCTGACACACCTATTACAAGCTTTAGCATTGTTAAATTTTAGTGTACAAATATGAGGAATTGTAAGGACACTCTGTAACACCTTTCATAATTTCGTAGTCATCATCACCATCATCATCATCATCACCAGTCTGTGTCAGTTCAGTTTATGACAAACATTTATTACAAAAGTACAATGTCTTCCCCACATATCCTCATAAAGACTTATACCCTCAGATGGCTTGGCTGAAAGAGGAAGGCTTTGGCGGTATCATGGTCTGGTCTATCGACATGGACGACTTCAGAGGCTCTTGCGGAACTGGGAAGTATCCTCTCATCACGGCCATGAAGCAAGAACTCGGGGACTACAAAGTCAGATTGGAATACGACGGACCTTATGAATCCTCAAGCCCTAATGGACAGTACACAACGAAAAACCGTAAGTATTTTTTTTAAACTACCAAATTACATCAATGGGTTTCGATTTTTTGGTGTGAAACCCTTTTTGTTCGTTAAAGGTAGCCTAAGTTACTTCTTAAAACATTAGCTATCTGTCAGTGAAGGTCCCGTCAAAATCGGTTTAGCCCTTTCTGAGATATATATGGAAGAAACAGACGGACAAAGATTTTAATAATGGTTTTTTTTGTTATGTTTATGTACCGTCTAATACATAATTTTATTAGCTTCATATGCATTTAGGTAAAAGCTGTTACTTTGTCATTAGAAGCAGACATTTCAATTTAATTTAAGTGGGTATCAAAAGAGTTATTCAGGGTTGGCAACGCATTGGCAACGCTCCTAGCGTTGAGAGATGATGACCGCTTACCATTAGGCGGAGCGTTTGCAACACTACACATAACATAGACTTTGAATAAGATTTACCAATTTTGTAACAATTTTATGAACTAAAAGAAATTTCCATTCCAGCCCACGAAGTGACCTGCGAAGAGGAAGATGGCCACATCTCCTACCACAAGGACCACGCCGACTGCACCATGTACTACATGTGCGAGGGAGAGAGAAAACATCACATGCCTTGTCCCCAAAACCTTGTCTTCAATCCCAACGAGAACGTCTGTGATTGGCCTGAAAACGTTGAAGGTTGCCAGCAACACACTCAAGCGCCAGCCGCGCGACGGTAGATTTTATGCTCAAAAAAGGTTTCATTTGATTAGTCAAATAAAACCTCTTTCTTTCTCCGACTCGATTAAAACAATTCGAAAATTTCAGTCAATTTCGTTTCGTTTTCGACTTTTTTTCTTTTTTCCAATGTAAATACGATTTCTTTTTAAAGTTTAAATCGACAAAGTTTACGTTATTTTTTGTACTAATTTGAGACTTTAGAGTTGCAACATCGCATGTAGGTGCTTATATTGGAAATTGCACAGATCATAATTCCATTGTTAAGTACTTTCCCTTTTTATTTATTGGTTTAATAACTATTCATTTAACTAGTAGAGAATAGAATATGAAAGGATTCGTGTGATATAATGTAAATTACTTTACAATTTATGGATTCATTTTAATGTTTAGTTTGTATGTATTGTTTAAAATATTTTTTTACCTAATTACTCTAGTACCTTAACTACTCTCTCAAAGGAACACAACAATGTTGAAAAAATGATGTCTATAAAAAACACGGCCCTGGCTTCGTAGTGGTTGATAAGTAGTTGTTTGAGTCTATACAAATTTCCCACAGAAAAAATAATAATTTGTTTTTCCCGAATTTTCCATTTATTCGATGGGTTTTCTAAGAAGTTTCTTTGTAACAAACCTAGTCCAGACAATTACGAACACAACAAAAAAAACATCACCATAATCGGTCGAGCCTTTCTCAATCTATGAACGTTTATACATTCGGGGGTAAATTAAAATCAATTTAAATAGATAACATCACATACATTGTGTTCTTTTGAGACATAATCTTTATACTCTTTACTTCACTCTTTTTATATATAAAAATGTTATAAAAATACTCAACTCAGCTAAACAAAACTGCCTTGATACTGCCGACAATATGTGTTTAAGAATAATATTTTTAGAGGAGACAAACACTTAATTAAATTGTGACATTATTATAATTTAGTTTAATTAGTGATTAAGATTGTAAATATTGTACTTAGATACAAAAGATGTAAGAGTATTATTAAAGATTTATAATAAAATATTTTGTGTCGTTTTATTTCAGAACAAATATTCTTAGACCCAATAAAATAATAAAAAAATAAATTAAAATAAAATAATAATAATAATAAATAAAAAAAATAATAATAATATAAAATAATATAATATAATTTGTATTTAATAATATTAATTTATTTTTTTCTTATTCTTAGTTATATGTACTGGGTACTAGATTTCACTATCCAAACACTCGACTGTTCAACTTCACGGAGAAAAAAGACCTTCCGAAATATCGTTTTCCTTCTGAGTCAAAAGGGAAGGAATTGTGATTCAGAAGGAAAACTAATACAAAATAAGGAAGGAAACGGTCTTGGAAGGTAAAGACTCAGAAGGAAAGTCGGAATATTTTTCTTAGTGTGTACTGCACTGCAATCTATGCACCTTGTTGACTGTGGTTTGCTGACGTTACGGTCGCAACGTCATAACAGCTAGTATGTTATGAAACTCAATCGCATCTAGTGGCGCATACAAAAAATTGCTAGAAATTCTCATATTTTTGTTTAAGAGTTAAACATTTTTATTTTTCTAAAGACATTTATTTGACCGTCATTATCACCGACCTATTAAATAAAACGATCGAACACTCATAAATAACAAAGTTTTTAATCAAAACTACTGACCTACTTTCCAAAATATTATTGCTAAAACCGCTCGAATCGGATGCTTCATTAAAATAAGTCCGGCTCGCATCTCGGAACATTTAAAACTGTTCAAACGTCATAAATCTCTGAAATCGATGCGCCCCGTTAGCGAACGGTCAACGGTCGTTTAAACTTATACTGCCGTGGATCACGATGGTTGGCCATTTGTTCCTGAGGCTATATGTAACAGTTTTTTTTTGTGTTGGCGTCATACGATTAGTGTATTTGCCAGTGACAAGTATTAAATATTTCAAACTCAGAGAGTTGAGTCATGAAATAATAATAAGATGATGGGACCCAGCAACAAGCCGGGTCAAAAAGGATTAAGTAAAGAAGGCACTCTACCTAAACTTTTTTCGAGCAACTAGAAAAGACTTTCACAACTTATTTCAATTTCCCACACTTTCGAACACATATATCACAATTATTACTCGAAGAAACACAAGTTTTGGAAATATTCTTGTATATTATAATTTAATTTCATAATGCCAAGAGCATTAGTGTGTATTGTGTTATATTTTTATTCTGATTCTCAAAACAAACTTTAAAATTGAAATCTTCAAAGCTCCAAGCTTATATTTCAATTCGCCATATTTCCTGTCTGCACCACACCGAGACGAGACGGGGACGTGACGACGTACCTAAACAGGGATGCTGGATGAATTTCAAGCAAAGAGTAAGTTATATTGATCAAAAGTCTTGGAATGCACAAGCCAGATGATTATCTTCTTAATATATATAAATCTCGTGTCACAATGTTTGTCCTCAATGGACTCCTAAACCACTTAACCGATTATAATAAAATTCGCACACCATGTGCAGTTCGATCCAACTTGAGAGATAGGATAGTTTAAATCTCAAATTATAGTCGCAATTTTAATTTATTGCTAATTATTTGTCAACAAAAACTTTAGCCACAGCAACGCGTGGCCGAGTCAGCTAGTAATGTTTGATGTTTTGGCAATGAAAAGAAATTTTGAACGGAGATAATCATCATCATTAGTTCCCCACGACTGGGACACAGGCCTTCTCTCAGAGAAAGAGAGGCAGATAGAGAGAGAGAGATGGGACACAGCAGTTGGGTTGGCGGATAAGCTAGTTAAGTGACACTAGGGCTGGCCAGGCAGAGCAGAGGCAGAGTATTTGTATGTTAAGCTAATTAAAATATATCGGACCATTAGATGACAAAAAAAAGCTTGGAATTTTAGTGGTCGAGGAGAGCGATGGCTGGCACATGCGTCAACTCGTGAACGGGTGCTGCTTGTGGGGTCTGGTCTGCTTTGGTTGTGATCCCGCAACTCGTTAATATTCATGTTCCCATATCCCAATGTGTACAACCAAACAAGAGAAATCTTATTAGTAAAGCTAATTAAAAAATATCATAGGTACTATTAGATGACAAAAAAAAAGCTTAGGATTTTAGTGAACTTGCTCCAATTCAATCAATAGTCAATAGTCAATAGTCAATTACCTGCCGGGCGTTTCTCGCCTGTTCTTTTGCCGGCGTAAGGCGGTTGGAACAGGCGTAGCTGGTTTTAAGTTTGACGTTTAAAGTGATCACAATGTATCCCATTGAATAAAGTACTATTGACTATTGACTATGTTGTTTGGTTGTGCACATTGGGATATGGAACATGAATATTAACGGGTTACGGGATCACAACCAAAGCAGACCAGACCCCACAAGCAGCACCCGTTCACGAGTTGACGCATGTCTACCACACTAGCCCAATGCGGGTTTGTAGATGTCGCATGACCTTGAATGTTGTGGTTCTTGGACATGCCGGTTTCCGCACTGTATTTTTCTTCGCCGTTTTGAGTGATGGTGAATCCACACATAACTTATTAGGAGAAGATTAGAACTTGGTGTCGGTGCCTTCTAACAGTAGCTTCCCACGATGCGCAATTTTACGGATCATCACGCACTGCCGACGACCACGGACGGCAACGCACGCAGACAGGGCTCTTTCCGACGGTCCGTGATTCTACGGATCATCACGCACAGCCGACGACCACGGACGGCAACGCACGCAGAAGCTTCATTTCAAAATGCAAAGTGACAGAGAATCTACCGTCGCTGCAGCTGCGGCTGACCTGTCGACTCTGTGCTGCCACGGACGCGTTCGGACCGCGTCGCACCGCACCTTTGAAGTTACTGCTTCGCGACGGATACCGGCGCACCGCCTGTGTTACCACGGACGAGATCCTTCCCACGGTGCGTCGTACGTGCTGGTCCGCGTCCGTCCGCGATATCGCACACCGTGGGAAGGGGCTCTAAGGCGCACGCGTTACCATCGCTTTATCATGTAAAATTACCATTTCTTAAACTTAACTCTGCCTCTTCGGACCACTACAATATATATTTCAATATCTGTTTGCATATGCGAACAGATACAAATTCAGTTAATAAGTCATAGAGGTTGTTTTAGTGCCGGTGGCATCAACAAGTCCGGGGCTCCGTGGGTTCTCGTTAACTCACGGTGATTAACGTTAATTGGACCCCGTGCAAGTTGAAGGAAATCAGAGAATTATGCCAAAATAATTGAAGGTAAGTATTTGCACATTTTTTTGCAACCCTTAACGGCTTTGTACGGGTATTATGAATAATAATAAACCAAAATCAACTTTCCAACCCTAATATTGCTTTTTATAAATTATGAACGTCCATAAATCAAAGGAGAATAGATAAACTGTTGATCCAATCGCTAGCAAAAACGCAATCACTCTTTAGGCTAATCTGAAACCTGCTTAAAATTTCATCAAAATCAGTCTAGCCGTTTTGGAATCCACAAGGAACATACACAGTAACACGTCACTTTAAAACGTCAAACTTAAAACTACCCCACCTACATCTGTTTCAACCTTCTTACTATGGCAAAGAACAGGACGTAAGTATTTTCTTCGACATGATCATATTTACAATTATTTTTTATTAATTACTAACTGATTGAATTGGAGCAAGTTGACCACAATCCCAAGATTTTGTCTTTTTTTTTTTTTTTTTTTTTTACTCTTTACAGGTTAGCGTTTGACCACAAGTAACCTGATGTGAAGTGACGATGTGGTCGAAGATGGCGCCACGCTACACCTGGACTGGGAACTGGCTCTCAAGTGAGGCTGCCGGAACACACCGATAGATGCTTGGCGGCAGATTCTTAACAAGAGGGTGGTAGCTAGCCAGGCGAGTACTAGAAAATACCCTACCACCAAGCTATGGTTTCATCACGATGTTTTCCTTCACCGAAATCTCAAGCTCATTGTAGGATTCGAACCCACGTCCTACGGATCGCAAGCCGACGTCACTACCACTGAGCCATCATCGCTATAAATGTTTTGTGTCACATTAATGTTTTTTTTTTCGTATCTAAATTGTGTGATGTTTTGTTGTGATACACTGAGAAAAATAATCTGACTTTCCTTCTGAGTCTTTACCTTCCAAGATCGATCCTTCCATATTTTGTATTAGTTTTCCTTCTGAATCACAAGTCCTTCCTTTTTGACTCAGAAGGAAAACGGTATTTCGGAAGGTCTTCTCCGTGTATTTCGTTTTATATGTACTTGAAATTAAGCTATCGACAAGTCTTCGATTTCACTTGGGAAGTTCGTAACTTGCGCCCGATGCGGGAAGCTGTCGACTAATAACCACTGATACTAGTCGAGAATCTGTACCAGAAGTTAGCCTAGACCTAGATTAAGGGGTTTTTAGTCCAAACTCCCGTGAGACTGCGTTGTTGTGCTGTGTTTACTTGTGTTAATTACATAAACTATGCATTACTTGGTCAACAACAACATGTAACTACAGTTAAGTAACAGTCATTGGCAAAAGTCTCTAAACAATCTAAACAGGCTCACTGTTACACATTGCAAAACTTCTATACAACAACAAATACTTAGGTAAACAAATTCAAATACAAAAATATATTTATTCAATAGGATACATTGTGATCACTTTAAAACGTCAACTTAAAACTAGCTACGCCTGTTCCAACCTCCTTACGCCGTCAAAAGAACAGGCAAGAAACGCCCGGCAGGTAATTATTTGGCGCGATCACATTGACAATTTTATTCTTATTACTAATTGATTGAATTGGAGCAATTCACTAAAATCCCAAGCTTTTTTTTTTGTCATCTAATAGTCCGATATTTTTTAATTAGCTTTACTAATAAGATTTCTCTTGATTGATTGTACACATTGGGATATGGGAACATGAATATTAACGAGTTGCGGGATCACAACCAAAGCAGACCAGACCCCACAAGCAGCACCCGTTCTGCAAATTGTCATGTGCAAACCACCGCTGGATATAGGCCTCTCCCAAGGTACGCCACTAAGCCCGGTCTTAGGCTCTTCTCATCCAACTACTGGCAGCCACTCGGCGCAAGTCGTCGCTCCACCTAGTCGCAGGACGTCCTACACTACATTTGCCAAGTCGCGGTCTCCACTCAAGAATAGGCTGAGACGGTATATTTGTCATGTTTTGTTTGTTGTAAAACCTAATTCCTTCTTGTACAACATCTTTTATCATTATCAGCCTATTACTTTCCCACTGCTGGGACTCTGGTCTTCTGAGAGAGAGTACGCGCCGTAATCTACCACGCGGGGCCCAGTGCGGGTTGGTAGATGTCGCATGCCCTTGAATGCTGTGGTTCTTGGACACGCCGGTTTTTGTACGATGTTTTCCTTTAGCATTTTGAGAGATGGTAAATCCACATCATTAGGTAGTCTAATATAATTTAATTTTGTCATTAATTTTCTATTAAAACAAGAAGTAATATCACTTCGGTGAACATTAATGAAACAATATTACCTGAACACTTTTTGTCACCAAATTCGCTGAACATTTACTATAGCGAAGCTATAATAACTCAGTGGTACTGACGTTGCCTTGCGACCCGTAAGTTGTTAGTTCCAATCCTATATACGCTCGTTCGCCAAACCATCTCCTACCCAAATAACTCAATTTAATACCTTGTAGAACAATTGACTATTACGATAGGTACAGCTGGTACAGTCAACGACAAAAGTCGCTGAACAATCACACTTTTTTCTATTATCCTCATCATCTTAGACACCAATTTTTGACCTCATCATCGCCTAAAATCAGGTGTGTCATGTCGTGGTCAAAATGATGATGTAAAATGTAAAAAAAAAACAATAATAATTACTGATTTGAAACACTTTTGGAAAAACGAGAACGATCAGTTACTTTTGTCGCTGACTGTACTCGATACCGTAACAAAGGTAACTTCTTATGAAACGCAACCCTATAAGTAGAAATAAAAACTTAACCATGTAATACTTCAAAGAAAACCGCGGCGAGTATCAAAGGCTAGAACTTCGTATTTCTTTGCCTTGCCTCAGTTAAGTTGTTTACAAATATAATATATATAAAATTACAAACCTGTCGAGTATTAAATAGTCCACAAAACACAAGTCTTGTTCCGTACACACTCATGCGTGTGAGATGCGCTACGTGATGTACTATCATATATTCTGTGGCCACGTTCGCGAATAGATGCACTGAGATCGTGCCCGTACGCCGACTAACGAGATTTGATACTTGGGATCTCCACGAATGAGCTTAGAAGCCAATCTCCCAGTCAAAGTAAGTTGTAAGTTGTGTTGTTGTTGTTGTTGTAAGTGTGTTGTTGTTGTTGTAAATTTTTTCTTGTACTTCTTACAGGGTAGCCTTTGACCACAAGTCACCCTGATGTCTTAACATCACTTAAGACGATGTGGTCGAATATGGCGTCACCCTACACCTGGATTGGGAACTGACTCTCAAATGGGACTGCCAGAACACACCGGTAAGACGTGCCTAGATTCTTAAGTGGCAGCTAGCCAGATGACTACTAGAAAATACCTTTCCACCAAATTATGCACATAAACTATAGCTTTAAATAAAAGTTAAGTGCTCAATTTTTAGCGTCAGCTATAATATTATTGATTTAAACACAGTTATCATCATCATCATTAAAACCCTTCCGCTTGTACCAGTCAACAAATAATTCTTCTAAAGTATCAAAACCCACGCATCCACCAATACTAGCGTTTTCGAATGCTCACTCCGCACTGCTGCGCGCGCGCGCAGACCAGTTGCTATCAGTCAGTTGTTTAGGTCATTTCCACGCGAACGCGCCGTAGGCAGCGCGGTAATCGCGTTGTACCGATCAAAACAAAACACGGGCCTTTCATAAACCACCATAAATTAGGTCTGAAATAAAACCTATGCGAATCGACGAGTTGAAAAAAAGAAAAACTGTTTAGGATTGAAAATCGATTATTTTTAAAAACAAGTTCTTTTTGCAAAGAGTGTGTGAATTTTGAAAAAAGACAAAGATTCAGTGTTGCTATTTTTTGTTTGTGTTTTTTTTTTGTGATATTTATGTGCAACGGATGGACACGAACGTTGTGGAATGTAAAACACAGTGGTGGAAGGTAACGATACATAATTTATCGGCCGGCTTTCATGTTACATGTCTATTAATCTTCTATTAATGATATATTGACGACGCGGTAGCCGAGTTGGTAGTGTCCCTGCTTGCGAAGCTAGCGGTCCCGGGTTCGAATCCCGGTAAGGGCAAATATATGTGTGATGAGCACGAATATTTGTACCTGAGTCTTGGATATTTCTATCTATATAAGTATTTATTTCTCTATATAAGTATGTATATCGTTGTCTAGTACCCATAACACAAGTTTCGAGCTTAATTTGGGGCTAGGTCAATTTGTGTGCAATTGTCCCTGATATTTATTTATTATTTATTTATTGTCATTGCTTTATCTCATTTACTTAAACGATAAAGCTTGGTAAAGTATGAGAATTTATAATTAATATTAATCGCACTAATTATACTTTTTCGTATAATTAATGTCACTGGCGTATTACCATTTCATGAAAGTAAATCTAATAAAAAAATAATTTACGTACTCAAACAATTAAGTCTTTTAAAATTAAACATCAACAAATCAATTAGTTCACAGTTCCCAACTATATTATAATATATTACAAAGATAAATTCCAGCCATAAGGGCATACATAGATCATTCTCAAAAACAGTACCCCTAGTACAAGTTTTGAAAACGATACGAGCTAATTAAAAAATATCGGACTATTAGATGACAAAAAAAGCTTGGGATTTTAGTGAACTTGCTCCAATTCAATTAGTAATAAGAATAAAATTGTCAATGTGATCGCGCCAAAAAAATTACCTGCCGGGCGTTTCTTGCCTGTTCTTTTGCCGGCGTAAGGAGGTTGGAACAGGCGTAGCTAGTTTTAAGTTGACGTTTTAAAGTGATCACAATGTATCCTATTGAATAAAAGTTATTGAATTTTGTTTTTTTTTTTATATTGATAAAAGTTTTCGTAAACGTCGACGCTTACCACCGCCGACTTGTCAAAGTGGCAACTCGATCTGCTTAAATTCAAAAAGTAACTCAATAACAAAGTTGGAATATGATTATAATGATTTAAAATAACCCGTAGGTATTAACGATTTCAGTTCCTCCAAGTCTCGGTGAGATTCGCTGAAAAAAAAATGTATGGGTGGAAACGAAAACTTTTATAGTTTTTGTAAACTATCAAAAGCTGTAGGGGTACAGCTATCGTTTAAAATTCATGCTAGCTATTAGTTAATGAGGATGTCTATCATTAGTCACATTCTTTCGATTATAAAATCAATTTAATAAATCGTCAGAAATTTAAATCACTTCCAAGATCTAATTTTGTTAAAGACAATTAAATAATGATTAAAATTAGCTATGTTCTCTTCATAATCATCATCAGCCTATTACCTTAAAACGTCAAACTCAAATACTATGCCTGTTGCAACCTTCTTACGCCAGCAAAAGAACAGGCAAGAAACGCCCTGCAGGTCATTCTTCGGGCGGGGCCACATTTACAATTTTATTTCGATTACTAATTGATTGAATTGGAGCAAGTCCACTACAATACTAAGCTTTATTGTCATCTAAATATTTAGACCGATAACCGTTGGGGTAGACGTGTTCTTGAGTGGAGACTGCGACTTGGCAAACGTAGTGTAGGACGCCCTGCGACTAGGTGGAGCGACGACTTGCGCCGAGTGGCTGCCAGTAGTTGGATGAGAAGAGCCGAAAACCGGGCTGTGGTAGACCTTGGGAGAGGCCTATGTCCAGCAGTAGACTGATACAGGCTGATGATGATGATGATGATGAAATATAAGATGATATTTTACACACTTCTGCTCAGTGCCTCATTTTTAAATCTAGAAAAATCAACCTCATTCAATCTTGAGTAGGTACAGACAGCGACAGAGGTATTTTCAAAAAAAATAAACAACAAACGATAATACAAACTGATCTAATATCAGTATTGTTTGTTTGTTTCCTTACAACTTATAAGGTTTCGTTTGACCATAAAACAACACACATGATGTTTAGTGATTATTCGATCGAAGGTTGGTGTAGAATCAGTCAAAGTTCATCATCATCGGCCTGTATCAGTCTACTGCTGGACATAGGCCTCTCCCATGATACGCCACTGAGCCCGGTCTTCGGCTCTTCTCATCGAACCACTGCCAGCTACCATCAGAAAAGTTGTTTTTGTTTAATAATTTTTGTCGCTGACTGTACCAGTAGCTGGTATCACTACGGGTTGGACAGTTATCTAGCCTACCAAGAGCTAATGTCTTATTAATTCCGTGTCAATAGAGGCAAAAACTGGCGCTTGTCACAGAATGGGATCGGAGCAAACCAGTTTTTCTGATGGGGTGTGGGACGGACTTGATTGATAATTTATTGGATCGACAGGTTATCTGGTGAAAACCTTGTATTTACCCATCTTTATGCTGTCAATTTAACGATTGAGATTAATTCTTTGATCCAGTTATATTTTATTAAAATACTAGGTGTGCCCGCGTTTTCACCCGCATGGTTTAACCACGATAAAATCAATATATATTTATTTAGTAGGATTCTACGTTATTGGGATCACTTTAAAACGTCAAACTTAAAACTAGCTACGCCGGCAAAAGGACAGGCAAGAAATTCCCAGGAGGTAATTTTTTGGGAGACACATTTACAGTTTTGTATTCGTTTTATCCACTCGGTTCAATTAATCTATCTCCGTACAAAATTTCATCGAGATCAGTTCAGCCCATTTAGTTGTGAAAAGGTGACGGACAAACGCACAGAGTTACTTTCGCATTTATAATAATAATAAAGAATGTATTGGTGTAGTTTATTTTCTTAAGTCATGTCTAAAATTTTGTAAGTCATTTAAATCTAATCTTAATCACTTCAAACATTAAAATATTTTACCATTAGCCTAATAACCAAACCAATCAGTGTTTTGTAATCCCACTAATATTATAAACGCTAAAGTTTGTGAGTATGGATGGATGGATGGATGTTTGTTGCACTTTCACGCAAAAACTACTGAACGGATCAGAATGAAAGAACATTGGCCACTTGTCATACAGCCCTGGGCCCGTAGCCAAGATGCATTCTGCAATCGTTGACGCTAATAGAAAACAAGAAAAAAGTATTGGGTTGACATATTTCAACGCTAAGTCACGTGGTCAGAAATATGTCAAAACATTAATTTTTTCTTGTTTTCTATTAGCGTCAACGATTGCAGAATGCATCTTGGCTACGGGCCCTGGACCTGAACACAATATATTTTGTATAAAAATTTTCGTTTCTGTCAATGTCACTTAGTTTTCCTTCTTATTTGGTAAATGATGTTGATTTTAATGACTTATTTAAGTGTGGCCGACTTCCAAAGCGTGAAACGGAATGAAAGAGGAAATGCGGAGTGCGTTCAAAACATCCAAGCATTGTGTAAGTTAAAAATTGTCCTAAGAAACTACGAAGTTAAAAAATCGATATCTTTTTTTTCTACACTTTTTTTAAAATATCGTTTGTATAATCTTCAGAGGCAAAAAATTAAAATTTTTATCGTCTATAAATCGTTTTCATACGACCTCGGGTCCGTTTTGGCCATTGTTCCTTGGAATGGAGCTTTATACCCTGGCTACCTGATACTTTTTATCTCAGAAAATCGTTCCTGCGGGATTAAGAAAAGACGCGGGTGAAACCGCGGGCCGCAATTAGTAAACATTATAAGTAAAACATAAAACTACAAAATGATAGATTTTTTTTAATTCCATGATTTAACTCTTTTGTTAATATGCCGATGAGGTCTTGGCTCTATGTTTACCTAAACCGTTGACTTTTCTTGTTACGACTTTGTTCCGAGTTTCTTTTCTTGTATTCTTTTTTACTGTGTTTCAATGCAGTTCACGATAACAACGCTTTTGTTGTTGAACTGTTGTTTTGATGAAGAAGGCTTGATATATGGAACGCCTTAAGCTGCTTACAATGATTTCAGGTCATTTAAAAAAATCTTTTATGGTTATTTTCGATAGTGGTAACCCTAAATAATGGTGCTTAAAGTCGTATTTTTAATTAAACGAAGTCAACTGACGTTTACTGTGTTGTCAGTTTTTGATGAAATAAAAATAATGTTGTGACAAAGTGAATGATTGAAAAAACTCCTGAATGAATGAATAATATTCATAAAAAGTTTGAAATGATTAACTATTCACACTCATTGTTCATTCATCTGATTGAACGAGAACTGAACGCATCACTAATACCTTAAATTTGGCAAAATTATTTTACAAAGTGACATGAGCTACTGTCAGTTGGCTTCGTCTAATTAAAAATACGACTATAGAATCCTTTTGGCGGTCTAAGATACAATTTATTTTAACACTAGCTGTGCCTTGTGCTTGCACCCGCTTGGACTACATACACTTTATCGCGATAAAAAGTATGTTATGAAAGTATCCTTCAGGTATACATTTCTTAAATAAATGAAGCCTAAGTTACTCCTTAAAACATTAGCTATCTGTGAATCACAGTCCCATCAAAATCGGTCCAGCCGTTTTAGAGGTTAGCCAGAACAAACAGACAAACATTTTATAAATTGATTTTTTGATGTACCTACCTACCGTATATACTTTCATAAGCATTAACTGACAAGTTTGAAATTACAAACAGACACTTCAAATTTATTTAGTTTTTTAGATATACCTAGATGAATACAGAAATCTGTAAACAATTTGTGGGGCAACCCTGAAATATCATTTTACAGTTCAGCAACCCTGAACTGAGTTGCACGCCTGTCAAATGTCAACAACAGTTGGGATTAGAACGCGAATTTGAAATTCAAATTCAGAATGTATTCCGCAGACGCGAAGAAGATGCAAATAATGTTATTCCATTTTTAAAATGACGCGCGTATGATATTGGCTGGTTGCGATGTTTTAGAAAAAATTTCATGCTGATGTCATATTTTGTAAATACAACTGACGTTCATTGTTAATCATTGATTAACCTTTAACTTTTGTCTGTAACTTGCAAAAGTTTGTGAGTGAGTGTTTATGTTTGTTTGTTTCTTCATAACGCTGAAACGGTTGAACAGATTTTAGTGAAATTCGGAATGGCAATAGATTATGGGTTGTTAGCGACACAATGGTATTGTATTAGTTTAGAGCATACATATTTGTTGATTGAATAAATTAGCAGGATATCGAGATTTTGTGAAGCATTCAGTCTGTGGCCTGTGGCGCCCGCGCGTCACCGTATCTATCAAAGTGTCAAAGTAAAATGTCGAAAAGTCAATATCCCGTTTTTCATGTTTTATACCTAATTTGGCAAGTTTTGTGTTCCCCAACCCCTACACAAACCTAAACATGCTAAGCTACTTTTTACTCCGGAAAAATGTGAGATGGGGGAAAATCGCGGGCCGCAGCAAAATAGACATAATATAAAAAAATCCTGCGCACGATTTTAAATTCAGAGTAGCATGTTCTTAATGTCAAATTACAGAACCAATGCCATTCTATTAGTAACGCAATGCAGTAACGACTTTGACATTTAACCATCTTCACGAACGTCAGTGTCTATTGTAAATCGTGAATCTTAATTATTTGTGAACTAGCGACGCGCCTCGGCCTGATATGGATAGTGTTCGCGCCTCCGTTGCGTACCTATCTGCATACCTACGTACCTATATTTAAATAAAATAATTAATAATTTTTTATTTAAATATCCCACCTTTATAGTCAACTCCACACTAAGTAGGTAAGGTACACACACTCAAATACTCCTCACACGCACAGCACACACACACGTCTCATACGCACTGCAAACGTCACTTTGACTTTGACATTCACCAATCACACATTACATTTTACCTATCCAAAAACCTCTTAGTATTGTTGAATCACGAACAACAGGTAGCATTAATTTCCATAGTTAGATTTCCGGGAAAAGGTAGATTTTTTTATGCGAGCGAGAGAAAGCGAAGAAGAAAATTCCTAAAAAAAAGAACATTTGAATCTATATCTGGTCTAAGATATTGATATCTCAAAAAGAACAACAATGTTCTTTTCATCATCATCAGCATTTACGATCCCACTCCTGGGACTCTGGCCTTCTCGAGAGCGTATGGGCCGTAATTTACCACGCTGGCCCAGTGCTGGTTGGTAGATGTCGCATGCAATGTTCACTTATGTATTAGAGAAAAAATAATAGAAGAGGAAGGTTACCTGCATGCACCAAGGCAACATTTTACCTCTTAATAAATATAAGGTAGGCAAGTAAACAAAAACTTATCATCACAAGTCTGGCCACTAATAATTATCAAGACTAGTGTAATTAAGGTCAGGAGGACACTAAATAACACCCCACAGAGAACTGGATGTATCACGCAAATCAGTCACCAAAATATTTTGTCTGCACTATGTTCCAATACTACCAATACAATCGACCGTCCAAATAATTTTCTGCCATCAATCTACCCCACCAAAATTGATGGAAAAAATGCAAAGTTGCCATGCACAAAAAATCAAAATGTATGCAATCATAGATATTCTGCCACAGACAAATAGCAACAGAAAAACACAACGCTGAGTTGAGGCCGGTTTGCAACAATACAACTTTTGTAGTTATTTCTTATTGCATATTGTTTTGTTTTGTATTTTGTATAATTTGTTGCAAATAAATGATTCTTATTCTTATTCTTAAAAATAGAACAACATCATATTTATATCATTGCACTACATAAGTTAGAGAATGAATGAATTCTAATTGTTACATGTTTTATAATAAAATGTACTAGTTGTGGCCTGTGGTTTCACCCGCGTCTCCCCATTATCCCGCAGGAACCTTTTGACGTGACAACGTCTTATAATTCGATAGAGCCGGCTGCACGCACGAAAAAACATGACTCATGCGGCGTTACCTCGCTCTGAGGCGTTCCATGTAAGGCTTGAAGTGCAAGCGAGAGCGCGGAACGAGCGACAAAGAAGCACAATCGGCCAATCGACGTTGTCACGTTCAACTGTCGTCAGTAAACCGACTTTACAGACAACCAATGTTTTCGGGATAAAAAGTGGCCTATGTGTTAATCCAGGGTATAAGCTATCTCCATTTCAAAGTTCATTCAGATCCGTTCAGTAGTTTTTGCGTGAAAGATTATCAAACAGCCATCCATCCCATCCATACTCACAGGCTTTCACGTTTATAATAATTAGTAAGATTATTATTCTGACTTATCGTTAACACATCGCTAAGTCAGGTCTTATATTGAAGACTACATAGATACGGGTAGCAAACCTCTATCACCGAACTATCTTCGCTTCGCGTCACTTGCTTAACTGAGTACATAAATTGGTTTTTATCACTAAAACCTTGATAAGTACTTGAATTTCTCATTGAATACACATCAAGGTTGAGAAACGATTACACTTCAATTCCAATTAAAATTAAGCCAATTTATTGACGAAGACGTGTAAGGTACTTTCAGAGCTGTTTATGCAGACTTTGAGGCCGATCTCTATATCGCTCAAATCGCATCGTGCAATTTGAATTGACAATCGACTCGATATCGCTTCATTGCATTGCATCGCTCAGTGAAGTATAGGTACATTATGCAATTTAAATCTATACAATTAACTTAGTAATGCTCGAATTGCATAGCACGTTGATTTTTGTATAGACAAGAACTTCCTAAAGCAATTAATTAAGTAATTGAAAATTACAATACTCAGGACATTTGAACAATTTTTTCCTCCAACTACATATCTTAAGCGTTAAAATAACGTTTTTACCCCAGATCGGCCTCAAGTTGCTTGCAATACGATGCTAATTAGACCTGGGATTTAATGCCTTAAACGTAATCCTGTTATTATATCTTGGATAACCTATGTATAGGTAATAGATCTAGGTTATGGAACAACTATTCGATCGGTAAACACACGTAATTGCCGGGTTGGTTGCACGGATGCGCTTGCGCATCGATTGTGGAAAATATCTATCGACTTTCCAACTAGAATGTTGGAGTGCAACGCAAGAGCTTTAGCGGGGATTATGTAAGAAAATATTAAGTAAATGAAATGTCAGACTCACACGCATTATTTATACTAATAAGTATGTAAAATGAAAATATTTTTTTACGTCACTACTGTCGGGAGCACGAAGCACTTGATGAGCGATTTCGGCGCACGCTAATGTAAACAATGAGTTCCCAGAAACTTTTTAACGGAGTGACATTTGTCGTTGAATTGGGAATAAAATACCTACGCTATAGATTTGGGACAATTCTACTTTCGTTGCGCTACCGTGCTTCGGAGGATGTAAAACTGTAAAGCCATGTCGAACGCTTTCGGACGGCCTGAAGAAACCGACGATAGAGTTGGACACTATAGCTTTTTCGAAATAAGAAGAAAGGTAAAAAACCGAAAGTTTTAGCCCATTGCCGAATGCGATTCGTGATTCACTTTTTTTTTCGTTTTGTGAAAATCGTGCTTCAACTTGTAACTTGACTTTTTTGGCGGCAATTGAACTGTCAACATGAAGATTTTGTTTATATTTTCAAAACTTGTGTTTCTTCTAGTGACAATGTGTAATATTGGTGGATTGTTTATTAACCATTGTGTGTTCGTTAATGTGTGCGAGTGTGGGAAATTGAAATTAAGTTATGAAAGTGACTTTTCTAGTTGCTCCAAAAAGGTCCGTGTAAAGTTTAAGTAAAGCGCCACTACTTTACTTAAACTCTATCCTCATCCCATCATCATCAATTAAACTTGATTCAACTCTCTGAGTTCGAAATATTTTATACTTGACACTGGCAAATACACTAATCGTGTGAAAGCCATAACAAAAAAAAAACTTGTAACTTGCACCAAACACAGTATGAGGCGTTCACTCGTTGCACTGTCGCTAGCTATAATATATTATTATACGGAAGGAAACAATGTGTTTAACGGAAACCGGTCAGCCGCTAACGTATGATTGCCACTTACATGATTTTCTTTTAGCTTTAGGCCTTTTTCTTTTCAGCCTGCTTCATTAAAACTTGAGAAGGTTCTCTATTCAGTATTTTTTTTTGGGATTTAATTAAAATCTGGCAGTAAAGAGTATACGTTGAAAATTCGTAAAAAGTAATCAAGGCAATATTTTTTCAATTGTCTCAAGGGCTTCGGGGTATTGTATTTTTTATATGCTGATGATATTAACAAGTCTTATAATTTATAGATCAGGAGAATAATGGCCGTTACGTTACTTTAAAAAAGGGGGTAATTCGCAATTTCCCCAAGGCTATGTGTCATGTAGATTTATAGATGATATTATTATATTTTAATAATATTAAAGTTGCAACCTGTTCAGACACGCTAGCCCCTTCCCATCTACATGGAACCAACATCAGAGCTGGTGCGGCGTGTGAAGCGGCTGAAAAAGCTAAGGCATGCAAATACAGGGGTCTAGGCTCCGAATATGATTTTGTCCCATTCGGTGTCGAGACCCTTGGTCCGTGGGGTCCTAGCGCTTTAAGCCTTTTTAAGGAAATAACAAAAAGGTTAGTCGACATCACAGGAGACCGAAGAGCTGGCAGCTACCTCGGACAAAGAATTAGTCTAGCCATTCAAAGGGGGAACGCTGCCAGTATCTTCGGTACCTTGCCTAAAGGGACTTCTTTTAATAATGTGTTTTAGTTATTAGTTTAGGTTTATTTGTTTTTATTTCTTTGTTATGATATAACTATTTTTAGTTTGAAGTAATTATGTTAAAGTTAAATTGAGAAAAGGTTGTAATTAGACCTAATTTTTAAACCTCAGGGATTATAAGGAGAATATAAGTTCAACGTGTTCGTGTAACGTCTGTAGCATCGTAGATCTCAAACGCATGAACCAAAGAACAATGGCCACGTTTCATACTACCTTGGACCTGCCCGCAATATATTTTGTATAAAAATTGCGAGCTTATCGAAGTTGTACGACAGACATAATTATAACAGTTTTTGGTGTGTGAGATTAACGTTAGCTTCAAAAAAATGAAAAAGTAGTACAACAAAATTGGTAGAATATGTATCATCCGTTCAAAACATCCAAGCATCGTGTAAGTTAAAAAATGTCATTATAAACTACGAAATTAAAAAATTAATATCATTTTTTTCTACAGTTTCCGTAAAATATCGTTTGTATAATCATAATTGGCAAAAAAATTCAATTTCTTTCGTGTATAAACGTTTTCATACAACCTCGGGTCCGTTTTGGCCATTGTTCTTTGATTTTAGCTTGGATCGTAGGAGTTTTATGTTGTATATTTATTTTTAGCTTAGTTTTTTGGCGCCTCGTTCCATAGAGTCAAGAGTTGAGACAACATAGCCAATGAAGTTTTACCCCACCAGGTCGGTGGTCGTCGAGAACGAATACAATGTATAACGAGTAAAGATACAGCATCCGATCAACCATGAACAACTGTATTACTTGATTATCATAATAACAGTGTCTAGAGGTTCTTAAGGCGCGGGTCTCGGTAACCTCTCCCTGCAGACGACAGAGAGGTACTTCATGCCGATCTGGAAGAAATATACGTTTAAAATAATCTATAAGCAATATTTTCAAAAAGTAACTTGAAGGTCCTCTGCATATTACATTTTTAAATGGTTAAATTTTAATACAAAGATCTTACCGTTCTTAATCCCTTCTAATCCCTACTTCCGTACAAATATTATAGATGCGAAAGTAACTCTTGTCTGTCTCGCTTTCATGCCTAAACTACAGAACCGATTTAAATGAAATTTGGTACTGTGATAGTTTGGACCTTGAAGAAGGACATCGGAGACTTTTGATCGCGATAAACTGTAGCCCACGCGGGTGAAACCACGGGGAACAGCTAGTATAGAACAAAAACAGATTCAAATATGAGAAAAAAAGGGGATTTTTTTTACTAACAATACTGCAACGGTGACTGCTTTCCATCAGGCGGTCGTCTGCTTGTTTGCTAATCTATTACATTTAAAAAACTATATTTTTTTTATTTATTTTTAGGCCCTAGTGTTTGACCAAAAGTCACTTGATTTTATGCTACGCCGGGACAGCACACTGGCTCTCTTGAGATCCTAGACAACACTAGTGCCCAGTGAGAAAAAATATTGCAAGATTGCAATCTGCGTTTCTCATTTACATTAATGACGGCAAAACAGTGGAGTTAATTTCCTTTACAATTTACAAAAGCTATGCAATATCGGACATAATAATTATTATTATAGTAAATCACAATAATTGAAAATGCGAAAGTTTGTGAGTAATTGTGTAGATTTGTTTGTTACTTGTTCAACGGCTCAACAGATTTGACTGAAATTTGGAAAGGAGACAGCTTATACTTACTCGTACCTTGGTATGACACTTAGGCTACTTTTTATCCCGGAAGGTTCCTACGGGATTGCGGGGAAAGCGCAAGTTACCACGTGGTAATGAAATTCGATGGGGAAGAAAGGTTCTGGAGTGGCGACCACGAACTGGAAGACGTTCTGTAGGTAGGCCCCCCACTAGGTGGACCGACGACATTGTAAGAGTCGCAGGGAGCCGATGGATGCAAATGGCTAATAGCCGTTTATTGTGGCGTTCAAGGGGGGAGGCCTATGTTCAGGAGTGGACTTCTTCCGGCTGTTGATGATGATGATGATGAATGAAATTTGGTAAAAATTTGCTTTAGATCCTGGAATATCTCTAAAGATTAGTTTCAAAGGAATTAATATTTAGACAGTTCTTCAAATCTTTGAATGACTGGCTCTTTAGCAATTGCTTTTATAGTATTAAGGAGTTCAATGAATTTTGTACAAAAATTTATAATTAATTATAAGATAAATTTCTTGTAACATTTGCACGTCTGCTTGCAGACTGAGTACAGTGTGCCTTTATTCTAATACTTAAGATCTTATTTATGACTTGTACTAGCAAATAAATGATTTGATTTGATTCTTCGTCAACATACTCACAAAAATAATTAAATGTAGGCAAATACATGTAAAATAAAAAGAAAAGCTTTTACAACAATTGTAATACTAGAAAACAACAAAAATCGCTGTATCCACTATAGCAGCAACTCCTACAAACGTTTTTTCAAGACTATCCCAAGTGAAATTCAAGACTTGTCGATAGTTATATTCCAAGAAAACGCGGTAGTCGAGTTGGTAGTAGTCCTGCCTTCGAAGCTTGCGGTCCCGGGTTCGAATATATGCGTGATGAGCACGAATGTTTGTTCCTGAGTCTTGGATATTTCTATCTATATAAGTATTTATTTCTCCACTTATGTATGTATATCGTTGTCTAGTACTCATAGCACAGTCTCGAGTTTAATTTGGGGCTAAGTCAATTTGTGTGCAATTTCCCCCCGATATTATTTTATTATATTTATTTTAGTCAGTTTGAGTTTCAGATTGACATATTCTCACCAACACCATTACTGAAAAGATCTTGTTGAAATTTTGTATGAAACCAAGGGGAAGGACATTAGAGGGTACTTATTATCGCGATAAACTGTAGTCCAAGCGGGTAAAACCGCCAATAACAGCTAGCTGTTATTAAATAGAACTGAAAGTTGTGAAAGGAGTTTATTTGTTTCGTCACGTAAACTACCTACTTACAAGGTGTCGTGCCCATATTTCAACATCGGCCCGTTTCGCAGTCTATAATTCAGTTTTTCATCTCATTAATATTCTATTAAATCGAGTATAGGATGCTGATTTTATACTAGAGCAAGCCAGCTAGAACCGAGGCTTGGTTGAAGTAGAAATGTAAATAGTATAGCTTATTACAAAACACCTGTTCTTTTGCCGGTGTAAGGAGGTTGGAACCGTTTTATGTTTGACGTTTTAAAGTGATCACAATATATCCTATTGAATAAAATACTATTGACTATTGACTATAAAATGCTACGATAGACCAATGGCTTGTTGATAGGATATTTTCTAGTACCACCATCAAGTTAAGAATTTGTCGTCAAGCACCATATCAGTGTGATCCGGCAGCCCCACTTGAGAGCCAGTACCCAATCTAGGTGTAGCATGATGCCATCTTCAACCACATCATCACTTAGCATCAGGTGACTAGTGGTCAAATGCTACCTTGTAAAAGGTAAAGAAAAACAAACCAAATCGTCCAAAACCACCATTTATTAGAAAAAAAATGTTCTTTACAGTGTCTGAAATTGTACACGCAATAAATAAAACCAGTTTTAACACATTCGTAAACTAAATGCTTAGACTAACAAGATTGTACATTACAAAACAAAAGAAGGAAGACGAATCTAATGACACCTCAAATGTTATAATCCGCTAGCCGGCCGTGCCAAAGAAATATACAATATACATACTCGATATACACTCGAAAAACATAATCCTCCTTTTACGCAGTCGGTTAAAAAAAAATTCCATCGCTCAAGTGACGGAAGCCTATCAATGGTCAGTAAACAATCACCACAAAAGGAAAGTTAATTAAGCACCTTTTCACGCTTCCGGTCTTCGGCTTCGTGAGAAAAAAAGCGTGATTTTACAAAAAACAAACAAAACAGCAAAGAATAATAGAAAAATATCGTGGGACCGGGCAAGATTTTGAGAATTTTAGAGAAAGCTTTGAAACCTTTTTGTACTAAGTTTGGCATGAAAATAGTGGATTAATACCGTAAAATGGTAGACATTTATTTTTATTGTCAATTGAAAGATGGCAGGTGGCCTTCTCATCAAATTCTAGAACGAGAAATTCAGTTTAACTTAAAAGGTTAACATAATTTGTGCTAAATAAATTTAACAGGAAAAAAAAATATGTATAAAAAACTATTGGATATGAATATTGTTACTGTTAATACCACCTGTCAGTGTCACATTTTGAAACCCATAGTATGAATTAGGGATTGACTTTTGAATCGAAACGAATAGTTGTCAAATGATTCGATTCAGTAAAAATTCAAAGCCTGGAATATCGATTTATTTAAAATATAATAATCTGTCGAATCAAAAAAAGCAATTACGTCATTTAATTAAAATATAACATAAAAATTTACTTTATAATAGCATTTAAAAGCAATATTGAAGCCAGCAATAAAACCAGTTCCGCCATTTATTGAGTTTATAGTAATGAATCGAGTAGGTAAGTAATCTTTGACGAGTTTAAGTGCGTTTAAGTAATTGTAAATTTAATGAGATTGCATTCTTACCGAAACAGAAACAAATATTTTCTCGATTTTCAAATATCTGGGATTGTCGATTGTTTAAAATCGATTTACTGTTTAAAAACATAACGATTATACGATTAATCGACCTCAGATCGCCATCCCTAGTATGAATTAATCTTAATTCGTACCGAGTTTTCATTACATACTCAAATGTGTATCCTACATTAAAACTGAAACTGGACCCGGGGCGGAATATAGCCAAAGTCGCTGCCAAACATTATACAATCAGTAAGGCTACTTTACATATTATGTATTGTAACATGTAATTCTTTCGGTTTGCTACCATTTTTACTAATAATACCTATGTGAAAGTAACTCTCTTAATCTGTGGCTTTGTATAAGAGTATAAGAGCGCGTAAACTCTTTTTTGTATCACATAAACATTGTTCATAAACTCGGCCGCTAGGGGCTGAGACAAAAAAAGAAATTGATGTGGTCGCAAAACGTGATAACATCTCGCAAAAACCTATACTAGGGCCATTTTTGTTACCATTTCACGCCTAAAATCTTGATGAAATTTAGTATTAAGACAGCTTGAACTGGGGAAAGATATAAGATAGATAATTTTATTGCGATAAACTGACCGTGCGGGTTAAATCGCAGTGTGTATTTGAGAATAATTTCAATGAAACTAATCCAGTTATTTTAGAGTTACCTACATAAAAAATTAAACCACATCATTACTTAAAAATAGGTTTGTGGTCAAATGCTAATCTGTCAGAAGTAAAATACAAACATTAATTGTATTGTAAAATGTTGTTTTTTTGCTAGCCAGGCGAGGACTAGAAAATATCCTACCACCAAGCTATGGTTTCATCACGATGTTTTCCTTCACCGAAAGTTCAGGCTCATTGTTGGATTTGAATCCTACGGATCACCATCCGACATCACTGCTACTGAGCCATCATCGCTTCAAAAGTATCCATACTGGTGTGTCCTGTAAGGTGCGCAGCTTCCCATTCATTACTTAGAACGTGAGCTTGCATTTCTGAGGTTTCACCTACTCGGCAGATCTTTTTACGTTTGGTCGAGCATGAATTCGTTTACTTTTTAGGTTTTATTTCTTAAAAGGCAGGTAAAGTTCGGTGGGTAATGTTTTGGTAGCATTACGTTCCGGGGGAAATGAAATGTAGAGTTGTATACAGCTACTTTTTGAAAAAGTCACGCGCTGCAACCGTTCTTTACCTACGTGAAAATTGCTAGCCTAACACGTTAAATTTTTAACAAAACAAAAACCGACATCAGGTTTCCTTCGATTTCTCTGGTCTGCCATCATCAAACCCTGATTTCCTTATCATGGGACCACTTTTGAAATATTTACTTTCCAACAAAAAAAATAATTTTACAAAACCGTCTTCTATATTTGACGGAGTTATGCACGAACATACATAAAAAAAATACAAACATCCGAACCTCCTCCTTTTTTGGAAGTTAGTTAAGAAAAACGAATGAACAGATTTTGAAAACACTTGAACTGTTAATAAGCTACAATCCATAAGTGCTATGTGCTATTATTAAAACTCCTGTTGGAGTAATACAAGTGGGTGAAACCGCGGGGCACAGCTGATTATACAAAAGTTGTAGGTTAGCAGGATTGTGTTTACATCTGCATGCCAAGCTAAAATGCGTTTACCGCTTTGCTCTTGGAATAATCTTGAGTAAATTCCGCACAAGAATCTGTTTTGAATAGATAAGTAAATATATTCTAACATATCTAACACTTATTTAAATGCGAATGTGTGTCCGTTGGTTTATCTTTCTTTGACGCATAGAACGGATTGACGTAATATTGCATAGAGATAGTTCCGAATCCGGAGAGTGACATAGGCTACTTGTTTTAATGGAAATGCAGTTTAGTAAGAAATCACGACATTTGTAAAACAAAAATGAGACCACTGGCTGCTTTGTCAGCTTTGATTAGGATTGATGTGGAACGAGCTCACTCCACAACTCTTTCCGCAGCTGCGCCCCGCGGTTTCACCCGCGTCTTCCCGTTATCCCGTAGGGAACCTTTTCCGAGATAAAAAGTCCGTTTCCTGGTCCTAAGCTACCTCCCCACCAATTTTCAGCCAAATCGGTTCAGCCGTTCTTGAGTTATAAGTAGTGTAACTAACACGACTTTCTTTTATAAATATAGATGCGAAAGTTTGTGTGTGTGTGTGTGTGTGTGTGTGTGTGTGTGTTTGTTACCACGTATCACCGTAACTACTAAACCGATTTTGATGAAATTTGGCATGGAGATAGCTTATACCCTCGATTAACACATACGTACTTTCTATCTCGGAAAAAGTATCCTGCGGGAAGCCGGGAAGACGCGGGTGAAACCGCGGGGCGCAATTAGTTTATACATTAAAAAAGTAAAGTAGGCAATCTACAAAAAAGTCCACGACATTAAATATCAAACTTTAACGGTTATGAAGAATTTTCCGGTTATCAATTTTTTTTGCCTAGACATGGGAAGCCGGGGTGGGTCGATAGTATGTTAGATGTAAGTAGTAATAATTAACTCAGTACCATTACGCCCTCGTCTAGACTTTCTAACTGGTTGTCTTCTAGCGTCCACAGCAACTATTCCTTACTTTCTGTTTAATTATTTTATTTACTTAGTTTACTATTAGAAATGATGGCAATTTCACAACAAACATAAAATCTAGCGCAGATTTCCTGTCCTTATATGTACAAGTATGTATAGGTACTTATTAATAAGCGATGATGGCTCAAGTGTTGCCGAACCATGGACAGTAAACTATCGATTGATCTATCGATAGACTATCGATTAACTATATATCGATGGTCAACTATCGATTGGCAACGCCACCAAATGGAAGGTAGTGACGTTGGCTTGCGGTCTTGGGTTTGAATTTCACAATGAGCGTGAGCTTTCAGTGAAAGAAAAAATCGTCATGAAATCAAAGCTTGGTGGTAGGGCATTTCTACCGCACGTCTGACTACCTTTCACCGTCAAATTAAGTGTCTGTCGCCAAGCACCTATTGGTGAGTTCCGGCAGTCTCACTTGAGAGCCATTTCTGACATCCCCATTTAATCTCAACTCAACTCGTGAACGGGTGCTGCTTGTGGGGTCTGGTCTGCTTTGGTTGTGATCCCGCAACTCGTTAATATTCATGTTCCCATATCCCAATGTGTACAACCAAACAAGAGAAATCTTATTATTAGTAAAGCTAAATAAAAAATATCGGACTATTAGATGACAAAAAAAAAAAGCTTGGGATTTTAGTGAACTTGCTCCAATTCAATCAATTAGTAATAAGAATAAAATTGTCAATGTGATCGCGCCAAAAAAATTACCTGCCGGGCGTTTCTTGCCTGTTCTTTTGCCGGCGTAAGGAGGTTGGAACAGGCGTAGCTAGTTTTAAGTTGACGTTTTAAAGTGATCACAATGTATCCTATTGAATAAACATATTTTTGATTGATTTGATTGATTGATTGAATATATAATTTTCTATCTACTCTTTAGACATGTTTTATTCGTAAGAAAATTTAATGTTACTTCAAACTTCATTCCAGACACAACATCAGCTAAGAACAGCGCAAGATATGACTCCACAGCTCCAAGTTTAAGATCACAATGGGGAGCGGACTGAGCACCACAAGCAGAAATAAATGGAAGCGACGCCGGGAGCCACCTTCCAATGCTGAATCTTCGAGGGTTCTGTTCCTGCTGTACCTCATACATAGAACTTGGAACGTCGTAGTGGAACATGTCGATTCCAAGAGCGCAAGGTGAGTTTGCAATTGGTTAAGAGACGTTCTTGGTAGCTTTTAAAGGGGGAGGCCTTTGTTTAGCAATGGATTTCTTTCGGCTGAACTTACCATCATCATATGAAAGTTTTGAAATGAAATGAGATGATCCGATTAAGAACTAACGTCACTGACGTAGCCCACAGAATTAGCAAGCTGAAGTGCCAATGGGCTGGTCATATTAGCCGCTGATAAACGTTGTGGCAGACGTCTTCGTGAGTGGAGGCCGCGACTTGACAAACGTAGTGTAGAATGCCCTCCAATTAGATGGAGTGAGGATTTGCGGTCAGTGGTTGGCAGTTGTCGGACGCGAAGGGCCAAATACTAGGCTCAGTGTGGCGTTACTTGTAAGAAGTGGATTGACACATGCTGATAATGATGAAGATGTCTTTAATTTTTTGGAACTGGTGGCTGCCGAAAACTGGCTGGACGAACAATAGACTCGCCGATACTAAGTTCGGATGCCATCTCAGCCTTACCTCTCCAAACTAGCGTTATATTGACTGATTGCCATAATTGAGACATTGACATTACTAATACTGATAAATCAATTCTGAAATTAGTAACGTAAGCCGGATTCACATTACGAAACTAGTGTCATGCATGATAAAACTAGTTTCGTGAAACTAATTTTAGCACATGTGAAACTACTTTCGTTTAAATTATAGTGTCGTGAAATTATCAGTATCGCGGAGACAATGGCCCTGTCAAAATCAAAGCTGTATTTTACGTCCCCACGTCCACTCTGCGCAGGTGCTGTCGCGACACTAGTGTCGCGTCGCATTTACATAGTTGCATGACATTAGTTTTACAAAAAATATGAGCATAGCACGAAACTATTCCAGTGTCACAAAAGTAATGCATGCATTGTAAAACTGAACGTTTACACGTGAAATTACTGGTGAAATTAGCGTTATAAAACTAATTTCATGCAACTAATTTCGTAATGTAAATCCGGCTTTACTGATTTCCGTAATCGAATAACGTTACTAATTTGTATTACTTTTCAATTACTATCGTCTTCGCTGCAGTTATCACATATCTTACCTATTTCCATTCTCGGTTCCAGGTGGCGCGGTTCCCACACAGTTCCCAGCTCGGGTGAGACCTTGCCCCGAAGGTTCGACGCCGTCAGCCTGGATGACTCCGACCCTGGCTCCTGCTACTCCACCTGCAGCTGCAGCTACTGCCGGCTCCGGGAGTGTGCTCATGACTGTGTCAGGTAATTGTTACAAATGTTCAAACACTAATTGGCCACATCAAAGCAAAAAAGAACGCCTTAAAGGAGGCCTTGGGGTGTTCTGAAAACTCTGACACAAGGGCTGGCCAATAGTCTGTCCACCCCAAACTGGGCCAGCGCGGTGAATTATGGCCCATACTCTCTCTTAGAGAATGCCTGTGTCCTAACAGAGGGGACGTAATAGGCTGCTTGAGCTTTCGGTAATAGAAAAACATTGTGATGAAACTATTGCTTGTTGGTAGAGCATTTTTGTAGTGCTTGCCTGGATAACCAACCGCAAGTGAAAAATCTATTACCAAGCATTTCATTGTAGTTTAAATAAAATTAGCAGTATTCGCGTGAATATAATATTAAATTAATATTAGTCCGATGTTGCTACCCAAATAAAAGGTTCCCAATTATTTATTTAATTATTATGCCTGTTCCCAATTATGGACATCAATTGTGTCTTCCCTTCTCCAGATGGATCCCAAGGGAGCTTTCCCCAATGTTAATGGGGACCATGATGCATGATCACAAACACGACCAAAATGTATTTAAATCACAATCCATTGTTTCCATCCATCCATTTGAATAACAAAAGTTATTTTTCCTTTCAGGTAAGTCGGGATTTGAGGACCTCCAACTTCTCTCTCCAGGATCAAATAACCTAAATTTTTGGGTATATTTCATTGCCAGTAAAACGTCATTGCGTGAGTTTTAATGTGTACCTTTGTAATGAATATAGATGTCGACGCGACTTGATAAACCTTTAATTACGGAACACAAATGGTGCGGTACCGGTATTATGTAAATACGGTGGTACGGTTACGATGCGATCCGTACCGGTTTATTTCACTGTCATTAGCATAATTACGAAAAGGAAATTATTCGCATCGGATACATTAAATCCCTACTCAATATTATAAATCCGAAAATAGCTCTGTCTGTCTGTTTATCTGGCTGTCTCGCTTTCACGCCTAAACCACTGAACTGATTAAAACAAAATTTGGTACGGAGATAGTTTGAACCTTGAGAAAGGATATGGTATACTTCTTATCGCGATAAATTGTGGCCCACGCGGGTGAAACCGCAGGGAACAGCTAGTGTTTCTATATTTGTGGTTTTTGATCAAATAACTGCAACTACGATTTAATTTCATTGATATATTTGAAACAGATAATGTTGTCCTTGAAATGAATACCGTTATTTTAAAGATACCGCAAAATATCAACAATTGTTAGTCCTAGTTTTCAAGATTCCTAAATTCCCTGTCCACACCTTTTGATCTTAGTCGCAATGATTAATGTAAAAAGTTAAGACTGAGTTCAGATGAAGGTAACAGATTTCAGGGATTTTAAATTGCTTTTTTGAGTTAGTTCGAAAGACATTCGTTTGAGGCAATTAAAACTTGACTTACTGAAAAGCTTGGGGTAACTTAAGTGTGTATTAGTACTTAGACTCATTTTTCGTTTACCTTTTTGAAATAACACTCATATACTGTTACACTATTCTCCATTGAGTGTGGAAATGCAAAGATCTACTATTAAAAATACCTACTTTGATAAGTTTTGATGTATTTTCTGGTTACTGAAATTTATTGGGTTTCAACAAGAGGGTAGCTCAGTTATAGTGATGTTGATATTAAATCCGTAGGTCCGGCAATAAGCTGGAGCTTTGTAAAGGAAATTATAAGGATGAAACAATAATGGTTATTAATAAGCTATTTGTACATAAATTACATTAAAAATTAAAAATCACAATGGTAAATATCAGGTGCTGGCAACAGTCTCAAAGAAATACAAATACCTGATACGAATCCCGTTTCCGTAATCTTACATAATTTCTAAGGAATAAACCATATTTTCTCTAACATTCATCCCCATTTGACTTACTTTATTACCGGGTAGGAAACACGTCCCGATCCATTCCGCTGTCTATCTGAAAATCCAATCAAGCTGCTCTTGTAACAGCTCCCAATCTGTGTTGCACAGCACGTTCCTGCATCAATCAGGGCTAGGCATGGAAAAAATACAAATCAGAGACATAGAAGAGAGATATATATCACTATAGTTCAGTTAGCTCTTTGTCTCTTTGATTTTCTGAGTGATCTATTTAAAGGCGGTTACATTACGTTTTTGTAGTGGCGATAAATAAAATAATGTCAATAAGTTTGACTAGGTTTTAAATCAATTTTAAAATAAAGTAAGCGCCTTTTTAAAACAAAACGCTTAAGCTTAGTTTAGACTACGAAAGAAATTGCGACACAAAATCGAATGCCAGACATAAATTTGTTTACTGATACAGCAAATGAATTGACACTAATTATCGTGTCACAATAAATATCGCAATTAGAGAAGCCATAAGCGCACATAGACACTCGGTGTATGGTGTCATAATCTAATCTTAGCTATAGTAACAAGTGTAAGTAAATAAATTCACTACCAAGTAAGTTAAAAGTTAGTTTATCACTTATTCATCGGGCAAATCTGATTTCATCTAAGCATTAATATAAATTGAAAAGTTTCCTTGGAAAGTATCTTGACGTTACGCTCAGCATCAATATAATTCATTCACTCGCTCACTATCATTCCCATGCGGTTGTAAAATATCTTATTCTATTTGAACCGAATGAGATGTTAATGATAACAGCATCCTTAATGCTACGAGTTTTAAATAAAATACGACATATCTATGTGAAGAAAAAAGAGCGGAGTGAAAGATATGTAGATAGATCTAGTTCGTGAGCTAACTCATTTCTCTCACGGGACCCTATGTGTAATCAGGCTATGCAAGCCAGAGACTCTGAAAGCTAGGGTGTAATATAGGAGAGTGCATTTCGTATGTAAGTCTTGTCTGTTATTAGAGAAAATTGGAGCATTTGATATGAATTGGTTTTAGCGTCGGCTAAGCATTTGAAGCACTGGAGTCTTAGTTGATTTTCTATAGAATTAAAGTAACTATGTTAGCAATTGCGCTGCTCGCTTATTTTTCGAAGGGTAAGAAAATACATGTACAAAAAACTTTAGTGGTTAATTCTCAAAAGATGAGGCTTTCCCAAATGTTGTTTTGGTCGCGGTGACAGGTACCTACGTGAGGGAAGTCAACAACAATCATGATGAACATAGTAACCATTCCAAAAAAAAAAAATTACCCACGGGCGTTTCTTGCCTGTTCTTTTACCGGCGTAAGGAGGTTGGAACAGGCGTAGCTAGTTTTAAGTTGACGTTTTAAAGTGATCACAATGTATCCTATTAAATAAAAAAGTTTTGATTTTGATTTTATTTAAATTATTAAGTTATAATTAAATACAAAACTATGTTTTTCGATTTATTCTAATAATACAAACTAACATAAAAGTAAGATTGAACATTATTTTGTATTTAGTGTTAACATCCCTATTCAATACAATTTTATCTATTCATCCTTCATCAAAAGCTCTCATTCTTTTTTTTTTTTTTTTTATTATTCAAACGTTATTTTTAACCGAACTAAGTCCTTGATACTAAAAGACTAAGAGAAAGATAAATCAAATAGATTTAAAAGATTAAAATCTTCTTTTACCTCATTTAAGGCGAGTTGTTCAAAGCTGTAGGTAAGTACAGTCACGAACACAAAGTTGTGCATAAAAATGGAACTATTAGCATCTTTTGTTGATATCCTTGAAATTAGAATAATTTTATACATTACTAATCTTTTCATTTTCAATTCAGTTTCAGGGTGTTATGCATCTTTGAATATTCTACCAAGCTCAGACTAAAGTATTTATTTCAGTTCGGCGAAGGAGACCAGCGTTCAGGCTTCTTTGATTCCCGATAACTATAAATTGATAATCTTCAAGTCAATTAACACTTACCACCAGGTGAGACTATAGTCAAATGTTACAAATTGCAATTGTAAACAAAAACAAAACTGTTTCTTAAAGATTTGCTTGTGATTGTAAAGTCATCGACAAAGTTCCCAATACTTTTTGAAAAAATACTTTTGTTACTAACTGTACAACCAGCTCCATTACGTAATGCACCTCGCACACTCAAGTACTTCCTTTGAAGCCTTTTATTTCGCTCTGTGTTAGGTTTAGTGAGGTCCGGCGCCTTTTGAAATGTAAACGAGGGTTCTGCTCAAATGAGATCAACTTTGCTATAGGGTTCGCTGGAATAAAATATGTTTTCACATCAAAATTCAAAGTGTTGACACTTTCAAAGCAAAATATAGATATTGTGTCATAACCGTGGATATTTCTAACCGACTTCAAAAAAGGAGACGGTTCTCAACTCGGCCAGTATATTTTTTTTATGTATGTACCTACACTGATTTCGACGAGGTTTCTGAACCGATTTACGTGATTATTTTTTTGTTTGATGCGAAATAGTTTCGAAATGGTCCCATAAAAATTTAATTCAGGTATGTAGGGTAATAAATAAAATTGCAGTTAAAATACAACGATAAAGTACGAAAAAGTAACCGTATCTGTCCGTTTATTTGTTACCAATAGGGTATTTTACTCTATTTGTGAAAAATTCTAAAAACATAATTATAATTGAGATAGCTTAGGCAAAAAGCAGACTGAAATCGATAGTTAAGTTCATAAACTAGCAAACTAAATTGTAAAATTGAATTTAAAAGTTTCAGCTTTTCTAATCTGTTTGAAAACACCATTGACACCATTTAAATAGCAGTCGCCATGTTATTACGTCACACGGCTATGTAAATATAAACAACTAACATTAACATACAAAACATCACTGCATTTGTTTACATAGCCGACTGACGTCATGACCACAGAGCAATAATATGGCAAATTACGCGCGAGATTCGAAAAAGCAAATTTTAAATGCATTTTTATGGCACATAACAGGGCCCGTAGCCAAGATGCATTCTACAATCGTTGACGCTAATAGAAAACAAGAAAAAGTATAGGTTTGACATATTATTATTTCAACGCTAAGTCACGTGGTCAGAAATATGTCAAACCAATACTCTTTTCTTGTTTTCTACTAGCGTCAACGATTGTAGAATGCATCTTGGCTACGGACCCAGTTGAATAAAAATTTTGTGAATTTTTTAGTACTATAAAATCTAATTGAGACGCTTTTTTTAAAAATGAGTGCAATACCCTATTCACACCTGAACCGCTGAACCGATCTTGATGAAATTTAGCATCGAGGTAGTTTGAAGGAAAGGAAAGAGGATACTTTTTTCTTCTGTTTGTTCAAAATTCAAAATTCAAATAATATTTTTTTAATAGGATACATTGTGATCACTTTAAAACGTCAACTTAAAACTAGCTACGCCTGTTCCAACCTCCTTACGCCGGCAAAAGAACAGGCAAGAAACGCCCGGCAGGCAATTTTTTTGGCGCGATTACATTGACAATTTTATTCTTATTACTAATTCATTGAATTGGAGCAAGTTCACTAAAATCCCAAGCTTTTTTTTGTCATGTAATAGTCCTTCTTCGTCCACGCGGTTGAAACCGCGAAGCACAGCTAGTCTAATATAAAAGATACTGAGTAAACATTAATACAAAGGAATAACTCTGAAATGTTTCTTTGTAACGTGTAGGATCGTAGGTACAAGATAAAGTTTTCAAAGGGATTAAAATATTCAGATTGTAATTCTCCAAACAAGTGAAATTATTTGCGAGCGTTTTGACTTTGAAAGGAATTTGAATTAAATTGTGGAATTATTTCAAGCAAAAATTATTAAGCTAAGTCATTCTTGTAATAAATACTTATCGTGAAGGATGTACCTACTACCTACCTAAAGATTGATTCCTTCATGTTTTATACACTATCACTATTTCACTATCAAAAACGGTAGGTAGTTGGTACCTATAGGTAGATTCCCTCTTTGCCTCTGCTAGAAAATACCTGACTTTTGTAGCCCTATTTATACCACGCTGAGCTAAAGTAATTGCACTTTTCCCCAATCAATTTCCATTTTGGCTTCATGTTTAGTCAATTTCAATAAATTGTCTAAAGTGCCCTCTATGAGTAACTTTGAGAACTAACAAGTGAAACAGCTACGTAAACTAAACATAATTATGTTATGGCTCTCCAACTCGTTTTAGAAGTCAACTTAGTTCGCAATAATTTCAGCAGATGGCGCTGTATCAAAGTATAGCTTTTGCTGTTTGAATGTAAAAAAAATAATTGATTGTAGCTAAAACTAACAACTTACAAATAACGAATGGTTATAATATCATTCAAGAGACAGCGTAAACCTCTTCAGATTTCTAGTTATACCTAGACTCGAGAGCTATCACTTGCTCTACTGAGTCAAATAAAATATATTTTTTTAAACCCTGCACCCTGTTCCTAAGCTATACAAAAGTGTCAACAAGTTTGTTTCCACTATCTTGTCAAGTTCCATCCATCCCCAGCCCTTCTCTCCCATCTAATTACCAACCAGACCCATTCAGTGCTGAGTTGAGATAAATTAAACAACGGTACCGCGTAATTGAAGATCTAGTACCAAGTTCATTCGAGTGCTAGCTTGAAAAGTCACATATATCTCGATGTAAAGTGCAAAACATGCTTACTTTTATATGTATAAGAAGAAAAACCATTCTTTATATATATTACTTACCATTCTTCATCCATGACCAACCCCTACCTTTTTCATCTCCTGATTTCATCCCTCTCGCTGATATAGCATATGTTTTAATCCAGGGTATAAGCTATTCTATCTAGAGCGATGGTGGCCGAACGGTTAGGCGTGCGATTTACAAGACGCCGACACCGAGTTCGAATCCTCTCGGCCCCGCACCTATGACTTAATATGTTATGTGCGGATTTGCCATCGCTCAAAACGGTGAAAAAAAACATTGTGAGGAAACCGGCATGCCCAAGAACTGCAACATTTAAGGGCATGCGACATCAACCAACCCGCACTGGGCCAGCGTGGTAGATTACAGCCCATACTCTCTCTCTGAGAGAAGATCAGAGTCCCAGCAGTGGGAACGTGAAAGGCTGATAATGATGATAAGCTATCTCGATTCCTCACTTCAATGACGATATGGTGGAAGGTGGTGCCACGTTACACCTGGGTTGGGGACTGGCTCTTAAGTGAGGCTGCCGGAACTCACCGATAGGTGCTTGGAGACTGATTCAGATTCAGTACCTACTTACTTAGAAAGTACGTCCTTTGTATTATGATTGATACAACCCCCGTGTTGGTATAAAGGTTGGTACCGATATAGCCTTGGGTGAGTTTTACTGAATGATGCACGAATGAAGATATCAGAGGTATTCTGACTGATCCAGTATCGCTTTTAAGTATGATAAAATCATAAAAATAACGAAAATGAAAGATTGTGAGAGATGCACATAAAGACATAGGAAACTTTTTATCGCGATAAACTTTAGACCACCATGGTGAAACGGCGGGGAACAGCTAGTATAAAGCTGTGCCCTGTGGTTTCACTCGCGTGGAATACATTTTGTCTCGTTAAGAAGTATTCTTTGCATCGCAGGTATCTTTATACCAATTTTCAACAAGATCTGTTAAGCATGAAATAAGGTAACAAACAAACAGACAGACAGAGTTACTCTTGCATTTTAATTAGTATATAGGTTAGTAGAAATTAGACAATAGATATTAATCATTTTTTATTAGTAGAAAAAATATTTGATAAATATTATGTTAAAGCTAAAATTAAACAATGTTCTATATTTTTACCACAAATCGGAACCAACTCATTATGATACAGGTTTTTGCCATAATTTGCGACAAGTATAAATAAGTAATCTTTCAAAATTAGAATCGAAATAGTACCATATCGCTATCGACACAGAATCGAGCCGTACCAGAATACAACAGTAAACTTGAAACGCTTGGAAGCTAAACGCAGTCGCACGGGTACCGTGATACCGTCGCGACGCGCGCACGCAGCGCACACGCACCGAGTGGTTTGTGTTGGTGATAACATATTACATTTGTGTGTGTGAACTTGCATGGTAGTGTGAAACAGCTGTTTTTTTTACTGGGATTTTATGGTGAGTGATAATTTTTTTTAGTATTGGAATAGAATAAACCGGCCATTAATATAATGCGTTGATATCACTTTAAAAAAATGTGTTGTTTTTTAAATTTAATTGCCTATTAGACGGTGATACTACTACCTGGCAATTCCCATACAAAATTTATTTTCAGGCTGTTCCCTTTTATTTTTTAACCACCCCTTCATTAAAGTGGTGAAGCAAAACAAAAAACTTAAAATCTGTTAAAATGTTTTTGAATTTTAGTAAGATTAACAAGCAGCAATTGATTTTTATATATCAGAAAAAGAAGATTAGTTTATATTAATTATATGTTTAATTAACTAATTGCAGCAAAAAACAATATACATACACAATGTTGTTTTGCTCCAAATAAAAAACATTTAATTATATATTATTAAAATTAATAACTTGCCAACACAGTGTACACCCAAATGTTAATTAATCAATGTGTAATTATATCTATTTTATCTATTAAAATCTCGATAAATAAATGTATAAATTGTAAATTGAAGGCTTGAGGCTTGCAGTAAAATAAATGTGTCACAATAAATTAACGATTTATTATTTTCATTATCGTATGTATTAATTGAATTTTGCACGCATAATGATTTATTTCCACCCATAAATATTACTATGTCATTTACGCGTGAAAGTTTATTGACTCGTCTTTTCGCTTTATAAATGTAATTACAGCTATTTTCGTTTAGAAATGTACCTATAGAACAGTAGCTTTTATGCGTCCGAGCAAACTATTCTACTCTGAAAGGCAATGTAATCAGAGGAATTACTGGGCATAAGACTTAGAAACCGATATCTCAGAGATTGTGGTAGGTAGGTACCACGCAGGACTTTTCTATGCAAATTTCTGAGCGGAAACTCAATAGTGGCGGTTGCCATCAAACGATCATCCGGCTTCATTGGCAATTTGTAATCAAAACACAAGATAAAGTTACAAAATTATCTTCTTCTTCTTTCTTCTTCTTACATTTTAAAATCAATTGCTGCTCGCTAGTCTCGCTAAAACTTGAGAATAGCTGGACCGATTTGGATAATTTTGATCTTGTTTCATTATGCATTTGCTCTTTATAGGCTGTTATAAATGTAATTGAAAAAGAAAACAAAATCAATAAAACCAAACATCTTTATTCCTAGTATTAAAGTTTTGATAAAACTAACTGAGATGGCGCAACGACCCAAAGTGAGTCTCGACCTCCGATAACAAAAGACGCCACTTCGGTCTGTCCTGCGCCACCTCCCGCCAGTCCTCCACCTGGAGCTCGCGCAAGTCCTTCGTGATTCCATCTTTCCATCGATACCTGGGATAGCCGACCGGGTGAAATAAATACATATATGTATATGCTAGTATCACAATGCGTTTTGTAAGAATTTACGATGTTGCACGATTGGTTCCAAGCCCTCTTGCAAGAGACTTCAACACGCTCGCCTCTACATCAACATTCATGGTGGCAAATGTCAATTTCAAGCTGGGTTTTATTTATATATATGTAGTTGTAAACTCGTTTTATTTTAATACTAAATGTGATTTCAATGTGGGGTTTCTATTTTTGTACACACTTATAATAAAATTGATTCATTCCTTATGTGTACCATAGTTGGAATAAGCTCATAATATGTCATACTGGGTAAATATACTAGCACAAAATTCATAATTTGTTAACAGATGTCTAAATCACACACATTTTTTTATGTATCTGAGTTACAAGATGAGTAAGTTGCCCCACTTTTCTTTCACATCCACTTGCCAGATTAGTTGTAGCGTGGCGCCACCTTCGACCACATTGTCACATAACATCAGGTGACTTGTAGTCAAACGTTACCATAAGAAGGAAAAATAGATGGTATATATTGATAGTAGAAGTAATTCCTTATCCCCAGCTACTGAAAAGACAAGGCCTTTCAAAATGCCTTTTTCCAATTAAGATTGTCATGTCACAAACAATAAACCAGCCTAAAAGCCATACAAATCACTAATACTCACAATTCACCGTTTTATTGCTCTCTAAAGTCCCATTGTAACCACGAATTGTTGCAAAAACATCTAAAGTTACGTAAAAAATCATTTTTATTCGTTGTTATCACGTAATAACCTTCACGCTATCGACTCAGGGATGTAACTAACGCTTCAATTTTGACAATAAAAATGTGCAATAAACATTGCTGTCGTTAACTTTTAGAAACTACTACCGAATGGTTGAAACTGTTATTCGGTTATTATATTATCTACACCTGGGACTCTGGCCTTCTCTGAGCGAGAGAGTATGGCCGTAATCTACCACGCGGGCCCAGCACGGGTTGGTAGATGTCGCATGCCCTTGAATGTTGCGGTTCTTGGGCATGCCGGTTTCCTCACGATGTTTTCCTTCACCGTTTTGAGCGATGGGAATGGAAGCAGTGGGAACGTGAAATCAAATCAAATCTTTTATTTGCAAGAATACAACTTATCACATGAGATGTTACAAAAATATACGTCGTCAATGTATTCAGCCTGCAAGTATTTCAATTACATATTAAAATTTAAATTTATATTGAAACATGACACAGTGGGGACAGGAGATAAAAAAAGTCTGACATCGTTTTTTTTTAATCTGGTCCAGTTTTCACGCTTATCTAGATGCTTTCATTTTAATGCATTTTTCTAAAAACCTGAACCAGGTGAACACTTTCTTCTGCTCCCAAACAGCCAAAGCTCAGCCTTGTTAATTGGTCGCAAACTGTGTAACTGGCGTTAAATTCCGCTGATAGCCAGTTAATAACCGAAATAACCGAGAATACCGAAATTAAACGAAGTGAGGTTGGCAGTATCGCTTCTCATTGAAGACTCGAGATGCTTAAGAAAGTGGCTTACATTTTTACAGTTATGGATCTTGTAGCGTTAGCAGAAAAGTGAAACCAGATTTTTCTTGTTTTTTTTTTGTAACCAGAAAAAAACTTGTTTTTTTTGGGTCAATTTTTCTTTTGCTCTGCATCTCGTTATGTGTTTGTATCTGCAATATAAACGTATTACGTAATATCATCACTAATCACACCATCGAAGTACACTATAGACTAATTCACACTCACATAATAAATATCATTATTTATATATCAACTTGAAAGTTTGTGTGAGTATGATTATTTTATTATTCTTATCTACTACATATACGATTATGTAACAATAATAGTGATGTGTATGTGATGTAAATTTTTTATTTACTTTTTTATGTGCTTACACAATCAATCTTTTATTCACACTAATTCACGCTCGCCTTACAAATGTCAAACTTTGTGGGTGTTTGTTCTTTTTACAAGCTGAAACGGCTCTGAGTGTAATGGAGATAGCCTATAATCTGGATTAACACATAGGCTAATTTTTAACTGAAAGAGTTCCGACGGAATACTAAAAATATGTCGAATAAAATGTACCTATCCACACAAATTTTTCTGAGACTTGTTTTGTGTTTGACGTAATTTTACATCAAAAATTAATTATGGTTACAAAGTCATGATAGCAATTTATTTGCTGTCCGTACTTCACGCACGCGCATAACCGCACGCGTTTACTTGCCCAGTCATCCGGTACATTTTTATATCACAGACTCGCTTCTTTCGAATGTCCGAGATTGATATTATGACAGCTAATAAGTTTTTTCTAGGACTTCTCATTAGTCTGTAATATTTATATAAGGATTGAATTATGCATGGGTGTGACACACAGCACGCAGGTACAATATTCTCGTATGATAATAATATATATCACATCAAAAAATTCAAAATTCAAAAGTTTTTTATTTAATAGGATACATTGTGATCACTTTACAACGTCAAACTTAAAACTAGCTACGCCTGTTCCAACCTCCTTACGCCGGCAAAAGAACAGGCAAGAAACGCCCGGCAGGTAATTTTTTTGGCGCGATCACATTGACAATTTTATTCATGATTGAATTGGAGCAAGTTCACTAAATCCAAGCATTTTTTGTCATTTAATTCTAGGGTGTAAAGCTTCAAGATTCAGTGGCATGGCTTCCAACCTGCACTCGGCTAGCGTGGTAGATCCCAGCAGTGGGAACGTAATTAGCTGATAATGATGATATCGTATCACACATGGATTATAAAAAAATGTAATAAAATTGTTAAAAGTGCCTTTTCCAGTTACTCCACTGAGCCAAGGACACAAAGGACTATGCTTAGTCTGACTTGTAGTGTAGCTGGGTCATCATCGTCTCATCATCATCATTTACAGAACAATTTAATACTTGACACTGGCTACAGACAAAAATCTTTGAAGACATTAAAAAAGAAAAAAATATTGTCACTGGTTAAATACAAAAACGTCATAAATAAAGAGAAAAAAATATAAAAATATTGTTGCCCTGGTGACGGGGGTAAAACGTCCGATGTGTTCAAGATGGTAGATAGTAAGTTTTGGAAAGGGACTTTTTTGGCGGCAATTGAGTTGTCAACGTGAAAATTTTGTTTTTATTTCCAAAACTTGTGTTTCTTCGAGTTATAATGTGTAATATTGGTGGATTATTAACCATTATGTGTTCGTTAATGTGTACGAGTATGGGAAAATGAAATAAAGTTGTGAAAGTGACTTTTCAAGTTGCTCCAAAAAAGTCCGTGTAAAGTTTAAGTAAAGCACCACTACTTTACTTAAACACTATCCTCATCCCATCATCTCATCATCATCATCACCATCATCATTTAAACTTGATTCAACTCTCTGAGTTTGAAATCTTTTATACTTGACACTGGCAAATACACTAATCGTGTGACGCCATAACAAAACAAAAAAAAAAAAAAAGTTTTGGAAAGGAAACCTCGCTAGGCTGTGATCATATCACACACTCTGACATTATATTATTATTATGTGGGACGTGACTGGAATTTTTAACTGAAATTATGTTTACAAAAATATTTAGTTTTATTTTTTAACCTAAGTTTTTTGGTTGAATCGTTATCAGTAAGTGTTGCTACGTGATGATTAAGTGTGAAAAATAACTAAGAATAAACTTAAAGGCCATGCTACCTCATGGGTTCAAATTCTAAGAGCTTGAGTTTTTGGTAAAGGAAAAGATCGTGATGATACCATAGCTTGGTTAGCAGTTTCTAGTACTCGCCTAACAAGCTACCATCCTCAAGTGAAGAGTCTATCACCAAGCACCTACTTGTGTGTTCCGCCAGCCCCACTTGAGAGCCAGTTCCCAATCAGGTGACTTGTGTTCAAACGATACTCTGTAAGGCTGGCAATACACGGACCGCTTGAAGCAGTCAAGAATCGACTGCAGTCGCAGTAGTTCAATATGCAATCGCAGCTTGAAGCAGTCAATCCTGACTGCTTCAGGCTTTCCGTGTACGGCCAGCCTAAAGTCATAGTCAATGTCAATTGTTTTTTTATTCAAAGGGATACATTGTGATCACTTTAAGAGCCTCCATAACGTCGTTGACCTTGCTTGATCAAGTGAAACTGCTCCGCGCACTCCGCGCATCCCCTCACCAAAATTACGCGATCTGCGGCCAACGCGCCCGAAGCGACGCTCTCGCCATGCGGCGCGGCGCGGTACCTCTACTAATCGAGCCCGCCGTATCTACATATTATATACACAGTAGCAACATCCTACTATAATATTATAAATGCGAAAGTTTGTGTGTGTGTGAATGTTTGTTACCACGTAACTACTGAACCGAATTTGACTGATGAAATTTAGAATGTAGACAGTTTAGGTATTGGACTAACACATATTAAGCTAATCTAATTTTGAAAAGTCAACTCTGAAAGGGGTTAAATAAGGTAGATAAGTTTGTATGAAAAATGTCATTCCTTGGTTCGATTGACTCAAAAATAGGTACAAATAAACCTTAAAGTAAATCATTGAAAACGCATTTTTTATTTTTTGATATGTATTACTTCTACGGGGTGTGCCATAGAGTTTTAAAGTTTGTATGGCTTTTTTTATTCCTTATGTGGATTTTCTTAAAAGTAGGTACAAATAAACTATAAAGTGAATAATTAAATACGTATTTTTTATATTTAAGAAAACCCCTAGAGGTTGTGCAATGGCGTTCTAAAGTTTGTACAACACATCAATTCCCACGCGGGCGAAGCCGCGGGGCACGGCTAGTAGTCACTGCCGCGCCATTTGAATGTGCGCGTGAGTGAGTAGCGAGCGCCGTGTACGCAGGGACCGGCCTGGGACTCAGTAGGGCTGTGCCACGCGTTTGATCGCGCGCATTTATGTACTACACTGCTCGCTCGCTCGGATTTGCTGCTCTCACTGACTATTTCATTTGTATAGTTTATAATAAATCGTATTTATTAATTTATAATTATTAAAATGTCTTTAATACGCAACCCATTTATGAATTGGTAAAACATTTTAATAAATTACATGATTAAACACCTTGCGCTGTCATAATACACAGATAATATAATCTATAAAAAAGGCATGTTAGTTACAACACTTAGGTATAAGTCGATAACGGCTGGACCGATTTTTATAATCTTTGATTTTTTGCATTTGTCTTCGTCCGGAATAAGATAAAATATGATACTCATAAATAATAAAATTAATCATTCATTTGTTGTAAATGGTATACCAAAATGCAACTGACATGGTGTAACAAAACACAACTGACAGCTAAACGTAATGTTGTCTATGGTTGATATTGAAGTTGTGAATTGAAGATGTTTTTGTTTTACGCGAGTTTATTTATTACTAACGTTAATTAATTTTAAAATCCTAAATCTGCTCATTTATTGCCTCTTATGCGGAAAGAAGTTCGCCGGGTCAGCTAGTATTTAACTAAAAATAAAAGTGACAACCCTATGCATCACCGCAAGAGTACGCAATTAACTCGCCGCGGCACTATGCACTCATAGCCTATAGGTAGTTCATCGTACGACTTTCAGCTACAAAAATATGCGGAGAAAAGTGGCACAGGTCCGTTCAGCACGGCGGCTCGTCCCGCACTGACTTTATGGGCGAATGAGGGGTGTACGTGCCGATTTGCGAGTATGAAATACGTAAAAAATTCGCAAAAAATAATTAAAGCAGTATTTTCAAAAAATGGCCTGAAGATGTCCTGGGTATTATATTTTTTTATAAGCTGATGGTTATAACAAGTCTTTGTTACATATATAGTTTAGGAGTAAAGTAGTATTAAACTTTTAGGAAATGGGGACTTTGCACATTTGTTTTCAATATATAAATACATTTTTTGCATTTTTCGGCCTGAAGGTGTCCTGCTATATATCAAGTAGATTAACATATATTTTTATTAGATTTTTTTTAGACCAGAATTACACAGAAAGATAGCTTTAAATAACCCCATTTTTGGAAACCTGCGCCTTAAAACGTCAAACTTAAAACTAGCTACGCCTGTTCTAACCGCCTTGCGCCGGCAAAAACACAGGCAAGAAACGCCCGGCAGGTAAAGTTTTGGCGCGATCACATTGACAATTTTATTCTTGTAAGATGTTAGCCGTAAATAAAAAAACTTTCAAGACTACATATAAATTATTTCATATAAGAAATCAGATGCCAGTTATTTAGTGTTTTGAATTGGTTAAGCCATTTTAATCATAAATTCCACAGAACCTACTATGAATTTTTAAAATCCAGATGTAGCGTGGCGCCACCTTCGACTACATCATCACTTAACATCACGTGACCTGCGGTCAAACTCTAACCTGTATGATGTAAATAAGATTAAACATTACATTACTCTATGTCACTCTCATAATAAAGACGAATCTAATGACACCTTATCCTTATATGTTAAAATCCGTCAAGCCATTTAGGCTACAGGCCATGCCAAAGAAATATATAATATTGTTAGATTGTCATCTGTAATTAAAATAAAAATCGGTAGAATTGACAGTAGATTGTATAAAATAAGATTTTGACGTTGACATTTGATTGTAAATGTATTATTATATTATTGTGTCAATGGTTCGGTCGTACTTCCTTTTTTTCGTTAGTCTGAAATTAAAAAAAAAAGGCAGTCTATGGGCTGGCGGGCTGCGAGGTGATATTTTATCTGGACGGCGAAAAAAGGCGGGGCGACTCGGATTTTGGAAAAACTATTGAGCGGTGGAACGAAAATACAGAAAAAGATATTGATATATTCTTGGCGTTTTCTTTACAATAGTCCAACAATATACACAAATTCATTCATACATACACTCGAAAAACATTATTTTTTCGCAGTCGGGTAAAAAATATAAACGAAAAATTGTTCCGTTTTCATCATCGGAAATGCGTTTTATAATCAGAGGCCGGTTCTACCATGCATAAATTAAAAACCACCGTTAAATATCGACTTAACCGGACGTCAGTTAAATCGTTGCGTCATTTTGATCATCAATTTTTAAACGTAGTGTTTACCTTGGTTTTTCTCATAAGACCAAAGACTAAGTTTATTTTCTTTACAAGCAAGAACTGTAATAAATATAACGAAGGACTTTTTTGGCGACAATTGAGCTGTCAACATGAAATTTTTGTTTTTATTTCCAAAACTTGTGTTTCTCTGAGTGATAATGTGCAATATTGGTGGATTATTTACTAACCATTATGTGTTCGTTAATGTGTACAAGTGTGGGAAATTGAACTAAAGTTGTGAAAGTGACTTTTCTAGTTGCCCCAAAAAAAGTCCGTGTAAAGTTTAAGTAAAGCGCCACTACTTTACTTAAACACTATCCTCATCCCATCATCTTATCATAATCATCATCATTAATACTTTATTCAACTCTCTGAATTTGAAATATTTGATAGACACTGGCAAAAACACTAATCCTGTGAAACCAATACAAAAGAAAAAAATATATAACGAATCCTCTTCAAATAAAGCATGTTATTCATAACCTCAATACTATTTGTTTACTAGCAGTAAAAAAAAACGTTGTACAACCGCTAACGGTAGGTGTTCTTGCCGAAAGCTCGATCTTATTGTAGAGTAATTTTACTTTTTATAAGAAAAGTTGCTCTTGGTTTTTCTTTTGTGGCTTGGAGTAAAAAATTGTTTTCAAGCAGTGATCTATAAGTACTTTGTACTAGATTTTGCGTACCAAACACTCCGTTCCACTGAATTGTACTGCAATCCGTGCACCTAGTTTAGTGTGCCTTTGACCCATGTGGACAGCAGTAGACTTTTCCGGGTGATGATGATGATGATGAAACAAAGCAAAATTTCTTATACTTATTAAAAGGTTTATATACTATCAGAAGCGATGATGGCTTAGTCGTAAAGTTGTCGACTTGCGATCCATAGGTCGTGGGTTCGAATCGAGCTTGAGCTTTCGGCGAAGGAAATCATCGTGGTGAAACCATAGCTTATAGTAGGGCATTAGACGACCGATGTGGCGCAATGGGCGGATAGCCGACTGTGAAACGTAAGGTCGCGGGTTCGATTCCCGCTACAGGACAAATATTTGTGCATTGAAAAAAAAGCGCAAGTCTTTGTTCTGTGTCTGGGTGTTGTGGATCCCCGATCTTCATAGTTTCTTATACCCTAGATACAAGGAAACCTAGTTAGGGGTCAGAGTCTATGTATGTGATAATGCGGGTAATATTAAAAAAAAAATTATTAAATATTATATTCTAGTGCTCGCCAGGGTAGCTACCACCTTCGAGTTAAGAATCTGTCACCAACAACTTATTGGTGTATTCCGGCAGCCCCACTTGAGAGCCAGTTCCCAATCCTGGTGTATATTGACGCCACCTTCGACCATATCGTCACTTAACATTAGGTGACTTGTGGTCAAACGCTACCGTGTAAGAAGTAAAAAAAAACTTCATCCTCCAATGGCGGCAATTGAACTGTCAACATGAAAAAATTGTTTTAATTTCCAAAACTTGTGTCTTCGAGTGATAATGTGTGATATTGGTGGTTTATTAACCACTAGCTGTTCCCCGCGGTTTCACCCGCGTGGGCTACAGCTTTATGCATGCAACGTCTCAGCCCGATCGGTTTAAAATTGACAAAGTTTTTATACAAACTTTCATCCCCTATTATCCTCTAGAATTAATCAAAATTCTTTCTTAGCGGATGCTTTACGTCATAACATCTACCTGCATGCCAAATTTCAGCCCCGATCGGTCCAGTGGTTTGAGCTGTGCGTTGATAGATCACTATGTCAGTCAGTCACCTTTGAGTTATATATATTTAGAAGATTATGTGTTCGTTAATGTGTACGAGTGTGAAAAATTATAGTATAGTTGCTCCAAAAAAGTCCGTGTAAAGTTTAAATAAAGTTCCACTACTTTACTTAAACACTATCCTGTTTGACCCGGCTTGTTGCTGGATCCCACCATCTCAAGTCTCCAATGTTATTTGGCACCTTAGTATACCTTTCTCTCTAAGTAGTACCTCTATAAATTCATAAAAAAACCTCTCATATCTTATTGAAATCGGAATGTAGCGTGTAGCGGTGCCTTTCCTGTCACACACATAGGTAATAAAAATAACGTAAAAAAACAGTTAATACCAATGTGCACCTGCTTAATAGACACTTTTGCGGGTTACTTATAATTTTATTATATTTTTTTAGACCTCTTTGGTATGGAAAGAAGGTTATAATGAGTTTGGAAGCTGGTTTAAGAAGTTATGACTTTGACAGTTGGTTTTTTTTTACAAGTGTGTTTGGCACAGAACATGTAAAAATTAAAAGATTTTAGCTTGTATTTGTTCTAAAAAGCAATAAATAAAAGATGTTTTGCATTCTGGATTACAAGCTTGTATTTTTCTTATCGTTGTTGGGAAAGATTTAAGAAAAAAAAGTTACTATTAATCAAAGAGGTTAGAGATACCGTAGTTGCAACCTCTTTGCTACGGAGTAACCAAAGATATCGTGCAACTGTCAGAATTGGTTGCTCTCTTGTTTTAAATAATCCATAGACTTTTTTGGCGGCAATTGAGTTGTCAACGTGACAATTTTGTTTTTATTTCCAAAACTTGTGTTTCTTCGAGTGATAATGTGTAATATTGGTGGATTATTAACCATTATGTGTTCGTTAATGTGTACGAGTGTGGGAAATTGAAATAAAGTTGTAAAAGTGACTTTTCAAGTTGCTCCAAAAAAGTCCGTGTAAAGTTTAAGTAAAGCGCCACTACTTTACTTAAACACTATCCTCATCCCATCATCTCATCATCATCATCACCAACATCATTTTAACTTGATTCAACTCTCTGAGTTTGAAATCTTTTACACTTGACACTGGCAAATACACTAATCGTGTGACGCCATAACAAAACAAAAAAATAAATAAATAAATAATCCATACAAATAATCTCAAAGCCATAGTAAACATTTCATCTCAGAGTTTATCAAGTAATTAAATCTATCGATAACTTTTATTTAATGTTTTTTGATTGGATTCGATAGTATATTTCTAGTTATAAAAAATGTAATCTAAGTTTTAGACTATGCTGCATCCATAAACAATTTCTACCAACATCTTCCGAAGCGTATTTTTATTTCTTACCACTAGCAGTAGCGTCGTGTAAAAGTTACTTACGAACGCAGTCATTTGCATAAGTTATTACTCTTGCATGGTAACTGCGTACTTTGCATGAAGCTTCTGTATTTTATATGTGTTTACATTAAACCTTAGAGTTGCTAATAGTTTGAATAACTGATATACATATTTTTTTATTATTTTGTTAACTTTGAGCAGATGCTTGAAGTCAGTAGATATTCACGCTTGGGTTTTAAGGTTTGAGTGTGTGACAGACAGACAGATAGATAGATGGACAATAAACTGACCCAAAACAGTTAAGAATCTGTCGCCAAGCACCTGTCAGTGTGTTCCGGCAGTCTCACATAAGAGCCAGTTTCCGGTCCAGGTGTAGCGTAGCGCCATCGTCGACCACATCGTCATTTAACATCAGCGCCCCTAGCCAAGATGCATTCTGCAATCGTTGACGCTAATAGAAAACAAGAAAAAATTTACGCAACGCTAAGTCACGTGGTCAAAAAAATGTCAAACCAATACTTTTTTCTGCAATAATGCTAAGTCACGTGGTCAGAAATATGTCAAACCAATACTTTTTTCTTGTTTTCTATTAGCGTCAACGATTGCAGAATGCATCTTGGCTAGAGGCGCTGGTGTAGTCAAGCGCTACCCTAAAAATTGTACGATTCTTCTTGTTGAGGCACATGGAACCTTGAAAAAGGCCGTAATTAAAAGTCAAGAGTCAATTGTTTTTATTCAATAGGATTCATTTACACGCCTGTTCCAGCTTCATTACGCTGGCAAAACAACTGGGCCTTTTTTTGTTTTCTATTAGCTCAACGATTATAGAATGCATCTTGGCTAGGGGCGCAGGCAAGAAACCCCCGGCAGGTAATTTTTTTCGGTGCGATCACATTGTCATTTTTATTCTTATTACTAATTGATTGAATTGGAGCGAGTTCACTAATATCCAAATTTTTTTTGCCATCTAAATAGCCTGATATTTTGTAATAAGCTTTACTAATAAGATTTCTCTTGGATGGTTGTGCACATTGGGATATAGAAACATTAATACGAACCTTATGCAGTGTATTCAAGGATTAACCCATTATTCACGATCAATACAACAAATCGATTAAAATCGAAAGCGGCATCACAGAAGCCGCACCCGCCCAGTAGCAAGCCGGTACCGTTTTAACAGCTCAGCTATCCGGTGCCGGTAAATAAACCGGCCCGTTACAGACTACACCAATTACGTATGGGAACTGACAGTGATGCAGTACTTAGACCGGGTACGATTTCAATGCTATTGAGTTAGCTTTCAGCAGATAAATGGGATTTTTGTATCGAATTAAAGACGTTTTACGGTTTGTTTTGAATCCAGCTCCGCCATTCCCGGGCCGGTTAAACCAAGGACCTATTACATAGATATGACCGTAATTTCAGACGCAAATTGCTTAGGTACAGAATGTTAATGTGTACAATTAATTTATTCATTAGAAATGTTTACGCGGCACGAATTAAATTACTTACATGTATTTGCTTAGTAATTAAATATTTTACAGTAATTGAAGACATGTATACACCTTTTAGGCATCGATATTATATAGCCTAGATATGCTTTACAACATAATGGGTAAATCGTCTTATGGGGCCCGCCCCTAGGGGTTTGTCGGCAGGAAAGTTGTATTTTTACGAACAAACTTTAACATCCCACTTCTGATATTGTTTTAGACATGTTATGCTCGATAAATTGGAATTAATTGACATATGACTGCAATTGTTTATTGAGTATCTTCAACCGTCTTAGGTCTCTTCAAAAAGTCAGCTGCAAACTATATTTTCGTCTGTACTTTTTTTATTTTTTAACGTAAGATATCTCAGTAAATTTACCAACAACCTTCAACCGTTCTTCAACAGTAAAGTCACAAACTATCTCTAAGTATCTTCCGTCTAAATTTTTCTACCTCTTTAGCCATAAATAAAAAAAACACTGCCGCATTACTTTACTCTCTGGAATTCGTCTGTCAGTTAATTATGTTTAATCAGTGCTACCGTCTAACTGTGTTCAGTTTTTGCTTGTGCATTAAGCGAAGTGTTTAACTAACTAACCGTTATGTGATTAGGATTACTAGTTCAACTAGATAGGTTAAAATATATTACTAGGTTTTACTAGGAGTGGATCTTCATCATTATTATCATCATCAGCCGGAAGAAGCCTGTTCTTTTGCCGGCGTAAGGAGGTTGGAACAGGCGTAGCTAGTTGTATGTTTGACGTTTTAAAGTGACCAATATGTATCCTATTGAATAATTTTTTTTTTTATTTTGACTTTGACATTGATGTTTACTGCTGCGCATGACATTTCCCGTTCACTTCTATCACCTTTTGTCTTCCCCTTTTGACGTTACAATGAAGGGCTATTAGCTATTTGCATCCATCGGCTCCCACCACTCTTATGAGAGAGAGGAATTAGTATATTTGTTCAAACTGTAAATCACCATCTTTATCAGTCGGAGAATTCCACTGCTGAACATAAGCTTCCTCCTTTGAGCGTCACAATGAACGGCTATTAGCCATTTGCATGCATCGGCTTCAGAAACTCTTATATGATGTCATCAGCCCACCTAGTAAGGGGCCTATCTACAGAACGTCTTCAAGTTTGTGGGTGCAGTCGAAAACCTATCTTCCCCATCGATTTACTATCGGTTCGTCAAGCGATGCGTCCTGCCCATTGCCATATCAACTTGCAAGTTCTGAGAACTATGTCGGTGACTTCAGTTCTTCAACGAAGAGCGGATACACTTGAGAGCCAGTTCCCAGTCTAAACGTAGCATGGCACAATCTTCGACCACACCGTCACTTAACATCAAGTAACCCTGTAAACTGAAGAATGCAAAATAAGGTCATTAAAACTACCAGTTCCATATTTCAATGCACATTATGTTTAATTATGTGTATAGAAAAGTCTAAGCACCTGAGTGCTATGACTATAAAAAATACTCTTCAAGCGTAGGTAGAGTAGGGACCTCTACAAGGTTCTATATTTAGAATAATTACTGCCATCTTAGCAGGCTGCTGCCTAATCAGATGCAATATAAAGCGTAGTTGATAAAAATGGCGGCTCTATAAAGAAATGAGTTTATGCCAGTCACAGCTTCGTTTTGAATTATGGAATTATCACTGCGCCGAGTGGCTGCCAGTAGTTGGATGAAAAGAGCTGAAGACTGGGCTCAATGGCGTACCTTGGAAGAGGCCTATATGCAGCAGCTGGACTGACACAGGCTGATAATGAAGATGATCGTAAATTGAGAATCTGTAATACGATAGATGTTATGTTAAAGCATCGTGATGGAACTATAGCTTACTAGTAAAGTGAAGTGATGATAAATCAGTGGTGGTGACGTCATTGCGACCCGTCGTGATGTTAAACCAATGGGTTTGAGCTTTCAGTGAATGAGAGCATTGATGAAACCATAGCTTGGTGGTTAAATCTGTCGTCAAGGATTTCTATTGGTATATTCCGGCAGTTTTTCTTGAGAGCCAGTTCCCAGTTCAGCCATAGCGTGGTGCCGTCTTCAACTTGGTCACTTAACATCAGGTGGCTAGCAGTCAAAGGCTAGCGTAAAAGATAAAAAAATATTGCATGGACTTTTGATGCTTTTTTGCATTTTTCTCTAAATTTAAACTATCAAACTTACCGCGCGATTTGCGGCCAGTAAACTGATTAACACTCTTCCTATCTAATTTCACTCCTCGCGTAAAAATACGACAATTTACAAGCAATTTCGTTTTTCCTGTCTTGTAAGTTTTATACCGCCATAATATCACCCGTCGCGTTGTAACCACTTCCCATTCCCGGGTAACCCAGGGTTGCCTCCCGCTCGGTTAGTAATTGGTTAGGCTTTAAAGCTATTAACAGCATGACTAGCTATTAGCTCGCAGGTTTCCTGCAGTTGCTGCTTTGCTCTGCGTTTATTTTTACCTTGATTCAACTACTCGAAACAGTATGGGGACAAAAATAGGGCTTCAAAATACCTACTCCTTATTTTTGTGCACATAATAATATATGCTGAATGCTGGCCTATATTTTGGACAAAGAATAAGCCTCGCTATTCAGCGAGGCAATGCCGCCAGCATTCTGGGCACGTTGCCAGACATCAAGGATCGTTTGAACTATCTATAGACCTTCTTTAGTTAGTTCAAACGATCCAATATATGTGCCTATATAAATAAACGTATATTTATAAGTAATTGTAGGCTTGGTTTTTTTTTTTGTATATTTTAGTTTAGTTAAGTAATTCAATGTTATATAAAACAATTTAGGTGTTTAAAATAGAAACATTGCGTCACAACATATTGAATAACTCCAAAATACATTCCTGTTTGTGAAATAAATCACATAATATATCAGCTACTTAGCTGTAAGGTATCTTTTGTTGCCCGGGCCACACTAAGGTCGACGTCAAGGGAAATGTCAATGCCTATCTTCGCGATAAATATTGCGTTAATTATTAACGCTACTAAGTTAAACAGTAAACACAGTCGTCTAAAAATAGAGATAGTGTAAAACCTGAGAAAAGACATAGGCTTCTTTTTATCGCGATAAACTGTAGCCCACGCGGGTGAAACCGCGGGAACAGCTAATGCTTTATATATATAGCTCTTTAGTCCTTAAAAACTTTAGTATCGCAGCAAACATCACATGTTACTCTTATTTTCTGTCCAACGGTTGCATTCAAATCACCGTGTAAGAATCCAGAAGCATTCGTTAAGCATTAATATTGTATATTATGACCAACGCATAATATAGCTATAACGTTTTATGTAAAACTTTAACGGCATAGTAATTCACGTTTTATGTACGCCGCTCGTAGCTAATTTGAAAGTTATGGACTTATATCCCGAGCTACTCGTGACTTTATCCTGCATGTGCTCTTTGGTTTTAAAATTTAATACAATGCTTTAGTTTATTTAAAATATTAAATATTTGTCTTACGCCTAATAGCTTATTGGATGAGACCTTTGCCCAAAGAAGGGTTCTCAATATCTTCTATACAAATAAAAAAAAACTGAAGTGTTTGTAATTTGAAATTCACAGTTTTTAACTAAATGCATTATATGAAAGGACTTACAGTGCACACATCAAAAATCATAGGTCTGTTTGTTCCGGCTAATCTCTGAAACAGCTGGACCGATTTTGACGGGACTTTCACTTGCAGATAGCCAATATTATTGGGCTACTTTTTTTAGAAATTTGTACCCTGGGGAGGGTCACAGGATAATTTTTATCGCGATAAACAGTAGTTCACGCGGTTGAAACCTCTATGACAGCCGGATGTTTTACGCTGCAGACATTTTGTAGATCTACATTTACATATACTACATTACATCACACACATTTCATCAGTCGTTCATTCATTGATACTACATTTCCGTCTAGCACAAAACTTGAGGACAGAGTGACGTATTACTCTACCATCAAGCTATGGTTTCATCACGATGTTTTCCTTAACAGAAAGCTCAAAGTAAGCTGACGTCACTACCGCATCAAATATCAATTCAAATTTAATCTCTTGATAATACATTGGTATATAGACTCGTAGATTATGCTTGCTGAATCTAAATAGAGCGGAGAGAGAGCTGCCCTATACTTACCAGTCATTCTCACTAACACACCACCAAAAATGACGACACAAAAACCGATTCACAACGCTCCTAATTTGAATATAATAGAAAACTATTCCCAAGATGGTGGACAAAATGGCCGCCAATTTATATGCAAAAGTCGGGAACGTAAAAGGGCTGCATCTGCCAGTGTTTAAGGAAATTATTGTAAGGGACAAACCGACGTTTCTGTTCATGTATTTAGTATGGGTACTTAGCTGTATAGTAGGCACAACCATAGTTATATTATAAATGCCAACATTAGTTTGTATGTGACCTTCTCACGACTAAACCGCTGGGTTCTGATGAAATTTCAAGATTGTTCGAAGTCTCGAAAAGGACGTAGGATAATTTTTATTGCACTAAAGTGTAGTCTATACAGGTAAGCAGCTATGTCCTTCCCATGAATTCAAACTTTATACATATCAAATTCCATAGAGATCAGTTTATCCGGGAAAAAAATCTAATCTTTTCTTTTCATATAATTATATATAGTTATAAATTAGTTTTTTTACATAATATGCATATTCATATACCTACACAAACATATTCATAATAAATATAATAAACAATATAAATCTTAGAAACATATTATACCGCTGTTGTCGGAAGAATGTTCATTCAAAATATTTAACGGTCACAGCCGTGCTCTTGGCCTTTGACTAGCTAGCATAGAGGCTAAGATTCCATAACAAATATCTTCGTATGAGAAGGAAACGAATCAAATTCTTGCCAACATTCTGATCTTTTAACTAATCTTGAATGATAAAAAAGCTGCGAAATATATGTTGGTTAAATATCCAAGTAGAAATATTTCCCTCCTTCCACTTGGCTCCCATGTCTAAAATCCCATAGGATTACAGTATAATTTTTCTTCCTTTTAGATCCTAATATTCGTGGGATTGAAGTTTACTAACGTTTTTCAAACACCCTCCTTCCACTTGGCTCCCATGGGATCATAGGATATATTTTTACTTCTTTTGACTCCCATGGGATCATAGAAGATACCAAATATATAAAATTATTCATATAGCCTCAAGCCAAAGATGAAAGTAGCGACGTGGGTACCAGGAGAACAGAAGTTCATAGGAGACAGTACTTTATTATATTCATTAAAAAAATGAACTACCATATAATTATACACTTATTTTATATCTACTACTACATTTTGTTTATGCTTCCCTAGTACAAAACCACAAATACACTAAAGCCTATGTACTGGCGTGGCTGAAAGTGTTCAAAAAGTCGCTGGAAATAACTAAGGTAATATTATCAACGTAATAGCTCCAAGGCCCTCTGAGAATTCAATTTTTTACTATATTCATCATCACCATCAGCCGAAAGAAGTCCACTGCTGAACATAGGCCTCTCCTTTGAACTCCATCATGAACGGCTATTTGCCATTGGCATCCATCGGCTCTATGACTCTTACAATGTCGTCGGTCCACCTAATGGGGGATACACCAAGAACTGGAAGATATTCTGTAGGTAGGTGGTCCAACGACATTGTAAGAGTCACAGAGAGCCGATGGATGCCAATGGCTAATAGCCGTTCATGGTGGTGTTCAAAGGGGAGGCCCATGTTCAGCAGTGGACTTCTTCCGGCTGATGATGATGATGATGTAATGTGATGACGATTACAAAGTTCAATTATAACGATTTTTCACTTCTAAAAGTCTGAACCTATTAGTAACAGTGCGACAGTCACATCTGATACCAAACCATCCACGTCCACATGATAGGATTAACGGATACAAGATCTAGATCTCACTAACTGTATCTGAAAATTATTCAGTCACCAATCACTGTTTCGATATCGAATCGTATCGATCACAAATCGATTCAATCACGGAATAAAAAAGCAATTCCGGTACAAATATGCAGCAATCACGTTATTCCTTGTGTTAGACGAGTTTTACAAGCGACGCAGCAACGTCTGTTAGTTTGTCCGCATTTATTTTTTTATATATTCCAGCATAGCCTATGGATACAAGTCACTTGATGCTAAGTGATGATGTGGTGATAAATTCAAAGCTACCTACCACCCTCGTGTTAAGAATCTGTCGCCAAGCACCTATCCGTGTATTCCGGCAGCCCTACTTGAGATCCAGTCCCCAATCCAGGTGTAGCGTGGCATCATTTTCGACCACATCGTCACTTAACATCAGGTGACTCGTGGTCTAACGCATGATCACAATTCACACAGACGAAACGCTCAAAAGTGCCACGCTACACCTGGATAGGGAATTGGCTCTTATGTAGGTACTACCGGAACACACCGCCACAGATTCTTAACTTGAGGATGGAAGCTAACTAGACGAGCACTCAAAAATGCTCTACCACTGAGCTATGGTCTCATCACGACGTTTTCTTTCACTGAAAGCAACTTCATGTAGTGTTCGAACTTACAACCATCGTGTCGCAAGCCAATGTCACTACCACTGATCTGTCATCATTTCAACTTGACCAGTTTCCAATGAACCTGCACCTACATTTTTAACCACAGACTGCGCTCCATTTCACAAATCGCACCCAAACCGCCGCAACCGCAACTGCATTCTGCGTGTAATGGAACGCGCTAGTTTTTTTTGCGTTCCGATCTACGCGTTTTTGCTGAGATACTCTTCTGGTCGAGAGTGGGTAATCATAGCTTGTTGCATTGTTGCATGCTTGAGTCATCGGTTGGCATCTTCGTGTCTATTTACTACAAGCTGTTTCTCGCGGTTTCATCCACGTGGGCTACAGTTTATCGCGATAAAAAGTAGCCTATGTCCTTTCTCAGATTCTAGACTATCTTTGTACCAAATTTGATTTAAATCGGTGCAGTAGTTTAGACGTGACAGACAGACAGACAGATAGACAGAGTGACTTACGCATTTATGATTAGCTTTCCGCCCGAATCTAAGGCGGGTTGTGATTTCATACAAAATTTCCATAGAATAAATCATTTTCAGTTCTTGTGGAATTTTCCACTTCTTCAGTGGATTTACCAGATGTTTTCTTTCATATGAACCTTATCCTGACAATTCCGCACACAATATATTATAAAGAATATTGACATCGGTCAAGCCGTTGATTACAAATATAAATGTGGCGTAGCTTAGTTGAGTTAGATGTTTTAAAATGATGTAGTGCGATCTGTAGGTCTTGGGTTGGAATCCTACAATAAGTTTGAGCTTTCGATGCATAGTGGTGTGATACGGAGCCACCTTCCCCCAAATTCACTTTTGAACATAAATTTACATTAGCATTGCATTCTTTCTATTTTTGTCGATCCGTACTTTCTTAGCATAATTACATTCCAATAACCACGCTTTGCTTTCTCTACGTATAGCAAGTCACGGTTCAAACTCAAATACTGTCGATTCATTTCATCATAGATTTTATTATAGTAGGGAAGAGAAATAAAAGTGACATTCAATATTTGGTCAATAAATAGTGAATGAAGCATACAATTTCGATTTCTAAGGTCATTTGGTCATTTTTCGTGCAAGAAAGTGAAAACTGTAAACAAACAAACGTAACAATGTTTTGTAATCTAACAAAAACTAACTTCAGGTTCTCTTCGGTTTCTCTGGTCTGACATCATCAAACCCTGATTTCCTTACCACCTTTGAAATATCTTCTTTCCAACAAATAAATATTTTTGCTAACCCGTCTGTCTATATTTGACGGAGTTATGCACAAACATACATAAAAAATACGAATTTAGAACCTCCTCCTTTTTTGGAAGTCGGTTAAAAAAGAATATAAAAATCATAATAATATTTTTTTTCATTTTATTGGTATCGTTTGAACACAAGGCATTTAAGGTGATTATTTTCATACAAATGAATATTTCCATTTATGGACAAATGGAGCATAATTTAACACTGAAATCATAGCTACTGGCATTTATTTTGAACTTTATTTGCGGTAAATCATAATTTTCTGAATAAAACAGTAGATTATTATCATAAATACGATTGAAATTATTAGTTAATTTTGTCAATGTGTGAGTGAATGGTGACAGTGACGTACACCAAGAATACGATTAGATGTGTTTCGCAGCAAATGGCTTCAATAATTGAACTGTCAACATGAAAATTTTGTTTTTATTTCCAAAACTTGTCAAAACGACGCAGTCTTGTCGAAATGCCATCGGCTATCAAATGATATTAATTGACAGCGAGGTCGAAAGTGGCGCCTGGATTGGGCACTGGCTCTTATGTGATCTCTTAAACATGAAAGCCTATGTAATTAAAACTACATATAATAAATACAAAACTGTGCTTGTTGGTTTGTCCGTCATCACTCATCACACAACTACAAAGCAACGGATCGACACGTTTTTTTTTTGCACGGAGATAGTTTTCGGGGCAAAAAGTGCTGAATTATCCCGAAAAAATCCACAGTTACTACATGAAGGTAAAGCCGCAAAGCACAGCTAGTCCACTTTTAAAAAAGCTAACAAAAGAGAGCGGTCAGCTGGCTGACAGCTAATAAATTTCGCTTTAATTAAAATGTAGCAAACGATTTTATTACAACTACTAGGTATGTACCTAACTCGGACTTATCATTACGATATTTCGAAACCGCTTTGAATATATTACGAGCAAAACGTTTCGGATTGCTCTAAAGTTATATAATACCCATAACACGTTATTAAAATAATTATGTTTATGGTGAACGGTAAAAATTTTGATTGATGCTGTCAGATTAGTTATAAAACTGCAGAGACTTGGTTACTGTAGCGGTGGGCGTTGCAAGCCGTAAATAGTTCCTATACAAAAATCAGCTTCCCGTTATCCCGTAGAAACCTTTTCCGGGATAGAAAGTAGCCTATGTGTTAATCCAGGGTATAAGCTATCTCCATTCCCAATTACACTCAAATCCGTTCAGTAGTTTTTGCGTGAAAGAGTAACAAACATCTATCCATCCATACTCACAAACTTTCACATTTATAATATTAGTAGGATTATATACGTTCATATAGAGCGATGGTGGCCGAACGGTTAGGCGTGCGACTTACAAGACGCAGACACCGAGTTCGAATCCTCTCGGCCCCGCACCTATGACTTAATAAGTTATGTGCGGATTTGCCATCGCTCAAAACGGTGAAGGAAAACATCGTGAGGAAACCGGCATGCCCAAGAACTGCAACATTCAAGGGCATGCGACATCTACCAACCTGCACTGGGCCAGCGTGGTAGATTACAGCCCATACTCTCTCTCTGAGAGAAGGCCAGAGTCCCAGCAGTGGGAACGTGAAAGGCTGATAATGATGATATAGATAACTATAACGGAGCGTTTGAACTACCTAAAGAAGGTCTAAAGACAGTTCAAAAGATCCTTAATGTCAGGCAACGTGCCCAAAATGCTGGCGAAGTTTGTGCGCAAATAATATGTTAGCAAATTCCCATTATGATTAGGTGACTAACGGACAGACCGCTGACATTTTCCATTTTACTTTCCAAGTAAACCAGTTTCATGTGAACAGTTAAGTTTTCGCACAGTTACTTAGTGATTAAATGTAGCCAGATACTCGTAAACTTGTGAAAAGAAACAACTTTTTAATGAAAGCTTCGTTTAATTTGTTTTTAGTTCTTTTACACTAATGTTATAAATAAAGAGCAAACCTTGCAAACTTTTTTGGATGTACGGAGTACTGAACTACAGTTTATCACGATAAAAAATATTCTATGACCTTCCCCAGGGTTCAGATTTCTAAAATAGCTTAGCTTTATTTACTCTTTATAATATTAGCAGTCTGCGAGTGAAAGTTCCGTCAAAATTAGTCCAGCCGTTTTAGAGATTAGCTGAACTAAATGGACAGACGGACACACAATTTAAATATTGATCTTTTGATGTAAGTAGGTATCGTATATATGTACTTTTATATGCATTTAGTGAAAACAAACAGACGTTACAATTTTATTTATTTGTTAAATAGATAATTATTTTATATTACACATTGGTGTCGATTCGGTTTTACATTCTCCTAAACTAAACTAAATTTGACAGGTCTAAAGTATTGCTGTCTTTTTCTAACCACTGAAGTAAAAAAAGGACGGCATTACGATTAGACCTGTCAAACTTAGTTTAGTTTTAGAGAATGCAAAACCGAATCGACAACATTATCTCTTAATGTCACAGGAAATGTTTTATTTATTTAGAATAGAGTTTTCAGTGAGAAATTACCTTCTACCACATCATCACTTAACATGAGGTGACTTATTGTGGTCAAACGCTACCCTGGAAAAAATGTCAAGAAAGTATTTTGCAATAGGTAGGTACATACTAATATAATATGACCACACTTATACTTTCCATTGCTTATTTTCGCGTGACAACTTTCGCTACTTAGAGAAAATCATGCATAAACATGCAAAATTACGTTTTTGTAGCGAAATAAAGATACTTTTTCGTGGGTTTTTAAATAAGATTAACATAAATGATATATTTACCTAAAAATATAGATCAGTTTAGCTTTTATATTTTTATAAATCGAGTGATGAAGTATAGAATTCTGAGAATTACATTCGCTCTAATTCTAATCAGACCTCAAGTTTTAGCAAGTTATATTTTAAGCAGAATTTTACATATTATTATAATTTAGAGAAGCTAAAGATGGGCTCTGCAGGAGAAGTCTTGCCCTAGCAGTGGCCTGAAATAGCTAGAGAACCTCCATCGCAAAACATAACCTACGCAACTTTAAGAAAATAAAATCCTTTGAGCTTTGAGTTAAGCGCCGATCTATTTTTGTCATGACTTTTGGGTCTTCTACCTGAACGCTCTAAAATAACTGTTATTTACATAGGTATGAGGGTTTATTATGCAGTTAAATTATAGCTAGGAAATAGCTTTAAAACTGGCACACATTTGCCACTAATAAACAGAAATGAGTCTCTAATAACTCGCTGTTTCTTCGATGTTTGATGATTGACAACTTATATTTATGACTTTGCGTTATGAATGAAAGACCTGATAAACTACTTCCTCGTCTTAATTAGTTATCTCTTATGATCCTCCTGCTTTTCTTAGACAGAAATCCTTTACCATTTTTCAAACCTTACAGGGCAGTGTTTGACTGCAAGAGTGCGAGTCCCTTGATGTGGTCGAAGATTGTACCACGCTACTTAGACTGGAAACTGCCGAAACATACAAATTGATGCTTGGCAAGAGATTCCTAACTTAATGGTAGTGAGCCAAGCTATAGTTTCATCGCAATATTTTCTTTTACTCAAGCTCTTTGCAAGGTAAATTCACGACATACGCAAACCGACGTCACTCTCTGAAATATAACTTCTAAGGCACCTTTAAACTGGTTTATCTTACATACATGGTTTTACAGATTTTTAACCAGGATCGTAGTGTTAGATGCTTAGAATAGTAAGGCTAGGGTAAGCCTGTGAAGGTAGAAATAATAATAAAATGTAGTGACTTAACAATAAAGCTAAGCAATTGGTATTAGAAAACTAGTGACGTTGCGACAGCAAGCTGTATAAGCGATGACGTGTGATCACAACACTTTTCAAAGGAACTAAACTGAGAACTTTTGAAATACCTTCACCCATCAGTGGAACAGCTTCACTATTGATCTTTTTTATTAAAACACTTTTATTAGCTTGACTTGTAACTAACTAACTAACTAACTAACTAACTAACTAACTAACTAACTAACTAACTAACTAACTAACTAACTAACAATGTAATCAAATCTTAGAAGTCAATTTTCACCTACTTCTAATTGTCGTATCGACTTGAAACTTTGTATGTGTATGTAATCTCGATGACAATGCAATAATTTGGTATCATCGACCTGATCTGATGATGCATCCGGAAGGTGGGTAGGGCATCTCTGCAGTGGCTACTAGTAAACCCCTCGTGTTTGGGCTCATATGATTCGTCTTGGTGAGCCCAATATATTGAACTTGGTGACGAGGGTCTGATGATGCAACCGGAAGGTGGGTAGGGCATCTCTGCAGTGGCTACTAGTAAACCCCTCGTGTTTGGACTCATATGATTCGTCTTGATGAGTCCAATAGATTGAACTTGGTGACGAGGGTCTGATGATGCAACCGGAAGGTGGGTAGGGGATCTCTGCAGTGGCTACTAGTAATCCCCTCGTGTTTGGACTCATATGATTCGGCTTGATGAGTCCACTAGATTGAACTTGGTGACGAGGGTCTGATGATGCAACCGGAAGGTGGGTAGGGGATCTCTGCAGTGGCTACTAGTAAACCTCTCGTGTTTGGGCTCATATGATTCGTCTTGATGAGTCAAATAGATTGGACTTTGTAACAAAAGACTAAAAAGTAAAAAAATAAAAATATATAGTTTAAAAAACTAAAAAAAACACTTTAAAAACGCACTGAAAAATATAAAATAATTAAATCGACTTGTATTAGTTACGATATAATGGTTAATTAAAAAAGTGTGGAGCGCTTCTTTTACTGTGTAAATAAAAGTACACACAACCAAAAAGCGCTCCACACTTTTTTAATTAACCATTATATCGTAACTAATACAAGTCGATTTAATTATTTTATATTTTTCAGTGCGTTTTTAAAGTGTTTTTTTTAGTTTTTTAAACTATTCGTTTGCAAAAAAAGAAGCGAGTCTTTGAGAATCATTAATGAGACTGATGCGAGACCAATAGATTTGAGACTGCATAATTTAGTAAAAAAGAGCTAAAATTAACACTATGTATCATCTTGTCAAAGCAAACCGGTTAGTGGGTCAGAAACTAAATTATTTGTCTTCACAGCTAGACTAGACTATAAAAGTGAACTTTCTCAAATGTGAGATCTCGCACTATGTAAATATAAGTCCATATTTTTAGCACATTGACACTTATTGGACGTATTTGTTCATATGAACGAGACGTATTGCCACGCTCGATTGCGTATTTGTCACGTCTCGCAAGCAGGTGTATAATGTATGACAAATTTGTTCACACGATCCTAGGTTCATGCCATGCGTGTGAGGTATGACATATCGACTATAAATAGAAGGGGATCGTATGGAACGGTTGGTTGAGACTTAGTACTTTATTTTGTTATATAGGCTAAGCGTTCTTATTTGACCGTTGGGGAAGAAAAGTTCTCGAGTGGTGACCACGAACCTGACGCTCTGTAGTTAGGCACCCCACTAGATGCCAAATGGCTAATAGTTGTTCAAGGTGGCGTACAAAGGGGGGGGTCTATGTTCAGCAGTGGACTTCTTCCGGCTGATCATGAATGTTCTTATTTGAGATGACCGAGTGGCCGTACTCCATAGGGCAATCAGAAGCCCTTGATACCGCTGGGAGGACGCGGTGGATGCGAACCTACGTGAACTCCAGACTCTGAACTGGGCTCGAACCGCTCAGGATAGAAAGAAGTGGCGCTTTCTTGTTTCGGAGGCCAAGATACACTTTGAGTCTCTGAGCAACGAAGTAAGACTGCTAGAACAAACCGAGGTACTGGTTGACAGGCTCTTAACTTGAAGGTGGTATCTAGCAAGTCGAGCACTACAAAATGCCGTATCATCGAGCTATGGTTTCATCACGATGTTTTCCCTAACCGAAAGCTCAAGTTCATTGTAGGACTTTTTTTTTTGTACGTCATTCTGGTTTTTCCTCGGACAGTAATGTCCGGAGACTTTTTTCAGCTGACACACCTTGTCACCAATTTGCTCTATTGTTACTAGAGTTCTGAGGGAAGTGGAGTATGTTGGGATAGGAAGGAATGGGAGGGGGGATAAGGGCTTTTTTTTCTTTTTTTCATATTTAATACCAATTTTTTTTCTATTTTTTTTAACAATTATTTTTTCCTATTTTTTACCTTATCTATAAACAGTTTATAAATGTATAAACATTGTAGGACTCGAACCTTCGAACTACGGATCGCAAGCTGTAGTTAATACCATTGAGCTGTTATTGCTTTTATCATGTGAAAAATATTCAGGAAGAGATAGGGAGGAGGAGCGATGTGTGTGTTGTATGTGTAAGTTGTGTGTATGGGAGCAGATGGGAAAGCCCGAGAATGTCGGTTCTAAATAAACGACTTAACTTCTTGATGTATTGCTCGATGACGTTGGCTTCATTCCAAGATCACATGTACAATGAAAATCAAATCTTTATTCATGTATTGATGATTTATATTTATGTGTTATAGTGACCATATTCATATTAGTGATAATATTGGGTGTTGATTATGAGGTAAATGTTTTCTTTTAAATATTTATTGCATATTTTACTTTTATTTATGTTGTTGAACGCAACAAATCAAATCACGCCTGTTTACTAAGATACATGTGACGACGCGGTGGCCGAGTTGGTAGTGTCCCTGTCTGCGAAGCTAGCGGTCCCGGGTTCGAGTCCCGGTAAGGGCAAATATATGTGTGATGAGCACGAATATTTGTTCCTGAGTCATGGATATTTCTATCTATATAAGTATTTATTTCTCTACATAAGTATGTATATCGTTGTCTAGTACCCATAACACAAGTTTCGAGCTTAATTTGAGGCTACAGGTCAATTTGTGTGCAATGGTCCCCCGATATTTAAAACTATGCCCATAACCTCCTTGCACCGGCACCGGCAGGAAATGCCGCATCGTTTTTTTATTTTTCAGACAGTATTATTCTAACATCTACCTAAATCTATCTATCTATCTATAGGTATTTATAAAAAAAAGTCGTGTTAGTTACCACTACTTATAACTCGAGAACGGGTGAACCGATTTGGCTGAAAATTGGTGGGGAGGTAGCTTAGGACCAGGAAACGGACATAGGATACTTTTTATCCCGGAAAAGGTTCTAACGGGTAGACGCGGGTGAAACCGCGGGGCGCAGCTAGTCCATATATATAAAAGAAAGTTGTGTTAGTTACACTATTTATAACACGAGAACGGTTGAACCGATTGGGCTGAAAATTCGTGGGGAGGTAGCTTAGGACCAGGAAACGGACATAGGATACTTTATGTCCCGGAAAAGGTTCTTACGGGATAACGGGAAGACGCGGGTGAAACCACGGGGTGCAGCTAGTTTTTTATATAATTTATTTATTTATTTAATAATCAGTACGACCACTTACACTAATTATAATAATATGTCAAAACAAAAAGGTCAAATAATTATCAGAGTCACAATCAAATTAAATTAGATTAAAATAGAATAGAAACATTAATAGAATAGAAAACAATGGAAAAATAGAACAATAAAATTGTAGCATAAAGATTATTTACATATAAAGACACCACTATCACGCATTCGCCTCGCAGTACTTCAAGCATTCTCACAAAATTACATTCCATTCATCAGCAAACATATCACAGTCGGGGTTGGCGTCCAGGAGGGCATTCAGTGCAGTGAGGGTTCGCGGTATGGGGGATCTTGCACGAGCGACCGTACGGTACGCTACATAAGTAGGTACTTCCTCTCAAAAGGAGATCACGTTTGATCATGATCTATAGCATTACTCACGGATGTTGCGTAATTAATTATAATATGACATTATTTGGAACCAATTGCATGCATGATTAATAGCTCTTATAAAAGTGAAAGTTATATTATAAAATATTTGCATGAAAGAAAAAATGTTTACCCAAGATTATCATTCAAGATGTCATAATATCTACTTATTTTCATACTAGCTGCGCCCTGCGGTTTCCCCTTTTCCGGGTTTTTTTTTATCTCTAGCCTATCTGTTAATCCAGGGTATAAGCACAGTATATAAAGAACAGTAGGTTAGCTAAGGCCGCTCGACGAGTTAATTGCCTACTCTTGCGGTGACGCATAGGCGGCGCGTTCCGTACTGAGTGCATGGCCGCGGCCCCGGCCGCCTCCTTTCGTTTATGTGATTGTGTGCGTGAAAAGTGCGTGCGTACACGGTGCCGCTACTCACGCACACATTCAAACCGGCGACGGCCGATTTATATGAAGCTGAACTACTACTCCTTTACTATGGTATAATCTATCACCAATTCCAAATTTTACTCAAACCGTTCAGTAGTTTTTGCGTGAAAGAGTAACAAACATACATACATACTCACCAACATTCGCGTTTATTATATTATTAGGATGTTATATACTTGTATCTTAATGCCCTGTAACTTCACTGGAAATATTGCCCTTTTGCAACATTGCTACACAGGTAGAGCCGCGAGTTAAATCTAGTTAATACGTAATGAGATTTGAGCTCATTCTCATAGTTTTTGACCGTATAATTTTTTGCAAGCATCAATCATTACTGAAATCGTGACGATCATAACCGTCTCTAGCATACGGTGATTGATTGTTACAACAATAGAATTACCTACAATTATTATCCTAAACTTACTTATTGATTTACATAAATTGATATTGATAATTGATTTAGATGACAAAAAAAAAGCTTGGGATTTTAGTAAACTTGCTCCAATTCAATCAATTAGTAATAAGAATAAAATTGTCAATGTGATCGCGCCAAAAAATTACCTGCCGGGCGTTTCTTGCCTGTTCTTTTGCCGGCGTAAGGAGGTTGGAACAGGCGTAGCTAGTTTTAAGTTTGACGTTTTAAAGTTATCACAATGTGATCATAAAGAAAAATTGACTTTTGACTTTTAAACATATCAGAAATGAGGTTATCCGACTGAGAACTAAGGTCACCGACATAGCTCACAGAATTTGCAAGCTGAAGTGGCAGTGTGCTGGTCATATAAGCCGCAGAACCGACAACCGATGGGTAGACGTATTCTTGAGTGAAGACGCGACTTGGCAAACGTAGTGTAGGACGCCCTGCGACTAGGTGAAGCGACGATTTGCCGAAGACCGGGCTCAGAGACGTACCTTGGGAGAGGTCTATGTCCAGCAGTGGACTGACACAGGTTGATAATGATGATGAATATATATTATACATCACATGGCTGCAAAAACATGTATGTAAATTATGACTAGACCAATGGCAAAAACGCAAAACAGTCGCATAAAAAGAAATATGACTAATAGCAAAGGGTAAAGATTGACATTGATTATGACAAGAATGAAATGATTTGTATGTTAAATGTGATTTGGCTTTTTTTTGTTACAGGTATGATGTCACATCTTGGCTGATCTACTTTACTGAGGTGTGTACCTACTAATGATAAGTGTGGGATAAATGTTTAAAAATTTGTTGCTCAATGGTTTAAACAAATTCATTTTGTTGCTTGAATCCAAGCCAAGTAAGGCAAGTGATCTGTAATTCTGATTTAAATTTGATGTTTACGATAAATTCATGGAATTACTGGCTGCGCAGTTTCCCCCGTGTCTTTCCGCTATCCCGAAGAAACCTTTTGCCGGGATAAAAAAAACCTATGTGTTAATCCAGGGCTGATGCTATCTCTATTCCAAATTTCATCAAAATCGGTTTAGTAGTTACGGTGATACGTGGTAACAAACATTCACACACACACACACACAAACTTTCGCATTTATAATATAAGCAGGATTTTTCTCCGTCTCTTATTAATATCGCGATTTCTTTGAAAACTCAATTTTATCACATTAAAACAAAACCTGTGAAACTCAGAAATAATGTAACTTTCTGTTAGTGAAAGAATTTTTCGAATCAGATCAATGGTTTATGAGATTTTCCCCTATATCCAAACAAATAGAACAAAAATTTTACTCCATCATAATAGGTATTAAGTACAGATTAGTATCACAGTATATAAAGAACAGTAGGTTAGCTAAGGCCGCTCGACGAGTTAATTGCCTACTCATGCGGTGACGCATAGGCGGCGCGTTCCGTACTGAGTACATGGCCGCGGCCCCGGCCGCCTCCTTTCGTTTATGTGATTGTGAAAACTGCGTGAGTGCGTACACGGTGCCGATGCCGCTACTCACGCACACATTCAAACCGGCGACGGCCGATTTATATGAAGCTGTACTACTACTCCTTTACTATGTTAGTATAGTCATACATTTTTGATAGAAACGTTTAGGTGTGCCTTTTAATACTTACGCATAGTTATTCTGCTACATGCGTGTGTTTGTAGAGAAATCCGGAAGCGGTGAAAATGTATCGGCGAGTCAAAACATTCATTAAAATTGCTTAATACTTGCGTGTTTAAAAACGAACTAATAATTCACACTGAATACACAAACTGATGACCAATTACGCGCAATGAGTAAACAGCCGACTGCGAAGCGTGAGATCGCGGATACGATTCCCGCTACAGGACAATTATCACACTATCCCTACTGAATATAAAAAATGCGAAAGTAACACTGTCTGTCTGTTACGCTTTCAAGCCTAAACTACTGAACAGATTTGAGTAAAATTTTGAATGGAGATAGTTTAGACACTAAATTAACTCATAGGCTAATTTTTATACATGAAAAAAGTTGCTGCGGGATAACGGGAAGACGCGGGTGAAACCGCGGGACGAAGGTAGTGTATAATGAGAAAATTTGCAAGGATGGATGGAAGTTTGTTCAAAGTCAAAAGTCAATTTTTCTTTATTCAATAGGATACATTGTGATCACTTTAAAACGTCAAACTTAAAACTACCTACGCCTGTTCCAACCTCCTTACGCCGGCAAAAGAACAGGCAAAAAACGCTCGGCAGGTAATTTTTTTGGCGCGATCACATTGACGATTTTATTCTTATTACTAATTGATTGAATTGGAGCACCTAATCCATTGAATCTAACCTAATCTATGTACTCGGCATGAAATCCTGTGTTATTTCACCTTAATATTTATGTATCACACATAATATTTTACATACCATGTTCCGATAATATTGTTTTCGCTATTTGGATTGTAGTGGTAGCAGGCACGACTTGGATCAGGTTGAACGATAAATTGGTATCATGTGGACTAGGTTCGGCCTAATCATGAGATGATTTTCATGAAATTTGGTGTGGAGATGGTTCTAACCCTGGGAAAGGACATGGAATACTTTTTGTTGCAATTAGCTATAGTCCACACGGGTGAAACTGCGGGGAACAGCTAGTGTTCAATACATTAATGCTTCGGCTACATTAGCGGGCTATGGCGAATATTCGTGTTAACGCGATAAATGTGGCCGGGTTCATCGTGTCATCGCGTAGTATTCGGGCGAAGACGATGTTGTATCGGGGAGCTGTCGGTAAACTGGCGCGAATCAAAAGGATTTGTCGCGCCAATATTCGCTTAGGTGGCTACATCTACGTCATTTCAGTGTCATCCAGACTTTGAAGCGAGACGGACGTGCATTTAATTTTTTACACTATGGAATGGAGTAACGAAAATGTGTTACAGTTCATTCAATTTTATGAAACTGAGAGTATTATATGGACACGAATCTTCGACACGAATCTTCGACACGAATCTTCGCCCGCTAATGTAGCCGAAGCATTAATGACTCTTGCGTAACTGCAATAGATATGTTACCAAGAGATAATTAATTATACCTATCGCTTCCACAAAACAGTGTGACACGTCGCTCTAGGCTTTCGTTCCACATACTCTATTGAAAGATTCGTACGACAAAACCTAATAGAAGAAAAAGAAAGAAAGAAATAGAACTTAGAGATGGGGCATAAAGTTTGGATTAGTTAGATACCTACTGTGATTTGGTATTTTACGGGATTAGGCCGAACCTAGTCCGCATGATACCGAATTATCGTTCAACTTGATCCCAGTCCTTCACTGCTTGCTAACACTACAATCCAAATACTGAAAACAATATTATAGGAAGACATTATGTAATACATACTTCTTCTTCTTCTTCTTCTTCTTGCCCCGGTCCCACTATTTGTGGTCGGCGCAGCATGTATTCTTCTTCCACTCTCCCCTATCAGCCGTCATCGCTTCATTCACTCCCCTTTCATTTACATCAACCAATACATCCTCGACCACATCGTCACTTAACATCAGGTGACTTGTGGTCAAACGCTACCCTGTAAATAGTAAAAAAAAAAAAAACATACTAATAAATAAAATTTAACCGCCTATGTACATATTACGTAATTAAATATTAGGTTGAAATAACACAAAAATATTAGTTACTGTCATCTCTGTGGATTTCATGCCGAGTACGTGGATTAGGTTGGATTCAATGGATTAGATAATTGTAGAGAATAGATCCATCGTCGTTATCAGCGTATTACGTTCCCACTGCTGAGACACAGGCATCCTTTCGAAGAGAGAGAGAATGTAAGAAATCCAACACGCAAGCCCAGTGCGTATTGGTAGATATATTATATCGGATTAGGTTTAGGTGGAACGAATCTCAAACTTACCTATTACTTCCCATCTCTAATAGAACAATAACGTACAACTTCTCGTGAGAATCATTTGCCAAGAGGCTCAAACTCAAACCTAATGTTTTTATGAAAGTTAGTAATTATAGATTGCTTTTGTTTCTTGCATTCTCATATCAAATTGATAACGAGTGAGATACTGGATTAAAACATGGCGGTTGAGAATCTAAATCTCGTAATCTTAATTGGTGTTTTGATTGGACAACTCAAATTGCTACAACTCGACAACAGAAATGCGATGGGAAAAGAAATTCAAAATCTTATCTTGCAAATTAAATTTAATAGTTTTTTTTTTCCCTGATTCCCTGATTTATCACAAAAACTACTGAACGGATTTTTATGACATTTGGCGTGAAGATAGTTCAAACCGATCACGCCGAAAAATTACCTGCCGGGCGTTTCTTGCCTGTTCTTTTGCCGCTGCTGGAACAGTCGTAGTTAGTTTTAAGTTTGACGTTTTACGCTCAAAATATTAATCGATCCTGATCCTTTATCCGCGGTTTTGGATCGATATGTCACGTCATAATATGTTATTTTAGTAGTAATCTGTCAAGCCCTAGTACTAAAATGACATATTATGACATGACATATCGATTCAAAACAACGGATAACGGATCAGGATCGATTATTTATTTCGGGCGTTAGTGATCACATGTACCTATACATATTATAAATAAAATATAAATATCGGGGACCATTGCACACAAATTGACCTAGCCCCAAATTAAGCTCGAAACTTGTGTTATGGGTACTAGACAACGATATACATACTTATATAGAGAAATAAATACTTAGATAGATAGAAATATCCAAGACTCAGGTACAAATATTCGTGCTCATCACACATATATTTGCCCTTACCGGGATTCGAACCCAGGACCGCTAACTTCGCAGGCAGGGATACTACCAACTCGGCTACCGCATCGTCAAATATTATTATATTTGTTAAATAAATATATTGAAGTTTGGATACTTTTTAACGCGATAAAATGTACTCCACGTGGATAAAAACGTAGGGCACAGCTAGTAGCTAGTATACAAACTAAAAATAATCGACACCGCTCGGACATCGGTCTCACGCGGCGCTGCGCAGGCGCACGCAGAGTTATGCACACATCAAATACGTGACGGCGCAAGCGCATTCACTAATGCAGTTTTTGATTTATGTTCCGACTCCGTGGACTGTGTGCTGACGAGTCATTGCTGCACTGTCACTCCAACAAGCTAGCATTTAAAAAGTTAAACGTAGTCAATGTTAAAAGAGCCATGTTTGGAGCTTCAATCGATGCTACGCAACTCCAAGCGAAATCCGCAACTTGTCGGATACTGCTCCCCGCGGTTTTAACCGCGTGGGCTACAGTTTATCAGGATAATAAGTATCCTATGTCCTTCCTCAGGGACCAAACTATTTCCGTACCAAGAACTGGTGTAGCTAGTTTTAAGTTTGACGTTTCAGAGCGATCATATGTTACCTACTAGGTATGTTTTGATTTAAATTTTATGCTTAAATTAGAATTCATCATCATCATCATCAGCCAGAAGAAGCCCACTGCTGAACATAGGCCTCCCCCTTTGAACGCCACCATAAACGGCTATTAGCCATTTGCATCCATCGGCTCCCTGCGACTCTTACAATGTCGTCGGTCCACCTAGTGGGGGGCCTACCTACAGAACGTCTTCCGGTTCGTGGTCGCCACTCGAGAACCTTTCTTCCCCATCGGTTATCGGTTCGTCGAGCGATGTGACCTGCCCTTTGCCACTTCAACTTGCAAATTCTGAGAGCTATGTCGGTGACTTTGGTTCTTCGGCGAATTTCCTCATTCCGGATTCTATCACGCAAAGAAACTCCAAGCATGACTCTCTCCATGGCTCGTTGTCTCGTCGTTAAATTAGGATTGCCATTTCAAAATTAAAAGCTAACTGTTCTGGACAAAACTTAATGTTCGTCTTTTTTTTTTGTTTCAATTCAATACAAAAACTTAGCATGTATTAAATTAGGTTCAATATTTCGCTACAGTCTCTTTAGTGAGTTTTTGTCTGTTTAAGGGTCTCGATGTTTTAAGTGAATCGAAAGCATCAAAAAAGTTATTTCGATAAAAACTTTAGTGTTGAATAATATTTCACGACATTGATCTACTTCGGGCAAAAAACCTACCGTACTAAATTGATAGCATATTGTATGGTTACCATGCATCCAATTTTGTCTGGACACTTTCCGGATTTTTGCCCTTCTATACGGACATTGACCGGATTTTAAATGTGCCCAGATTTTAGACTAAGATTGAAAAATAACATAGAAAAAAAAGAAAACCCAATTTATCGAATTTATTAACTCTAACTCTTTACAGTCTCATTTTTGCATTGGATTTACGATATCACTAGCTGTACGTGGTTTCACCCGCGTGGACTACACTTTATAGAGATAAAAACTGTTCCATGTTCTTTGCTGGAGTTCAAACAAATTTCATCATAATCGATTAGTATTTAGATTTTGGGACTAGAAATTTCGCCTTTTTTTGAAATAATGTGTTATATGTTATTTTCCAAAAATTTTCCGGACTTTTTTGAAAAACAAAACAAAAAAATAATGTCGTCATGGTAACCCTAATCGCTTACAACCATCGGTTTATATACCTCCAGACATTAAGTACTTAACGAGAAGACATCTTTTTGTGCCAACAGAAGCACACTTCCAAAATTCCAACGCGATAACCCAATTATCACTTACTGTCTTTCAAGTGAAAGACCAAATTCGCTTGTCAACTGCCGCAAAAGGCTTTGACCACTTACGATTTTCTCAATAGGAAAATGAGTTTTAAAGTCGAGAAGCTAGAGTCCATTATCAAAGCCAAGTGATATTGTTTTCCTAACGGTCGACCACCTCTTCCGTCATCATGATCGCCCGGTAACGGCTATTGTTATTAATAAAAAAGAAATGCTGGTCGATGGCCATCACGATCTGGTTACTGTTAAGGTGGAAGAGATCACTCACACATTTTTGTACTGTTTTTCTAAGGCTTCGAAGGTGTTTGACACCTACATGCCATAAAAAGCACCGTGAAATCCCGTAAATAGCATTCTTAATCTATTATTGAGAACAAATCTAGTATAGGAACATTTTGATGACAAAAAACAAAAGTAGGAGAAGTTGTGGGTCCTTATTTGAAACGCCCTATGACTAATCTCTACTTCCCAACTTTAATATAGACTTTTTTGGCGGCAATCGAATTTTCAACGTGAAAATTTTGTTTTTATTTCCAAAACTTGTGTTTCTTCGAGTGATAATGTGTAATATTGGTGGATTTTTAACCATTATGTGTTCGTCAATGTGTACGAGTGTGGGAAATGGAAATAAAGTTGTGAAAGTGACTTTTCTAGTTGCTCCAAAAAAGTCCGTGTATAAGTATATCGCCACTACTTTACTTAAACACTATCATCATCCCTTCATCTCATCATCATATCATCATCATCATTTAAACTTGATTCAACTCTCTGAGTTTGAAATATTTTATACTTGACACTAGCAAATACACTAATCGTGTGACGCCATAACAAGAAAAAATAACTTTTGTAAATAAAAATGCGAAAGTAACTCTGTCTGTCTGGCTTTCACGCCTGAACTACTGAACCAATTTAAATGAAATTTGGTACGAAGATAGTTTGAACCCTGAGGAAGGACTTAGAATAAGTACTTTTTATCGCGATAAACTGTAGCCCACGCGGGTGAAACCGCGGGTAACAGCTAGTTATAAAGTTATAAAGTTTTTTTTCCTCTCTATCAATGCCAAACAACTGGCTGCGAGCCGTGAGTACACGAGTTCGATTCTCACTATATACTAGTACTACTTCAGGACAACCATTTCTTCAATGAAAAAATGCACTGTATTGTATTTGTTCTGTGTTAACGGTCAGTTAACGGTTTTAAAATTTTTACCTGGCCTAAGCATTTTTTACTCTCTCTCTAAGAGAAGGCCTGAGTCCCAGCAGTGGGAACGTGAAAAGCTGATGATGAGTGACTGACTGAAGCATTTTTAGTATTGTATAAGATACACACAGGTGCCCCAGATTCTATACATTTAGAAACGTCTCCATCATTACACCGCAAGAAATGTTACTCCTCGTTATTCAACAGTTATCAACTTTAACACAGTTATTATCAACAAACATGTGTGGTTATTAACTATTACACAACTAACACATTGCCTACTCTTGCACTTGCTCCAGATGTTGACTTTCTAAATTCGCCGACATCTCTCCGGCGGCAAAAGCGACGCGATCACTGCAATTTACTGAAATTATAACGTAATATCACAAGACTCTGTAGGTTGTAACAGTGACTGAGGTCACGCGTGTAAGCTGGTTTGACTCACGCACACTGGCAAACGCTTCTTATTGAGTACGTACAAGTTCTTGGTTTACGTTTATGTTTACGTGTATGCATAAGATGTTATTTATAGCTAGATGCCATCTTTGACCACACCGCCTCTTTTCATTTTTACAGTGTAGTGACCCTGAACTGAATACCATGAAAGAAATAAAATAAATAAATAAATGACTTTGTGGGACTTGACAAGAAGTTAAAAACCTTCTTTTATGTTGAAATAGAGCTTTTATGTCAAACAAACACAACCATAAAAATCTGTAATGGGGAAACTAGATTTAGATATCTCAGCATTCTCGGGGGACGAGTGTAGTCTACCAAAAACTTTGCAATGTTAAACACCTTGATACATGATAATTATGGTTCTTACCATTAGACAAACAACCTGACAGTATTAAAAGTTAAAATATAGAGTAATTTGTTTCAATTTGGCTATTAATATAATAATATAGCAATTCCCAATTCCTCAAACATTGTCCACCTGCAAGTCTAATAAACATGTTTAATTTTTTGCAAAGCTTATTCTCTGTTTAATACTTACATTGTGTTCCTATTATCTAGCGGATGTTGTGATTACAGCGCGGGCAACACTGAGCTAGTTTGATCAAGTTTGCACCCTTCCAACCTTCTTTCTGTAATACTAGTTTTCCCACATTGCAACATTATAGTAATTGAAGGCAAATAGTTAGTGGAAACGCTATCGAATCGTTAATCCTTTGGCTACTGTACAGACTGCATTGATAGAAAGTGCAATTACCATCAAATCACAATAATTCACACTATTTAACAGTAGGCAGGTAATATTATAAATGCAAATGTTTTTGAGTGAATGAGTGAGTGTGCATTTTTGTTATTTCTTCACGATGCAACGGCCGAACGGATTTGAGTGAAATTGGCATGTATATAGCATATACCATAGACAATAATCTACTTGTACTTTTTATTTACAGTTTTTGTTGTGTGTGTAATCGTCAGTAGGTGCAAGGTTTGTTTAAAAAATACACCGGAAAATTAAGGAAAAATTAAGGTGCTATTTCTATGTGATTTTTTTATGAACTCAAGACCCGTCTTATATTTACCCAGAGCTAAGTAATCTTACTAATATTATAAACGTGAAAGTTTGTGTGGATGGATGTAAGGATGTTTGTTACTCTTTCACGCAAAAACTACTTAACGGATTTGAGTGAAATTTAGAAGGAAGATAGCTTATACCCTGGATTAACACATAGGCTACTTTTTGTCCCGTAAAATATTCCTGCGGGATAACGAGACGCGGGTGAAACCGCGAGGAGCATCCAGTTAAATATAAATAACTCAGAGTGACATCAATACACTGAAATTTCTTTAACGACAGAAGTCACGCGCAAAAATTCCATCTGCACGGACGTCACCGCAGACAAAACTTAGTAATTTCCTTTCATTCTGCAGCAATATAATCAATTCCAACGCACGCAAATCGAAAGAAATTACTGCAAGTGGTAGAGGTGAAATAATAAAACTTAATGGAGCAAGGAACAATGCACTGATACAATTCCCTAGAACCTTTACGACTGTTCCCATAGGTACAGACAGACACAAAACTGCATAGCCAATAGACTTTTCTAGCTGTGCCCAGCGATTTTCCCCAATCCAGGTGTACCGTGATGCTACCTTCGACCACACCGTCACTTAAAATCAAGTGACATCACAAAAAAAAATCTCCTAAGAACTTTTTTGGAGTGATAAGTAGCTATATATTTTTTTTATACTTTCCTTTGACAAGTGACCTGATGTTAAGCGACGATGCAGTTGAGGGTAGCGCCATGCTACTTGCTTGACGGCACATACTGATAGTTGCTTCAAGTGCTTGGTGACAGATTCATAACAAAATAAAATCCATTGAATTAGCTATCTCTATGCCAAGTTTTACTCAAAGCCGTTGAGTCGTTTCAGACACTCACTTACTCAAAAACTTTCAGTTTTATAATGTTCTTTTGAAAATACTGCCTTAACACACACACACACACACACAGACACACAAACACACACACACACATACATCTGCACCCTTTTTCGATGTCTATTATGTAAACGTACCCGTATTAGTTTTAGTATTTACAATAGGTAATGCTATTATACATATAAGAAACCCCGGAAATATACCGCTTTTTTTTTTGTAACTAATTTAATCGGCGAAGATCTGTCCGAGCATAGGGTTGTTTGAAAAACAGCGCTGCGCTCACATAATAATCATTATGGGAATGCAGCACATGCTGAAACTGCCCTATTGCCCTACAATTAATTAGATAAGTATAACTGGAACCTAGGATAAGTCTCTGTGTAGTGGCAATAAATTGATTTTTTATTTTATTTTATTATTTTTATTTAATATTTTTTTGCAATTACTTAAACTTTTTTTTTATCCCAAATCGGCATGAGATACCTCCTACTGTCGCCAGCGGAGTGAGGCAATTAAGACCAGGGACCTAATTCACAAATCTTGTAGCACTTTTCTACCTGACTTCCTGCAACAAGGAAATAGTTAAACCACGTTAAGCTATCAAGTGTGTGGGAACATTTGACAAAGTGGCATTGTTCTCCTCCGGGCGAAGCCGAGGCCGTGATATAAAGTGCCCAGGTTCATTGTTTCGATGCAACATTACGTTTGTTTGACCGGAAGTGGACAGGGTTCTTCAAATGTTTACATATACTGAAACATCACTAGGACCTTATACTTTTTCGAGGCGATGATGGCTCAATCACAAGTTGCTATACCCGAAATCGACGCTATATCCGAAGTTGCTATTGCCAAATAAATTTCCTACGAAAGTATGCTCTAAATTCAAGGGACTTACGTTTGACGTTGCTCTAACCGAAAAATCGTTACAACCAAGGTCGTTATTACTGAAATCCACTCATCAAACATCACTAGGACCTAAAACGTTTTTTGGAGCCATGACGGCTCAGTGGTAGTGACGTCGACTTGAGAAACGCAGGTGGTCCAGACCTTACAAAGAGCTTGAAGGAAATCATTGTGATGAAACCATAGCTCAGTGGTAGGACATTTTCTAGTCCTTTTTACCACTCTTATGTTAGGAATATGTCGCACTTGAGAGCCAGTTGCCAATCTATATAGGTAGTAGCGTGGTGCCCATTTCGACCACATCGTCACAGACAGATAGACAGATAGACATTTTATTCATAATTTTTACAATTATAGGTCAATATAAAAAAGAGTAGTATTTTATTTATTTGAGAGTATTTTTTTTACATATAAAAAAAAAATATGCAATGCAAATTAAAATTTGACTAAATCAAATTAACAAAATTAAATTAAATTCATGAAATAAAAATCAATTAAATAATATAAAAATTAAAATAATATTATAAAAATGGTACCACAAAAAAGAAATTCAAACATCAGAATGATCACAACATCACAATTCACTTAAAATACCAGGTGACTTTTAGTCAAATGTTCTTTTGAAACTATATTACGAGAGATTTTTTTTTCCACATATTCTTGGGTATCGTTTAACCAAAAGTCACCTGGCGCATGTTCGAACCCTGGCCGGAACAACCAAGACCTGCAAACACTGTCAACTGTGTCATATTTCTGTTTCAATAAACAGACACACAAAAAAATCGTTACATAATCTTAGCATGTACATAAAATCAAGTTGTTCAATGACAAATCAATCACAAGTCGATCGATATGGTGAAAGATTAAATATAAAGCCTCGTGTACACGGGGGGCCGCACCGCAAGCATTTTGCATCTCTGTCATTCATTTTATGTTTGAAAGAGATGTAGTTATGCGTTGCGGCGTGCCCGCCCTAATCTGCATCATCAACATCAGCGGAAACAGATCATAGACTTCCCCCTTTGAACGCCATAATGAATGGTTAATAGCCATTTGAATCTATATAGCAACTCATGAAAAAAAAGATATGTCGGTACGATGCGATCATGTCCAAGTGGTGTCTTCAGCTTGCGTCTCGTAGGTCGTGGGTTTGAATCCAATAATGCGTTGAGGTTTCGGTGAAGGAAAAAATCGTGGTAAAACTAAAGCTCGGTGCTAGGGCATTTTCTAGTGCTCGTCTGGCGATCTACCAACCTGTCGCTAAGCACCTATCGGTACGTTCCGGCAGCCTCGCTTGAGAGCCAGTTCCCAGACCAGGTGTAGCGTGGTGCCACTTTCGAAACGATGACTTGTGGTCAAACGCTACCATGTAAGAAATTAAAACTAACAAATATTACCTAAAACAATTAATTTCTCTCAACTTTAGAAAGATATTTTCCATTTGTTTTTTAATGCTACAAAAGTGTATAACAACCATAAATAAAAATCATTAGTGCCAGGTGTCTAGAAAACTAGTTCTCAAAGTGTATTCGCCATTATTTTTAGCACACCTATTAAATTCTTTATTTGCTCATGGCAAACAATTTTAATAACTTTGATTGGGTGTTACCAATACATTACTTTCATTTCATTATCTATCGAAAATGTAACACCTTTTATTTCCTTCTGGTTATTATATATAAGATCTCACACATACATAATGAACCAGAATCAAAACTGATTGCGAACGATTAAAGCTAAATTTATTTCGCATATCACGAATAGCAATTTAGGTAACGACTACCTACGCTGTATTTATGGCAATCTAATCAAAGACTAAAGAAGGCGATCTGAGAGTTATTCGGCATTCAGCTTTCCGGCCACATTTGATTGGCCGGAGGAAAACGAAATACAGTACCAAAATTTTATCTGGCCTGGTGGTCAAAATTGGAACTAACGATCATTGCACGATGACAACGACAAGTTAAAGGAATAAACTTGATAACAGCGCCACTGTCACTGTCAACTTTGTGACACTGTTATTAGTATGACATGACTCGATTGTTGTGTCATACATGAAAATGATTCATTTTTCATATATTTTTATTTCTCAAATGTCAAAAGTCAATTTTCCTTTATTCAGTAGGATACATTGTGATCACTTTAAAACGTCAAAAATCTCTCATATCTTACAATATAGCCCACACGTCATGTGATGTTAGGTAACGAAGGCATCGAAGATGGCACTACGCTATGCCTGAATTAGAAACTGGCTCTCAAGCGAGACTGCCAGAATAGGCAATTGGTGATAGATTCTTAACATGACAATGGTCAATCTGGCGAGCTGTAGAAAAAGCTCTACCACTAAGCGATGATTTCTTAGCGATGTTTTCCTTCACCGAATACTCAAGATCATGATTCAAACTCACGACAGAGTCGCAAGCCAATGTCACTCACTACTACCTTTGAGCTGTCATCGTTTGTTATCGAGATTTAATTTAAAAATACAGTTTATCCTACTTGAGATAGAAATTCGACATAAGCTTTGAGAACAATCTGTATTAGAACAATAAAAAAAAAGATTTAGATTAATAATACCGGCCGTTAGCCGGCATCTCTCCGGCCAAATTTCAGTTTCCATCTCTATTCTCAACCGGTTGCGGATGTAAATATATTGCTCTGATTTTAATTTGGGTGCCTCAATATATCTCAATGTATCAGACGCGCTCGCCCGCTCTTATGAAACGGTACTAGTCCAGTTAGGTTAATGTGGGAACACATTTATCTTTTCAATCAAACTTAGATGCCATAACTCATACGCGTTAGGCTGTGAAAATTATTAGTGATCGTATACAAAGGAACTTACATCAGTAATGTTAACGTTAGTAGGCAGATGAATCAGAACAAGGCAGTCCTGATTTTCGAAGCGATGACAATTGTTAGTGGTGTCGGCTCTCGACTCGTAGACCGTGGGTTTGAATCCTACAATGAGCTTGAGCTTTCGGTGAATAAAAACATCGTGATGAAACCATAGCTTGGTGGTAGGGCATTTTCTTGTGCTTGCTTGGTTAGCCACCTTCAAGTTAAAAATCTGTCGCCAAGCACCTATCAGTGTGTTTCGACAGCCCCACGTGAGAGCCAGTTCCCAATCCAGGTGTAGCGTGATGGCATCTTCAAACACATCGTCAATTAACACCAGGTTACATGTGGTCATAAGCTACCATGTAAGGAGAAAAAAAATTAAGTAAAATTCATTATAGGTAACTACTAGCTGACCCGGCCACGCGTTGCTGTGGCTAAAGTTTTCAAAAAATTAAAATTGCAACTATAATTTGAGATTTAAACTATCCTATCTCTCAAGTTGGATCGAACTGCACATGGTGTGCGAATTTTATTATAATCGGTTAAGTGGTTTAGGAGTCCATTGAGGACAAACATTGTGACACGAGATTTATATATATTAAAGATTTAAGCAAATGGCCAAGCTGTCAAGATGGGTGTAATTAGTTAGTTAGTTACAAGTCAAACTAATAAAAGTGTTTTAAAAAGAGTTTGTCAGGGTCGACAACGCAGTTCCGTTGACAATAACTTCGTAAATGATTCGGTGTGACGTCTTATAAATGTTGCAAGCCCGTTGCACTAAGTCGAAACTAAGTAAAAATATCAACACCACCAAATTTATGATTCGCCAACAAAATGTTGCAAAATGATTGTCGGTCTAATTTGCATTGCGATTTGATTTTAATGTTATTTACTACAAAATCCTATTACAAAAGCGACGACAAATAAATAATCGATTAAGTACAAGAGATGATTCACTATTGGTCAGCGGTAGTGACGTCGACGTAACTCGTTAATGTTCATGTTTCCATATCCCAATGTGCACAACCAACCAAGAGATCTTATTAGTAAAGCTTATTAAAAAACATCGGACTATTTAAATGACATAGCTTGGGATTGTAGAGAACTTGCTCCAATTCAATAAATTAGTAGTAAGATTAAAATGGTAAATATTGTGATCGCGCCCAAAAATTACATGCCTGTTCCTTTGCCGGCGTAAGGAGGTTGGAACAGGCGTAGCTAGTCTTAAGTTTGACGTTTACTTTTACTTACGTGGATCGCAACCCAGTTTTAGCAAAAACACAATCAACCACGCTCTGCTACCATGTTAAGTTTTTGGGTAGGTGGTTGATAAATAATAGCTGGTATTGAATTAGTCTGAACACTTTTTAATACGAAAATTTGTAAGTAACATTTCCATGTAAAGTCTTACGGAGGTCAGAGACAGAGTGAAGAAGCAATGACCACAGATGACATATCTTATCCATATTTTAGTGATGTGCCATATGACCAGTAGAGATGTGCTTAATGTTTCTCAACAGGAACAGGCGTAGCTAGTCTTAAGTTTGACGTTCTAAAGTGATCATATTATCTATAATATAAAAATGAATCGCAAAATGTGTTGGTAAGCGCATAACTCAACAACGCCTGGACCAATTTGGCCAAATCTTTTTTTAAAATGTTCGTTGAAGTTCAAGGATGGTTTTTACGGTGAGAAAGATTCGAATAATTGCCGGGAAAACCCCAAAAACAGCCCTTTTCTTTTTCCCATACAAACGTTTTCTAACTAAAATGTAGAGTCAATTTGAACTTTAACACCATACCATAAAGTTCAAGTGTTAGTGGAGAGTTTCCGGAAAGACAAAACAATTGAGTGACGTTAGTATCGTAAAAATTTTGATGTCTATTTTCAATAAAATTAGGGATCCTTACTAAAACTCCAATAATGTGTGTATTATAATTTTTAATGAATTTTTTGTTTAATACCCGTGCGAAGCCGGGGCGGGCCGCTAGTCTTATATATAAAAATGAATCCCCATTTCCCTTGGTCACGGCATCACGCGTGAACGGCTGAACCGATTTCACTAATTCTTTCTTTGTTGTGTTTGTCATTGCGAGGAGAAGGTTCTTATGAAAGAAAAAATGTTTTATTGCGATAAACTGCAGTCCGCGCGGGTGCAGCCCTAACTCATACGTGTTATAATAAAAAATTTTGAGCTTGAGTTTGATGACTCAGGTGCATGCAATGAAGTCTTTCAGGAAGTAACGCTGATTCTAAGTAAATGCAGTTTAGTTGGAAATACACAATGGCCTGGGACACAATGAGTGATTGTTAAGCGATCATTACTTGAGTATATCTTACTGAAGAAATGTTGCAAATGTCCATAGGCGAGGGTGCAGAGTTCACTGTAAGTCACGTGATGTTAAGCGACGACCACCCATCTAGGTTAATAGTAAAACGCGAAATCGGTTACCTTTCGACCACCATCGCTCACCTAATACTCAGTATTATCTAAATCGCACGCCGTGGCGTATTTTAAGATTCAGCGCCCCGGGCCTGTGGGGTTTTTCACCCCATAAATTAATAGCTAATTAGTAGCTAGCCAGGCGAGTACTAGAAAATACTCTACCACCAAGCTATGGTTTCATCACGATGATTTCCTTCACCGAAAGCTCAAGCTCACTGTAGGATTCGAACCTACGTCCTACGGATCGCCTACTGAGCATCATCGTTTTAAAAAGCTTTGATCAATCTTATGACCAAATGAGTTTTAGTTTTTGTTAGTTAGGTAGGTTTTTTAAAATTATTTTCGCATATATTTTATAGATCCCTCAGAGAAACCCCAAGCATAGCATAGCGCATTGAGCGACCTTAAATCGGTGGACTAGTCGTGCCGTGAGTGTCCATGACTCGGCTCCGTATGTCATAACAGGTAGGACGATCGATCGCACGTTATGTCATTAATGCTTCCTGTCCTAAGAAATGCTCAATTTCATCGTGACACCATTGTGTTTAAGCGACAGACACCTTCCCCGAACGAGCGTTCGCGACACTCACCGGGCCCATTGTTCTTGATAATGAACCCGATTTCCTATTGCAAGTAATGAGGTTTGTTCCGAGTAATTCGATCATACGACGAAATCGTTACGGAATCGGTACGAGAACCGAGTTGGCTAATATCGTCTTGTAATGGATTCTTTAATGATTCGAGAAGGAATGTTGGAACTAACTCCGACTCAGCGATCTAAAGTGTGTCTAGGCTTCTGATACAAGAGAGCACCATTATTCTCCATCCTGGGCGATGTCAGCCCAATTCAGAGACATTTAGGCCGTTATTCCATAATGACGCTCAAGCTATAATCTCTACTTATTAAGTACAGATTTGAGTCTGTCATTTCATAAAAATATGTCACTTAATCGCTATTCAAGTATTGATCTACACTTAAGCGTTATTTTAAAATACCCGCCTAAGAAATATGAATAAAAGAAAGGAAGAATAAAAAGGTTACCATCCATTGGGACAGTCTGATCAAAAAACATAACCCTCTTTCTGGGGCAATCTGGTAGAAATATCAATAGTTGAGAACGCAAAATGCAAGAGAATTTCAATACATCTACCCAGGTGTAGCGTGACGCTACCTTCGACCACTTCGTCACCTATCAATAGGTGACTTGTAGTCAAACGCTACCCTGTAACTACCTACTTACAGAGTCCTGCTATTCTACAACTAACTTTTCCCCGCGGTTTTACCCACGTGGGCTACAGTTTATCGCGATAAAAATATCATATGTCCTTCCTCAGGGCTCAACCTATCTCCGCACCAAATTTCATTTAAATCGGTTCAGTAGTTTAGACGTGAAAGCGAGAAGAGTTACTTTACGCATTTACAATATACGTAGGGAAGTAGGAATAGAAAGACAGAGACAGCCGTCAAATAAAAGAGCCTTTTACAAGAAAATTACGTTGTAGTTATAGAGAATCTGATTTTCCAGTACCTATACTCGAAGAATCTTCAAGTAATCGATTAAAAAATCGTTGCCCTTTACCGGGTGGCCGTGTGCGTTTACCGTGAAGCACAATGACGCTGTATGAGAAACCAAGCCGTGTTATAAGGACGTGCTATACTTAATGTTTCAATCTATCGATTTCAATAAATGTACTACAAAAAAAAACAAAAATCTGTATCATTGTCATTATCATAATACATTCCCAATCGATTATGATTGAGAGTGTCAATGATTGTTAGGTTTTTTCACTAATATTTATGCATTAAAGAAATTTAAATGTTGTTAAATACCAATCATTAAAACAAATCTTTCGTGTAAACAAATTACTTTTGCGCAAATACAAAACCACAAAACGAGAAATCAGTCAGCACCATAAATTATTTAGAAGTCGAGCGTTAAATCGTCGAAATTTCATTGTTCTAACCATTGTTCACACCTCATTAGTGCTAACAACTAGGAACAAGCCATAGCTATTTAGCACTCATTCAATCGAATACCTGAGCACTTTCGCTGTAACTACAGCTCTCACAAAAAAGGAAATCGAATTCTAAGACCACTGTAATAAGGATTGTAATTGAAATGGAGTAGTTAGTCGTATTTTTCAATCGTGACGATATCGTCACCTCATAATTATCGATAGAAAGTTAGCGAGCTATGCCCATCACTACTTAACTTTTTAATGCTCGTCGTGTTACCGATGGCTAGTGTTCTTGTTAATAATTATTTATTAATGTTGTTATTGAATTGCATGATGTTATCTAGTTTTGCATTTCCACCGATTATGTTGTAGACTCGCTCGATTACGATTAGCATGTTTTGAACGTGACTCGATGCGGTTGGATGGGGTTTGTTTAACTTTTTTATTGAAATCAAAATGTGTAAATGTTTTAGACGCAATGATAAATGGTGTAACTTTACAGAATAGAGATAATTTGAACTTAAGTTCACGTTGATAACTGCCTAGCCTAACTAGTTGCTCCCCACGGTTACACTCGCGGTTTTTAATTACAAGTTGTACTGTAAGTATCCTCCATTTCAAATTTCACTCAATTTCGTAAAACTTAACAAACATTCACAATTTTTCGCATTTTACTAGCTGTGCCCTACGATTTCTTTCACGTGGACTACAGTTATTCTCGATAAAAATTACTATCCCATGTCATTTCTTTAGGCTCCTCACTATTTTCATACCAGAGAGTTCAGTGGTTGAAGCGTGAAGAAGGAAAAACATACCTACACACTAAGTGTGATAAAGTCTATTTTTCGTTAAAGCGTTTTGTCAATGCTATGATTTCAATAATTAAAACCCCTACTTACTACATCGTTACGTGTTCCATATTATTATAACTCTTGTAATTATCTTGAATCTCATATTACTTTTACTTCATCACTAAACGCAACATACTCGACTCAAAAACATGTCTTGAGCTAACATAACGTTACAAAGCACATGTAACGGCTACATAAACACTTTTACTTCTCTTTATTACAGTTTTTATAAGCTAAGTTTTGGTTGATAACTTGCATCTTTAATAAAAACCTGCTCAAAAACGCTTCATCATTTGAAAAGAAAGCAAAACCTTTGTTCGGCGGCGCGTCTTCAATATTGAAAAGGAAATACTAGTCATGGAATTGAAAACACTTTCTAATGATTTTACTATAATTACTTTGATAGTTAAATTTTACTTTCGAGATGGGCCAAGCACTTGTCATAGGTACTGAATTGCGATACTTTTATAGCGGAACTAGCTGCTCCCCGCGGTTTCACCCGCGTTGTTTACATATTATCGCAATAAAAAGTATCATATGTCCTTCCCCGGGGTTCAAACTATCTGTAATTTCATCAAGTACAGTTCAGTTTAGTCGTGAAAAGGTAATAAAGAAACTGACATACATACATACATAAATATATCTATTTATAAGGCCGAATTTTATGTTTTACTCTAGAATCAATTGCTCACCACGACATAATTATGTACAAGTACTGTTCTTTCGTATTAATACGATATTGTTATTATAATATACAGTTTTTGCAGAAAAGAGATTTCGTTTTCGTTTTGGTAACCTGATGTCACTTGATGCTAAATGACGATGTAATCGAAGGTGGGTTACACGCTACACCTGGATTGGAGAATGACTCTCAAATGGGGCTGCCGGAACAACAGATGTTTAGCATACTTGAGAGCTAGTTCCCAATCCAGGTGTAGCATGGCACCATCTGCGACTACATTGTCACTTAACATCAGGTGACTTTTGATCAAATGCTACGCAGTAAGAAGTAAAAAACAACATTAACAACATTTAACTTGAAATTATTATCTATTATTTGCTTACTACACATATTATTTATTTATATTATTAAACTTATTCTTCTTTTTTTTTCTACATTATTAGCTATTTTAAATAATTTTTTGGTCAACTCCAGCGTATGGTAGTTGCGAACTTGCGAAGGTGCAAATTGGCGTCATCCTTCTTACATACATTTTTACATCTACAGCTTACATCATATTTTTTATCAATAGGTGATATCAGCAGAGTACCTTACGCAATATAAACTTAACTAAACATTTAAGCTCTTATTAGGTTTGAAGGAGTTTCTATCGATTACAATACTACGTAACATCCTCAGGGGTACAAAAATGGTAATGTGCAATTAGTCAGTTCTCGAGACCAGTTTCGACTGACTACCTTCTTCCGCGTTTGATTTGTGGAATCGTTTATCGTGTTTTATCGTTTACTGCTAATTACTTAACTGAAATAGTATATAAGGAATTTAATGTAGGAATAAAGTATGTTAGGAATAGTATTTGTGATATTGTGTATGTCAGAAATAAAATATTAATTCCATATCATTTAGAAGGCATGCTATTATAGTCTATTTTGTTTTAATTGGTATCTATTGTTCTGATAGTTTTCTCCCCAAACTACAAATCTTGTTTTTGAGTCATATTATGACTTTCTCGTATTTTACTAGCTGTTTTCCGTGACTTTACCCGCGTGGTCTACATTTTATGGCGATAAAAATTATTATAATTATGTCCTTCCACAGGGTTCAAATCACCTCCATACCAAATTTAATGTATTTTTTTTCTTTCTCTTTCTCTTTGTCTATTACTCAAGAACGGCTGGACCCATTTCTATAACATTTATTTTGTACTTGTCTCCACTCTGGAAAAATAAAAATATAAAGAGTTAAAACTGAAAATAATTCTGTTTGTCTGTTTTTCTTTGTTAACTTTTCACGCCGCTGAACTGATCTTGGTGAAATTTGGTATGAAGACAGATAGGACCCTGGGAAGGGACATAAAACACTTTTTATTGCCATAAAACGTAGTCGATGCGGGTGAACCCGCGGGAAATAGCTAGTATTATGATATTCTGTGAATTACCGGATGATCTTCTCCCTACATGAACCAGTACTGCAATACAGTTGCACGTAACTGTAAGGCGACATAATCGCAGTTTATTGTGATGGTGCCATATGGCATGCCGCGCTCCATTCTCGGCTTTATTGTTTTTTTGTGACAAGATGTCAAGATTGACATCCAGTTTAGTGAGATAGTGACAGTTTCTTTTTTTTATTTTTATACAGTGGGTTTTGTGATATTATAATAACAGGTTTTTGATTTTGGTAGACGTACGTACTAATATAACTAATAAATCTATCCTAGGACCTATGTATCTATACACACCGGCACAATTAGCGGAACACAAAAAAAAGCAGGATTTTAAAATCTTTTACTTGAGGAACTGGCCAGTTATGATATTTTTTTAATTTATTGTCAAATTTGAAAATAGAAAATTAGATGACATACACTTTTTTATTCATTTGTTTTATTTTCCCGAACAATACGTTTTGTCAACTTGTTCGAGTAATACGTAATTGTATTTTTTTTTGAAAAATTGCACTTTATGGTTTTTTATAAATTTGTTATTCTATAGGCAATTTCGTTTCTTTTTCGTTTCAAAAAAACAATTACCGTGCGTTAATCTCGCAAAAACTCAAAAATGACTCGGCCGATTTGAATTTTCTTTGTTTTGTTTTGTAAAGGAGTGGTTTAAATAAAAGGAAAACCCCGAAAGAACAGCAGAATTACGGTAAGGATGTAAATTTTAATTTTTCATTTCTTCTTTTTTTCACCAAACGAAATGTTACATAAAACAAAGCCATCTGGTGGCGAAACGGAGTTCGCCGGGTTTGCTAGTTTTGTATAAAATTTTCGTTTCTGTCAATGTCACTTGACAGTGACAATAAATTTGCTAGTACATAGATTAAATAGGTTTTTGTTCATATTTGGTAAATAATGTTGATTTTAATGACTTAATTTAAGTATGGCCGACTTCCAAAGCGTGAAACAGAATGAAAAATAAAATGCGGAGTGCATTCCAAACAAGCAAGCATCGTGTAAGTTGAAAAATGTCCTACGAAACTCCGAAGTTAAAAATCAATATCTTTTTTTCTACACTTTCTTTAAAATATCGTTTGTATAATCTTAATAGGCAAAAATAAAAATTGTATCGTATATAAATCGTTTTCATACGACTTCGGGTCCGTTTTGGCCATTGTTCTTTAAGTAAGAAAGTTTTTGCATTCTCCACTGCAAGTAATGTCATATGCAACTAGATTTACCTACATTAATAACAACTAGTTCTACAAACGCAAATCGCTGTCATTTAGCTCACTAACACGCGACTCGACCTCACGTATGACATCATTTTGGCGTAATGACAGCTGTCATTTGAACACGCAGTGACATATAGTCAGTTTATAATCTATGGTAAGTAGTAGATGCTCTATGTTTTTTGCTAAACATCGAATCGTTAGCCCAGTTTGGCGTTAAGTGACTGGCTCTTTTTTGAAACTAGCTGTGCCCTGCGTTGTTACCCGCTTGGATAATAAGCCAACTCTATCGTTTCGGCAATTTAGGGCCACAAAAATAAAAATGAGCAGAATTACACCTATATTGGAAATATCACTTTATTTATTTAGCACTTCATGAAATGAAATCCGTTGCTCCATTGCTACGTGAAAGACAGACAAACCAACAAACGCGCTTGCATATTTATACCTGTTGTGTGTAATAAAGATTTATTACAAAAAACAATGAAGGCAAACATTTAAACTTTGCTAGGTACATGAAACAAAAGATAATACAAATATATTCCAATATATTATTATTAATATTTAAAAAACACAGAGTTAATTTTGTTACCTATAATAAAAGAAAAAGAGACTTATAACAGGTCTACAAAAAAGTTTAACGATATTTAACGGGTTTCGAAAGCTTTTACAAAAACTCCCGGTTGTCAAAATCTTTGACTACCACCCCTGCGAAGGGCGGGTTCGTACATCTTAATTAGGTACCTTTTTGCACCCCAATCGATCAATGGCCACTCGACAAACTAGCTGCTATCGCAACCATTATATCGCCAATCTGTCTACAACTCCACACTCTATACCAAGGATTGCACAACTTAAATATTTCGTTATGTTTACATAAACTACCTTTAATTTTAAATCCTAAGATATTTCATTACAGGAATGAGTTACACACACAACATCCAATAGTTAAAAGGCCTGAGTTCAAACCGGTAGTGTCATTTCATACCGGTATAAAGCTGATCTGTGTCGATGACTACATTATCTAGCATGGCCATGGGTTGCAGTTGATAATTCCGCCTACATTTTCATACAAAGTGAAGCTAATACGTCTCTACACGTCCGGTATATCACAGGGGGCCTAGCTAAGATGCTAACGTTTGTTTTTCTACAATCATACATACTGCATCTTGGCTACGATATTGTATGGGATGTAGCGATCGTCATTGTTGACGTTTGTTCTGACCACTTAACTTTGAAATATGCCATTCCCATATATTTAATGTTTTCTACTAATAGAAGCTACGAACGTTAACGATTAATAAATGCATTTTGCCTGGGGCACAGTGAGGTTCACGACTGTATACCGGTATTTTTGAACATAAAACGGTCCCCGCTATCTATACTATCTATCGCCGACCATTCTGTCTATAAGTCCTCACTAGTCTGCCAACGGGACCGCTAGACTTGTGTGACGAATGACTGACTCTATCTGATGCTCAGACGCCGATCCATCACAATCTGTGATGTAATGTTATCATTATGTTAGATAGGAAACATACTGTGATATGAGTGGTATCGGTTGTTTAATTTGTTTTTTTATCTCTCAGTATTGGTATTTATTATATTATGTAACATAGGTTTTTTTTGCCAGGTTATCCACTGTTTGTATTTGCTTATGCGTGTTAAACCGGGCAGGCCACTCGTTTTTTAATTAAATTTAAGTCAGCGTAGTTGTGTTCCCGATCGACAGTCCACTATCGATAGTGTTTAGATTGTACCGATAGCATCAACGTCAATTATTCTATCAACCGACAGTTTTTTTTTTTTTACTATTTACAGGGTAGCGTTTGACCACAAGTCACCTGATGTTAAGTGACGATGTGGTCGAAGATGGCGCCACGCTACACCTGGACTGGGAACTGGCTCTCAAGTGAGGCTGCCGGAACACACCGATAGGTGCTTGGCGACAGATTCTTAACAAGAGGGTGGTAGCTAGCCAGGCGAGTACTAGAAAATACCCTACCACCAAGCTATGGTTTCATCACGATGTTTTCCTTCACCGAAAGCTCAAGCTCATTGTAGGATTCGAACCCACGTCCTACGGATCGCAAGCCAACGTCACTACAACTGAGCCATCATCGCTATAAAAAAGATAACATTCTTCTGTACATTTTTTTTTTATTATAAGTTTAAAATCTATGAGCACTCTGTCAAATAGTATGGTCACTGTTTTAGCTATCGATACTATCTATATAAACGATATTGTGTGATCACTTAAAAACGTCAAACTTAAACTAGCTACGCCTGTTCCAACCTCCTTACGCCGGCAAAAGAACAGGCAAGAAACGCCCGCCAGGTTTTTTTTTTTGGTGCGATCACATTGACAATTTTATTTTTATTACTAATTGATTGAATTGGATCAAGTTCACTAAAATCCCAAGCTTTTTGCCATATAAATAGTCTGATATTTTATAATAAGCTTTACTAATAAGATTTATCTTGGTTGGTAGTCCTCGCTGCTTACTCTATGAAAATGAGCATCTGCACAACCAGAAAACTCGTTTAGTTTTTCAACTAAACATAGTGAGTGCAGCTGTTATTAAAATAAAAAAAATTGTACAGAAGAATGTTATCTTTGTACATAAATCAACTTTTTCTTTCTTCATTTCATGTAACCACAAAACTGGTTAAACCTATCATCAATCTAAATTGCATAAAAATTCGGACGAACATAACTCGAGATAACCATTACGATTAACAACATTTCCCGCTTCTGCTCCCAGATTAAAATCTTAAAAAGAAGCTGAGTTTATCATACTGTAACTCGTTATGCCCAGTGTCGTACCCAAGGGCTGGCTGGAGGGGCGTAAAACTGAACGGGGCGCACTCGCAGACGCGCACCCTGTGGGCCACTGGGCACATAAAAATCTTACCCAAAATGGAAACGCGTTTAAACTTACTTGCACTTAATTACGATAGCGTCAAAAATAATTTTCACTCAAAGGAAATCATCACTTTTCTGTACAAAATAGGTAGTAAATGGTGTCGATTCGGTTTTGCATTCTCTAAAACTAAACTAAGTTTGACAGGTCTAATAGTATTGCTGTCTTTTTCTAACCGCTGAAGTAAAAAAGGGTAGCATTACTTTAAAACCTGTCAAACTTAGTTTAGTTTTAGAGAATGCAAAACCAAATCGACTCCACTACCTGTCTCTAGCTGAACAGAAACTGCTATAATCTTGTCACACACTATAATAAATACGAAAATTGGTCAGTTAGTGTCTTTGTTACTCTTTAACGCTTCTAGGCTGAACGGATTTAGATGAAATTTGGAATACATATAGCTTATACCTTGGATTAGCATATAGGCTACTTTTTATTCCGAGAAATGTGACATAATGGGAAACCTTGTGTATAGCCGCAGGGCACAGCTAGCAATAACATTCTGTCAGAACGATTTGTAGAAATGCTTTTTCTTCGCATTTAATGGGTTTTTGGGGAGCAAAATTCTAACCTTGCCCTGGAGGCTCATTCCCTTAGCTACATCACTGGTTATACCCCTTGCTAGTTGTCAGACGTGTGAGTTTACCTTATTAATGTTAAGACGTTAGAACCTCATTTATTTCTGTAGAACGGAATGGAACCTTTAAATAAGTTCAGTTCATAATTCATAATAGAGATGAAGTCTTCGTTTCTTGATAATCCTATTACTCGATATATAAAATATATATGTATCTGTTTACAAGTATTAGGATATTATACCTATTACCCAGTATTAGTTAAATGAATGGTACTTTATTACCCTACGAACAAATAATAGAAACATTTCCATATCGACTCTTTTTTTCATTTCCACATAGGTACTAACAATTAAAATATCGCCTATGTTTCCCAGTTTGCCAACATTTTAACTTATTCTTATAGTTTTCTCTATTTTATCTTGAAATACATATTTATTATCGTTCTTATACATCGTGAAATAGATAAAGTAGTAAGTATCATTGAAATATAATATTAATATGAAAATCACGTGATATATACATTTGAAATATAAGACAGACTATCAAGAACGTACCTATTATTTATACCTGTTACAATGATATTAGTTACACCTCTAATTCATAATCAGATACTTTATAGCTCGGGGCGGTAGATAGCTGTGTATGATAAATATTCCAGCGAAGCAAAGATGGTGTCTCGGTAGCCCTCGAAGGGGTTTTATTAAATCTAGTTCTGCTGTAATTCTAGCCTGAATAGTAATTAATCTTGGGAATGTATGAAGTGTTTTAGTACTTTTATTTGAGAAGCAATTATTTATAAGTGCCTGTATGGTTTATCGTGGATCGTGCTTGAGATAAAAGTTGTAAGTAAATGGGTTGTAATTTATTCCTTTGCATTAGCCATCCGGTCGTAGGCTTGCTGGCAATAGATAAATAAATGATTAATTTATTAATTTGCAAACAAAGGTACAAAACTAAAAAGTAAAAGATCAATATTTATAAACATCTTTTGAGCCTGTTTTGCAAGGTTTGGAGCGGGGTGCCTGCAGTAGGCATACAATGCCTCTGTCAAAGGTCACCAGGCCCCACTCCATGGATCTGACATAAACAATTAAACAAACTCAAACATTAAATAACAAAGATAGAACAAAACATATTGTACAAATTATTTATAGGTGAAATATTTTAAATATTCATTTCACAGGTGTTGCGGAGTATGTATGGAAGTGTGTGTAAATAGAGCTTAAGGATAAAATAATGCATAGCTTTAAGGGCTCCCACACTAAACTGCGATGTGCTGCGGCGCGATGCGAATCAGATAGGAAGTTCTTGTGGTGCACTCGAGCTCGCTCGCAGATATTTGCGATGCGATGCGAATTCGCAGTTTTATTTGGGAGCCCTTTAGGAAGGACTTGCTCGCACTCCAGGTGGAGCACTGGCAGCAAGTGGCGCTGGAAGACTGAAGTGGCGTCTTTTGTTATCGGAGGCTAGCACTCACTTTGGGTCGTTGCGCCATCTCAGTTAGTTAATTAGATATAGTTTTAAGTCGATATCTGAAAGCGCTATCAAAGAAGCGTTCTTGCTCACAATGTCTGAAGGGCAGAGCTTGCCTAGTCGTTCTGAACTGATCAACTTAGGTTAAGCAACGCTCTCTGCGGTCACTACTCGGATGGGTGACCACTTAAGGTACCTTCAACTGAGCGTTTCCGTGCTTCGGAAGAGCACGTATCGGAAGCCTTCAGTCCTTCACAAACTCCGACAATAGACTAGATAAAAAATAAATTTTCGAATTAATTTTACGCAATAAATGTTGAAGCGCAGTTTTACCAAGTCGTTTAATTTTTCATTTAAAAAAGTCGGTGTTTTTAATTTATTAGATCTCATGGACTTATAAGGTTAACTGCTTAAGTAAGTAGGTACGCTTCCAGAATGCATGTGTATGTTTATAGATTGTTCTATACTAAAAGAATGCTAAACAGACAGGTGCTACAAGAAATTCCTTAAAGAGACTATACAGAAGCCACCTGATGTAATAGGACGTTACTATACCACAATATAGTTGTATAACAGTAGATAATCTTTTAATAATTATATATTGGAAGTCGTAAATAGTCACAACGAAACATAGACTGCCGTGGCATTCGTAATGTTTGGGTAGGTTGATACTGATGATCACAATCGCAATAGTAGGGGCAAAGATAAAATTGCTGTATCCACTACTTGGCTCCAGTCAGGAACTCCTTGAAAGGTCAATGTGTTTGCGACGCTTCTTCAACCAAGTCACAGGAAAATTTCAAGACAAGTCGATAGCTAAACTTCAAGTCATTATAAAACCAACTATTTTTTAGTAAAGGTATTTTAAAATATCAGACTATAAATTTAGATTACAAAAAAGCGAATTTGCTCCAATTCAAATAACATCAAATAACAAAGAACAAAAATGTTAATGTGATGTGATGTGTGTTAAAAAAATGACCTGCCGGGCGTTTCTTGCCTGTTATGTTGCCAGCGTAAAAAAGTTGGAAAAAGCGTAGCTAGTTTGTTGCGTGATCACATTTACTTTTACATTTACTCAATAGGGTCTTGGCTGAAAATCAGCGCTGTGGATTTGTCCATAGCATATGCTGAGCCAAGTCCTTTTTGGGAGGCACTGTACACAGCAGTAGTATTCGCACCATAACGTAATATTAATGGCTTATCTTCAATGTTACTGTTTTTTGTGCGTTTCTTTACTTTTTGTTTCTTTATTGTGTGCAGTTTCTTCCTGAATAAATTATTTATCTCTCTCTCTCTTTCTACCAATTAAATATATTTGAATTCAAATATAAACGACTTGCAAGAGTCGCGGGGTGCCGATGGATGCAAATGGCTAATAGCCGTTTATGGTGGCGTTCAAATGGGGTGGCCTATGTTCAGCAGTGGACTTCTTCCGGCTGATGATGATGATGATGATAAACGACTTATTTTATGAGCAAGTGCTTTATATCCAACGTAAGCAGTGGCACCGCCGAGAAAGCGAGAGCTTTGCTACTGTCTTTCTAAAGTTCTGGAACGTTAGCAAGCAAAGGGAATAATATGTGGGTTCCTTAGTGAACCGGTCCGAGCGACAAACGACATCGCATTTCCGTTCCGCCGTGACAGAGTCAGGATTGTTTACCAGTTCGAGGTCTAGCTTGGAACATAACTTGAGCGTTTTATGTTTACCGTCTTACTGTGGGGATAAAGTCGCTTCTATATTCCGTTTGCGCGAGCTCCAGGTGGAGGACTGGCAGGAGGTGGCGCAGGACAGACCGAAGTGGCGTCTTTTGTTATCGGAGGCCAAGACTCACTTTGGGTCGTTGCGCCATCTCAGTTAGTTTAGTTTTTTATATTCCGTTTGGAGAGATATAATATCTATCAATCAATCCTATCAAATCTTGTTTCTCCTTTTTTTTATCTTTTTTAAAAATCAATTGCTGTTCGTTAGTTTCGTTAGGGTCGTCAACGCATCGGCCACTCTCCTGTTGTTGCAGTAATAAGAAATAAAGTACGTTATTGTCAATGCTAGAATCAAAATAAAAAAAAAATAAAAAACATTTTTTCCATAGGATACATTGTGATCACTTTAAAACCTCAACTTAAAACTAGCTACGCCTGTTCCAGCCTCCACTCCGGCAAAAGAACAAGCAAGAAACGCCCTTCAGGTAATTTTTATGGCGCGATCACATTGACAATTTTATTCTTATTACTAATTGATTTAATTGGAGCCAGTTCACTAAAAGCCCAAGCTTTTTTTTCGCCTCTAAATAGTCCGATTTTTATAGGTTTATTAACAAGATTTCTCTTGGTTGGTTGTGCCCGTTGGGATATGGAAACATGAATATTAACGAATTACGGGATCAAGCAAAGCAGACCAGATCCCACAAGCAGAACCTTGATTTGCTACACCTTGATTTTTATAGATTTTCGCCGTGACTCTGTCTCGTTTGCTCGTGAGCTATCTGTCCGCAAGAGCCTCTCTCTAACATAAAGCAAGTACCCCGAGCAGCTGTAGAAATGCAATAGGCTGATAAATAATAAAATAAATAAAAAATAAAATAAAAAGCCTTTTATTTCCTACAAATTACAAATTACAAATTACCTACTTTATATACATTGTTTTTGAGTTACTAATTTATACATTTCTGCGTTTCTTATTACTAATGACATACTTAAAATAACGTAACAATTAATATAGTCTAACCTAACTTAGTTTGCTATAGCAATATCTGTAGGAACCCCATATTGGGTGAAGGCCTCCTCCAGGCTGATAAATATGC